>JAPFFP010000113.1:8645396-8665430 GCA_026153255.1 Solanum medicagineum | reverse complement strand
TAAATGAAAAAAGAGATAGAGATATTGAGTTGGGTAAGTTGGCACACTCTGAAAAAAAATCATCCTTTTGGTTATTACTGGTGGTTCAGAGTTAAGAAGGTTAGAAGGGCTATTAGTAGGATGAAGGGGGGAGTGCGATCGGACTTGATGAGATTCTGGTAGATTTTTAGAAGAACATGGTCAAAGATCGCATAGAGTGGTTGACTAGACTGTTCAATGCTATTATGAAGACTGCCAAGATATCTGATGAATGGAGGAGGAGTATAATGGTTCCATTGTACAAGAACAAGGGGGAAATTCAAAACTGTAACAATTACAGGGGTATCAAGTTGTTAAGTCACACTATGAAGGTTTGAGAGAGAATGATAGAGATGAGGGTGAGAAGAGTAGTATCTATTTCGGAGAATCAGTTTGACTTTATGTCGCGGCAGTCGACTATTTAAGCAATTCATCTTGTTCGGAGGTTAGTGGAGAAATATAGGGAAAGAAAGAAGGACCTTCATATGGTGTTCACTAATCTCGAGAAGGCCTATGACAAAGTTGCAAGGAATGTCCTATGGAGGTGTCTGGAGGTGAAAGGTGTCCCAATGGCATATATCAGGGTGATTAAGGACATGTACGATGCAGCCAAAACTCAAAAAAGAACGGCGAGAGGAGACTCAGAGTATTTTCCTCTTGAGATGGGACTCCATTAAGGATCTGTGTTGTGCCCTTTCCTGTTTGCCGTGGTAATGGATGAGCTGACGCGATCTATCCAGGAGGAGGTTCTATGGTGTATGCTATTTGCAGATGACATAGTGCTGATTCATGAGACTCGGGCTAAAGTTAATGATAGATTGGAGCCTTGAAGACATGCCTTGGAGCCCAAAGGATTCAAACTGAGTAGGACCAAAACAGAATACTTAGACTGCAAATTCAGTGTTGCTAGCGATGAAGCAGACATTGATGTGAGGCTTGTCACTCAACCTATCCCCAAGAGGGAAAACTTTAAGTATCTGGGGTCTATCATCCAGAATAATGGCGATATCAATGATGATGTCACACATCGTATTGGGGCAGCATGGAATAAATGGAGGTTTGCCTCTTAAGTATTGTGTGACAAGAAGATGCCACATAAACTCAAAGGTAAGTTTTACAGAATGGTGGTTAGACCATCTTTGTTGTACGGGATGGAGTGTTGGCCAATAAAAAATGCACAGCATGTAGCAGAGATGAGGATGTTGAGATGGATGTGTGGTCACACCAGAGTGACAGGATTAGGAATGAGACCATTCGAGAGAAGCTAGAGGTGGCCCCTGTGGCTGATAAGATTAGGAAAACGAGACTGTGATGGTTTGGACATGTGTAGAGAATGAGTACCGATGCTTCTATTAAGAGGTACAAGAGGTTGGTTTGGTAGTTGTACGGAGGGGTAGAGGTAGACCGAAAAAGTATTGGGGGGAGGTGATCAGACAAGATATGATTAAAATTGATCTCACCGAGGATATAAACTTAGATAGAAAGCTATGAGGTCACAAATTAAAGTAGTAGGCTAAGTGGTTGGTAGGGTTAGGTGGTTGTCTAGCCTTGGGGTATATTAGGGTAGCAAGAGTAGTCGTGTTTTACATCATGTGTTGTCATTATCTGTCGTATATGTGTTAATTCTATCATAATACATATTGTCATGTGTTTTTCGTTATTAGAGTTCTTTTTTCTCACTTTCCTTTCATTTCCTTTTTGTCATATCTAGTTTATTCTGCTTATGGGTTTTTGAGATGAGGGTTCCAAAAAACAGCCGCTCTACTACTATGAGGTAGTGGTAAGGTCTACGTACACTCTACCCTCCCCAAAATCCACTTGTAAGATTTTACTGAATATGTTATTATTGTTATTGTTTGTGATTTATTTAAAATTGCTAGTTTTAAACTTTTCCCAATGATATTCAATAAAGTTCTTGTCAACAATATTATACTTTTGACAATCTTGGTAATACAACAAGCTTACATGCACAAAGACTAACAAAATCCTTTCAAGTCTGCATTAAACCTTGAGAATTATGTGCACATTAAAATGTTATTATTTTCAAATCACTTTATTTGTCACACCTTTTAATTTATCTTATCTTTTGCGAAATTATTTGTTTTGAATATCACACTCTAATTTATGAATATATTTAATAATTTAAAACTTTTAATTTCTTTAATAATTAAAGAGAGAATTAAAATTTAGTTGAATTCACTTTTCATTAGTCTGTTTAGATTGACTTTTGTAAGATTTTGGGAATCATGGGTCGCACATGTGGACTGACCCGATTCAAATCATGACCCCACCAGAGTATGTGGTTTATTTACGGTGATGCAGTTAATTGTTCAACTTTATCCTAAAGGATAAGGATGACCAATTGTTATCCTTTCATTGGCAATTGTAACCGCTTAACCACTTCCCTTATAATGGGAAGGTGGTTGACTCCAAGTGTGAGTTAGTTTTTCTAGTGGGTGAGATTCCTTGGGAGTTGGTTTCCTAGTGGGAAAGAGAAAGAGAAAAACAAGGAAAAGAAGTTGATAGAAACAGAAATTGCAGAAAGAAAGAAAGTCAAGATACGATCTTTGAATTTATCTGACTTCTAAACCGTGAAATTAAACTCAAAAGAATCAATAAAGAATTTTGTATTCTTGATCCATCAAAGTATACAAAGGCATTTGGTTTGTGAATCAGCATCCGTATTCTTAGAAAAATGGATCAGATCTTGGGCAGCAACAATAAATTGTTGGTGGCTTGACAACTCCGGTGAAATCTTCTCAAAAGGTATGACCCGTTGTTCTTGCCCCGCCTATAATTTTCCTACAAATGGTATCAGAGCATGGTTGTTTGATGATTGATTCCATGATAATATGCCCTATTTATATAGTTATATACATGGATTTTTGATGTTTGGTGCGATTTTTGCATTTTTTCATATAGGCAGATTCGATTTTAGCCCTTTTTGATGTCTATTGATCGCTATTTTGGGCCTGATTTTCATTTAAGTTCATTCTTCTCGTTCTGACGATTTCGAATTGGTATTATAATACTATTCTTATTTAAAACGAGTGAGTTATGGCCTTCTAAAGTTGGACAAATTTTTCACTACGTTTTAAAAATTGAATCTGTTTCTGTTTTACGAATTTTTTGAAAATTCAAATTCTGTTTTTCAGCCCATAATTGTATTTTTCATGATCTACTCGGTTTGAGGTTTCCATATATGTATTGCAATTGAAAAACGGTTGTAAATCGAGTATGATATTATTTTTTGAAAAATGGCAATTGTTTGGAGAATTTGTTTTAAAAATATGATGCTGTGTTTTTGTGATTTTTGGGTTGTGCTTGTTAACATTCTTGACTCGAATATTATTTTTCATTATCTATTCATTTTGGAATTTTTTGGAAAGGTACTTTAATAGCCGAACGAATTTAAAATGAATAGATTGTGATTGATTGAAGTGTTTGGATAATGATGTTATCCAATCGATATTATATTCATACCTTGAAGCCCTTTGTGATCTATATGTCTTCTATCAGAAATTTGTGGCAAGTGTTGTCGCATTAAAGTGTGTTTTTGACTCCTAGTTCTTATTTCAGATATGGCTGAACAAGAACAAACTCGAGACACTCCAAGTGGGAGTTCTAGATGTCGAGTTTAAAGGAAAAGTGGAAGTGCACATCCTCAAAGAATAAGCATTCAAGGACGAGAGATCATAAGAAGTGGTGTCCCTAGGATGACATATGACTTGTTAAGGAATGAAAGGGCTATTCGAAGGAAAAGAGAGAAGAAACTAAAAGAGTTCAAGTCTTTTAAGATGTCCCAACATCTTCAATTGCAAGTTTTATTCAAAATTTTGAATTAAAACGTATAGAACTGAAAGATTATATAGATCTCTCAGATTGTGAATGTTTGGCTATTTTAGCAGATTCCCTATATGAACCATGAAAAGAGAGATTGGTTAAAGTATATCACGAGGTTTGGCCTAGTGAACCTTTTAGTGTGCATATACGTATGTTATCTCAAATTTAAATGGGGAGGACTTTATTACAAGTGACTTGTAAACTTATTTAGTTTGTTTATTTGGACAAATGTTATATGTTGTTTCTCTCTATGATATGAATATATGAGTATTATCATATTTGTGATTTTTTGGTATATTGAAATATGATAATGATCTAAGACTTAGTTATCTTTGTGAATAAGTCTTTATTAATATACTTTGAGAAATTATTTTCTGATTTTAGTTAAACATTTGAAGTGTAAATAATGATTGGATATTTAGAATACCCTTTCGCTTTTACACTATTTGTGAAATCATTATTAGAATTATTTTGCTTGAATGTATATTTATACATGTCTGATGGATGAGTGTACTTGCATAAATGTGTCTAAGCTACAGACATAGCATAATATAGTATTATTGTTGACTTAAACAAATGCGAGAAACTAGATGGTGATAATTACGACATCTGGAGTCGTAACATATGGTATGTCCTAGACGAGTAAAATGTGTTTGAAAGCATAAACCATGTATTTTGTCAGCCAGAAGAGGGTAACACTACTCAACACAAAAGAGAACTTGAAACTTACAAAGCCTGGAAAATGACAGATTCCATTGCATGTAGAAAATTGTAAGCTTCGTGATTAATAAAACGATTCCTAAATGTGAGGAATTTCCTAATGCTCACGCAATTTGGATGCACTTGCGAGGAACATATGGGGGCACTTCTGTGACCCGTCCGAGATAGCTAACTATCAAGTTTGACACTTTGAAAAAACATCATGATCAATTATCAAGCAACACCTTGGGGTGATATCAAACATGATAGCATAACTCAAGAATGATGGTTACATTCTGTCTGATGAGCAATAGGTTCAAGCAGTGATCCAGTCCCTTCTCAATAGTTGGGAACATTTGAAGGTTAACCTGACCCATAATGAGAACATAAATTTTTTTCTGATGTTGCGCGACATGTTGAACTTGAAGACGAGTGGCTTGGTGCTGCTAAAATTACTGTTAATGCCTTTGTGGCTAAATCAAGTGGTATGAAATCTTCAAGCTTCAAGAGCATGAAATATTGGAAGAAGAAAGGAAAGGGTAAGGTGACCGAGGAAGGACCCTCTGAGAAAAAGCACAAATCATATTCCAAGAAAGGAAAATAGTTTTTCAAGAAAAAGAGACAAAATCAAGTTAAAGTGCTACAATTGCCAAGTTCTTGGGCATTTCACTCGTGAGTGTGCCGAGCCGAAAAAGATAGCATTCCTAAATGCATCTCTAAGTGTTGTATATGTTGCAAACACTAAGTTGAGATCTAGAAGCATTTATGGAGTTTCGTTGAGTTACATCTGGATCTAGATGGACTTATGTGGGGAATAATGCAAGACTTGAAGTCAAGGGAATAGGCACTTGCAAAATAGACTTGCCTGGTGGCGTATCCTTGATGTTGCATGATGTTCTGTATGCTCCAAAGATCCGACGAAACTTAGTATCTGTCTCAGTGCTTTTAGATGATGGTTTCGATTTGGTTTTTTAGTCACAATAGTATTAGAATAACACTAGATGATGATTTGTGTGATTTTCGACTGCGATATGATCGTTTCATCGTTTTAAATTGTAATCTTTCAATTTATGACTATGAAGTTGACCGTTGAGTAATGGCATGTTCTTCAAGTAATAATGATATTGATGTTGTTACATGGCATGCAAGATTAGGTCGCATTGGGCAAAAACAAATGAATAGGTTAGCAAAAGAAGGATATTTGGGTCCTCTATCAAAAATTGAATTGCCGACTTGTGAAAATTATCTTGCTGAAAAGATTATGCAAAAAACCATTTAGGAAAGCTAAGAGAGCTGATTTCCCACTTCAGTTAATCCATTCTGATATTTGTGATCCAATGAATGTGAATGCAAGGTCTGGTGCCACGTATTTCATTGCATTCGTTGATGATTTCAAGCGCTTCGATTATGTCTACTTGATTTCTCATAGATCTGAAGCTTAGATTTCTTTAAGAGATATATGAATGAAGTTGAAAATCAATTGGATAAAAGGATTAAGATTCTGAGAATCGAGTGAGGACGTGAATATCTGTCAAATCAATTTGAAAAGTTATGTAATGAAAAGGGATAATTAGACTGTTGACTATTCATTATTGGATATGGTAAGGTCAAGAATGGCACAGACAAATTTGCCTATCTCCTTTTGGGGAGATGCATTATTGATTGTAGCCTATACTTTGAATAAAGTGCCTTCTAAATCAGTAACTTCTACTCCTTTTAAACTTTGGACTGGCCATAAAACAAACGTAGATGATCTACGACCTTGGGGTTGTGCTGCCTTCATTAAAGATCGTCTGGGTGAGTTTGGTAAGTTAATTCCAAAAGGAAAGAAATGCATTTTCACTAGATACGCAGAACGCTCCAAAAGGTACGTGTTCATTGATGAGTTAGAAGATAGAAGTGCGACTGAAATTGAATCACAAGATGTCAGATTTTTGGAAAATGTATTTACGAAAAGGAATGAGGTAATTGAAGGTGAGCCTCTGTACGAAATGCATAATTCAAAAGACCAGAGAATGACGTCAGATGCAATCTATGAAGCAAATGATCAATAGATGGTTTCTGGTCCAAGTGGGAGTTTTGAATCCCAAATTCCTATAGAGAAATCTGAATTTCAACTGTGTAAAAGTACAAGAAAAAGAGTACCTAAACGATCTTACATGATTGAGGATTATGTTTTCCTAGTATCTTGTAAGGAGTTTGATGAACCAAACTCTGTGACTAAGGCTTGGTCGAGTCCTGAAAATGATAAATGGTTGAAAGCGATGGAAGAAGAATTAGAGTCCATGAAAACTAACAAAGTCTGGGATCTAGTTGACCCTCCTCAAGGATGTAAATCTATTGGGAATAAGTGAATGCTCAAGATTAAGCGTAAATTGGATGGGTCAATAGAGACATACAAGGCTCGATTGGTGGCAAAAGGTTTTACCCAAGAAGTTGGGATAGATTATGAGGAAACCTTTTCACCAGTTGTGAAGTTTACCTCTATTCGACTGCTTTTGGTTATAGCTACATGTTTAGATTTAGAATTACATCATATGGACATGAAGACTGTTTTTCTCAATGGAGTATGAAATGTGAAAATTTTCATGGTATAACCTGTATGTTTCATTGTTAAAGGCCAAGAATTGACATTTTGTAATTCTTTCTCTTTACGTGGTTGATATACTATTGGCCGAAAATAATATGGAGTATCTGGAAACTATTTAGTCATGATTTTCAATTTTGATATGAAAGATATGGGTAAAGCTAACTACATATTGGGTGTTAAGATTCATAGAGACCGTTCCAAGAAATCTTTGAGTTTCTCTCAAGATACCGACATTATGAATATTGGAATGATTCAATTGAGTAGTTGCAAACCCATGGATACTCCAGAGGTGAAACTTTAAGCCTTGAAATGTGTCCCAGAAGTGAAAAAGAAAAGGAACAAGTGTAGTTTCATATTCTAGTGCTATTGCGAGTTTGATGTACACTATGATGTGTACTAGACCAGATATGTGTTATGCCATAGGTCTGGTAAGCAGGTGTCAATCTAAACCCAGAATAGATCATTGGAAGGCAGTGAAAAGAATGTTCCAATATCTAAAGAGAACTGTAGACAATTTGTAAGAGGTTATACACATGGTGATAATCAATATATTGACATCTGTTATGTTCTTACTAATGGTGGTACCATTTTTGTGAAGAGAGTAACAAATAATCTAGCACTTCGTGGATAGTGCATCTGCAGTACAAGAAGTTGTTTGGTTCAAGAGATTCTATGAACATTTGTGTATTGCAAAGAATCTGAAGGATCTATGATTTTTTATATTATGATAGTCAAGCAGCTATTGTATACCAAAAATTCTAAGTATCACAATGAAATCAAATACATTGATATCAAGTATAATTTTGTAAGACATATAGTAGCAAGTGAAATTTACAATACATTCCTACTCGTGAAATGGTAGTTGATCCCTTTACGAAGGCGATATCAAGAGACCTGTTTGAGAAACATATTAAGTCTCTACGATTACGTAGGATGTGATTTGTATTGTAATATAACTTTGTTGTTATATCTTTCTCATTGATATAAGATTGTTTTATATCTTGAAGACATGTGTTGATATTGAATGTGTCGAACAAGTCATGATATTGGCTCTCTCACACGAGCAATCGCCTCTTACGTCGGGGTACGTGAAGAAATAATGTATCACTTCCACATTTTAGACTTGTTTTGGAAACCAGACAAGAGTCTCTCTGAGAAATGAGTTTGAAGATAATTGTAGAGAGGAACTCAGTTTAGACATTGAGAATGTCTAGACCAAGGTCTGTACGATGTTGGAGTAAGACACTACGCATGTGTAAGGTGAGAACATCGTAGCACATGTTTCATACCACGTGTGTTATGCGACAAGAGGGTTAATGAAAGAATGATCCCTGCTTCTTCATTGTGTGAGACCCTGAAAAGTCATAGATGAACTTTTCAATTGAATACCCTTTGACCTTTTACTGTTTCTTGAAATTTCGATCGATGGTGCTACTTTAGCATGTTACTAATAGCCACGTATGATTTGACAATGTGGTGCATGTCTAGGAAAGCAGTTGATTTGAAATAGACAGATTCAAGTAGAAAGGGAAGACTATGAAAAATGATATTAAATTTGGACTCGCGAGTCAGCCTCTTAAAGAGGATGAGGGATAAGATGATTAACTAGTGGAGTAGTTAAAGTGTAGGGTATTGTGAGTATATATTTCCTCATGATTGATAGTGGATTCTTTCCGTACGTGATTGAATTCCTATAAAAGGCTTATAAGACCTTGAAGGCAAGCCTTTATGCTCACAGGTCGCACGAACCATTTTGCCATATGAACTGTATATAAGGTTGATGTGATATTGACTCCGGTCTTGTCCTCCATGTGCAAAGTGGGAGATGTAAGATTTTGGGGATCATGGGCCGCACATGTAGACTGACCCGATCCAAATCTTGCCCCAACCCGAGTATGTGATTTATTTACGGTGATGCAGTTAACTGTTCAACTTTATTCTAAAGGATAAGGATGAACAATTGTTATCCTTTCAGTGGCAGTTGTAACCGCCCAACTACCTTCCTTATAATGTGAAGGTGGTTGACTCCAAGTGTGAGTTAGTTTTTCTAGTGGGTGAGATTCCTTGGGAGTTAGTTTCCTAGTGGGAGGGTGACTCCTAGCGAGAGAGAGAAAGAGAAAAACAAGGAAAAGAAGTTGATAGAAACAGAAACTGTAGAAAGAAAGAAAGTCAAGATACGATCTTTGAATTTATCTGACTTCTAAACCGTGAGATTAAACTCGAAAGAATCAGTAAAGAATTTTGTATTCTTGATCCATCAAAGTATACAAAGGGCATTTGATTTGTGAATCAGCATCCGTATTCTTAGAAAAACGAATCAGATCTTGGACAGCAACAATAAATTGTTGGTGGCTTGACAACTCCGATAAAATCTTCTCAAAAGGTACGATCCGTTGTTCTTGTCTCGCCTATATTTTTCCTACAAATTTTCATTTTGACTTATAAATCAAAAATCTTAATCTAAATAACTTCTCCTTCCATCTTATCATTTTAGCCGTTCAAGAGAAAAAATTTATATGTTTTTTCAACAATACCTTTATATTTTATCTTTGGATCCCATACATTTTTTAAAGGTCTTCTTATATTTCTGTTGGTGGCCAGACTTAAATATGAAAGCTAATTTAAGTATACAAAATATATATTAATTATATATATTATATGTATATGGAAGTATTGCATGTAAATTATATTAAATATACAAAACAAACATATATATTTGTTCGATATTTTGTAAACTAGATCACGAAAAATATTAGAATGCTATTATTTTTTTTTCTTTTTAATAAAATAAAGCCAGATTTTTCTATTAAGCCTGACCAACTTTGTCTGCTGCTTAGCCCATAGTATAAATATAAAATCATAAGAAAAAAAATTAAACAAATAGATAAATTCTCCAAGGAACTTAAACTATTTAAATGGGTAGATTAAAAGAAAAATACAAAATTGAGTACTTAAACCAAACGGCGTAT
The DNA here is from genome assembly GCA_026153255.1 of Solanum medicagineum. Taxonomy (NCBI): domain Eukaryota; kingdom Viridiplantae; phylum Streptophyta; class Magnoliopsida; order Solanales; family Solanaceae; genus Solanum; species Solanum medicagineum. The sequence continues at coordinate 8,655,311 of JAPFFP010000113.1, read as the reverse complement.
AATAAAATATAATATGGGTTTGTTAGTAGTGCCCATGTAAGATAAGTTTTTTGGTGCAAACCATCTTATTTTGAGGTGGTATTTAATTTTACTTATTAAATATGTAGTTTAACTTTTTTTGTTATTATGTCACGTTCTGGAAGGGCACCCTAGACGTAACCGGCACTCAGAGACTATTGCTAGTCCCCAAGTAAACCACTTGGCCTCATCACATTCATCATTCATACAATCTACTATCAGCGAAAGAGATAAGGAAAATAAATGGGCTTATCATCATCTAATCTAGTCTCAACATAATAGTATCATAAAAGGCTAGTAAAAAGAAACTAGTTCAACAAGTCTTTACGTCAACATTCGACTCTAGTCTACGAAGCCTCTATCACTATCAGGTGGTGTCAATGACAGACTTATGGCTACCTCAATCAAAATAAAGCTAAGTAAATCTAACTCTAAAGTAAGATGGAAATAAATATAAGGAATCATCCGAAGTAAGGGAGGCTCACCAATTAGCTGAACGTCTCGAATCCTCAGCGATATGCCTGCTGACGATCTCCAAATCATGTATCTACATCATGAAACGATGCAGTCCCAGAGGAGGACGTCAGTACATGGAATGTACTGGTATATAAAATAGCTGAGTGAAGCCGAAACAGGTAGAATAATATGACAATAACAATCAACTTAATATAGAAATCAGTCAACATGTCAAGTGTCTATCTAAAGAAAGAATAGAGAGTAGACAATGACCCATCACATCCATCACCTAATACCATTACATTAATATCAGGAGTACTATCAAGAGGGAATCATGTATGGGAGTTTCGGACCTACAATCATCACCTATGAACCAGTGATAATACAACGAAGCGATGTCGTTGCGGCATCTGCCTAGTACCTTGCCGGGGTAGAAGACGTACATCATTGGATCCAAAATAGAAATAACATTAAGTCCTCTTTTGGGACTGAGAAAACATCCGTTGCTCACGGTCAATCCTCACCTACGCTGGCCACGTAGTTATGAGTTCGAATAGGACTCACTCTTACCCATTTCGGTACTCAATACTTCTCCCGTAAACTCAACATGCTCATAAACGTTAACATCCATCCTTTGTCATCATTTTAGTATCCTTCAGACTAAGACATTAATTTATTATTCATTCATTAACTCGATGGAATTTGAAAATATTCCTTTAAGATTACGTTCAACCTCCTTAAGGTTCTAAGGATATCAATGTCATCATCCTCAACCTTCAATCAATAGCCCAGGGCTTAGAAACCATTATTAGGGAACAATCGAATAGATAAATTGTTAGAGTTTATTTATGTAGACTCAAGGGACTATCAAATTCTATTATTCTATCATCATTCTCACATACACAATCACAATCTCTATCAACATTCTCAATCAAGGCTCTAGACTCAATCTCTATCTTTATTCATGTAATCTTTATGAAATAATAAGTAGCGTTTATGTACTATCTCATGAAAATATTCAATTCAAGAAAACAAAGTTTATGATGATCATCAACGTATGAAAATACATATAATAAATATAATTTCTCAAGAAATAATTAAGAATCATGTATGTAGACTCAAAAACCTTCAACTCTCATCTAAGACCATCTATGGGGCACATAGAAGAATAATCTCATGTTTTTTATTATTCTTACATACCTGAAAAGTTGACATCACAATCGAATTTGGATGGATACTAGCTTTCTTGGAGAAAATCCTAAATCTCGTTAGTTCCTTTAGAGAGAGAAAACTTGGAAAAACATTATTTGAAGGGCTTTTCCTTGATTCTTGAATTCTTGACTTAGAATTTTTAAAGTCTTGATAAAGAACCCTGCATTCTTGAAAAAGAAGAATCAAGAAATCCTTTCTTTGGATTCTTGAATTTGTCTTCTTGAAACCCTTGAGGATGAATCTTAAAAGCTAATCCTAACTTGATGACTTTCTTGATGATTCTTGAGCGTTTATCTTTAGGAGTGAAGAGGGAGGGTTTTGGTTATGAAAACTGACGTTTTATGCGTTTTGGGACCTTAAATAGACCCCTAAAGGTTTTAGGATAACAGTACCCTCAAAATAAAAGGAAAAAAAAATGTCATGGCTATCAAGTGAGGGTCCGCGTTTGGTCTGTGTTGCGGAGCTATCGCGGACCTTCGGATAGCTCTGCACCCCTTCACTAAAATGGTCATAACTTTCTACTCCGAACTCTGATTAAGGCGAAATCAGATGCGTTGGAAAACTAATTCAAATATCTTCGATTTGATATATTATGGGTCACCTAACTCATTATACTTTAGGAGATATGGTCATCTGAAATTGACCCTTCTATCGACTCATACGAAAACTTAGTTGTTAAAAATTCTTTGGACTTAGGTTGTAAAAGATCCCTTATGACTCTAAATCACACCTAATATATTTTAAATAGTTAAGAATTGATCCTAGCATGTATATACAACCTACAAGTCATTGGTTCACCTAACTTTTATAAAATCTTACATTAGAACTACGACCTCATATCATCTCCAATTTTATTCCCGCAATAAGAAATCGACTTTAACATCTATGCTCAATTAAGAATTATCAATTAGAATCCTATATCATATGAAGGATGACTCAATCTTAGCTTAAAAAAAATGGGGTGTTACATATTATTACTTAATAACAAACATTGAACTTATATCTCGAGCAATAAATTATGCTTTAAAAAGCATGAGTTTAGTTTTAAAACCCTATGCGTTAACATGTTCATACTACTAAACTTATGCTCGAGACTCAAATTATGCTTGAGATGAAAAAAGCTCACAAAACACATATTGTATCCTACAAAGCAGAAGTTCAATGTAATGACTTTTGAGGTATTTATTTTTCGACATGTGCATTATACGTGGATCTCAAATCTTATATTACATGTCTATTAATGATAGTATTAACCATAAATTAATAGAATTATGTTTCCACCATTAGGGTTACTCTGAGATTTTTGGGAACTAGTATTTGAAATTCTCGATATCTTCTTTTTTACCTTTCCTCTTTTTCTTTTTTAGTTTGAAATAGTGTTATGGTGATTTTTTTACTGATGATACACTGAATAATATGCGAAAATTGGGTTTTAAGGCAAGGGAGAAATATTTGGGATAGATATATCCTTCTGTATATTTATGTTTCGTCTGTATATTTGTGTATCTCCTGTATATATTTTTGTATATCAGCATATACCTCCAATTTCACAAACTATTCGAAATTTTCAGCTTTGAATTTGTGGAATTATAATAAATAACTTTTTTTTAAAAAAAAAAAATCACCTAGTATTGATATTATTAGAATTTAGAATCTAACTACATCTTGACTCATGCATGTATGACCTTTTCTCTAGGGGTTTTCAGTAATTCTTTTCCATTGCTATGAGCTTAAACTCGAAATCTCTAGCTAGCAATGGAAGGGTTCAAATCACAATTCATGCTAATCTATAAATAACCATGGAAAACTTACAAACATCCATCTAGTTTAGGAGCTGAGTTAGTTATTCAAATATATTCTAATTTGCAATATTACAAATTTTGGTGCGTCAAGATACATGTCTCTTGCGATACATAGGGTGAAAATTTTGGTGTAATTTGGCTAAATACATTGTATCCAAGTAGATTTGCATATTTGGAATACATAGACAAATCTTTCTCAACTTCTCCCATCTCGCTCGCCACTCTCTTATATGTATGATATCCCAGTTACATGTGAATCATATTAGAAACATACATATACACGTATCTAGTGTGATTCACAAGTATCTAGATGACTATCTCGCTTTATTTTTAGTGTATCTGGTATCAAAAGTACATATATCTAGCCCTATCTTCCTTAATACGATAGAAAATTCTCAAATAGTGATAAAAATATGTAACCATTTAAAATATAAATAAAAATAAAATAAATATATATGATATGAATGTATGTCTAATAAGCTAGTTTTTCTAATTTTTATTAAGTCAAGAATTAAACTAAATTACATTTGGTAGTCATTTTCCCTGTAAATATTTATTATACATATTTTTCCTTAACCACCTTATTTTAATTGCCACATTACAATTTACAATGTCTAAAATAATTATTTTTATCCTTTGTTGCAAAGAGAAAAGCTAAGTTTCATAAAACCTAAAATAGAAAACAAATAAAAATGCCTAGCTATTTTTTTGCAATGAATATGAAATAGATATAAAATCTCAGGTTTTAACCGACAGAATCTGATAAAAATAATATATTTATATAATTTTCTCAGATAAAGATGAATTGTACTATATATAGTACAATTATATATGTCAAATTGTATGTGTTATATCTGTCAAATAATTGTATATGTATAATTGATATACATATATATTTGTATATTTGGCAAGCGACATTGGGAAAGGGATGAGAGAGGCAAGCGAGATTGGGAGAGGGATGAGAGAGGTAAGTGTATATCTGTTGAATTGAATATGTATATCAATCAAATAATTGTATAAATGCAACTGGTATACATATGTATTTGTTTATCTAGTGAGAGATTGCAGAAAGAAAGGGAAGAGAGAAGAAAGGCGAGAGAAATATAACAATAAAATTTTAACTATAATTATAACTTATACATTTTTAAAATATAATGATATAACATAAATACACATAATGTGTTTGTCTGATTATCAAATTTACCAAATGTTTTCTATGCATAGTCCGGATTAATTAGTTTTCGTCATCTTTATCTTAATATAATTAATATATTGATAGTGCTCACTGCACAAAACCGTGGGCCAATTGTATTGGGATATGGGTTAAACTTAGTCAAAATGAAATACTTTATAAAGTAGAAAAATGCACTTTTGTATTCTCTATCTCTAATAATTTATGATAATTTTTAAAAGTGATTCTCTTAAATAATTTACATCCTAAAAATTCGAGATAAAAAATAATATTTTTTTCATACCTTTAGTGGTAACTCTATGTGAAGATTAAAAAGATCTCAATTGTAAAATGATGACCGATATACTTAAAGTAGAATGAATATTTAATAAAATAAATAATATTTTAAAATGTAATTCACATAAATAAAACTAAAATGATTAAAAAAAATCCCTTAATATTTTTGTTAAAAGAGAAACGCTGATTTTATTAAATATATCGTATAGTTATTTTTGAAATAAATATATCTTAATACAAGATATATTTATTTTAAAAATAACTACACGATATATTTAACAGATTTAATACAAAATATATAAGTCCAGAGCAATTCGGTTTATTTCCGTTTTCTTGGGCAGTTCACACATGCACCGCCCCCTAGAAAGATTATAATATTTCACGTTAAATTCACTAAAGTAAGATGAGAATGATTTATTTCCCGCGATCTCAAATTAATTAAATTTTTAAGGATTTTTTCAAGGTTTAAAATAGTTGAATTTTTCAAAGTTCAGGATGAATGTTTGAAATTTTTTTCATATTTGCCCTTCATTTATTAAACTTTTACATTTTCTAGGGAATAAACTACCTATATATTTATGATTTTATAAAGGACAATAGTGGAAAATATGGTGTAAAGTTTGTCTTTGAATGTTTTCCTTAATATGTTAGCATTAACTCACAAATTTAGTTAATATGGGACGAAGAGAGTATAAAAATAGTTGCTCGTAATTTCGTATTAACGATTTACTTTTTTTCTAGCCATTATATTTTTATTATATGACCCTTTTATCGTTAGAAAAATATAATTAAAAGAGATTATAGTAGATATTCCATCTAACAGTATGACAAAATTTATGCAAACACTCTTATATAAAGTTTCAAATCAAATAATATGGCAAAAAGATTTTACATTCTTGAGCTTTTGATGAATTAAAGTATTTCTTCAAAAATATATTTGAGAAAAAATATTTTATTAGTAGTGTATTTTGAAGTGATACTTTAAAAAATAAAAAAACTATTTTAGTAAAATTTGATTCTCCCAATTCCCGAGCGATTGCACCAAAAATTCTGGTTCCTTTTGGATTTCCTTCTTGATCAAAACAAAAGACTAATCGAATCGTACTAATACCGAAGAGAAACCAATATGATTAGGATGGTTTTGAAAAATCTAATTTTGGTATCCATTATAAAATACCTGAAAAGTTATAATGACATAAATTTTAAAAAATAACTGATCGAACCATTCCATAACAACCCTACTTATTATAATTGAATTTTTCTTTTAGGAAAAGGAAAATAGAAATTCTATATATTTAACATGTCATTTTTCTTGTAGGAAAAGATTTATGACTCTATATATAAATGTTCATTCCTTCTAAATTAGCGATATTCACAATGTAGTCATAATTGTTTTAGGAGTTTTGTGTAGGGAGAGAAATGGTGGATTAACACTTGTGTGAAATCTATTTGTATTCCAAATGAAGTGTATTAGGTTATTTCTCTCGTACTTTGTACTCTCATATTTACATAGTAGATTATTCATCTCCTCTTGTGAAGTACGTTGGTTGATCGTACCACGTTAAATATTTATATTTCTAATATATTTCTCATTTGTTATAGTTCTCCTTGATTATCTAAATTGAAGTGTTGTTTGATTAGAAAAATTAATTAGAAGTGTTGTTTGACAAATATATCTCTTATAAATAATTAAACTTTTATCTATATTTGTGTCTTTAATCCTAAAATAATTAATGTTAAGAGTAAAGTTGATAAAAAAAATTATTAATTCTCTCTTGATTATCTAAATTGATAACTATTTTGATACAACTATTTTTAGTATACCTAATAACTAAAATGGGACAAAGAGAATATTTATTGTTTTCTTTATGCATTCCTTAAAGAAATTATAAATAAAAAGAATAATGTTACTAATTCATCCCTTGGAGAATTTTTTTTGAAACTTTTCAAACTTATTTACAATTTCAAAAAGAAACTAATTATAAGGGTAAGGTGAAAAAGAAAATAAATTTCATCTTAAAATTTATTTTGGCCTTGTTAGGGAGGTCTTTATAAATCCATAATAAACTTTAGATATCATAAAATAATGAAAATAGAGTCTAGAATTTGGGGGTACCTTTCTTCTATTTAAGTCTTATACAACCCCACTTCTAAACAAAATCCCCCTCATAATTCTTCTCAACATTTCATTTCTCTCTATTTCCCATATTACAAGTAATTGAGAGACAAAAATGGAAGAAATGGCTTCTTTATGGTCTTACCAAGAGGTGAAATTTCATACTTTCTTCTTCATTTTCTTGTTTTACAATTTCTCATTTGTGCTCACGTAGTTTCTAGTCGTTCAATTTTTATTTTTTAATTATTATATTATTTTATTGTAATTTTCTTTTTTGATTTTGTGTAACTTTTATGACTATTATTTTTTCTTGAGTTGAGGGTGATCATAAAGATTATTTTTACTTGCGCATAACATTAATTTTTCAGATTCTATTTTGTGAAATTAGAGTGAGATATGTTATAATAGATTAGTAGGATTAGTCGAGTCTTTATATTTTGTGTTGTTGTTATTATTCGCCTTATATTTGTTTTATTATATTTATATCTTACCATTTATTTTTCACTTTAGTCATTTTCTTTCATATCTAGTATTTTTTCTTTTGGGGCCTAATATTTGTTAGGCAAGAGTTTTTTGAAAATAATCTTCATTAGTGATAAAATTTGTGTATATTTTATCCATTCCAGACTTCACTTATTAGATTTTACTGGGTTGCTACTAATTTCTCATTTATTCACTCTGGGTACCTTTTAAGGAATATACCTTTATTATTGCTAAAATTTAACCTTGTAGAAAAGACAGTAAATAAAAGTGCTGAGGATTTTTTTCCACAGTCAATAGTTTTGTGCTGTTTTCGGATAAAATAGATATATTATATTAACTTAGTAATATGCATCATTACAAGGTAATTGCGGATACATAATGCCCGAAAGGGAGGGGGAGCTAGTGTTGCAAAAACTCTTAACAGATTTCAGATCCCTACTACTGCTGGGACTGTTCTGTTATACTTACTATAGCTTTTGTTTGGTAAAAGTGGTGCAATCCCTTTTTGTTAAAATTGTTGGATTTGACATAGATATTCTGTTTATGTTGTCACTTCTTGTCCTAATTTTGAATTTCTTGCCTCATACTCTCATAGAATACACAAATTCAGGGGTGAAGCCACATGGGTGCAATAGTGTTCATTCAAAACATTTTCAATGAAAATATTATTTAATAACAATAATATTTTCACTATAATTCTAAAAAAAGTAAGGGCAACGACAATTTAGGGCTATCAGGTTATTCGAATTTTATTCTGCAAAAATATTATAATTCCTTTTGGTTTATTAGTGTATTTACTTTTTCGTACTTTAAATCTTCATAGCGAAGATTTTGGCTTCATCAATTCCTTCAAAGAGGGTGGTGCACATTGAGCGAAATGTGACAAAAGAAAAGGAAGAAAAATTCATGTACTGACCCCATCATCTCCACCCCTAGGAATTACGAGATCACCCCAAGGATGCCTTCAACATCCAGGGGTCACAGACCAACCATAGAACCCTATTCAATAAGTGGAACGCATTAACTGTCCGCTCTTAATTTGGACAGTCTGGGTCGAAGAAGGGCAATAACTCATTAGAGAAATTTCATCTTTTTTTGTAGACTTTCCTCTCATATTTTTTTGTACACTAATTTTGAACTTGAACAATTGAAGGCAGAAAAAAAAGATGAAATGAGGAAAAACAAAGAATATGTGCAGCAATTAATCCAAATCTTGAATACAGTTTGTCAAGAAAGAGATGAAGCAAAAGATCAACTTCAAAAACTTATGATGAAGTCCACAAAAGCAAATTCAAGTAGCATAACTGATCAGTCCAACAGCCTGTCTTCAGAAACATACAATTACCATAATTCATCTCCAAATATGGACTCGTTTTTCGATTCAGTTTCTTCCCCTGAATGTTCCAACAACAATTGTGTAACTCAATTGGCCCTAAAAGTTGACAAGGCCTCATTTGTTATTGACAGTCTTGTAAAGGGGAAAACTTTGCCTCAACAAGGAAAACTCTTGCAGGCTGTTATTGAAACAGGGCCAATTCTGCAGACACTTTTGGTTTCAGGACAACTTCCTCAATGGCGAAATCCGCCACAGGTTACGCAGTTTAATGTTCCACCAGTTTCCATTAAAGGGTGTGGCTCTGATATTGCAAATCAGAATCTTGGTGAAAAGTTGAGCTGTTTTGACATGTCATATGGATCTTCACAAATGTTGTCTACATCTATGTTAAATTTTGCTAATTTTGACTCTTTGGAAAATCAGAGTTTGATGTCTGCTGGCGCAGATTTGAATTGTTTTGTCCTAGGAAAGAGGCAAAGATTGCACTGACAGAAGTTCAAGGATCATGAAATCAGCAGATTGCTTGCTGTAAATGGCTTATGTTGATTAGTAATATAAACATGGATAACCTTTTAAATTTACTCAATTGAATGGATTAACATTCTGGACCATCTGTTTTATCTGTTCGAGTTTTGCTTCTCCATGCATGTTTCAACCTTTCTCATATCTAATTGGCCTGACGTCTTTTTGTGGAGCTGTTGCGCCCTTATTTCTTGCTAAGACAAGCTTGGACCTACAGAAGAGTAATGAAACTAGAGTTCACTTCACTTAAGCCTCACGATAAAGTGTTTATATTTGAGACTTGTGACTTGTATTTGGAGAAGCCTGTGAAAAAAAACAACTTCCCAAATTCCGGAAATTGCTTTCTTAGAGTAGTGAATTATGCTTCACTATCCCAAGACTCACAACCACAATTGAAGAAGAACGAAGAAGGAAATATAGCTCCAAAAAATACTAGAACTAAGAAAGTGGAAGACTTACTTGAATAACTTGGAGAATACTTTATTAACTCAAGAAGACTTGA
>JAPFFP010000113.1:8634649-8645296 GCA_026153255.1 Solanum medicagineum | reverse complement strand
AGGGAGAGTTTTGCTCGAGGGATAGTATAGTAACCTAATATTATTTGCTATCTTGCTTGTTTTTGGACTGATTCTCGCTATATTAGTTATTCCTTTGCTCGAGGGAGAGTATAGTAACCTAACATTATTTGCTATCTTGCTTGTTTTGCAAGCATACTTATGTTGGGTTGTTGAATTTATTATGTGTGGCCTCTACAAAATTGTCTTAGAAGAATGAAGATGTTGAAATATTTGTATGAATTAAAACCTAGTCAGCTTGCATAGCCATATTCATCATCAGCTATGCCGTCGATAGGTCAATGCGAATGCAAATAACTAGAGAAGTTAAGGACCAAGTCGTTTGAAGGAGATGGATGAGCGTTCGAGTTTTGTTTGTTTAACACTAGTTACTGAGGAGTAAGACTAATTGTTTAACACTAGTTAATGAGGAGTATGACTAATTGTTTCACACTAATTATTGAGGAGTAGTAAGACTAATTGTTTAAGACTAATTAATGAGGAGTGAGTGACATTTGAAAGTGGATGATATTTGGATTTTATATTGAAGTTTAGAGTGGATGGAATGTATCCAGATGGTAATCACATATTTTTGATATATCACCTTAGATTTGTTGTCAAAACATTATTTGCTAGTATAAAGATTTAATTAACTCAATTCAAAAGTTTTAAAATATTTTTGTCTATATTTATTCTATACTATATTAATACATCCTTACAAACGTTGATTGAACTTTTTTTCACTTTAGACAAAGTCTCTTACGACGCATTATGTTTTCCAAGGTTTTGTCATGCCAGCAGACTTCCAAGTGAAAAAACTCTTGTACCTTCGAGCTTTCTGCCCAATTTTGATGATTCGATTGAGTTCAGAACGTCGTTTCTGATATAATTGTCCATACTTGTGATATGACCGCTGAGGTCCCATTGGATTGGGGGGTCCACCAATAACATCAGAAATTACATGAAAGGCATCCCTGCTAACACATTCAAATCAACAGTGTGATATACCAACTTATACCAAAGCAGAAGCTCAAAGCAATGACTCTAACCGGCAACGCCCCGTTCACCATAAAGCTAAAACACCTGCATAACATCTTTCAAACTAATATCATAAGCTCTGCGCATGAAGTGGACAATGACATAGAAATATGCACTGCAACTCAGCAATAGAAAGAGATACCCATAATTGAGCTCCAGAAACTGCCATTCAACATATGCAAAGGAGAGCGTCCCTTTCACCAGAATGAATTAATTACTTGATTAAATCGAATATGAATATCTCACTTCGGAGTTAAACTTCCGTTCGATAAAAAGTATCTCTTGTTTTTCATTCCATAACCCCTTGTCGTCATCATCATTGTAACGATAATGATGCAAAGTTGCTGCAGCTAGGTCGGGAATGAAGTCGATCATAAATTTCCCTTTCGGACCCATTGAAGTTTTGTATGGACACCACTAATTGTTCAAGAAAGGGTAGATCATGACAAGGATTTGAAGCATACTATAGATAAAGAAGCCCATAGTGCAGATTACTCCATTGAGATTTAAGGGAATCGCCACGAAATAATTGAAGACGATGCTCAACCACTGTGGTGGTAAGGAACTAAAAACCCACCACAACAACTCCACTGAAACAAAGCAAAAACAACAATTCATTCAAATTTAAGGTTCAATTAGAAAAAAAAGGTTCAATTTTTGTTTTCAATCTCCAAATTTTAGTAAACCCTAAATACTTTGCGAATCAAATTTAGAGAAAAAAATGAAAACACTTACGTAGTAATCGAGGATTATATACACATCTACAACATCCCCAGATCTCAAAGACCGCCATAGCAGCTCGACTAGCCGGAGATACAACAAACCCTAATTCCTCTTCATCATCCATCGGAAAACAAACATGTTTATGTTCTTTTGTCCATCGGAATATAAACTGCTTTGTCTTCACTCATCGGAAAGCAACAACTCGCCGGAACGAAATAGCCGGAGAAGGTCACCGTATGAAATAGTCGGATAAATATACGGTCTGTTAACCTTCTCCGACTGTATTTGGGAATTCCGACCTAATAAATTTAATTTGTTTATTTAGACCCCAATAGTTTCTTTTTTTCATTTCTAAGTCTAATAAAACTCTCAATTTACCTATTTTGACTAGTATTTGATTAGGGTTAGAAGACATTAAACTCACTCTGCCCACCCAACTCGTCCTACCCGTTGAAGTTTGGACTGATTAATTATTAGCTTAACTTAATATATTCTCTTTAAAATTGAGTTGATATGTAATCCAAATTACCTCAAGAGATATCTTATGAAAATATTGTTAATTTTTTTTAAAAAAAAATTTGACATGTTTTATATAGTTAAAATAAAGAAAAATATAATTTAGTTAAGTACTGAAATATTGAAAAAGAACCAAAACAAGAAGTAAAACTTTGTAAAAGTTGGATCAGATTGAGTCTTGACCTGCTCTTTGACTTGCCCATTATTCAACCCATTTTGATCCAAACAAATTTGGGTTGGATCGGTTCTTGACTCGTTTACTATCTTGATTCATTATAATTCGCTCAAATTTGACCTAACCCACCCAATTATCACCCCTATATTTGATCATAGTTGAAAGAAGATACTTGTCCCTTTTTACAAGAATACTAGAACTTAGCAATTTTTTAAAAATACTTGTTAGAGGTGGCAAATGGATAGATTGAACCAAAATGGATTGGATCACAATCCATCCATATAAAATATGGGTAAATATGAATTTGGTCAAATATGATTTGAATAAGAATGGTTCCAACCCACTTATTCTCTTGAAGCAAAAAAAGATTAAATCAAAGCTAAATTGTAAATGTTCTAATTCTAATCACCCCAACCCTACTACCAAATAATTATTTTTGAAATTTTTTTTTGTTTTAATAAAAGTTCGGTTCTTCTGTGTACCGAAGTTTTGAGACCCCTACATCGAATCGAATAACTGAACTTTTGAAAAAAGAATACCACACCGAACCAAAAAAATCGAATTAGTTTGGTCTGGTTCGATTTTTTGATTTTCGAGTATTTGTGCCCACCTCAATAAAAAATTAAAGAAAAGTTAAATTTTTTTGCCCCCCTACCCCCACCGACACCGAACCGAAAAATTGAATTAGTTCGGTTCGGTTTGAATTTTTGGTGTTTATGTCGGCCCCAATTAAAAAAAAAGTATTTTTTACCCCCCTCCCCCACCACGGCACTTAACTAAAAGACTTAATTAGTTTGGTTTGGTTCGATTTTTTGATATTTATGTCCGCCCCAATAAAAAGTAACAAAATTCCCCCCCCCCCCACCTACCCCGACACCGAACCGAAAAATTGAATTAGTTTAGTTTAGTTAAACTTTTCAATTTTTTGGTACTTATGTCCGCCCCAATAAAGAATGAAAAAAAGTTAATTTTTTTTGTCCCCCCATCCCACCCCGACACTGAACCTAAAAATCGAATTAGTTTGATTTTTAGTATTTCTGCCCGCCCCATTAATTTTTTTTTTTAAAATTCTGCTCCCCTCTTCACCCCAACACCGGACTGAAAAACCGAATTAGTTTGGTTTGGTTCGATTTTTTGATTTTCTAGTATTTATGCCCGCCTCAATAAAAAATTCAAAAGAATTTTTGCCCCCACCCCGACACCGAACTGAAAAACCAAATTAGTTTGATTTGATTCGATTTTTTAATTTATCGATACTTATGCCCACGTCAATAAAAATTAAAAAAATTGTTAATTCTCCCCCTCCCCCTCCCCGTCCTCCAAACTTTTTTAAGAAACGTAAAAAAAAATTATGCACACAAAAGTTTTTTTAGAGCGATTAAGAATTTTTTATTATGAGTTTTGGTATCTATGGGTCTATATGAGTACCCATATTTTGTCCATTTTAACCATATTTGTATGTATTTTTAAAATAGATCAACTCATATTTATCCATTTAGAAAATATGCTGATCTATTAAAATAAATATGGGTAAAATACGTTCCTTTTACCTTATATGGATTGAAATTCTCATCCCTAATACTTATACCTTTTTACAAGAAGACTACAACTTTCCAATTTTTTATTAAAATATTAGTATGATAAACAAAAATATACTTTTTAAAAAAATATAAACTAGGTATCTAATGTAAATAGGGAAAAAGCGTGTGTGAATAATATTTTGTATTAAATTAAAGTACCTAATGAATAATGTGACATTTATTTGTGGTTTATTCGTATTTATCTATTTGTGGCCTTTTCTTCTCATTTTTCGTGTTAAATAAATCGTAATTATCTCCTCTCAAAAATAAAAAACAAAAAAAATCTAATGGAGTCATGGCGTTTACATAGAGCTTTATATCTTGATTAGTCAAATGTAAAAGGAAAATAGAAACAAGCTCAAAGGAGAACAAATGGAATGAAAAGTTCTTTGAGGTAAATGATTCAAATTTAATTTGTCTTTTCCATATATAATGTTGGATGAAATGGAAGTTTTGAGTGTTTTTTTTGGGGTAATTATCAATTTTTATTAATCGTCGAAGGTGTAGCATTATAGATAAGAGGTCAAATTTGGATGGATAAATGACTTGCTCATTTATTGACTCGTTTAATTTAGTTCACTCAAAAGTTAGTTTGGTATGTAACTTAAATTGATCATCCATGAAAATTATATTTAAGTAAAGTATTTTAAAATGATTTTTTTATTTGCTATAAGTTATATATAGTCATAATAAAAGGGAAAAAAAATCTATTATGTACTTAAATAAGTTATTTTAAAAAGTTGTATACTTTTTCATCATATAGACATCAGAACAATTAAAACTTATAGTAGTACTTTCCATATTATGTTTTAATATTATTTTTAAAATTCTAATGGTCTAAGCCAATTTTATCTTTCTAGGGGCATATTTGGTACTGCTTCTTTGATCACAACAACAATAACGTCATTAATATGAGCATATCAACAATTGCTAGCTCCTATGATTTGAATACACATCAATTCTCAAGCCCCGCTATTATCCGCTACATTTAAATGGGTCTGAGGTTGAATCATTTTTTTAATCCTTTATTTGAATGCAAAAAGCGATAGAAGAATGAGTGATTTTTGCAATTTTTTTACCTTGGTTTTGTAGGAGCAAGTCAAAAAGATTAAGAAATAAAACCATCTAGTTTAATTTGTTTTCAATAGCCATGAGATGATCATCTTAGGACTTAGGATGATCCTTACGCTCGTAGTATCTGAACCAACTATGTAGCATTTGTTAGGACTCCTAGTCTAATACTTATAGGAGTCTTGTGTAGTTTGATTACGTCTCTGTATAACCATACTATATAAATATAACTGAGGTTGTACATTGGCTTTGAGCTGCAAGTTATGTGTTACATGGTATCAGACGTCCAGTAATACTGATTGCTAATCCAAAAATTTCTTTCAATTGTTCTTTCGACTATTTAGGGGTGATATGGCTTCCCAGCCGCTTTCAGTTTCATCTTCTTCAGAAATCTCCTTGCCTTTTTCTACCACTGTGATTGCATCTCCGATCTCTCGTCCATATTTCGTCAACCTCTTCTCATCCCTCTTTCACCATTCCTCCGTTGCCTTCCCACATTCTGTCCAGTCCCTCTACAGGCCATATTGGCCAGCCCTCTCTCTTTATCTTCTGTTGGATCAATGGAACCATCACTTCCATCTATTTTTTCACTCTGCAGCGTCATTGGCTGCACCTAATTTGGTGACTATCAAATTAAATTCTTACTTGGCGTACTCAGTTCACCTCCCTGTTACTTTCTCATGAATTGGTTGGCTTTGTCGATGGCTCTGTATCTACCCCGCCTCAATTTATACGTGATGCATCTGGAAATCAGCAAATTAACCAACACTATCGTACAGGGCTCCGACTTGATCAAAGGTTGTTTGCTACATTGTCTAGAGAGGTTCTTGTTGACGTTCACTTGTTGCCTGGCTCTCCTTGAACCGTCATTTTATGGATGCGAGTCAGGCTAAATCACTTGAACTCAAACGACAACTTACTACTATGTGCAAATCCGACTCTATGTCCATTGATGAGTATCTCCGAGAAGCTCAAAAGATAGCTGATTCCCTTGCTGCCATCAATTCTCCGGTCCCGAATCAAGATTTTGTCGATCAGGTTCTTCTTGAGTATGGCACATTGGTTGGCATTATTACTCACTTTCCAGGTCAGCTATCTATTGAGGAACTTCGCACTAAGCTATTGCTACATGAGCAACGCCTTCAGCGCTTCAAGGAATTAGACTCAGTTGTCTCTCATCAAGCATTTGCTGCCCAAAATGTCTCTTCTAGTTCGTCCCATGCCTCTGGCAGCCATGGTGTAGCACAGGGAGGTCGTGACAGAGGCCGAGGCCAGGGTGGCCGAGGTCGAGGCTCATTCAATCGCAATCAGCCATAACAAGTCAATTCCTCCAATAATTTTTCCTACAATGGATTTCCTGGGCAGTCTTCGTCAGTTATTGTTGGCACCTCTTCTTTTCCTTCTCATTCACAATCTGTTAGTTCACCTTCACCATCCGCGGGAGTTTTAGGTGCACAACCTTCCTCTATTATTTGTCAAATTTGCCGGTTTCCTGGTCATTCAGCATTACAGTGCACAAATCGCTTTAATCGTGCTTACGTTGCTAATGATATTCCTAAGTCTTTTGCTACTATGTCTTTTTGGAGAAACAAATGACACAGCCTGGTACTTTGACTCTGCTGCATCCGCTCATATGACCCCATCAGAAGGTAATTTTTTACATAAAACACCTTATACTGGCTTTGATCGTGTTTTGGTTGGAAATGGAACTTTGCCCAATATTGATAACATCGGACATGCTCAATTGCCCACTAGAGCTCGTCCTCTACACTTACGCTCCATATTTCACGTTCCCCAGCTTCGTCATAATTTGCTTTCTGTGAAGAGGTTGTGTAAGGATAATAATTGTTTTATTAATTTTGATTCATCATTTGTTTCTGTTAAGGACAAAGCCTCGAGTCAAACGCTCCTGCAAGCCTCCAGTAAGGGTGATGTTTATCCTCTATCGTCTTCATCATTTTCTTCCCCTCCTCCCGCTCTTGTTGCTCTTCGTCAACCTGGTGATATTTGGCATCGTCATTTAGGTCACAGTGGAGTTTTATACTTTAGATTGTCTTAGGAAATATAATTCCATTACTTTGCTTAACCATTCAGTCATCATTGTATTCCTTGTCAATTAGGAAAATCTAAACGATTACCATTTAATTCAGTGGATCATTGTAATTCCTTTCCCTTAGATATTATTCATTCAGATGTTTGGCAATCTCCAGTTGTATCAAACTTGGGGTATAAATATTATGTATTTTTGTTGATGATTTTTCTCGCTTTACATGACTTTATCCTATGAAAAATAAATCTGAAGTTTTTGTCCATTTTGTGCCTTTCAGAGGTTAGTAGAAAACAAATTTAACACTAAAATAAAGACCTTTCAAAGTGATGGTGGTGGTGAATATGATAACATGGCTATGCTATCATACTTTTCTAACTTGGGTATTTCTTTTCATAAGTCATGTCTGGACACTCCTCAACAAAAAAGGGTTGCTGAACGAAAACATCGCCACATTATTAAAATGGTCCGTAGCACTTTTGCGGAGGCTGCTTTACCATCTCACTTTTGGGTTGATGCCGCTTATTATGTTGTTTATACCATCAACAGATTGCCAACTCCTAATTTAGAAAGAATTTCTCCTTTTAAAAAACTTTTTCATCGCCCTCCTGACTATAATTTTCTTATAGTCTTTGGTTGTGAATGCTTTCCTAATATGTCATCTCGAGTATCTCACAAGCTTGTCCCTCGTTCAATCCATTGTATTTTCCTTGGGTATGCTCCTAACTCTAAAGGATTTCGTTGTCTAGATCCTAAAACAGGTCGTGTACAGGTCGTGTATATGTCAGTCGTCATGTTGTCTTTCATGAGTTAGTTTTCCCATACGCTACATTGTCTTATCCTTCAAAAATATCCCAATCCTCCTCCTCCTTCTCTGCTCCTCTTGTGGTTATGTCACACCCTTATTCCCGCCACAGCCATCTAATCAATCTAAGCCTTGTGTGCCTTCTTCTAACATACCCGTCACTCAATCTTCTCTTTCTGTTCCTTCTTTACCCTCTGCCACTGTACAACCATCTGTCAGTCCTATTAGTGAGGCACATTCTGAAGATCTCTCCCACTATACCTATCTCTTTGCCCACTACCACTTCTTCTACTTCCAGTTCTGCTGATACATCTCATGCAATGCAAACTCGCCCCAAATCTGGAATTTCTAAGCCTAAGAAAATATTTCATCAAGTGCTACTTTTCATGATACCGAGCCTTCTTGCTTTTCACAGACAGTGAAAAATCCTTAGTGGCAACAAGCTACGGCAGACGAGTTTAATACTCTTTTGGCTAATAAAACTTGAGTTCTTGTTCCTTTTCAACCTAACATAAACTTGATCGGTTGTAAGTGGGTTTAACGCATTAAATATAATTCTGATGGGTCTATTGAGTGGTATAAAGCCCGTCTTGTCGCACAGGGATTTCATCAGCAGCCTGGCATTCATTTCGGGCTACTACTATTCGTATTGTACTTTCTTTGGCTATTTCTTTTTCTTGGCCTATTCGTTAATTAGATGTTAAAAATGCCTTTTTGCATGGTGTTCTTATGGAGGACGTCTTTATGAAGCAACCTTCTGGTTTCATTCATCCAGACTTTCCTCACCATGTCTTCAAATTAACCAAAGCTATTTATGGTCTGAAATAGGCTCCACGTGCATGGTTTCATCGCTTTAGTACGTTCTTTCTTTCTCATGGTTTTATTTGCAGCAAATCAGATTCTTCAATGTTTATTCATCGGCATAATCATTCATCTCTCCTTGATCGGTTCATTAGTATCCTTTCTCGTCAGTTTGCTATGAAAGACTTAGGTGATCTCCATTATTTTCTTGGTGTTCAAGCTGTTCGCTCATCTCATGGTCTCCATTTGTCTCAACAGAAAAGTTTCACATGCATACATGTAAGCCTGTTCGTACCCCTATCGCGTCTCGTACTACTATTTCTCTCATGGATGTTGAATTACTTTCAGATCCTAGTGAATATAGAAGCATGGTGGGTGCTCTTCAATATTTAACCATGACTCGTCCCGACATTGCCTATGCTCTAACTGTTGTATCTCAGTTTATGCATTCCCCTCATACTCTTCATTTGCACTGTGTGAAGCGTATTTTCAGGTACTTACAGGGTACTATTAAGTATGCACTGTTCCTGCTTGCCTCTTCATCCATTTCAATGGTGGTTGCTTTGCTGATTGGGCCGGCTGTCCAGATAGTCGACGTTCTACTACTGGGTTTGCTATCTTTTTGGGTTCTAATCTCATTTCTTGGCTTGCAAAGAAGCGGCCAACAGTCTCCAGATCATCTACGGAGGCTGAGTACAGGGCTATTGCTTATACTGTTGCTGAAACCTCTTGGATTCGTCATCTTCTTCGTGAGCATGGTCTTTATCTCCGTGAACCAGTTCGTGTTCTATGTGACAATGTTAGCTCAACATATATGTCTCGTAATCCAGTGTTCCATGACCGCTCAAAACATATTGATGTGGATTTTCATTATGTCCGCGACAAAGTAGCTCAAGGGGATCTGGTAGTCCAGTATGTGCCATCTCGCTTACAATTGGCTGATGTCTTCACAAAGGGTTTATCCTCGTCTCGCTTTTGCTTTTTCTGTCCGTGTTGTCCTCTCGCCCAGATTGAGGGGGCATGTTAGGACTCCTAGTCTATTATTTCTAGTCTAGTACTTGTAGGAGTCTTGCATAGTTTGAATTAATTTTCGGAAAGGGAAAATCTACAGCGAGTTATAGTTTTGATACGTGAAACCTGCATGGGCTATCGATACTTCAAAGTTTACTGGCGTCGCGATTAGCAAGAATACGCAGATTCACTATGGCTTTTGGAGCAGTTTCCTTCATAAATTCTCTGAAATGTATGGAAGCATAACCAACAGGAAGTTGGATGGTTGGGATGTATAGCCAGAAGAAATCCTAACATCAGATTTGGAGTTAGCATTTTTCTTTTTATTTCTTTTCAGTCTTTCATGTTGGTATAAGTTTTGGTTTTGATGATTTGTAAGCTTTTCTTTATCCCTCCTATTGTGAATTTTTCAAAGGGGAGGGATTCTTGTTGTAAGTTAGTTTTGTCAGTCTCAGATTCTTGTTTAAAATGCACATATTGGATAGTTCTTTATCATCTTTCTACGAGAAAAAAGATATTTATTTTATTAGATACAAAAGATAATTTTCATCAAGTAAATGAAGAGTATTTTTATAAAATATTTTTCATGAGGGATAAAATATCATTGGGAGCATTTTTGAGATTAATCCAAATCACACCAAATTCAAATGCGAAACTTTCCAAATTAAAAAGCCCTTCGTTAAGTTGTGAGTAAAGGGTCAGCTTAGTGCGTAAAGGTTGGATCTTTACCTAAAATGGAGCCACACCCACCATTGTTGAGTTGGTATGTGTCATCATTTCTTTTATTGGTAGTGTATGTGTTAGGTAGTGGAGCCTGATAATATATTAAGCAGATGTGTTTGCTACCTTCAAGAGGTGGAAGGCTGAAGTCGAAAATCAAACA
>JAPFFP010000113.1:8615292-8634549 GCA_026153255.1 Solanum medicagineum | reverse complement strand
AAAAGCCTCGACAGCAAAAAGAAGATGCAAAAGTTGTTGATCAAGAAGAGGAAGATCAGTTATTTATAGCAACTTATTTTTCAAGCAAAGAATCATCTGAAAGTTGGCTCATTGATAGTGGATGCACCAATCATATGACTCACGACAAGGAGCTATTTAAGGAGTTAAATTACATAATGATTAAAAAAGTGAGAATTGGCAATGGTATGCACTTGGCTATAGAAGGAAAAGGAACCATAGCCATCTCAAGTTACTCAGGTACAGAACTTATTCATGATGTTCTTTTTGTACTAGAAATTGATCAAAATCTTTAAAGTGTTGGTCAGTTAATGGAGAGCGGTTTCAAGTTGTGTTTTGAAGACAAAAAATGCTTGATTAAAGATGTTGATGATAAGGAGATTTTTAAAGTTAAAAGGAAGGGTAGGAGCTTCTCTCTTAATCCAATGGAGGAGGAGCAAGATGCCAATCCTGCTGTGGCTATGGTCACAAAAAATTGGCATAAACGACTCGACACTATCATTACAATGGTTTGCTGCAAATACACAGGCTAAACATGGTCAAGAACTTACCAAACTTGCAACAACATTCTCAAAATTGTCAAGCATGTCAATATGGTGGCCTGTCTGGAGGGAGAGAAAGGAAGGTATTTTGAAGACAAGATCAAATCAGTCCATTATGTGAAATGAAATTGTTCGGTGACCTTGTTTTTTCGGTGTAAACATAACTATATAGAGGAACAGAGGAGTTTGTAGAATTTCTAGGAGCTTTGTAAAGCTAGAGTCTATTTTCTGTAACATTGGTTTGATGGTGGCCAGCATCCCAATGCTGAAGAATTCAACGATACTAATTCTCAAAAAACACTAGATTTTTTAAAATACTTTCTTAGGAATCAGGTATAAGAACTAAGCGAAGCCCCTTAAGCTCTTTATGAGCATCTTAAGGGTTAAATCATCTTCCCAAAAGTTGAGTCAGGTTTTCAATCTTATTCAAAAAACATCTGAGGTTCAATGAGACATTAGTATGTGATACGAAAGTGATTATGATATTATGGAAATAAGAGTATGAGCCAAGATTGATTAATTTCTTGTTATGGCCTATTTTATTCATACAAAGTTCATATTACATGACATATTATGCATCGATTTCGAGCTATAATCAGAGGAAAAGGGGCCTATTTGCTCAAAAGACTACAGATTGTTCAGATTGCCATAGGTTGGCAATATCATGTTGGTTAGCTACCGAAAGAAACCGTCGTTGATAGCATTTGGTCGAATATGTCATGCATTTGCATCCATATATATGTATTCATGACATATGACTAAATGAACATACCATGCATATCAGATTATTAGGATGTCAGATGTCGTCTATGGAGGTTATTTGAAGCAAATTTCAGGTGGTGTCTCTGTTACCTTTTTTACAACAACTATTTATAATTCTACTTTTTGTGTAACATACCAATATATTTTTATTAATAATGAGGTCCCATTGCGTGGGGAAAATGCATTTTTCATTGCGAGCGTGCAGGTCTAGGTAGGGATTATGATAGACCTCTTTGCTAGGATTCGAGGTCCAGCTATGAGTTGGTAAGCTCCACCTCTTCCTGGAGCTTTCATAGGATATTTACTTTTGTTGTATAGTTTGGGTGTAATCGGAGCCTTGTCCCGACAGTGCTTATGACACTCTTAGAGGCTATAGTGGACACAATATTCTAGGTTTCTTTTCGTAGCTTTCAGTCCCAGCCAATAAACTTGGCATGTATACATATGTGTGTGTGCATATATGTCTTCAGTTGCAGCCTTGTCGACTAGCTTATTTATTATTTTGGCTTATCTATCTTTGGCTACTTGACTTATTGTTATTCAGGTCACGACCCTAACGGTCCAAACTTAGTATTTCAATTGTTGTGCTACCCGATCTTTCGGGCCTTCACTTTAATTAGGTAGTATGTTCAGTGGATAAATATATAGGCAGAATACATCCATGGCCCCCTAAAGTTGGCACTAACTTTCACTTAAACAGCCTAACTAGGGGATGTATATAGTATTGTTGATATATAATAAGTGTTGAGAATTAGTATTCCTGTATTCTTCAGCAGTGTTGAGAAAGTTAGTGCCCTAAAGTTGGCACTAACTTTCACTTAAACAGCACTGTTTTAATTGAAGACAAGATCAAAGTTGGCCCTCTCGATTGTCCTTTTTCATGTCGTTCCAAATCCAAAAGAATCAGGTCAACTGAATCCCAGATATCCATTGAGAGTTGTTGATAGAATCAGACAGAGACAAAAAGGACTAGCCATAGGATAAATGCTCTCAGGCACGAAAACTGAGATAGTTCTCTCTCCTACCTACTTGGAGGTAGAACCACCCTTTCCGATGGCCTCGGCACCAGAAAACTTTCCTTTCATCACTTTGGTTATGACCTTACATGTTGACTAACAACCTCGTCTTTCTCTCTTTTCGATCTCCACCATGGAAAATGACAATCCTTTTTGCGATGGGATTCAAATCTTTTGACATCTCGAGAAGCTTCTCTTGAGGAGAAAGCTGGTACAACTAGACTGAATGTTGAAGAAAGAGGATGAGTAGATCAAGTTTTAATCAGAGTACAATGGAATGGCTGTGTCGGGCTCTTAATAAAGTCTCGAAGGTCAAAGGCAATACTGTATGCAGATAGAAACGACAGGAACTATCTACGCAGCTGTTTTGCACAAGAAACTTCAATAATAGGGGGAGATATATAAGTGTAATCAGTGCCTAGGCAGAAATATAACCAACAAAACTGCCACTCTGATCGATAAGGAGACCTCTTCTGCTGAAACAGTCCGAAAAAGTAAATGGACTGCCAGAGAGATAGATACTGCGGCCACAAAACAAGAGGAAGACTTAATCCAAATTGAGGGTGAATCCAGGAATTCCCTTAATGAACCTTTGACCAGAGCCTTCATGGTTAGTTCTTAACCAATGAATCTGAAGTTCTGACTCTATCAGAGATTTGTAGATGGGCTTAACTCGAACTGGAACCAAGCCCATGGTCCGAACATCTATGACTCGGGTAAATATTGTTTCCTCTTTGACTTCACCTCTATGAAAGCAGCAGAACATGTTCTCAGAGGGAGCTGGTTATGAAAAAACAGAGTCTGCAACTCCAAAGGGTCGACACCAACCGTAGGTACTATTCAATCTAGAGCAACCATCAAGCAGACATGGATCAGACTGGTAGGGCTACCTCTCCATTTGTGGTCAGATAAAGTTTTTAAGGCGGTAGGGGAATCTTGTGGAGGGTGGATTAAGACGGAGGAAGCAGAACTCCGAAATCACTTAAAATGGGCGAGAATTCAAGTGAAGGGTTGGGGAAATAACATCATAAAGGAAGTGAGGATTGAATTTGAAGGAATCGGGTACATCATCCAAATATGGAATGAAGCGCCATTGAGATTTTATGTTGAAGAAGAAAAGGAGATCTGATACATATTAATCTGAATTGGAGACAACTGTACAATCAGAGGAACACATCGGTTGTTCAAATTGTTTTAAAAATTAACCCTAACACGTGACTTGGCACGTGACATTCCACTTAAAATCGAAACAAATAACAAAGAAGGGTTGGGCTTGGACCCATTGGCCCAGGTCAGCAATAACTTAAACAGAGTTGGGCCTAACATAACAGATACTCCAAACCTATTCCAAATTGAGATAGAGGCTAATAAACTATCGTCAATGATGGCTGAAGGTGGGTTAGTACTCAGCCCAGGAACCATTGATGAAGCGAACAATGATCTTGCATTGGCCGAAGAGCAAAATCAATGATGATGCGATGTCATCATTCAGACGGACAAGGAGAGCTTGGCTACACATGCAAAGGAGAATCTTCAGATAGAAGAGGAGGAGAGGGATGACACAGTAGAGGATATTTTACCTCTCAACTCTGCAGTGGAAGAAGGCGCAACAGAATCAGAGAAGACGATCCCCGTGTGGGTCCAACAGAACATAATTAAGCTACGTAAGGAATTTGGAGTCCATTTTCAAGGCTGTGTAGAGGTGGCCTTTGAATTCGTTCATGAAAACTAATGGCAAAAGACAAGTAATAGAAAAAGTATCAAATGCAATGTGCCAATGACTCCAAAAGAAAAGATTCCTAACGAGATTAAAAACCTGGAACCAAGCGGCAACTTTATTAGCTTTGTAACAAGAAATAGAGGAAGGTGCTTCGTGAACAATCTCAATGAAGGTTAACATAGTGTCGTGGAATATGAGAGGCGTCAATGATCCTGGGAAAGGCTATTGATTAAGAATATGTTACACAACTGGAGGGCAAATGTATACTGTTTTCAGAAATCTGAATTAAAAGGTGATATAAGGGAGATAATTAAAGAATTTTGGGTCAATAGAAGGGGGAAGTTCGCACAGCTGGAAGCCGTAGGTACCAAAAGGGGGATCATCATATTATGGAACAACAGCATATGGGAGGGAGAAGTTTGTGAGGTTGAGGCTTACTGTATTACTGTAAGATTTAGGGGCAAAACACAGGATTTTTGCTGGTACCTCTCAGGTGTGTATGCTCCAAAGAATAGAGAGGAAAGAGGAGCTACGGTGGGAGCTGGGAGCAATCAGGAGCCTATTCAATGGCCCCTGGGTGATTACTCGGGACTTCAATGTTATGAGGTTCCCTTCTGAGAAGAAAAACTGCAACAGAATCACCAAAGCTACGGAGGACCTTTCAGATTTCATTGAGGATATGGAGTTGGAAGACCCACCACTCACAAGTGGCAGTTATACTTGAAGAAAAGAAGATAGGCATGTCGCATCAGCAAATTAGACAAGTTCCTATTTTCAGAAGAATAAGAGACATCTTTTAAGAAAATCAAACAAACTATTATGCCTAGAGTTACGTCAGACCATAAACCTTGCTCTACTAGAATGTGGAAACTGGGAGAGGTCACGATCTTATTTTAAATTCGAAAATTGGTGGCTGCAAACTAAAATTTTCATCGAGAGAGTTAAAGGGCGGTGGGACTCTGAAATTTTTATAGGTAGGCCGGACTACATTCTAGCTTGTAAGTTGAAGGCTCTCAAAGTGAAGCTGAAAGAATAGAGCAAAACTGTACAAGGTAATCTTGGTTTATAGAAACAAAACATCTTGAATCAACTTTATGATTTAGATGTGATCCAGGAACAAAGGTGCCTGTCTGAAGATGAGTCATATCCGAGGGTTGTTCTGACAGTAGAGTTTGAGGAAGTGGCAAAGAAAGAGGAAATAGCATGAAGGCAAAGATCCAGGGCTTCGTGGCTGAAAAAGGGTGACGAAAACACAGTTTTTCCACATAACAGCAAACAGTCACAAGAGATGCAACAACATTGATAGTCTTCTGATGAATGAAACTAATGTCACTGACTCAAATACAATCAGGGAAGAGATCATAGGCTTCTATCAAAAACTTTACCGAGAGAACGAACACTGCAGACCTCAATTCAGTCCTAGAGAACAAGCTACGCTCAATACAGAAGACAATCTCCTTCTTCAAAGCCAATTTGAAGAACAGGAAATCAAAGAATGTGTTTTAAATTGTGTAGGAGTCAAGGCTCCTAGTCCATATGGTTTCACCATGGCTTTTTTCATACAATGCTGGGAGGTGATGAAGGTAGAAGTGATAGCAACCATCCCGATTTTCCAAAGTCAAGCCTACTTTAAAAGAAAAGCTTCAATGCAACATTTATAGCTTTGATCCCAAAAAAGATGGGTGCATCAAGGTAGAAAGATTTCAGGCCCATCAGTCTGATTAGCAGTTTCTACAAGATCATATCCAAGAACCTAGTAGAAAGACTCAAGAAAGTAATATCAAAGCTGGTGGATACACATCAATTGGCTTTCATCAAGGGCAGGCAGATCATGGATGCCATCCTTATAGCCAATGAGCATGTAGATGTGAGGAGAATAACTAAAGTTCCTAGGGTTCTATGTAGGTTGGACATAGAAAAGGCATTTGATCATCTCAACTAGGACTTTGAGTAGAACACAATGGAGAGGATGGGTTTTGGGAAAAGGTGGATAAATTGGTTGAAGTACTGTGTGGAAACAGTCACATTCTTAGTCTTAATAAATGGTACTCTTTCTGGCTTTTTTCCTTTCGAAAGGGATTAAGGCAAGGGGATCCTCTCTCCCCCTCCCTTTTTATCCTAGCTATGGGAGGATTAAGTGACATGTTGAAAACTGCACAATCAAATAACATGATCAAGGGGTTCTAGATGAATGACAGTGACACCGGGAGCTTAACTATCTCCCATTTACAGTATGCTGATGACACCCTAGTGTTCTGTGGTGTAGAGGAAGAACAACTAAAGCATCTGAGGAACATTTTTATATTGTTTGAAGCTGTTTATGGATTAAATATAAACTGGGGCAAAAGTTTCGTCTATCCGGTTAATGAAGTCCAAGAAATCAATAGATTGGCAGGCATTCTAGAAGGTAAAGTGGGAGAAATGCCTACCACCTACCTAGGGATGCCTCTAGGAGTAAAGAGAAAATCAAAGAACATATGTAATGCAGTGGTGGAAAAGTGTTGAAAAAACTAGTAAATTGGAGAAGTCAATACCTATCCTCAAGTGGAAGATTGACACTAATAGATAGTGTGTTGGATGCTATGCCAACCTACATGATGTCTTTATTCCCTATACCAGTGAGTGTTTCAAAGAAGTTAAACTCTATCAAGAGGAATTTCTATGGCAAGCAAAGGGAGAGGGAGAAAAGAAATATCACTTAGAGAAACAGGATGTGGTGTTAAATAACAAAAAAGAATGGGGAATGTACATAATCCATAAAGAATCTCAAAGTTCAAAACCAGAGTCTCCTCTTGTGGTGTTAAATAACAAAAAAGAAAGGGAATGTGCATAAGCCATAAAGAATCTCAAAGTTCAAAACCAGAGTCTCCTCTTCAAGTGGCTATGGAAGCTTGCTTCTGTAGAACAAGGTTTGTGGAAAGATGTTATAATCTCCAGATATGCAATGGAGGGGCTTATGGATTATTAAGGAAGTCAAAAACCCTTATGGGATAGGACTATGGAGAACAATCACGAAGCTATGGCCTAAAATATGGAGAAACTCAAAAATTGATATAGGAATCGGTAGAAAGTGATCATTCCGGAATGATGTGTGGGTTGGACAACACTCCCTAAAACCATTGCTTCACGCGATCTAAAATTTGAACCAACAGAAGGAGGCAACAGTAGCAGAAGTCAGAGACTATCAAGGATGGAATCTACCTTTCAGGAGAATATTGAATCATTGGGAAATAGATGGATTAGTATATTTCTACATGTCTTTGAAGCAGGTAAGCAACCTTAACACAAATGAGGACAGTTTACAATGGCTGTGGGCCAACAATGGGAAGTTCACAGTAAAATCAGCTTATGGACATCTTGACAGTCTAGCTGAAATGCTTCTACCATGGCCTTGGAAGATGATATGGAAAATCAAAGTACCTCACAAGGTGTCTTGTTCCACTTGGTTGGTAGCCAAAGAAGTAATACTAACTCAGGACAATCTTATGAAAAGGGGAAGGCAGTTATGCTCCAAGTGTTTTTTTTTGTGAAACAGAAAGATAGACAACAAACTATCTCTTTCTCCATAGCATAGTGACAAGAAAACTGTGGCAGGTCTTTCTGAATTTGAGCAGTATCAGTTGGTCCATGCCAAGACACACTTCAGATTTTCTAACATGGTGGGATAGAGAAGGGAATATGTCAGGTCACAAGGAGAGATGGAAGATTGTCCCTACATGCATCTTGTGGACAATTTGGAAGGCAAGGAATCAGAGATGCTTTGAAAAGAAGAGTACCCCTTTCCAAAGTTTGAAGTTGAACTGCCTTATTACCTTTTACTTATGGTGTAATCATGTCCTCCCCAAAGAGGTGGAGAATATTACTCACTTCTTAGCCAATTTAGGAGGGGTATAGAGGTTAGATTTTTTTTTCTAGTTTTGCCCTCTTTATACTTTTGATGTAATTACCACTAAAAGACACCATTGGTATATTGTTTCCTATAAAATGTTAACTTTTATCCCCAAAAAAAGAGAGAGAGAGAGAATCGGACAGAGGCAAACTCGTAGAGCTCTTCGTTGAGGAATCAAAAGAAGTGAAAAAAAATTAAAATTATTGTGGAGTTTGTGTTAGTATTGAATGATGGATAAAAAAATAAATTTGATAAGGAAGAAGAAAAAATTATATAGTGTAAAACCCAAAAAATTGTAAGTTCTCTCAAAATTTGTGTGGTGATGAAGGGTAGTTTATGGCTGCAGAGAGAGAGTGACAAGGAAGATGAAGGAGGAAAAAAAAATGAATAGAGGGTAGTGTAAGGTTGCAAGACAGATTGAGGAAGAAGAAGAAATAAAGAAAAAAATATCCACAAAAAGATCTTCTCAAACGCGCTTAATATTCGTGTTGCGCACACACTATGCCGAGTCAGCAAGAAGTGTCAAATGACACAATCGGACCTCACACGAGGTGTCTAAGATGAACATCCTCTAGTTAAGGTGTTTAAGTGAAAGTTGTTGCCAATTTTAGGGAGCCATTGATGTATTCTGCCTATATATATATATATGCTAACATACTACATGAAGGTAGAATATTAGCAATGTACCCATTTTTTGAGTTCACCAAAACACCCTTATAAACACACCCCATCTTTTTTAATAGCAGTGATGTTCTGGTCTTTCCAACAAATAAGTCTATTGATTTCCCAGCGAACTGGTCCTTGCCATTTCTTTTATCGGGCTAACTTTTTAATTTTCCCCAAAACTCTTACATCTTTTGCGAACTAATGAAAATTAGGGACTTCTTTGTCATTTCAACCCAAAATCCCCCAAATTCCTCTTGCCTGTCTCACCCAAAAGCTCCTTTCTTCTCTGCAGTTTTCCCATTTCAGCTTCAATTTTACCCGTTCATGGTTCATTTTATCTCCATCTTCTCATGCTATACTCAATTTCTCCATGTATCTTTCAGTTAAATGTCAAAATCTTAATCTCCAGATTTCCTTTGCACAAGATTTTGGATATTACAAAAACTAAAATAATGTTAAATAAACATAGTATCGCCACTGATGGGTTTGCATTTGGGGATTGGGACTAGTTTGTTTCGGTTTCTGTGCTATAAGAAGAATCGATTTTTATTTGTTACTAAGGACATCAAAAGCAATGACATTTGGGAATCATAAAATCATTACTTGTAAAAGTCTTCTAGCTTGTCAAATTAAAAAGAACAGAGATCAACAAGAACAAGATACCCAGTGGAATCCTACAAGTGGGGTCTAGGGAGGGTAGAATGTACATAGACCTTACCACTACCTCACAAGATAGAGAGGTTGTTTCCTAGGAACCCTCGTCTAAAAAAAGTGGGAAGCAAGTAATTCCATTTAACTATTTAATCTCTGGTCATATATATGTTGATGTTATCGTATTTATACACTATCATATGCTTTTCGTTGTTAGTCGTCCTTTCAATTTCCTTTGCTTTTCCTTTCCCTTTTTTCCATATCTAAAAGGAACAGAGATGAAATATTTAAATGGAATTACCTTCTTCCCACTTTTTTTCTACTTATGCTGAGAGTTATACTTTAATCAAAACATGTTTTACACTCACCACAACTGCTCTAGATCTAAAAGATATGCTGAGAGTTTTTGGGTGAAGTGGCAAAGAGGGTAATGCATTTGGGTTGAAATGACATAGTTCTTAGTTTTAATTAGTTGAAAAGAAATAGTAAGGGCTTTTGGGGAAATCAAAAAATGGGGAGGGCACTATATATGTGTATGTGTGTGTGTATACACCTTATATATATGACAACCATACGTCCAAGCCAGCTTGCATACAACCGTGCACCTAGACTAATCTAATTTCATGGATACTTGGTACCTCCCACCAGCGCAAGTGCTAGGTAACTCTATCCACCAAAGTTTGGATAGATGGAAGGATATCACCTAGTGTCTTTGCCTCCGGTGGGGCAATGCGACCAGGCACATATACACAAATCCATTAATTTGTGCAACGAGATACCTCAATATGATATGTTTATAGATTTATACTAATATAAATATACCTTCAGAAATTGAAAATCCACGTAGACTGAATTTCTTGCTAGTAATGGTGTATATGTCCCAATATTGCTCTTCACAAATTCAATAACCTACATAATGCACGCAAAAATATGTTAATGTAAAGACCAGTTTCATGAATCCCAAAGCAATAGCCATGCATCTCAATTTTCAATCATGCTCTACCTCAACGATTCGCAGGGAAAGCTTACACTGAAATAGTCATTGCCAAATTAGACCAACATGAGGCTACAATAGTAAGAAAAGGAAAAGACAGAGGAAATGAAAGGTAGTGATGTTGGTCGCAACTCTTCAACATGAAGCTATACTTTTACCTATTTGGTGTGGGGAAAAATAAAAATAGTGTTCACCCCAATGGCCAATTCCAATGTGAGGATGTGGCCACTCAATGTATATGTTTATCTTCAACATCTAGTAGGCAATTATTTTCTAAGCACAAGCACATGAGAAAACAGGGTTTAGAAAATTTGAGGTTCGGATATCAAAGTAACATACCACATGAAGTCATTATGTGCAATTGTACCCCTAAGAGACAAATGCCTATAGACAAACATCATTTTCTTTGATAGGGTAAATAATATTATTGACAGCAGGAATGAAAGATCCCGTATACAAGAGGTTAACCAAAAAAGTAGAGAATCTACATCAAAAACATGATTCTCTACAAAAGACACTCAATCCTCTATAAAAGGAGGAATTTCGAGGCTGCACCAAAAAGCAATCAAAGAAAAAGGCTATTTCATAAATGTGAAAACTCATTTTCGATCCCCTCAAAAGCTCTCCTATTTCTCTCTTGCCATATAGCCTACATAAGAGCTAATGGGGCAACCCTCCATGCCTTGTGCCTTCAAAGTTTTCCAGCTCAACTGTGTAGGACATCTCTAACAGCAGTTAACATTACTAAGTGTACGCCAAAATAATTCAAAACCACCCTCCACAAGCTCGACATCACTTTGCAATGCACCAATAGATGAACAATTTCTTCACCTGAACACTTGCATGTAACATACCAGCTGACATGAGTGATATTTCTCTTCCTTAGGTTCTCCACTGTCAGAATCGCTCTCCTTGCTGCCAACCATGCAAAAAAGCACACCATCCTGGTTTCCCTAGGAATCCAAATTGAAAGATGTGGAAAAGGCATCTCCTCTCTCACAAGAAAGCTCTAATAGAGAGATTTGACAACAAACCATTACTCCTCAAGTCCCATCTCCAAGAATCACGAAGGTTGTGCCTGATTTGCTTGAAGAGCAACTTCAATAGCCTTTGGAACACGTCCATCCCCCAATCTTGTAGGTTTCTCCTAAAAGTAAAGTCCAAACAACTTCCCTTTCATGTTTCTTGGTGATCTGATGGATTATTGACCCCCTCCGGTTTGAAATTTTGCGCATGTTAGGGAAAGACACCCTCAATGGGTTCTCTCCATACCATTTGCGATTCCAAAACTAATTCTTGGTCCCCACCTTAGAGGTGATGTGACCATTAAAGTCATTCCACCTCTTGATAATGCTCCTCCACATGCTACAACCAAACGAAACAGTAACATCTCTAGTCTCCACCCCCCTTCTAATGTGCCATATTTCTCTATCACTACCTCCCTCCATAAGGCATTCTCCTCCAACGCAAACCTCCATAACCACTTCCCCAACAACTCTATCAAACACCTTGAGATCTTATACCTCTAGACTACCCACCTTTGATAGAGTTGTAATGACCTCCCAATTAACTAAGTAAATCTAGCTAGCACCATATGTCGCATCCATAAAAACTTCCGTTGAAGTCTTTCCAGTTTTTCAGTAACTCTCACTAGTGCTTGCAACAAAGACGAGTAGTAGGTATGGATGCTCGATAAACTGCTTT
Organism: Solanum medicagineum; assembly: GCA_026153255.1. Lineage (NCBI taxonomy): Eukaryota > Viridiplantae > Streptophyta > Magnoliopsida > Solanales > Solanaceae > Solanum > Solanum medicagineum. The sequence continues at coordinate 8,622,587 of JAPFFP010000113.1, read as the reverse complement.
TTATGAATGCATAGATAAAAGATATATAATTACACCCCTACCTAAAGAGTGATATTCACTCTTCTCAGTCCTCTAGGATTGAAACACAAGCTTACAACAAGCATGCACCTGTGTACGCATTTTGGAGGCACCATCTCTTTTAAGAGGACTTACAAGCCCCTCAAAATCTTGAATGAGTCTTTTCTTTAGGATCTGGTCTAGGTCGTTGTAATATATAAAAATTGTTAAGAATTATGAAATTATTTATATGAAAATATCGCATTCCTTATATATATTGGAAAGGTTTAAAGTCTTCATTGTATAATAAGAAATAAGAATTTCTTTTCCTTTCCTTTTTAGGATTACTTATAAATACTAATTAAACCACAACATGCTTGAGGGAATAATCAAGCAATTCAGTCTCAAACATTACACCTTTACTTCTTTCTTTACATGGTATCTGGGCATTAATCTTGGTAGAGATGCAAATAGCTTCCGCTACTAAACAAAGAAAATATTTTGTTATGAACGAAGAAGATATCGAGGAATTGTCCATAGGTAAAATCAAAATTATGGATATTGGCTTTTTTCCCTAGAAAAGAGGAATCTTTTGTTCTAATAGAAACATGAGTGATCCGAATTATGCAAGCGTGGGCAGTGGCGATCAATATGTATCATCTGCCTGGACAATGATTTCCCTTTTCTCTTCTTCCTTCCAGTGTCTAGCACAACTCTCTATAGAAATATTTTTGCCAAAGTTAACTTGTATCATCAACAGAGGGATACTCAGGAGTATTCCAATAATACTTACAAAAAGATCACAGAAATGTAAACACTGGCCTCCTATAATCTCATAAGTAATCAAAAATACTAAGGATATCTTTTTCTTGAAGATATTCATGCTTCCACCAAAAATAGAAAAGAACCATACCATTCATCTTCATTTTCACAAAAGAGTTGCTCTTGTTTCCAAAACATCTTTGATTCCTTTCTAGCCAAATAGTCCACCAAATACAAGTTGGAACAATCTTCCATCTCTCTATGTGCCTTGACAGATTTCCATCCCTGTTCCAACAGGCTAAAGCTTCCTTTATATTCCTAGGCATAGTCCAGTTAATACCCCTAAGATTGATGAAGTCTACCAAAGTTTCACTATCTCACTACAATGTAAAAAGAGATGATTTATTTGTCACTGTCTCGCATTCACAAAAAGGCATCTGGAGCACATTGGAGGCCTCTTTTCATTAGGTTACCATGAGTTAGCACAGCCTACTTAGCCAGAAGGCAGGAGAAGCAGGCTATCTTGAATGGAACGTTGACTTTCCAGATCATTTTCCATGGCCAGCCTCTTTGCTGAACACCTAATCTCTGAAACTTCCTGTAAGCAGGTCCAACTGAGAATCTCCCTTATTTGTCTGGAATCCAGGCTAGTTTATCCTCATTGGTGTTGAAATCCTCTCATTGTTCCAAAGTGTTTAGGTTTTCAACCATTCTTCTCGCCTCCTAATCATTCAATGGTCTTCTGGATCTAAAGTTCCACCCCTGGTCATCTCTCATCTCTTTAACACTGACCTTTTCCTTGAGGCTCAAAAGAAAAAGATCAGGAAAACTATTTTTACAGATCCCTATCCCCCTAGCTTTCCTCCTAGAATAAGGTCTTCCTTCCATCACCCACCTTGATCTTACAATCATTTTTATCAATTTTGTCGACAAATTCCTTATTGATCTCCACAAACCAATACCATATGGTTGTGTAGTAGCTTTGTTGATCAACCAGTTTTCCGGGCCATATCTTGTCCTAATTGTCTCCTTCTAGAAAGATTATTTTTAACAAGCAAACCTCCACAGCCATTTCATGAGAAAGTGGTTGTTCTGAATCTTCGGATTCCTTATTCCCAATCCCTTTTTCCTTGCTGGCTATGACTTCATCCCATTTGACCAAATGAAACTTGTGGTTGTTTGGGTCACAGTTACCTTGCCACAGAAAATTTCTTCTAATGGTATCTAGTTTGTCCCTTACACTAGCTGGCATGGGAATAATGACATCATATAGGTAGGTGGAGCATCCAGGACACTGTTTATGAGAGTAACTCTACCACCCAAAGACAAATATTGACTTTTCAAGTTAACGAGCTTCTTCTCACATTTCTCCAACACCTTGTTCCATATTTGTTTTGATTTGCTCTTGTCCCCGAATGACATGCCAAGATATACAGTTGGTAATTCTCCAATTTTCCCTCCCGAGATGTCTACCAGACTGTCTATCCTAGGTACCTCATTAACAGGCTAAATGAAGCTTTTACTCTAATTAATGTGAAGGCCGGAAGTTGCTTCAAATAGAACCAAGATGACTCTTAAATATTTCAGTTGATTACTGTCCGTATCACAGAATATTAATATGTCATCTGCATATTGAAGGTGAGTAATAGCCAGATCTCATGTGTCATCCATATTAGCATTAAAACCCCTTATCCAACTGCTTGTTTGAGCTATCCTTAACATATCACTATGCCCCTCCATCACCAGTGTAAACAAGAAAGGGGATAAAAGGTCCCTTTGTCTCAAGCCTCTTTCTGAATTGAAGAAACTAGTGGGTGATCCATTGATCAATACTAAGAATTTCACAATAGTACAGTTTCAAAAAAAAAAAAAAGAATTCCACAATAGTAGTGCAAAATTTGATCCAATTTATCCACTTCTCACCAAAGCCCATATTCTCCAAAGTTTTCCAGAGGAATCCCAGAGTAAGTGATCGTCGGCTTTCTCTATATCTAGCTCCTGAAATCTTGTTGATGTATCCCAATCTACACATTCATTAGCTATCAAAATTGCACCCATGATTTTCCTGCCTTTGATAAATTGCCATTTGGTGAGTACTACCAATTTAGATAACACTTTTTTCAACCGTTCAGTCAACACCTTTGAGATGATCTTTCAGATGTTGCCTATTAGACTAATAGGGCTAAAATTTTTCGGTTCTTTGGCCCTTAACTTCTTTGGAATCAGAGCTATGAATCTAGCATTGAAGCTCTTTTCAAATAGATTCTGGACATGAAAATTTTGTATTGTTGCAACCACTTCTTTGCTTACTACATCCTAGCAAGAGATAAAAAAAACCATGGTGAAACCATCAGGGTCAAATGCTTTACACTAGCACATGCCATGACACTATCTTTTATCTCATTTTCACTGTATTGGCTCTATAGTAATAAGTTGTCTTCTTCACCGATTGCAGTCCCTGATCTAGGATTGAACTGAGGCCTCCATATCTCTGTTTCTTCGTAAAGGCTTTGATAGAACTTAACAATCTCCATTTTATCACTGTTGATTCTTTTGTGCACTCGCCATCTATAACCAACATCTCAATGTTATTGTATCTTCTATGACAATTTGCAGTTCTATGAAAAAACTTAGTATATTTGTGTCCTCCTTTCAACCACAATGTCGTGGACCTTTGCCTCTATGCGGTCACCTCCTTTTTAGCATTTTCTTCAAACTCTAATGTGAGGACAACTCTAATATAGGCCTCATCATCTGAAAGTTGTCTTAGATCCCATATTTTTCAAGCTCTGCCAACTAATTAGGATACTCTGCTTTCTGAAGCCCCAAATTGCCTTGGTTAGTTTTGTTCCATTCTTTAGATCCCATATTTTTCAAGCTCTGCCAGCTAATTAGGATACTCTGCTTTCCGAAGCCCCAAATTGCCTTGGTTAGTTTTGTTCCATTCTTTTAATTTTCCTTTCAAATATTTTAGCTTTTCTGCTAAAATAAAATCAGTTCTGCCTCTAACAATATAGAAATCCCACCAGCACTTTACTTTCTCCTTGAAATTCTATGTTTTTTTTTATTTACACCGAGTGTCCAAGTCTCTTTGAGCCCCGACTAATCCCGGGGGTGCACAGGCCCTCGGCAAGGAGTTTTTCGCAAGTGCACCACGATTAATTCAGGTTTTACCCAGTCCGATGGCCCTCAGAAATTGTTTGCACCCAGTGGGGCTTGAACTTGAGACCTTGAAAGGGAGCAAACCCAGGGCTTAAGTCAATTGCCACCGGGTCAATCCCTGAGGATTCCTTGAGATTCCATGTTTGAATCCACCAATTCTGGAATTTGAAGTATGAATTGGACCTTTCCCAATTGCCACATTCAAGCATCAAAGGGCAGTGGACTGAAGAAACACGGTAAAGGACAGATTGTTTGATGTTCTTGAAAAATGTTTCCCATTCCTTAGAAATGAGAAATCTATCTATTCTAGTAGTTGTACCATGGCCTTCTCCTCTCTTCCAGGTGAACCTATTTCCTGCTAGTGGTAAGTCCACTAATTCCATGTCTTTTACGAATTCTGAGAAATCCATCATAGCCTTATTGAATTTGGTACAATTGTTTTTCTCTGAGGGGAATCTAATAGTGTTGAAATCACCCCCCACCACCCAAGGACATAAGAATAGTCCTCTTATCGATCCCAATTCCCACCAGACCTCCTCATTTTCTTCTCTATTATATGGAGCGTAAACTCCAGACATATGCCAGCTGAAATCTTGTGATTTGCCCATAAATTTACATGCAATGTAGTAAGCCCCTATTTCACATAGCTCCCCTTCCCAAATTCTGCTATCCCATTAAATAATAATGCCCCCTCTTATTCCACTTGCTTCTAATTGCACAAGACTCACCCATCTGTTTGTCCATAAGTCTTTGATGAAGTTCCTTATACCCCCTTGTAATTTTGTTTCCTGAAAACAGAATACATCGGCTTTCCATGACTCTCTTCCTAGCATCATTGAGACCCTCTCACATTCCAGGAGACAGCATTGATCGTCATTGATCAAGGTCGATGTTGCATCTCCCCCGCTCCTTATGCCATAGCTAAAAAAAATTGTTCGTAGATTCCAACCTCTTCAATTCCTTAGATCCTTCTGTTTTGGATGTCGACTGAATCAAAGCCTGTGTTACTTCAGCAGAGCTCTATCTCTTCCCATCAATCTTCATGAATAATGCCTCTGCTATCTCCTCGCAGCCACTGAAGTGAACCCCAAATTCCTCAGCCAATCCAATTATATTTTTTCAAACCCAGAGTGGGATTGGTATATCAAGCATCGGTTCCATATGATTTGTCAGTTCTGTTGAATTTAAAGGAATCACCTCTTCTACATTTAGGGCCCCGATTTCCTTCCTCACTGCTTCTGCTAGTTCTACTATCTCATTATTGTCTATCTAGATAATAGACATGGCATTCTCATCTACTAGTCCCTCAGGATGAAGAATCTGGTCATCATCTTCTTCATTGGAATGCATGAGATCTGACACCGAAAAACTTATATTTTTTCCCCAGTTTTGTCGAGGAGAAGAAACAGGATTAATCTGATGAGCCTCTATTTCATCTCTTAAAGGAACCTTTGGGCTTTAATCTTATGCTAGTATTCTAAAGGAATTCGCCATTTGGGCCACTGGATCCTGGCCCATTCCTCTAGCCCAACTCCTTTCTCTTAGTTCTCATTAAACTTGGGTCATGTACCATGTCACGTGAATCTGAGCTTAGGACACATGGAAAGTTACGTGTTGGAGCAACTAAAGTATTCAATAGTTGCTGAGGCTTTGAAGTGTCCACATGGTCTATAGCATCTGCGAGAGTCAGATTTCCCCCTCCCTCTACATTGTAAGGTTTCTTGATTATTTTTCGGTCTGACGCCAAACTTTCCTTCGGTCCATTAGTTAAAATTCTCGCCGGAGCTTTCCTTCGGTCCATCAGTTAAAATTCTCGCCGGAGCTCCGATCTAGATTTGGATCTTAAAGATCTTCCCTTTGTGAATCAGCTCCACCTTCTTCGGGACCAATACCTCGTCTCCTCTCACCTTCAATCTCGCCCATTTTAGATATTTCCTCCTCTGTTTGGATCACCTATGTCTTAGAATATCTTTTGGGACTAGAATTGGAGGGGTAGCCCTACCAATCTTATCCACACCTGCTCCAGCTTTTCTGTTATAGCATTTGACGTCGGGCGACCACCAGTTAAGATGAAATTTGTGATTCTTCAAGAACCAACTTCCTTTTATGATGTGGTCTGCATCTCTCTTGGTGGTGGGTAACTCGAAGAGAAACTGGTTGACCCATCTCATAAATGTTGACACCATGAAGATGATTCCAAGTGCTCGACGACCATCGACAGATCTCCGACAGTTTGATACTTGTAATCTCGTCAGGGAGACTACCTACAGCACTCCTAGCTAGCACTTCACACTGGGTTTTTCTGGCATCATCATTAATAACTAAGAAATTCCCTTTTCTATGAGTTTTCACAACATTCATTTCTCTTGTAGTCCATGTATTGTTCCTGACAATATCCACAATAACTAAGGAATTCCCTTTTCTATGAGTTTTCACAGCATTCATTTCTCTTAGTCCATGTATTGTTCAGGACAATATCCACGAAATGTAGTCCTTCCTCTGTAGTTCATGTATAAAGGCTCTACTCTTTACCTTTCGCATTTATGAACTTTGTTACTTTGGTTGCAATACCCAGCCATCCTGAGTTGAAAGACCACTCTGGGATGATAATTACTGCCCTGCTTTTCCCTTGCATATTAATAATACTAAGGTACCGACCCGATCTGTTGAAATTTCTTTAACAGAAGAAATCTGAGAGGTGATCATGAAATTTCCATCTTCCAATTGAATTATCTTTAGTTTTCGAGGCTTCTCTGAGAACTTGTGCTATCCATTCCATCGTCTTCTGGCTGAAACTTGCTCTTGTCAACATATTCTTTCCACCCGATTGTACCAAGTCTCCGCTCTTGCAAACTTCTAAGTGATGTCATATGATTTGAAGGTCGTGAAATAAACAATATTGTCTCCCATATCAATAATCTGAACAGAAAACACTGGGTTGTTTGAAAGAGTAAGGATCAATTTCTGGCAAGTCTACCGAAAAAGGGAGGCTCTGCAATCCTAGATGGTAGGAGAGAGAGGATCATTGATAAATGTGCCTGGGAGCATTTTTTTTACTGTAGAAAAGGTGCCCTCTACAGAAATTTGTGTTCCTCTTTCTATTCAAACATCGTTCACCTCTGTGGTGAAAGTTATGGTGCCACTATGTCTTCGGTAACTGGCAATGATACTTTCTACATGACCAACGTACTCCACTGATCTTGCATTTCTACAAAAGCTCAGCGTTTGAGTGTCTACACTCTGAACTCTTTCTCCCTACTCTAAAATTCTTTTACTAGAGACAAGAATTTGAGTCACTATTCTTAAAATATTTTTCTCTTCTTCTAGTATGTCCTGATTCTATTCTGCTTGAAAAAAATTTACAAATTCATCTT
>JAPFFP010000113.1:8590505-8609632 GCA_026153255.1 Solanum medicagineum | reverse complement strand
CTTTGTTTGTAAACTTTCTCCAAGTAACCCCACATTTCTCTAGAGGTCTTATAAGGGTTGAGATTGAGAAGGATGGATGGTTCTATACTGCCAAAGATCCAAGACATGATCTGAACATCCTTCAACTCCCATTTCACATATTTCTCCTCCTTGTTGTCAGGTGCAAGATTTGACCCATTAATATGACCCCCATAATTCCTTTCCCTTGACAAAGATCTGAAATTGGAATGCCCAGGCAAAATAGTTTTTGCCATTCAATCGAACAAGAACGTGTTCAGATCTTTCCAAAGACATGATTAAACCACAAACAACAACTACGTAATCAAGTCCAAGAAAACTAAATAGATGAACATCAGAAAACAAGAAAAAAATGCTAAGATCTCAGAATTCCAACTCTGATACCATGTGAGAAATAAAGAAAAGAATGAGAAAAATTAAATTGAGAGACTTTTGTCTTTGAGAGATACTTCCATTGAATGCCTAATAAATGAGAATGGCCCTCCTATATATACAAGTTTTTAAGGGTCTATACTTCCATTGAATGCCTAATAAATGAGAATGGCCCTCCTATATATACAAGTCCTTAAGGGTCGTTTCTAGCCGTTTATGGCCATTGCTACAGTACCGCTACAGTGCCCTAACCATTACTACAGTACCTATAGCCGTTGTTACAGTACTGCTACAGTACTATTCTAACAGTTACCCTTGTACAACTGTGTACAATTTGTAATTACATATGACAGCCGTATTAATTACACAGTGTCTAGACTAATTGCAGCTAACTTCTACCAACTCCTACCGGAAAGAATATTAACAATCTGCACTCATAGAAATCTTAGTTAAGCAAAGATAACCATAGAGGAGGACTTTATCCAAGACATCTTGGCTTAAATAGTTAGATGGATTATAAAAGAAAAATCAACATGCCAAAGGTATAGCTGGAAATGAATAGTTTAGCACAATCTAGTCCTTCCACCCTCTAAATTTCTTTTGGAAGTAACTTGTACTAGAATATGAGGATTTAGGCCAAAGTAGGAAGAAAAATAGAGACATGTCCAGATAACAATCACAGTAAAGTACCGCTGGATACCAAGCGCAAAATGGGGGAGAGGAGGCCATAGCTGTATTACCAACCTGGACAATGGAATGAAAGATGAACTTCTGACTGTCAGCATTTGGAATCAAATAGTTGTTTTTTGACACTCAGATTTTAAAATAGCCTCTGGCAACAAGAAACAAAGAAGCTTAGAACCTCTAGTTTATTTAAATCAATAAATGGGAAGATGGGTTTGTTAATGAGGTGTGAAGGATGCCTTCATAGCAAAAGATAAACAACACAGGGAAGGATAAAGCAACAGTATCCCAAAAGCACTATCTTAAGAGGACTCTGGTGGCATCAGCCTATTGAGAGAACTCCATCAATATAAAAAAGAATTAAATCGGGTGTCTGGGCTAACTTGGGACCCCCTCGTCTAATTCTGCTACCGTAGGAACTAGGTACACTGTTCAACAAGTCTTAGACAGATGGAAAGAAATCAGCTCTTGGTTTTTCCTCCACCGAGACCTCATGGCTCTCAAACTCAATTCACTCAAAAGTCAACAATATAATTGGAACCACAGTAGCATATACATATTGATGGAGAAATGCAATAAGAATGATTGTGGTTGAAATGCATAGAGCTTAAAGTCCGAGGCACATTTCAAAAAACATCATGACCTAATGATTACCGGTCATCTCAAGGTCAATCCATACAAGTGGCAATTTGCACTCTCCTGCAACTGATTCTAGCTTTTGAACCCTTGTTTGATGCTCACGTACTGGGCTGCCACCGGTCCCCTTTTCTTTACCTGTAAAATAGTCTGCTTCTTTCTAACCTCCTGTTACTCTATCATTATCGCCATTAGTAATCACAGGATGGGTCTCATCATGGCTATCTACAACGTCAAAATTCAGCAATGAAAAGGCATTTGAGAGTTGATTCATTTCTCTTCAAGTCCTTGGTCATTAAGATCCTGCACAACTGACATATGGGTGCTGTAAGCTGTAACTGAATTCTTTTCATTCACTAGGAATGAAAATAGAAAAAACAAGGACATTAGTTGCTTCAAGGGTTAAGTTAAATATTTTTTTACTAACGAAGGGACTGGTAATATTTAGAGTTTTAATCCTTTTTCCTCTAGTGTCACTTAACTATACACTGTTTTCACAATAAGTTGCTCAACTTTTATTTTTAACTTTAAAGTTGCTCAAGTATGAATTCTTTCCATAGAAAGTCACTCAACTTTGATTTTTAACTCAAAAGTTACTTCACTATTAAATGTTTTACTCTCAAAGTTACTCAACCTAAATAACTAATTTTTATTTATAATTAATATTTTAGAAAACTAAAAATATAAACTATTTAACGACCCAACCCACTATCTCACTCCACCCGCTAAATATAACATCACCCAATAGATAACCCTTTATTAATTACTCCCCAAACCAATCTTTCTTTTTTCCTTCTCTGCATATTTGATGAACAAATTAGAGCTGCAACACCCGCAATATCTGGAGTTTCCAGAACATCAACCAAGAAAAAATCGATCGGGTTAAGAGAGCTTACCAATAGAATACTAACATAATAGTGTAACCAAAGTAAAAGTTAATCTTGAAGATACTAGACATCCTAGTGTTCGCATTAATAGTAATATATAGCATATAAGCATATAAGTAGACATATAGAGCAGTGGAGGCAACTGAGAAGAATGAAGTCCATTGCCAATTATAGTTCTCCGTGTTCAGCAAATAGCATATTCCAACAATTGTCACACAAACAATGCCAATGATCAGAACAATGAACACAAGGAGGATGATTTTGTGGAGGTCGGAAGATGTTAGTTTTCGACCAGACTCTTCAATTACATCTCTTTCCTATACAAGAAGCCAACCAACCAAACACTCCGATTACATAATTTTCCCATAAGGATATGCCACTGAACACATAGGTTCATGCAAATACTTGATTAATTGCAAGAACAACCGGGTCGGGTTAGGTGGGGCTGGTTATTAAATGGTTTAAATGAACACCCCAAATTGTGCTTCGAAAATGCCCATAATAGGAATTTCCATATATCTCAAAATTCATGTATGATATCGAAAAGCTGACTTCATATTCTCGATCAGGGGGCAAAATTGAGTGGCAAATGGCTATAACTCGGATTTCAGAGGACTCGTAGAGAAAAATAAATTTTGCTAATTTTTTATTTCCAGAAAGCATCCGCGCCCTGGCCGCGATGTGCCAAGGGCACAGAGCAATATTATTTTTTGTGCACGTTTTCAGTGCATCGCGGACTGCATACGAACCAATACATTTTTTTCCTTAATTCTTCCTGTGTTGGTCAAGGGCATTGGGGTCATAGCCCCATGTCCATTTATGCATGAAAACACTCATATTTAGCCATTTTTTAACTCTATATCACTCAAAACTCTCACAAAAATCTCTCCAAGACTTAACCAAATATCTCATTCAAATTTCAAGAATTTCAAGCTCAACTTGGGAGCTCAAAGATTCACTTCAAGCTCTAAGTTCTCTTCAAGCTCATCTCAAGAAAACCCAAGTTTAAGGTATGTGGGTTTCATCCATTAGGTCCTTTCACCCATGGAGCTCAATCTTTCATTTTATGAAAATTGCATGTTTTCAAGTTGTACCATCTATGGGTATCTCTTATTATGTATTTGATTATAAATTATGTTAGGGTTTTATGAAATGTTGATTGATTATGGATGTCTATCTATTTCAAGCTTATACCATGAATTGGTTTTGTCTATTGAGACTATACATGTTTTGAGCAATGAAACTATGAACTATTATGAGATTTGATGAAGGATTTCAAGGTATCTTACAAGAGGGTTTTACTATATGTTGGTGGGTTGAATTGCATTAAGTTTTCTCATATTATTTCACTCTTGAATTGCATGATTTTGAACAAGTATTACAAACTCACCAAGTGTTTGATAAAATGTCTTGACAAGGATTATCATATTATTGATGATCTACTACATGATTTATAAGTCAATTGACTCTATGATGATTAAGGGATTACACGTATGTGTTGACTTCATGAAAAGTATCTATGATGTTGCGAGTAGACCACACCTTGAGGGGGTGACATGCCTCAATCACCTTGTTGGGGGGGTGACATGCCTCAATCACCTTGTTGAGGGGTGACATACCTTAATCATCTTGTTAAGGGGGTAACATGTCTCAATCACCTTGTTGAGGGGTGACATACCCCAATCACCTTGTTGAGGGAGTGACATGCCTCAATCACCTTACAAGGGGGTGACATGCCTTGGATTCCAAGTAGTAGCTCATTTGGTCTATGCCGGTTATGATCTCTTCCCACATATATGATATATACTATGCAAATTATATGATTTACAAGCATGTTTTACTTCAAGCATTAATCATATATGCTATAGTGATATTATACTTATCCATTGCTTATGATTATGCATTTTGTCTAATATTGGCTTATGTATTGTTGTATTGCATCCTACATACTTAGTACATTCAAACGCACTAACGCATACTCTATGCCTACATGATATTACCATGTAGGGACCGGAGCACCTTTCAATCATCCTCTACGTGGCTAGTTTGGTACTTTGGAAGATAAACTTTGGTGAGTCCTCAAGTCCGAGGACACTATCTATGCTACTCTTACTATTTGATATTTCTTTATGTTGAACACTTGATACTATGAGGATGAGCCCGAAAAGCATCTTGACCTTCGCTCCGTTCCATATTAGAGGTGTCATTGGATATTTGATGTACTTATGCTATGAACTTGGCTCTTTTATGCTTTTATAAGTATCAAGACTTCCCTTAGTCCCACTTCCTTTATTTATATCTCTTGTGTTGTTTATTTTGCTTCCGCGACCAAGGATGTGTAAATGATATGCTAATAGGATTGTTTGGGGTCCCTTTGGGTTCCCCATTCATTATGTCACATCTAGTCCCTAGGCTTGGGTCGTGACATACTCGTGGATTAGTCTTACAACCATTGACATGGAGATGAAATTTATTTTTGAATTTGTTTTATTGGAAGAAGGAAAAATAGATCCTAAGATTAAAAAGCTTTAAGAGGATTTGGTTCATCAGCTATTAAAAGGGATTTGTCTGTGGTTGAAAAGGATTTTGATGCTTCGAGAGCTATTGACAAAGTTGTTGCCAATGTTGCGAATGATGATGCAACAAGATTCAAAAATTATTTTTATATTGGTGGTGATGCTGGTGGTGCCGGTGTTGGTGATGTTGTTGGTGTTCTTGGTAAAGGTGTTGGTGTTTCTGGTATTGTTGGTGGTGCAACTGTTGGTGAAGGTGATGGAGTTTCTGGTCCTGGTGTTGATGGTGAAACTGTTGGTGATGATCTGATGGTATTGATGATGACATTGCTAGTGGTATTTATGGTGCTAGTGATAGTATTGGTGCTGTTGGTGGTCATGATATTGGAACATTATTAGTGAGACTGTTCGACGTCCTCTAGAAACTCCCTACACCTTGAAAAAATATTTAACTATTGGTGTTGGTACCTTTAAGGTATCTTCGTGTGCTTGTGAATGTAAAAAAGTCACTGAACAAATTAATCAGTTGATTTCCAATCAAAACACTGATACTACAAAGAGGTATCAATCCATCTTTGAGAATCTCAGACCCTTACACTCCTATTGGTGTAAAAAGGAGAAAAAAGTAATTTTCTAAGGCACTATCAAGTGCCAAAAATAGAGCAATTAATACTTCAAAGATGGTGACTGATCAACAAAAAAAGCTCCAACTGATAAATATTTATTTGAATGTTGATGACCAAAAAAAGAAAAAGCTCCAACAATTGAATAAGAAGAAACAAACACCCAAGGTAAGGTATACAATGCTGAATTGGATTGTAATGACTTTGCAATGATGACAAATATGGATGTGTGATGGAAAGATTGTGTAAGTTTCTACAGTTTCTTTTAATTTTTTTATCAACTTCATTTAGTTATTACAATTGCTGAGCAATTACAATACTTGCTGCAATTATTTTCTGAAGTTGTTATAGCAAGTACAATAATTATTATATTGCTGCAATATTTTAATAAAATGATTACAGCAGATATAACAACTGCTATAGTATATTTATATTTGCTGCATTAGGTATTGCATGTGCTATACATAATTCCACTTAGTTAGTAATTTTATATTCATGGTTGCCACTTGTAGATGAAATACTATGTCTTATGAGAATAAGGTATATAATTATCCCACATATTATGATTCAACAAATATCATTTTGGACCTTAATTTCTATAATGTTTTTAAAGATACTTATACTGAGTTGTCAAATGCTAGCATGCAACATGGTGCTTTTTCGTTGAAGGATCGCCTTAACACATATGTGTTTGATGAGTTTTATATGAAATTTTGTAAAATAAAAAATCTTCTCCCAGTGGTGTCCCATGGATAGGTGCCAATAAATCTACATTGTTATAGATCTAAGGAAAAAAAGATTTCGTCGCTCTTGAGTTTGTAATCAATGAGGGAGCAATAAATGTTTATGATTGCAATCTTTCAGTTTTTGTAAAAGATGAATTCATGCTATTCATGATGCCACTAATGGAATTATTTCCTAGATTCTTGAAGCAGTCCGGAATGTTTAGTCGCTTGCCTGCAAATTTGCTCAATGAAGAATGGAAGTATGACCAAAAGCAAGATTCTCCCAAAAATGATAGTAGGGAAGCTTGCCGTTCATACTCATTGGCTTATATTGAGCATTTGATTACTTGCACTCCTATGACCTTGATAAATGATACTACTGTTAGTTTAATGTAATGAAAATGAACAGTTGGTATGTTTGAATAAGAATTGACACCATAGAGTGGATTGTTGAAAATTGTCATGGGTCGTAGTTATCTTTCAGGTTGATAGACAAACAATACTTTTCTTTTATATTATTCTGAATGGTGGTTTGAAGTTAAAATTTTACGTTATTATATTTTTAGTTAATTATATAATATGTTAGTGTTGAATCCTTGTTGTAGAAATTGATATAAATTTTATGTTTATTTTAAATAATTGTCTACTTCTGCAACTGTTTCGCTTGTTGATACAAATCTTAGTAAGCTGGCAAATTGCTTCAACAACTGTGTCACTGGCTGAGAAAAATCCCAACTAGTAAGCAATCTTATTTAGTAACTGCTTCATTTGTTGAGAAAAATTAAAAAAATTAAGCAGACTGCATCGGCAACTGCTACAATTGCTAAAACAAATAGCAAGTAGATAGCCTTCAACAATAATAATTTCAATTGCTTAATGATATCTTAGCAAGTAGGATGTTTGATTTTAGCAATTGTTGTAATTGCGAAAAAAAAATTAGCAAGTGGATATTCTTACATAACAATTGCTTCAATTGCTTAAAAATATCTTAGCAAGTGAATCTCTAACTTAGCAATTGTTGTAATTTCTGAAAATAATTTTAGTAAGTGGATAGCCTCCAACAACAATTGCTTAAAAATATCTTAGCAAGTAGAATGTCTCATTTAGCAATTGGTTTAACTGCTGAAAAAATTCTCAGCAAGTAGTTGTTTAATTCAGCGTCTCTTGTACTTGCTGAGAATATTTTTAACAAATTATTGAGTAATTTGATTATTAATTGATTATATAAATCATATTAAAAGATAAATAAAGTATTTTTTATGTATTATATTACTTAATTCGAGTTTGGTAGTGATTTTGTACAATTATATAGTAATTTATTCATGATAGATAATAAATCAAGTAATTTAACATGTAATCACCCTTAATTGAGTAATTTGATTGTTAATTGATTATATAAATCATATTAAATAATAAATAAAATAATCTTAATGTATTATTGTACTTCGACTTGACTTTAGTGATAATTTTGTACAATTACATAGTAATTTGTTCATAATAGACAATAAATCGTCTAACCGGACGCGTAATCGGACGCGTAATCAACCTTAATCAAATAATTTGATTGTTAATTGATTATATAAATCATATTAAATGATAAATAAAGTAATTTTAATATATTATAGTACTTATACTTGAGTTTAGTGACAATTAGATAGTAATTTGTTCACACAAATAATAAATCAAGTAATTGAACGCGTAATCAACCTTAATTGAGTAATTTGATTGTTAATTGATTATATAAATTATATTAAATGATCAATAAAGTAATTTTTATGTATTATAGTACTTAGACTTGATTTTGGTGGTGCTTTTGTATAATTGCATTATAAGTTGTTCATACAACGATGACAAGTAACTGAGCTGCTTTAACAGATTCAATAAAAAGCTGAGATTTTTCTCAGCAAGTAAACCAACTGCTAAAATAAACTACCTACTTGCTAAGAATTTTCTCAACAAGTATAACAATTGTTGAAAGAGTTTGTCTTACTTGTTAAAAATTCTTAGCAAGTAGGTTATCTAATTTAGCAATTGTTGAGAAATTTTTTAGCAAATTATTAAATAATTTAATTTTTAATTATTATCTAAATCATATTAAATAAAAAATAACATTATTTTGATGTATTATAGTACTTAGACTTGAGTTTTGTGGCGATTTTGTACAATTACATAGTAATTTATTCAAAATAGACAATAAGTTGAGTGACTGAATCCGTAATCAACATTAATTGAGTAATTTGATAATTAATCGATTATAAAAATCATTCTAAATGATAAGTACAATAATTGTGATATATTACAGTACTTAGACTTGAGTTTGGTAGCGATTTTGTACAATTACATAGCAATTTATCCATAACAAACAATAAATCGAGTAATTAAACGTGTAATCAATCTTATTTGAGTAATTTATTATCAATTGATTATATAAATCATATTAAATGATAATAAAGTAATTTTGATGTATTATAGTACTTGGAGTTGAGTTTGGTGGTGATTTTGTATAATTACATAGTAATTTGTTCATAACAATGACAACAAGTATCTAAGTTGCTTAAAAAAATTCAATGATTTGTTGAGATTTTTCTCAACATGTACAAAAATTGTTGAAATGTACTACCTACTTGGTAAGAATTTTCTCAATAAGTGTAACAGTTGCTCAAGCGATGACTTTACTTGTTGAAAATTCTTAGCAAGTAAGTTGTTTGATTTAACAATTGTTGAAATTGCTAAGAATTATTTTTAACAAATTATTGAATAATTTATTTTTAATTATTATCTAAATCATATTACATGATAAATAAAGTAATTTTGATGTATTATAGTACTTACACTTGAGTTTGATGGGGATTTTGTAAAATTACATAGTAATTTGTTCACAATAGACTATAAATCGAGTAACTTAATGCGTAATCAACATTAATAGAGTAACTTGATAGTTGATTGATTATGTAAATCATACTAAATGATAAATAAAGTAATTTTGATATATTATAGTACTTAGACTTGAGTTTGGTAGCGATTTTGTACAATTACATAGTAATTTGTTCATAATAAGCAATAAATCGAGAAACTAAATTTGTAATCAATATTAATTAAGTAATTTGATTGTTAATTGATTATATAAATCATATCAAATGATAAATAAAATAATTTTGATGTATTATAGTACTCAGACTTGTTTTTTGTGGTAATTTTATACAATTACATAGTAATTTATTCACAATGAACAATAAATTGAGTAATTGAACGTGTAATCAATATTATTGAGTAATTTGATTATTAATTGATTGTGTAAATCATATTAAATTATAAATAAAATAATTTTGATATGGTATAGCATTTGTATTTGTGTTTATAGGCGATTGTGTGGGATTATATAGTAATTTATGTACAACAGACAGTAAATCGAATAATTGAACGCGTAATCAATCTTAATTGAGTAATTTGATTACTAATTAATTATAAAAATAATATTAAATGATAAACAAAGTAATTCTTATATATTATAGTACTTAGACCTGAGTTTAGTGGCGATTTTGTGCAATTACATAGTAATTTGTTCACAACATACAATAAACTGAGTAATTTAATTTGTAATCAATATTAATTTGATTGTTAATTTATTATATAAGTCATATTAAATGATAAATAAATTAATTTGATGCATTATAATATTTAGACTTGAGTTTGGTAGCAATTTTGTACGATTACATATTAATTTATTCATAACAGACAATAAATTGAGTAATTGAACGCGTAATCAATCTTAATTGAGTAATTTGATTATATAAATCATATGAAATGATAAATAGAGTAATTTTTATATATTATAGTATTTAGACTTGAGTTTGGTGGCGATTTTGTAAAACAATTGCTGAAAAAGTCTGTATTACTTGTTGAAATTTTTCTCAGCAATCATAGAAATTGCTGAAGCAATACTGCGATATGTTGAGCAAATATTTTTGCAAGTGAAACAGTTGCTGAAGCGATTGACTTACTTATTGAGAATTTTCTCAGCAAATACATCAGTTGCTTAAACAAACTTCCTACTTGCTTAGAATTTGTTAGTCAGTGAAACAGTTGTTGAAGCAAATTTCCTACTTTAAGAAGATTTATTTGACATTATTACTGTCAATTTCTTGAAAACTAAAGCATTCAATACCAGTATTTGTTCAACATTAATATTGAAAAACTTTAGAAACGTTTACAAATAACAAATAGTAATTAGGATTTCAAATCTATTCCTGTAGAGCACTTCGCTCCAAGCATGTTGTCTTTTTGTATATGAAACATTTATTTTTATTTGTTGAAAATGTCCACTCATCTTGAGCATAACTTAGACTATGATGATTGTGGTGGTTCCTGATGTATTGCCAGCAACTTCAGGAGTGAAACTCCCCAAAAATATGCTTCGAAAATGTCCATAATCATAATTTTCATATATCTTAAAATCCATGCGTGATATAAAAAATCTGACTTCATATTCTCAATTAGGGGGCAAAATTGAGTGGGAAATAGGTACAACCCGAACTTTAGAGGATCCGTAGCAAAAAATAATTTTCGCTAATTTTTCTTATCCAGTGTGCATCTACAACCAGGCCGCGATGAGGACTGGGCGCGGATCAGTGTTAAACTATCCTTCATGTTGGGTCTGCGTCATGGACTAGGCGCAGACCAGTTCAAGTTTTTCCTCAATTTTTCTGTGTCGACCAAGGGCATTGGGGTCATAGCCCCGTGCCCACTTATGCGTGAAAGCACCCATACTTAGTCATTTTTCAACTCAATATCAATCAAAACTCTCACAAAAGCCTCTTCAAGACTTAACCAAGTATCTCATTCAAATTTCAAGGATTTCAAGCCTAACTTGGAACTCAAGGATTCTTTTCAAGCTCTAAGTTCTCTTCAAGCTCATCTCAAGAAAACCCAAATTTGAGGTATGTAGGATTCATCCATTGGGTCCTTTCACGCATGAGCCCAATCTCCATTTTTATGAAAATTGTATGATTTCAAACTATATTATCTATGAGTATCTTTTATTATTTAATATGAGCATGATTTATGTTGGGGTTTTACTAAGCATTGTGGATTATGCATGAATATCTATTCTTAGCTTATACTATGAGTTGATCTTTGTCTATTGATACTATGCATGATTTGAACTTTGTAAGCTATAAATCGTGATGAACTTTTGAGATGGATTTCATAATATTCCATTTGGGGTTTTACTACAAAGTTGATGGGTTGATTTTGAATTGTTTTACTCACTCGATTTCACTCTTGAATTGCATAATTTTGAACTAATATCGTGAATCACCATGTGTTTGATAAAATGTCATGTCAAGAATTCTTAAAGTTATTGATCATTGCATGATTCATGAGTCAAATGACTTTACAATGATTTTGGACTTTCAAAAATATATCGAATTCATGAAAATGTCTATGATATTGTAAATGCTGAATTAATCCCTTTTCAAAGATTTTACCTCTCGTGGGTCTTTGATGTTAATGCAAGAGTAATGTTTGATGATGATATATTCTTATGTTTTAAAGTTAGGCTCACCATTAATGTCAAAGATGTTTTAGAGCTACTCATGTCATGTTTCCATGTTTCTTACAAATTGTTAAAGTATGATTATTTCGATTATTCTGTCGGATTAAGCTTAGCATCGATGGATTAGATGTGGCATGGACCATCTTCATGGGTTCATATTCCTTTCCTCAAACTATGTGCCAACATAGAATTACATTTTACCCTTGCTTTACTAGTGGATCCATTTAGTGCACTTCTCAATGAAATCCTTTCTAAAATGGGACGGGTTCCCATAAGGAAGATTACGTCATATGAAATAGGACGGGCTCCCGTAAGGTGAAGTATGGTAAATCCTTTCCGAAATGGGATGGGTTATCGTAAGGAGGGTTACTTCATACGAAATGAGACGGGCTCTCATAAGGTAAAGTATGGTGTACCTTGGCAAGTAGACCACCTCTTTATCAATGAGGGGTAATCATTGGGATTCCAACTTATAGCTCGCTTGGTCTTACTTTTGTCTGTTAGGTTCTCTTCCCACACATGTATTATGTTCTATGCAAGTTGAATGATTTACAAGCATGTTTTAATTCAAGCATTGACCATGCATGCCATATTGAGATGTCACTTATCTATTGCTTATTACATGCATTTTGACTATATTGGCTTCTGTCATTTTGCATTGCATCCTACATACTTAATACATTCAAACGTACTAACGCATACTCTATGCCTACATGAAATTACCATGTAGGGACTAGAGCACCATTTGATCATCCTCTGCATGGCTAGTACGATCCTTGAAGTAGGCTTTGGTGAGTCCTCAAGTCTGAGGACATTATCTTTACTACTTTTGCTATTTTGAAACTTCTTTATGTTGAACACTTGTCATTATGAGGGTGAACCCAGAGAGTGTCTTGGCCCCTGCTCATTCTATTTTAGAGGTATTATTGGATATTATGATGTGCTTATGCTTGAGCTTAACTCTTTTACGCTTTAATGATAATCAAAGACGTCATTTAGTCCTATTTCCCTTGTTTTATACCTTTTGTTGTTGTTTACTTTGCTTCCGCGACCAAGGATGTGTGATTGATATGCCAAGAGGCATGTTTGGGTCCCTTCGGATTCCCATTCGCCGTGTCACATCTAGGACCTAGGCTTGGGTCGTGACAAACTTGGTATCAGAGCACTAAGTTGTTAATGGTCCTTGGAATCCAACACACTGCATTGATTAGAGTCTTATTCATGATTGTGATGCGCACCACAACTATGAATGAGAAGCTATGAGGTGCTTTAAGAAATGTTTGACTTTTTCATGATCTATGACGTGCGGTAGAGCTAAGTCCCCTAAGGCTTATTACTGATCCCCAAACATTACGTTTCAGAATATGTCTCAAGCTACTCAGAATAGTGGGCAAGACAATGACCATCTCTCACTTAGGGGTCAACTTCCCAAAGGTGATATATCAAATGCGGAGGTTCGTAATGCTCTATGGCTACTGGCCACAGTTATAACCGCTCAACTTAATAAACAAGTGGGTGATCCCGAGACTTCAAGGGATAAGAGAAGGGAGAGTTAGGCTAAGAGGGACCGAGTTGGTGTGCCTCATCTTCTACTAGTCTACCGATTCCTAAGTACAACAAGAAAAGGATTCCTTTTGTCACTTCCCAAAGGGTGTGGCAAGAAACATTAAGGGAGGTGTTTAGCGGAAGTTGAGGGTTGTTTCAAGTGTGGCGGTTTTGGGCATAAGATTAGAGATTACTCGGTGGCCTCAAAGGAAGGGAGAAGAAGGGTTCAATTTGAAAGTGGCAATGGTGGGGTATGTTTTCCAAGGTGCCCAAAATGTGGGAGGAATCATAATGGAAAGTGCTTGAGGTATTTGAATGCTTGCTATGGGTGTGGCAAGATGAGCCACAAGATTATTGATTGTCCATATGCTCAAAGGAAAGGCAAGGGTACTGGTGTTCAAGCTTCTCCTCCGTGCCACAACTGTGGAAGTACCATCCGGGAAATTGTTTGGCCGGTTCGAGTGCATGTCTTGAGTGTGGCGCAAAGGATCATGAGTCGAGATGTTGTCCATGGGTTACTAAGGATTATAAGGATGACCGACAACATTCTTAACCATACCCCTCTAGGGGTCACTAGACTTGGCATGGTGCTTCACAAGTATGTTAAAGGTTTTTGATTTTGATGTGTATGCATTGATAGACCCGGGTGCCACTCTTTCTTTTATTACTCCTTTTGTTGCCAAAAAGCTTCATCTTAGTCCTGAATTCTTGTGTGAACATTATGAAGTGTCTACCCACTTTGGTGAGTCTATTGTTGCTAAAAGAGCCTATAGAAATTGTTCCGTGTTCATTTTGCATAAAATCTTTCCTTGTAATTTTGTTGAATTAGGGTGGATTTTATGTCATTTTTGGGATGGATTGGTTGCATGCATATTATGCTTCTATTGATTGTAGAACCCGTAGAGTTGAATTTCAATGCCCTAATGAGCCTTTCCTTGAGTGGGAAAGTCATGATATGATGGTCAAGGATATATTCATTCTTGCCTTAAATCCCAAAAGTTGATTTCTAAGGGTTGTCTCTATCATCTTGTGAGTGTTAGGTATGTTGAGTCCAAAGTCCTTCCTATGGAGTCGGTTGCGGTGGTTAATAAGTTTCTTCATGTCTTTCGTAATGAGCTTCCCGGTGTTCCTCCTAAAAGGGAAATAGACCTTGGTATAGACCACCTTCTTGATACTCAACCATTTCTATTCCCCCTTTTACCGTATGGCCCCGACGGAATTGAAGGAGTTGAAGGAGCAGTTGAAGGATTTGTTGGAAAAGGGTTTTATAAGGCCTAGTAAGTCACCTTGGGATACATTGGTGTTATTTGTGAAGAAAAAGGATGGTTATCTTAGAATGTGCATTGATTACCGGCAACTTAATAGAGTCACCACAAAGAACAAGTACCATCTACCAAGGATTGATGGCCTTTTTGATCAACTTCATGAGGCTAGTCACTTTTCTACGATTGATCCTTGATCCAAGTATCACCAAGTGAAAGTGAGGGAGTGTGACATTCCCAAGACGACTTTCTGAACTAGGTATGGGCACTTTAAGTTTGTGGTGATGTCATTTGGTTTAACTAATGCACCGACGGTATTTATGGATCTCATGAATAGGGTCATTAAACCCTACCTTGACTTGTTTGTGGTGCTTTTTATTGATGATATCTTGATTTATTCTCATAGTGAGAAGGAGCATGTGAATCACTTAAGGGTGGTGTTGCAAGTCTTGAGGGAGGAGAGGTTGTATGCAAAATATGAGAAATATGAGTTTTGGTTGAAAAAGGTTGCTTTCTAGGGCATGTGGTGTCGGGTGATGGCATTAAGGTGGATCCTAAGAAAATGAAGGTAATTCGAAATTGACCTAGACCTTTAACTCCATCAGACATTAGAAGTTTCTTGGGTTTGGCGGGTTACTACCGGAGGTTTGTAAATGGTTTCTCCTCTATTGCTTCTCCTATGACTAAATTGACACAAAAGAAGGCGAAATTTGTGTGGACCGTGATTGTGAAAAATGTTTCCAAACTTTGAAAGCTAAGTTTGTCTCCGCTCCTATCTGGGCTCTACCGAAGGGTTGGAAGGATTTGTTGTATATTGTGATGCCTCAAGAATTGGTTTGGGGTGTATTTTGATGCAAAGTGGTAAGGT
The DNA here is from genome assembly GCA_026153255.1 of Solanum medicagineum. Classification (NCBI taxonomy): domain Eukaryota; kingdom Viridiplantae; phylum Streptophyta; class Magnoliopsida; order Solanales; family Solanaceae; genus Solanum; species Solanum medicagineum. The sequence continues at coordinate 8,593,945 of JAPFFP010000113.1, read as the reverse complement.
GATAGCGTATGTCTCTAGACAACTTAAGGTGCATGAGAAGAATAGCGTATGCCTCTAGACAACTTAAGGTGCATGAGAAGAATAGCGTATGCCTCTAGACAACTTAAGGTGCATGAGAAGAATTATCCCACCCATGTTCTTGAATTGGCCGCTGTAGTATTTGCTTTGAAAATTTGGCGTCACGACTTGTATTGAGTTCATGTTGATGTGTTTACCGAGCACAAGAATCTCCAATTTGTGTTCACCCAAAAAGATCTTAACTTGAGACAAACAAGGTAGTTAGAGCTCCTCAAAGATTATGATATGAGTGTTAATTATTACCCCAGAAAAGTTAATGTTGTGGCCGATGCTCTAATTAGGGTGTCTATGGGCAGTCTAGCTCATGTTGATGATGGTGGCAAAGAGGTGGCTAGAGAAGTTCACCGGCTAGCTAGGGTGTTATGTCGGATGAAGTTGATAATGGGGGTGTAGTGGTTCTTTATGGTTCTAAATCTTCTTTGATTTAGGAGGTAAAGGCAAAACAAGATCTTGACACCGCCTTGCAAGAGTTGAAGGCCTTGGTGAGAGATGGTAAAGTGGAGGTTTTCCCCCAAGGGGGAGATGGTGCCCTTAGGTACCAAGGTAGATTGTCTGTGCAAAATGTAGATGATTTGGAAGAATCGATCTTAAAGGAGGCCCATAATTCATCCTATTCCATTTAACCTGGTTCTACAAAGTTGTATAGAGACTTGAGGGAGTGTACTGTTGGGGTAGTATGAAGAGAGACATTGTCAAGTTCATATCCGGATGTCACAATTGCCAACAAGTGAAAGCCGAACATCAAAGGTCGGGTGTCCTAGCCCAAGATATAGAAATTTCCACTTGGAAGTGGGAAGAGATCAATATGGATTTTGTGGTTGGTTGCCTAAGACTAGGAAATATTTTGACTTTATTTGGGTTGTTACGGATAGAATGACAAAGTCCTACTTCGATGTGAGGAGAATATATCTTGAGTTTAAGGTTGGTGATTAGGTTTATTTGAAAGTCTCACTCATGAAGGGTATGGTCGGGTTTGGCAAGAAGGGGAAATTAAGCCCAAGGCTTGTGGGTCCTTATAAAGTTTTGAGGAGAGTGGGTAAGGTTGCATATGAGTTGGAGTTGCCTATGGAGGTGAACATGGTTCATCCGGTCATGTTGAGAAAGTGTATAGGTGACCCAAGTGTCATAGTGTCCTTGGATGTTGTGGGTGTTGTAGGAGATAATTTGACTTATGAGGAGGCCCCGGTGACAATTTTGGATAGGTAAGTGAAGAGGTTGAGGAACAAAGATGTAGCTTCCGTCAAGGTCCGTTGGAGGAACCAACAAGTTGAAAGTGCCACATGGGAAGCCGAGGCGGACATGAGAAAGCGATACCCATATCTCTTCCACTTTACTCAAGATGAAGGTACTAATTTAAGTCCCCTATATGATTTCAAATCAAAATTTTCAGTCCTTGGGTTATTTTGCATGCATTCATATTTATGTTGACAAGTTTATGGTGATTTTTGACATTCATGTTGAGATTTTCAAGAATGATGTTTTAAATGCATTTGTTGCATTCATGTCGGGCTGAAATCTTCATAATTACTTCTCTTATGAACATTTCGTTGACATTCGGGGACGAATGTTCCCAAGGGGGAGATATTGAAACGCCCCAAAAATATGCTTCGAAAATGCCCACAATCGTAATTTTCGTATATCTTAAAATTCATGCGTGATATCGAAAATCCGAATTCATATTCTCGATCAGGGGTAAAACCTGTGTGAACAATTGGTACAACCCGAATTTTAGAGTACCTGTTGTGAAAAATAATTTTCGCTAATTTTCTTATCTAGTGTGCATCCGCGACCAGGCCGCGACGCGGACTGGGCGCGGATCAGTGTTAAACTGTCCTTCGCATTGGATTTCACTGAAGCTTCAAATTCTCATCTCAATCTTCATCAAGGAATTCTCCAAAGATAAGGTATGTGGGTTTCAACCATTGAGTCCTTTCACCCATGGTGCCCAAGCTTCTTTTTTACATAAATTTCTTGTTTCTAAGTTAATTTACTTATGAGTCTTACTTGCTATGAATTTGACTATGAAGTATGTTGGGGTTTCATAGAAGTGTGATTGTTTGAGCATGTCTTGAGCTATGAATCTTGGATCTTATCTTGAGATTTGATGAAGGGTCTTGATGTATATTGCATGATGGTATTACCTAGTATTGGTGGGTTAATTTATTTCAAGTTTACTTGCACGATTTCACTCTTGAATTGTATGGTTTTATACTAGTATTGCACACCCATCAAATATTTAATAAAATGTCCGGGTAATGTATCTTGAGTTGTCGAAGGCCTAATGCTTGGCATATGAGTTAAGTGACTTTATGATGATGAAAGGATGATATATATGTGTTGATTTCATGATAAGTATCTATAGTTTTGTGAGTTTACCATAACCAATTGAGGGGTTGATACCTCAATCGCCTCAGATGGGGGTGGTAAGCCATCAACTAATTGAGGGGTTGATACCTCAATCACCTCCGGCAGAGGGTGGTCATGTCCTTCAACCAATTGAGGGGTTAGATACCTCAATCACCTTGGATGGAGATGGTAAGCCATCAACAAATTGAGGGGTTGATGCCTCAATCACTTCCAATGGAGGGTGGTTATGTCCATCAACTAATTGAGGGTTGATTCCTCAATCACTTCTAATGGGTGGTCTACCTTGGATTCCAAGTACTAAGTTTCTTGGTCTATGATGATGGTCTCTTCCTTCACATGTAATATGTTCTATACAAGCATGTTTTACTTCAAGCATTGATCATGCATGCCATATTGTTATTATACTACCCGTCGCCTATGTTTGTACATTTTGAATATGTTGCCTATCTCTCGTTGCATTGCATCCTACATACTTAGTACATTTAAACATACTAACGTATACTCTATGCTTACATGATGTTACCATGTAGGAACCAGAGCTCCTCACAATTATCCTCATCCTCTGCGTGGCTAGTACTATCTCTATAAAGCAAGTTGGTGAGTTCTCAATTTCGAGGACAATGTCTTTTATATTATGCTATGTATAAAGACTCTCTTTCCTTTATTGTATGTTTTTGACTATGAGGGTGAGCCTAGATGCTTGTCTTGGCCCCCGCTAAATTCTATGTTTAGAGGTGTTGTTGGACAAGTTATGTATTAATGCTATGAGCTTTGACTCTTTTGATGTTTATGTTATGAAAGATTTCCCTTAGTCCCTTTTATACATTGGTGTATTGATAAGACCGTTTACTATTTCTTGAAGCTCAATATCTCCCCCGGATGAACCATATAGCCCAGAGAAACCATGAACCAGAATAAAAGAGCTTGCCCCACCCATGAGTAAATATTTCATAGTAGCCTCATTAGACCGTACATCTTTCTTGGTATATCCAGAT
>JAPFFP010000113.1:8567554-8584507 GCA_026153255.1 Solanum medicagineum | reverse complement strand
ATTGGGCATGTTACATATCATTATGGGGATATATGATATTGATTTGCTTCACTTGTTTATTGTTCGGTGGTAAAAACGTTGTCCATTTTTTTTCTCTATTTAGTAAATAAATAACTTAAGTTTTTTCCTATTTAGCAAATAAATAACTTAATAATAAATTACAGTACCCAGTACCAGCTCAAATTTTAAATGATGTCTCTATATTGTAATCACAAATATTTTCTTAAGTGACATTGCTTCTAAATTACCTTTTTGATTTTATCATATTGTTTTACAAAGTTATAATAGAAGTTAAAAATAACTGTGTAATGCACATTCACAAAAATAAGTATTATATTAAAGTATGAACTCCCTAACTTGAATGTTAAATTAATATAATGCCTCCAACTTACATTACATGACATTACATCACATCACATCACATTACCTTTTCACATAAAAGAAATGTGACTTTTCTAAAAGATTGTAGTTTTTTCATCAAGTTGTGATTTTTTCAAAAAGTTGTAACTTTTCCAAAAATTTGTAACTTTTCTAAAGAGTTGTGACTTTTTCATAAAGATTGACTTTTCAAAAGAGATGTAATTTTTGTGATGGGTTATATGACCTTTCTGAAGGTTCTGATAAGGCACTATAAACACATGTTCATACTACCTTTGTTGGCTGTAAATAGAGGGATGTCCTCACATTTTAAACTATAATTTTTCTAAGCTTCTATTCTTCTTCTTAAAACTCTCAATGTAGTATATCTTCTATATTTTATATTTATATTTTTGTTATATTAGAAGTAGGAACTTCAACGATACAATAATAACTAAATAGTGAATTAAAAGGGAGGAAGGAGAATGCATATTCAAAGTGATGTAATTAAGAGATTTTTAAGAGTGACATTTAAATTTTTACACATCAAAATTAATTCTAAAATAAGAGAAAAGTCAAAGAGAGAGAGAGAGATAAATAAATGTAATTCGAGACCATAAAGAGGTGCCAAATCCTTTATCTAATATTAGATATTGATTTCACGTTTTTTAGAATGCACATTGGTAATCATAAGAAAGTTTGTCTTCATTATCCATAGAACTTATACTTATTATCCCACTTATAATCGTTTACTTACATTTTTAATTTAACTAGTTTCTCAACACGTGCGTTGCACGTGTCTCCTATATAAAATATTATAAATTCATTAGAATGATAAAAAAAATTATCAAAATATACATGTAATGGATAATAGAATGCAATAAGTATAAATGAATCTTAAAAGAGTGATAAGATACATCAAATGAAGAGGGGGGGGGGGGGAATACAACATATACATCTTTCTTAAGACTTTAATCATAGTAATATAAAAAGAAAAGTCACATAGTTTTTTGAGTTCTTATTATCACCTTAACCTATACAAACAACAAAAATCCACATACATCATCTTCTTCTATACCAATCAAAATTCAAGAGGCTTCACTTTACTATTTTAACTTTAAATGACAAAATAACCTATAGTTGAAGTCTCATGAAACAAAAATGATGAAATTTATATAAATAAAAATGAAGAAATACCAAAAAATATCTTAAAGTTTTAAATAAATATTTGGAGGTTATAAATTTGAAAAGCATGAGAGTTGTGAATATTAAGAGAAATAATTAAATATGTAATTAAATATAAGTCAGAAGGTGAACATTTAACTAGACTCAAATAAAAACTTATAAAATATTTAGTTAATTATAATAAAAATCATATAATATTATACTAAATACTTGAAATGGGAAGATTTTATATGCTAAAAAAATACAATGTTATTAATGATGTTAAAAGAAATTCCGCTTAGATTAAAAAAGAGTTCATTAATTTAGTATTATTTATTACTATTCATGAAATATTTACATTGCAATTAAATTCATTAAATACTAATTATGTTAATAACTGTTGTGTTACCATTTGAAAGATGTATGTCTTCTCATTTTTTCTAAGAATTAATTTATTTGAATAAGTCTTTATGCATGGATCATTACCTGAGAGCAAACTTTTACAATTCCCATAAATTTATTTATTTTTTACTTCATAATCTTGACCTTTTAAATATTTGTCTGTTAATTTACCACTATTTATTATTACTTTGAACGTGAATGAGAAGAATTGTTTCACTTGGAATAAATCCATTAATTGATTACATTACTTTTCATTATTACATTGAATGTTACTGAGAAAATCATTTCATTTATCTATAGTTATTTCAAGTGCAAATTTGCTTATTTATTACTTATATTATTTTATTTTTTATTGTTGATTTCATCCGTCTTTCACATTAATAGTAATGTAACATTACTAAGGTTGCACAATCTCTTCACATTCTTTAGTAGAAGGCGAGAAAAAATTATGTAAATAATATTTAAATATTGTAATTTTGTAGGATTTAAGAAAATAGATATGATTTTCCTCGCTTTTATTATTTCATTGTGTTAAATAAAGGGACAAAGAAAAATAAAAATAAAAAAGAATTATAAAAATGTAATTGTTAGCTATGGAGATGGCCACATGATTTTATCAACGCTAATTTTTTTAAAAACGTCATTGTTTTCTAAAGAATAAGATAATAAAAAATATTACTTTCTAACACCTTTATATGAAATAATTTCTAACAACTTTGTGTGACTTTATATCTTTCTATTTTTAATATTCGGTATTATAACCTAGTTATTATAATTAGCTAAAATTTAATATTTAATATGTAATGGCATAAAGACAAATAAGTAATGACATATGGACAAAAGGGTAATTCAACTTTGAACCTAAGACCTTCCTACTCTTAGTTATATATATATATATATATATATATATATATGATAATACTGATATTATTCTAAAAAATAATGTACAACATGATTTGATTTCCACGTGTAATGCACGAACAACAAAACTAGTAAATAAATATAATAGATAGCACGAAAAGAGGCTGACCTGATTAAAATGAAATATGATAACTTTTTTATGATCTAACATTCTTGCCAATACATTATCTTCATTGGAAGCAAACCACAACAGTCAACAAATAAACAATATTTTGGCCAAATCCACTGGATTTCTAGAACTCGCCTAAAGAAACTAAGAGAAAGCGTCTAATACCAAATCAGTATTGCCTTCAGCAAGAACCAAAAGTTTAAGTTAGTGCTCAAACTTGGCCTGGGAGCATGCAGCTCTCGAACAGGCACATAAACACACACAGTTAAAGCCACAAATGAAACAGTAAATTGAGAAAGAGACCACTAAAGAAATGTATAAGATCCTGTGGTTAACTCAAAACTAGTCATAAGAACACTTCCATTAAATATTACGACATTGTCTAGCCTGTGAAAAGAGTACAATTTCATCTAGGATTGGTAGTTTTGTTTGGCCTTCTCTATAAGCGCTCTCAGCTGCTTCTTTTCAGCTAGAATTTTCAAAAAGTTGAACAGAAAGGGTATATAGTTGTGCTTCCGACGGATATTTTCAGTTTCCAATTTCTTGAACTTCTCCTCCTCCCTCAATATCTTATCACAAACAGCTTCAATACCAGAATTTACATCTGCTAAGGATTTATTTAGGGATTCAACTTGGCTGCTATCCACCACTCTCTCCGACTGGGATGCAGGCAGCTGCTGCAGAATACGCTCCCTCCTCTTTTGAAGCTCCTTCAGCTCTGCAGTATGCACCTCTTTCCTGTTCTTTACTACAACCATCAGATTGAATCTTATTTCACTTTGGGAATACCTCTCAATACGTTGCTGAATAACTGGTTGCACCATGAGCAACCACTCACTATCACCCTGCCCACCAGGGCATGGTCCAAGACTGATAGGTCCCTCCTTCAATCCATCAAGCTCATACAACAGACCATCCATGGGTATATAGCTGATAAAATGATATACATCATCATCTTTTCCAGCAGCTTTCTGCTCCTCAGGCACAAATGGCTCAGGTCTTGCAAAACTATTATGGGCTGTGCGAATTGCTTCACTGTTATTGATAGCTAAACATTTAAGCTCCGGTGGGAAATTTTTTGTGAATTCTTTTAGCGCAGATAATTCTGGGCCAATATCAACTTCTGCACTGTTCAGGAGGATTGACAGGATTGCTTGGGTAGCACAAGCATTGTTTATCACCTGTTTCACATCGTCAAGAAAGTTACATGTCATAGTGCTAAGAAATTCCTTGTAGTTTAACCACATATATCATATAAAGGTATTTGACCTGACTAGCAAAGAATAAGTTTGGGTTTGGGTCCTTGATCACAAGGCGATTATCTTTTTCACCAGGACGCCATTTGAAAAGGAATATCAAGCCATACACAGGCCTGTGAAAAATCAGAATATTAATTATTATTTCCTTTTTGAAAAAGTTGGAGAACCGCAAGCTTGAAGCTTCTGAGAATGAACTGTTCACACAACCATACAACTAATGCTCAAGTGGCAGAATTGAACCACCTAAGACTGTTGAGCTCATCAAGATCCAAAGAGTACAACTCCTCAACATGTTTCGACATGGAATAGTATGAGAAGATAAAAAGTTAATCACCCAAAAGAAAGTAGCTAACCAACCATTTTAACAGTCCATCCTTCCCCATCCCCCCACCTTTTCCTTTGGCTTGTCTCATAGAATCATAGCTTATCAGCTTCTACGATTAGGGCAGAATTGCCATATAGAAATGAAATAACCACAAAGATATTGAAAGTGTTCTTTTTCTTTTTTGTTTTTTTTTTTAATTTTTTGAGAAAGTAACAACTTGTATTATATTCCAAAATATCAAAAACCTGCACAAGTTACAGGTTATACAATTGAAGAATATCAGGAAGATCTTCAACCCTTTAACCAAGATTACAAAGAGCTTAAGACATCTGTAACTGATTCTAGATCTTCCATATACTCCTGTTTACACCAAAAATGAAACAACACTAAACAAGTCATCTTCATCTCCTGGATGAAGTTGCTCTTGTTCTGGAAGCACAAAGAAGATACAAAGGGATTAACAAATGAACGTTTGTCAGCTTTTATACAGTTGAAGTACTAACAAAATCCTCAAAAAATATTTACAGGGGAAACGCTAGCCCAACTGAAGAGGCTAACCAAACATCTAGCCTCCAAAATCCTGTTTAAGTTAATTTACCATCTGAGCATCTGTGATTCCTCTCGATCTGAATACACCAGAAAATGCTTGCAGGCACCATGTTTCAGATTTTTCTAATGGACTTGTCAACTTCCGTTGAGCTCCTGCTCACATAGGCATCTCTTACACATAAAGGCACTGCCCAGTTCAATCCAAAAATGTTTAGAAACAGATTCCACATGTCTGTTGCCACAGGGCAGTGAAAAGAGCAAGTTCACTAGTACATGAAACATCTGTTTGCTAGTGGAAAGTTCCTTCTAGTTAGGTTGTCTTGTGTGAGGCAAAAACCCTTTAGAGCCAACCTGCACTTTTAGGTGAAAGTTTTGTTTTACAGACTAGTTCAGGCGATAAGTCAATTATAATATTGTCAGAACACAGGTCAGCACACCATGCCTTAACACGTAGCTGTGTAAAGACCTTCCTTAGAGTTGCCCCATTGCAGTTTGTCCTTTATCTGGGGGCTTCTTACGTATTTCTCTAATGTTTTCAGCATGACAATGAGCTCATCTATCTCCCAGTCACTCAGGTTCCTCCTAAGATGGATTTCCATGTGTTGACTTCTCTATTATGACAATTAGTAGGATCTGAATTGTCTGCAACAAGGAACATATTTGGGAATACTTTCCTACAGTGTACTGTCCCAGAACATTTCTCAGTCCAAAACTTTCATGTTGGCCCCATCTCCCACCTAGAAATAAGTGTTGCTGGAGTAGCTTTCCATAGGCTGCTTATGTGTTTCCAGAGACCTATGCCATGGGGTGATTTCACAAGTTTGGTGCACCAGTGCTTCATTCTCCCAGCTTAGCAGTGATCATCTCTTTCCATAAGCCAGCATCCTCCTGGTTGAATCTTCAGAGCCATTTCATTAACATACACTTGTTATGTAAGGCTAAGTCTTTTACACCAAGCCCACCTAGTGATTTGGGGAGTGGGACTTTAGACCATTTCACCAAGTCGATCTTATGGTTGATATTGTTTCCATCCCATTGCAAGTTTCTTCTTGTGTTGTCAAGCTGGAGTTTTGCTGTGATAGGAAAGAATGCCATGAAATATGTAGGGATGTTATCCAGTACACTATAAATAAGGGTCAGCACGCCACTAAAAAGATAGGTACTGCTTCTTCCACGTTGCTGGCATTTTCTCAAACTTAACGACTACTGAATTCCAAATCTCAGAAGGTTTATATTTGGCCAGTTCTACATCCCATAACACCAGCCAGCTCCACCAGATTTAGGATTATATTCCCAGGGTAGATGATATGTTTGAACATATTTATATATAGACCAGACATTGCCTCAAAAATCATCAGGGTGAGATTCAGGGAAAGGACTTTGGACTTCTCAGTTCCATAGAAGATAAGTATACCATCAGCAAACAAGCGGGAAATGGAGATATGGATGCCCCTGCTGCTACCCGATGTGAACCCTTCAAACCATTGTAGTTTAGCTTTTTCAAACACATTACTAAGGCCTCATTTGTTTTCATTAACATTAATGCGTCTGATATGAATGCACTTCTATATATTAAGATGTGTATTAAGATTTAGGGGTCTAAATCTAACTATAGATATGAATATTAACATGTTGCATTTAGATCTGAATATTAAATACTTAAGACAGATTTTTTTCTCAACATCTAAATAGTATAAAATTTGTCTTTGTTTAAAAATAAAAATGTAAACTTCGAATAAAATACTAAATTGATGAAATATTATGTCAATAAATTTCTTTAATAAAAATTATACGGCAAGTGGTGGTGGGGATAACTAACGATGTTAATTGACATGGATGATGCTAACTGATGATGATGGCTGTGGTTGATATCTTTATGGTATAGTAGACGGCACTCGTGATTAAACGTGGTTGTTGGTGATGGTGGTTGATAATTAGTAATGAATGATATTGATAACTAAGCTCGGTAGTGAATGATGATGGTGGTTAGCAATATATAATGTTGACTTATGGTGGTAATTATCGATAGTAATTAATGGAATGATTGATGGTGATGATTGCAAATGAAGGCTAATGGTGATGACACTTGATTTTGGTGAATAGAAATATTGGTGGTTGTGGATGGTAGGTGGTGGTGATTGACGATGGTCGTAGTTGTGGTTGAAATGATGGTGGTTGTGGGTGGTGAGTGAAAGTAAATATAGTAGCTGAGGGTTTACAGGAAACAACCTCTCTATCTCTATGAGATAGCGGTAAGATCTGTGTACATTTTACTCCCTGACCCCACTTGTAGAATTCTACTGGGTATGTTGTTGTTTGTTGTGAATTGTCATCTTTGTAGAAATTCTTAAACAAATATCTTAATGAGATCAAGATTTTGTTATAGATCTTAGTTATTCAAACTAATTAAGTACTTACAAAATTAGAAAAACAAACACACTTAATTCTTAAGATCTGAATTATTTAGATCCAAGCCTTGAAAATAAACGGACTTAATGACTTAGATGTGAATGATTAGGATTACGACCTTTATTAAGTGCAAACAAATAAGGCTTAAGACCTTCCATGGCCAATATGAAAAGGGAGGGGGAAGACGCTCCCCATATCATAGGAGAGAGTCCCTCCCTCTAAGCCTCTATTAACAAGGATAGAATATTTCACTATGGTGATGTAGTAATTGATCCATTTCTCACCAACACCCAACTACCTGAAGATTGTAAAAAGATAAGGTAAGCTTAGTTTTTCAAAGGCTTTTCAATATCAAGCTTGAGAAGGAGCCCATTTCCACCCAACTTTAACTTCCAATCCTTAAGATCATTTGCTATGAGTGCAGCAACAATAATTATAATTAGTCTTCCCTTAATAAAGCAATCTAGTGGCCTGAAACTTTAAAGGTTTGTATTTTCTAAGTTTTATAGCTCCTTTTCATTTTAGAATGAGAATAAAGGATGCATTGAAGGACTTGACCATGTGACCATGATGATGAAAGTGATTGGGAATAGCTAATATGGCATGCTTAACTGTGTCCCAGGCTTTATGGTAGAAGGCCATTGTGAATCAGTGGGACCTTGACTCTTGTCAGGAGCATACGAGTTGATGGCATTTCTCACTTCCTCCTTAGTGGAAGCAACTTCGAGACCTCCCTTGTTTCAATTGATAACATCCCAGGCCTTTATACAAGAATTTTGAAGGCCTCCAATTTTCATCCTCAGGGTATAAGTTTTGATAGAAGGCCAATAATCTTTGGGAAGTTGTTTATCCTCAATAACTATGTTAGGCTGTCAGCAACCTTTAATCTGTCAATGCATTTATATCTCCTATGGGAGTTGGCAGCCCATTGCAAATATGTAGCGCTTCAATCTCCTTTGTTACAACCACAAACATTTGCACAATAAATTCCTCTTTGAACTACCATCCACACAAGAAGCAGCCAGAGTCCTAGCTGGGGACTGGTTTTGGAAAGGGAGACACTTTACTTTGGAGTGGTGGTCACTGGAATCGGGATCATCTCCGGCTGAAAATGATACCAGTTTAAAATGGATAAAAACATTTGGAATACCGCTTCATGGGTGGACAGAAGACTCTTTCTGATACATCAAAAATTCTTGCGGAGTCTTTATTGAAATAGATGTGGATACAAGGCAGAGAACCCATCAACACTGGGCTTGTATCTGCGTACAAAGTAGGCCAGAAGATCTCCCAAAGACTTTAAATCTGAAGCTGAAGAACTTGACCTACAAAATCTCAAATTTGGAGGATCGAGTTGTTCAAACAGTCGGTGATGACAGTGAAGAAGTAACAGTAGAAGGGTTTAAGGAGGTGAAATTAGGGTTGAAGAGCATATCAGCAATGACATCCTCCGGCCAGCAAACAAAGGCGCTGGTAAACCCTAAGGTCCAAAACTTTTGGCATAGACAGCCAAGCCACTTTATTTCAAATTTTGATAAAAGTAGCTTTTTGCACAGACAACCCAGTCACTTTATTTCAAATTCTGACAAAAGAAGTAAAAAAGGGGGATAGAACTCACCATGTGACACAACAAGCAGAAGTTATAACGGGAAGGGCAAATTAGTTGGCAAAGAAGTGGGCCAAAATCTGGACCAGTCCTATTATAATAAAAGAGGCCCAAATTTGCAACCCAAAAAAAAAAAATTCTAAAAGCTGGGGAACAAAAAAGCCTTTCTCGGTCCCATGTGCCTATTATAGAAGCCCTGTACTACATGTAAACAAATTAGATCGTCTAGTTGTCGACATCCACAATGCAAGGGAACCAAGACCAACTCCTACTGATTACTTCCCACCCAACTATCCTTCTGATAAAGATGATGAGGGCGAAGCCTCCAAATCACAAAATTCCCAGACAATTAATGCTAAATCAATCTAACACAGTGAACAATTCTGAAGTTGAGTTCTCATCTGGTGACACTTTATCGCTCCCGTGGCATGAAATGGGACCTACAAGCTTACAACCAACTAGCTCTCCTTCAGTCATTGAAACATCAAGATGGACTAACTTAGTTATGCTCAAAACATGCAAGGCATTGGAATCAACATCGCGGGGTTTGAACACGAAATTTTGGGGATGATCCTACGTATGGAGCAAAGGAGGCAAGAGCAAAAGCAGCACCAATCATCATCCAGCAAAAATAGTGCAAAAAGGAAGAAGAAACAATCACTTGAATTGGAGAGGTTGAAGTGGGGAATGAACTCGGATAGTAAACAGGAAGAAGCGGGGGTATTATAAAGCTTTCTTCAGATGAGATAAAAATCTTGAGTTGGAATGTGCGGGGGATCAATGAAGCAGATAAGTGGAGTACAATCAAATCATGATTCACAAAATGGAGGGCTGACATAGTGTGTTTACAGAAACGAAAATTGAGGACTGGTCATCTCAGAGGATAAGGCAAGTGTGGGGGAACAGATGGATTGAATGGGAAGTCCTGAGCTCTATTGGTAGGAGCGGGGGTATCATTGTGTTGTGGGACAAAAGACAATGGTCAAAAAGGGGAATTCAACATGGTTGCTACACTATCTCATGCATGGTAGAGAGTACACAAAAGAACTTCAGGTCGTGTTTCACAGGGGTCTACGGACCTCACACAAATCCAGAAAGGGAAGATTTGTGGCATGAACTTACAACAATCAAAGGCTTATGCGGGGGACTTCAATGTCTGTAGATATGAAAGGGAGAGGTTAAATTGCATTAGAAGGTCTAGGGATATGAAATCATTCTCAAATATCATCCAAGATTTGGGTGTAGTTGACTTACCCCTCCAAGGGGCTCAATATATACTTGGTCTAGAGGGGGAGATTCTATGCAAACATCAAGAATAGATAGATTCTTGATATCCTCCAAAATGGGTTAAATATTTCAAGGTTGTAAAACAGGTTGCTCTCCCAAGAGTGATATCAGACCGTAGGCCCTTGCTATTGGAATGTGGTGACTGGTAAGCCAAATTATCCTATTTTAGATTTGAGAATATGTGTCTCCAAGCTGAAGGATTTATGGAAAAAGTTGAAGAATGGTGGCTCAACAACACCATTGAGGGGAGTCCTAATTTTATTCTCACACAGAAACTGAAGAAACTTAAGAAAGACATCACTGACTGGAATAAGGCTGCATTTGGACACTTGGAAACACGAAAGTCACAGATTTTGGAGGACCTAATGTTACCGGAAACTATAGCTGAAACAAGACTCATGTCGCAAGCTGAGAAGGAGAAGTCAGTAACACTAAAACATGAGCTTCAAAAGCTAGCAATGGCAGAAGAAGTTCCTGGAGGCAAAAATCCAGGTGTTTATGGCTCAAAGAAGGAGACAAGAATACTAAATTTTTCCACACCATAGCAAACTCCCACAAGAGAAAGAACTGTATTGATAAATTGTTGATTGATGGAGAAACTAGAGATGACAATGAAACAATCAAATCTGAAATTCTCAGTTTCTACTAAGACAAGTACACTGAAAATGAGAACTGGAGGCCTAGAGTATCTTTTGATGGTTTAGCCAGCATATCACTGATAGAAAAAGCTTGGTTAGAAAGAACATTTGAAAAGGAAGAGGTGTTTGCTGCTTTGATGTCTTGTGCACCCGACAAAAGCCCTGACCCTGATGGATTTACCATGGCATTCTACCAAAAAGCATTGGGGATAATCAAACCTGACTTAATGGGGGCTATCTCTCATTTTCATCAACACTTCCACATGGTAAAGTCTTGCAATGCCTCTTTTATTGCCCTTATCCCAAAGAAGAAAGGTGCAATAAAACTCAAAGAATTCAGACCCATAAGCCTCATAGGTAGTGTGTACAAGATTATAGCCAAAGTCATAGCTAAGAGGCTAAATACTGTAATGGGAAAGCTAGTATCAGGAGAACAAAGTGCTTTCTTAAAAAATAGGCAGATTACTGATGCAGCCCTAGTTACAAATGAACTTCTAGCTAGAAGACTAAAAAGTGGAGTTCCTGGAATTCTATGCAAGTTAGATGTGGAAAAAGCTTTTGACAAACTCAATTAGTCTTATTTTTTGTCAATGCTGAGGAGCATGGAATTTGGAGAAAGGTGGATCAGATGGATCAAATTTAGCATTACTACGGTCAAGTATTCAATTCTAGTGAATAAATCTCCAGTTGGTTTCTTCTCCCTTCAAAAAGGGATTAGACAAGGGGACCCACACTCTTCATTCTTATTTATCCTCACCATGGAAGTTCTTAGCAAGATGTTAGGCAAGCCAAAGCAAATGCAATAGATTGAAGGGTTCAGGGCGGGCAACAATGAAGACAATTCTATCTCCGTGACTTACCTGCTCTATGCAGATGATAGCCTTATTTTCTGTGGGACAGACAAGTCTTAGATGCAGTATCTCAATCTGAGATTAATCTTGTTTAAAGTAGTCTCTGGGCTACATATTAATATGGCAAAGAGTAAGATCTACCTAGTAAATGAGGTCCCTGATTTGGAAGACTTGGTCGGCATTATGGGTTGTAGTATTGGCTTATTTCCAACAAAATACCTAGGTCTCCCTTTGGGAGAAAAGTTCAAACATGCAGGAGTTTGGAATGAAATTATTGAGAAAATGGAGAGAAGGTTAGAAATGTGAAAGATGCAGTATCTCTCTATGGGGGGTAGGTTGACTCTCATTAGCAGTGTACTTGATAGTATCCCCACATATATCATGTCAATGCTTCCAATACCATTAAAGGTGAAAAATCAAATTGACAAAATCAGAAGATCTTTCTTATGGAAGGGGAGCTATGAGGACCATAGGTTTCATCTTGTGAAGTGGTAAAAAAGTAATTATGCCAAAGCAACACGAAGGTCTGATTCAAAGAAGCACAACAAGAGTCTATTAATGAAATAATGGTGGAGGTATGCTCAAGAACCAACAAGTATCTGGAAAGAGGTAGTGAATGCTAAATATGGGAGGAACGACAGATGGAGTAACAAGCAGAATAATAACCCTTATGGAGTTGGACCTTGGAAGTACATTAACAAACTAAGGGAGGAATTCTTCCAAGAGGTGTCCTTCAGGATTGGAAATGGTAACTTCGTTAAATTTTGGAAAGTTAGGTGGCTTAAAAGTCAACCTCTTAATGTCTCCCACCCTGTCATTTACAAGATAGCATCTAATATAGACTCTTCCATGGCTCAAAACAGAGAAGAAGGAACATGGGCTCCTCGCTTTAGGAGGAATTTTTAGGACAGGGAGCTTAATGAGCTCTTTGATTTTTCAAAATTTTAGATGGAGCCTCAGTGTCCCCTCAATTGCCTGATAGCTGAAAATGGGGCAGCTGTAAGAAAGGAATATACACAGTGACAGAAGGATACAACAAGTTGTGCTCTACAAATAACATGATAGACCAGTGGCTATGGAAATTGATTTGGAAGACTGGACTACCACCTAAAATCAAGTGTTTCACCTGGTCTACCCTCAGGAATGCTATCCTAACCCTGGACAACCTAAATAGGAGGAAACTTCAGCTAGTAAATAGATGCTTCATGTGCCTCAGTAGCCTGGAATCAGTGAATCATTTGTTTCTACACTGTCCAGTGGCAGCAACCCTCTGGAATATGTTCAACTCAATCATTGGTATCAACTGGGTTGTACCTCAAGAGTTTCAAAGAAGCTGTGGAATGCCAGAATCTTAGAGAAGTCGATAGCCCCATCAAGAAGACCTAGAAGATGATTCCATCATGTATTTTTTAGTGCATCTGGAAGGAAAGGAATCTCAAATGTCTTGATGGTATCTCAACTCCAATTAGTAGTTTGAAATCCTTTTTCCTTATAAACCTCTTCCATTGGAGCAATTTATTCCCTATTAATGATATATTACCCCTCTTAGATCTCATTAACTCCCTCAATATGGCTTAGAGACCGTTTTTTTGCTCGTGGCTAACTCCCTGATTAAGTAGGTGTTTTTGTTCTCCAGAGTTAGCCATGTTAAATGTGTATGTAATCTGCATCCTCTTGATGCGTTTCTAATACAATATCTTACATCATTAAAAAAACATGTTAATTTTGTCAATCTGATTTGGTAGTCTACTCATGCAGGTGCTTGCTTTAGAATCAGCAGCTCCTACGAAGCTTTATTTTCCTTGTTCGTACTTATTAACTAAAAATTCATTTGTTTCATACGAAAATATCCTCTTGCAAAGTCCAGTGTTATGAAAGGCAGTCGCCTTCTCGCCAATGGCAAAAGGCGAGGCGAGGCGACACTTCATCCCCTTTTTGCTTTGTGGTAAGGCGATCTTCAAAATGCGACGCCATATTGACAATGGCAACAACGACAAGAGGTGAGAAAGGCATTGCCTTTTGTATGTTCTTTAAAAAAGAGACTAATTTAGGGTATACTACAAATTAAAAGGTAATTTTAAGTTTTCTTTCCAAATTTGCATGGTTGCACTCTTAGACTTTGACTGCGATTGCAACCAAATGACCCGACTAGACCTCTCTAGTGACTAATCAAACTTTTCTAAAGACTTCAAAGTCAAGCCAATATACATTTCTTCTTTAGATTTCATCTTCCTGTATTTCTTCTTCTCCTTCCTCTTCAAACTTTAGAGTTATTTCTAGCTCTGTTTTTTCCCCACACTATGGACTTTGGTTTTGTTTTTTCTCATCCAAGTCCTAGACTTTTGTTGTCTACCATCTATTTTCAGTTTTTGGATTGAAATATTTACCAACATGTTATAGAGATTAAGATTTTGATTATTTATTTATGCAATTAAATATTTTAATTTTTTGGTATAGATTGATGTCATACTTCAAAAAAGCAAGTGTCTCGCCACTCGCATCGCCTTGTGGTGAGGTAGACCTTTATTGCCTTTTATCGCCTTTCGTCGTCCAAAACTTTAATCAGACATTTTTTACTTTTTTGGGAGAGAAAAAAGTTAGGGTTTTATACAACAGGTAGATCTGCCACCATTCTGTGATCTTCTCCCTGAATCTTTCATGCTGCAACCACATGTTTTGAAATTTAAAGTAAGAGGGTTTTGTTGGCCAATCTCCACTTTCTAACACAATGGTCATGTGATCACACAACCAAAGGTGTTATTCAATTCATTACAGATTAAGAATCTAGCAATTTATGAGACTTGGATAGAGTATAACAGAAGCTATTCACTACTCATCAATGAAAATGGTTCCTCGAAAATCCCTAAACTTAACAAACATACACCGTGCCTCAAGTTCTATATTAATGATAGCAAAGATAAAGATTCTATTGAGTCGCACTACATGCATCTGGCATGTAACTGGTAAATATGGATTTCAAGTACATCATTGTCTGTACAGAAGCAATAACTGCATGGGAGATATATGATCATCAAATTTCAAAAGGGAAAAAAAGAAAGGAATCTCCGAAAAACATATTCTCGTTCCTTAACAGTATATTTGAAATGTTCCACGCAAAAACTATGATATTAAACAACCTAAGATTGAAGAAAACAAATCATAATTTTAGTCTAAAGTGAAAATACCTGCACACATTTTACTTGCATCTGCTGCATAAGTTCAATAAAAACCACTGCACGCAAGCAAGGTCAGCACCTTTCATATTCAAGGGTCTTACCAAGTGAAACACAACGTGAAAATCATCAGAAAAGTTTAACATAGCAACTAAAATTTAGAGGTTCGGTGGATTTAGAACCCCAAATTTAGTAGCTCTCATCAACAACAAAGAAGATGTTACATTGGATGGAACTCGTATTGAACACCACAAGACACCCGTCTCCTTCTCCTCCACCACCAAAACCCACACTCGAGAATCTTAATTTTTATGGGATAATGTTGTGTCCAGACCAACTTTTATGCATCAAAATAATGAGAATGAAGAAGAATACTGCATTGCATTGTTTTTACTCTTAAGCTACACAACAAACTGGTCATCAAGCCACTCATGAATCTCTGCAACCCTTGCTCCCCACCTTCCAAAACTCGTTCATAGAAAAAGCAAAATAAAAAAAAGGAATGACCAAATAGTCACCCAGGCCCTTATTGACAAAGTTTGATGAGAAGAAATGGTATTTACATTTAATACAAGGTTAGGAAAAAGATCAGAGACTTTGGCATAGATCCCTATGCATCAACAAGAGAACAAAACAACTATTATCACTCCACTTTTATGGAGAATGACATCACTTCACTTTTAGCACCGTAATTTTACTAGAAAGAAATCTGAGTGTCTCTGCCCAAGCTCCTATGCCGAGGGCTACAACAACTGAATTTTTAACTTTTTTCACTACCTGAGCAAGAAACATAACTATTGAAAGGCATAATAAATATATATATATATACTCTCCATAATAATTTAAGATTTTAGATGAGATGATCACGCACTTCAATAAAGTATCACTATAGGCAAAGGTTTTGGGGTTGAGCTTACTGCCACCCATTACAAAAAGATAAGTGAAAAATGTAATTTTTTTATTTCCCCAATTTCAAATAGCAATAGCTCATTGTTTTCATTAAAAAAAATAATAATAAGCAATAGCTCATTTTGGTTGAACAGGACGAGAATATTCATTTTTGCAGTTGAAAGTGATAGTCTTCATATAACGCAAAGACCACCGGTAAAATCATGCTATAAGAAAGAAAAGTTAAACATCAGACATTATACAAGTTATCAAAAAAAAGTAGGTATCCATTAACAAAAGGAGATACACCCAATCATTGAAGCAATATGATGTCATCTCAACATACAGTTTGCATGCACAAATTATCAAAATTGGCAAATAATTTATGACATATGGATGATGAAAGTTTTTAATACTCAATGATGTGAAATAAGTAGCCTAGTTGTTAGCCTCGGTCGATGGATGAGTAAAATGAGGAAAATTTTTTGTATCAGAGTATCCAACATATATACCCTGAAATATTTTTCAAACTAACTTTTTCTGTCAAAAGGCGGTGCTTGATATCTAAACTAATAAAAGATGAATTACAAGCAGAGAGTGGAACACAAAATAAATTGAGTAAGAGGAAAACATCATTCATATTACAGGCATAAAGTACATGAACACTATGATAACCTCAACACATGAGGACTTGGGTTGAAAAGAAAACAATTGAAATTTGGCAAATAAGGCTGGGACACTTACCAAGATCCAACTCGATAGTGTACTACGACATAATTGTTAATTACCTATTGTCAAGAGAAAGTAGAGAGAGCATTAATAAAAATCCTAAAGCCACAAATTCAGTTCGCTCAAATACGAAAACATACCAATACCAAAAAAATAAGTAAATTCGACCGATTAAAAAATTAGTCAAAACACTCCACAATAATATAAAAAAAGAACCGTCTAGATAAATGGCAAAGTGGCAAAAAAATAGTAAAAAAGAAAGGCAAAAAGGTTTTTTTCCCCAAAG
>JAPFFP010000113.1:8545720-8567454 GCA_026153255.1 Solanum medicagineum | reverse complement strand
ATTATCATTAAATAAATAAATTATTTCTTTATAAATATTTATACTAATTAAATTAATGATAGTCAACCTCTTCCTAATAACATAACTGTAGAATTTTAAAAGTTACAATGCATTACTAATATAAGATTAATCCTACTAATAAATTGGTGAATAAAGCTATAAAAAGCTTGTAAAACATTAGCTTTTCCGTCACACCTCTTCCTCTCCATCTTTATGCGTTTAGACAGTTTTATTATTTTTTTATTTTTATGGTCTAGATTAGTAGCTTCAAATTATTAAGTTTTGTAGGAATGATTTAATTATTTTAGCCTTTAAGAAGTTGTTTGCTAACTTTTTTTCAAATGGAATCTCCATATTTCTTTGTTTGATTATGATTTTTACTCTGACTAAAAATATTATACTTATTTAGGATTGTCAACACATATGATATTACTTTTCTGTTTTATCTCATGTATAACTGTAATTGTTTTTCCTATTTTTGTTAGCATGTATTGATATATCATTTGCGTTTTTCTGAATTTTATTAATATATCATTATCGTTTTATTCTTTCTCTTTGCGAGAAAACAATTGGGAGACAAGAGAGTATGTATATCTATTGAATGTTATGAAAATAGTCGTGAGAATTCACTCACTACATCTCTTCTTGCAATAGCATAAGAACTTCAACATAACATTATTTTTTTTTTCAAAGCTCATAATATATGTAGGTCACATTACAGTGAAATTTTAGAAGTATTTTATTATCGTCCTAGCGTATAATGTTTAAGTTTTATCATTCAAATATTTTCTTTATATTTTGGTATGTTAATTCTACTTTATGTAGAAAGGGTACTAATGTATCTTTTAAAAAATTGAACGAGAAAGTAATTGTCATATTTTGTAAGCTTAATTTTGTCTATTGATAATAATTATTCGTACCACATAACATAGATTTGCTCAATCTTTTAAATTAAAATGAAATAATATATTCTTGTAACAAATAATCAAATTTAGACTTTTAATTATATTAGCACCACATTTGATATATTAAACACACTCATTAGAAATTTCATTACCAAAATAGGTTAAATCAGATATAAACTATCAATAATTGTGGTGTACATCATAAAACAGTAGCATTCTCTCCAAACTATCTCAAGTGTTTGTTGTCACTCTTATTAGAATTTGTTTGTAATTGTTGCATTCTAATACCCATTAAACATATGTTTTTATAGAATTATTGTCGTTCTAATGAGTTTATATAATTTATATGGGATGCACGTGCAACGCACGTATCCTGAAACTAGTATACATTTAAATATACTTAATGTAAACTCATGCATGAATAAAGCACATGGCTCAATATGAATGAGAGCAAGCGCTTGAGAAAACATCAATAATGGAATCGTATCTTAGAATCATAAACTTGTTGGAATAGACCTTAACCGACATTTAAGACCATGTGAGCTACTACATAGAATCCAACATACCCCCTACATTGGCACGGAGAGACCACTTGACGGGTGGAACTCCGTAAACTTTGCATGCATCATAGTAACATAAATGGCCTACGTGAATCCACTAGCCTAAGCCTACAAGGGTTCTTATTGTGGCACATAGTTGATGCGACAAAGGGTTGCTTCCAGGGTTCCCTTACCCGAACACCACCACAATACCGCATTTGATGCTAGGTCATTCCACGGAATCTTTTTGCATAACTTAGGGTCATAGTAGCAATCATAAGAGTAGCTCGAACTTAGGCTCCACCAACTGAGAATTGTCCTTTCATCTTGGGGACCTATCTTAACATCTTTTAGGGCTATTGTCAACATACTTATATCTTTGACAATTCATAAATTTAAATTTATATTTGGTGCCCTAATCATCATCGTAAAACATGCAAGCTTTACCTTGAAACTAGGTGGGCTTAGGCTTTTCAAATGGAACAATCATAAATCCAATATAACGTAGGAAATTCTCTTTTATGAACCAACAAAACGCCCACACATTATCATCATCAAAACCCATCATTGGATATCATTTGTTGCTCAAAACATGCATGTACTTAGTAGGATATCATAAAGTATCATGAATAACATTTTAATATCGTAAAACACCATAAATTTACCAAAACATGCATAATATCTTAAGAGAACTTGAAGGTAATGTAAAATACTTGGAAAGGGACTTTATGGGTGAAAGGATACCTATAAATGGACTCACATACCTTGGGAAAACTGGAGAAACAAACTTGTAGGATTGAGGAAGAAATCTTAGAAACCCTAGCCTTGTTCTTGAGAGTCTTTTCCTAGCCTTAGAATTTTAGAGTGAAGAATGAGAGAATAAGTGAAGGAAATAGGGCTTGAAGGCTGATATACGGTCCCTTTCCCAGTCCCAAAATGACGTAGTTTAAGATTAGAAAGATTGGAAATGACAACTGCACCTTATTAAAACTGCCAGATCGATCTTACGGAACCCCTATTATGGGCAGTAAGTTAATCCATAGGTCGTAAGTCCCTTTTGTCTCTTGCCACATCAGAAATTCTTGAAAAATGACTTTACTGGACCCAAAACCATGAGACCTTGTTACGAGCCATGAAACAGCTTATTGGTCGTGGTTGGACCTGTAGAGTCCGTCCACACTTAACTATTTTTCCTCATTTCCTTAACCTCATTCCACGAAACATCCTACGGGTGGTATCCTATTCTACGGGACGTCTGATATCTCATAAGTTACTTCCCTGAAAACCCCAAATTTCCTTCATGTTTGATAGTCTCACTCACGAGACCACCTACGGACCGTATCTTTTCTTATGGGTCGTATCTTGGTTCGTGGGTTACTCCATACTTAGAAACTTTTCCCTTCCTGAAGTTCTATCTTTAAGCACGAACATTACAGGCCATATGTACACTTACGAGCTTTAAGTCACGCCTGTAAACTAGACTTCAGGTCATTTTCCAGGCCAATTTTTCTACACTCAAGGCTCCTAAAACTGGGGGTGTTACAACAACTTCCTAATTTTTGAGGTGTCGGTAAATTGAGTAATAATTACATTTCTGCTTGAAGGTTAAGCCAGTCACCAAGAGTTGTTCCTTTGTTCTTTCTGTGCAATATATCGTATTTCGATCAAGTTATTGAATTTAATCCTGAAGAAGTTTGTACTAAGTTCAAAAATAAAAGTTCATCAATTTAGGTTTAGAATAAAAAGACGAGCTGGCCAAGATAATGTGACAAGGAATTTGAATAAACCCAGATATACATCTTACCGAAAAACCTCTCCTTTTTTATGAACCATCTACCTGTATTTCTCTGATAATTACCTCCTGGCTCAGCTCGTCAATTTATCCCCTTTCAATACATATCTGCAGTACTGATCAATTTTAGCGTTTTCCTCATTAACCCAGGTTTCAGTTTCATTACCAACCAACTTTTGATTGTTTAAAACATTCCACTTTCTAACTAATGAGAACACTTCATCATCAGTTAGTTAAAACATGAAAAGGCTAACATAGGAGTTCCCAAATGTTGCCCTGCAGGGACCAAGTGTGCATCGCGCCTTGGTTCCCCCACAGTGTATATTTTTTCACCAAGTTCAATTTATCCTGTATTGGCGTATTGGCCTAAGAATAAGTTTAACCACTTTAGAGCTATTGAGAAACAAGTGGGCGACATGGATTGGTAGTGCACTCTTCTGGTTTAGGCCAAAATCACCCGAACAATTATTTTTTGATATGGGTCACCTAAAAATCAAAGGTGACTTTTTTCTACACAATTTGCCTCCTGAAAAAGAATACAAAGTCAGATTTTCCAAATAACAAAGAAATTTTATGATATTCAAGAAACACACTATAAGTACACTTTTGCGTCACGTGGAAGGTGCTACATATAAAGTCTCAAGTCTCATAAATACATGCCACTATAGGTTTATATTGCTATATGGGCTAGCTAATGGATCCATATATAGCATTATAACTCATGACATTCACCTAGTGGGATAGAGTTCTACCTTGGAAGTAGACTCTTCTTTTTCCGGTGTAAAGGCAACATCGGGATTTCATATAATAGCCTGCATGATCTTATTGTCAGATATGGTCATATTCCTACATAAGTATTTACATGATGATTTAAATTGTTTAATGATGTTCCAACTCATGTGCTAAATATGCGTTGATCTTTCATTATCTCTTGTGCTCTATTTCATTAATATACTTATGCATATCGCTTACCGTTCTATGCCGATCCCTTATTGCATTGCATCCCACATACTCAATACATTATAATGTACTGATGCATATGTTTTGCCTACATTATATCACAATGTAAGGATGAGAAATGGCTCTACTTCTTATTGTGGCTAGATTTGAATGCCATATTTAAAGACTTTGGTGAGGTCTCATGCTTCGGGAACAAGACCCTTTCATTCATGCTTATGTGAGACACACTTGTGTTTTCTTTAGTTGAGGGTGAGCTAGAGGTATGTTCTAATCCCTACCAAGATTTACACAAGGAGCGGCATGTATTGGACAAAGTTGATGTAATCCCATTAATGGGAAAGTTCTTGACTTCTATTCTTAGATTTGACTTTAAGTCATATTTCCCCTTACTTTACTTATGTTAATGCTTAATTACCTTATGCATTCTTATGACATGCTAAGAGGCTTAGATGGGGAGCCTTCGGGTTCTAGATTTACCGTGTTACGACTAGACCCTACGCTTAGATCGTGACAATTACAAAGGGAAGAATATGAATCTAGAAAAGATGGTTGAGGGTTGGAAAAATGTATACCAAGAATTCTTGAAATTCCTTAGGGTTTCTTGATTGGTGTTGAGCTGACTATAGCGCTAAGACGAATTTCCTTGGTTAATAAAAATCCAACAAGTTTATTGCTCCCATGGGTGAAAATTCACAATAGGAATATAGAAATTATTGTACGTCAAATAACATTAAAAGTGTTAATTTCAAAAGATGGAATGTCAAGTATTTTTTCACCTTGAGAACTTACTGAATTGTTGTGACCAAAACGAATGGCGCGCGCGATTGAAGAAGTGATTTGTTACCGAGTTATCTTATTGGGAATAACAAGAGCATCTTTCAATAATCAAAGTTTCATATATAAAGAAATTTTTCAAGGAATTGGTTGAGTTTTATCAAAAGCGACTCTCCAAGGTCGTATCAATTAGTTGAAAGATCTGAAAGAGAAAGTTGTTTTGGGGAGGGTGATATTTGTTGGTACCAAATTCAAGGATTAGTGTACCCTTCAAAACAACATAAAAACATTCATTTAGAAATAAAAAATGAATCTATTATAAGGAAAGATGGGAGATATTTTGTTCCACCTTAGAAAATTATTTGATTCTTGTCTTTCAAAAAAATACCGAGAAGTCAAAAAGAGGGCTAAATTTTCTATCTTAGTTTCACTTCCTTGAACAAGAAACTACCGCGCAAGTTGCCCTTGTTTGGTGGGTAAGCTTCAAGATGCCACCCTTTAAAGGAGCAGGTGCAGTGAGTTGTAATTGTGAAAAGATTGAAAGATCTGACCAAAGAAGAAGATAGCCCTGTAGATTCGTCCCCATGGTTCGATCCTTCCCAGTAAAACACAGGTGTCCGAATTCTAATTGCTTTTACACGAGAAAAGGAGACTACCCTTTAAGCCTAAGTATTCCTCAATGATTGATAGGGTATAAATACTGTAAGGAAAGGTAAAAAGATTCCTATTTAGGGAGTGCTACAGACAACTTGAGATTCGCTGCGAATAATCAATTAAAAGAGAGGAGCTTAGAGCTTGGCCCTAGTGCTTAACGTCAGGTTCCCTCCAGATATATATGAAAAGTAAGTCAACTGTATTAGCTTATCAACTTACCTTAATTCACTCTTACTATAAAGGTGTGGATATGCATACGGTATCACTTGCCTAACAGCTGCCAAAAGCGGAAGCTTCAATTGATAGATTCTTTTAGGGAGTGCAACAGATAACCTGAGATCTGATGCGAACAATCAATCATAGGAGAGGAGTTTAGAGCTTGGCCCTAGTGCTTAACGTCAAGTTCCCTCTACATACATATGAAAAGTAAGTCAATCGTATTAGCTTATCAACTCACTTAATTCATTCTTACTATAAAGGCATGGATTTGCATACGATATCACTTGCCTAACAGCTGCCAAAAGTGGAAGCTTAAATTTGATAGACTTATTGTCTTTAAGGGATAGTTCGAAAGCTTTGATTTGATTTAATAGATAATAGACAACAAAGATAAATGCATCATCACTATACTCAAAATGAGATTGTAGTTATTAACCAGATCTAAGGTAAAATCCACATTGAATAATTTCTTTTTCCTCGTATGCATTTGAGTATTCAAGGCCCCCTTTAATTTGGCGAGTATCACCACGTGGCTTAATACCCCCAGCTCAGGGGGATCAAAAAATGCCTTTCATTTTCCACCTTTTGTCGGCCCTTGTCTCCTTCCTTAACAAGCCTTCGAGTCTTCTTTGTGATGCCTTCTTCATAGAAGTTATCGGGTTTACCCAAAAGCTTCGATATGAGATAACAATCGTTATAGATAGACTTTGAGATGCTTAAATAGCTACAGCCTAGCCTTTTCATTAAATAGATCTCCAACCTCCATTGCTAATAAGTGGCGGCAAGACTCAAATACTGGACCTCTACCTACTCTACCATGGTGAATTGTGTGAATCATATCATCTAAAAATCTTAGATATTAGAGTGGGAACACTTTTATTTAGTTAATTATGTATTATCTTCTAGTACGTCGTTGCTAAGTTAGAATAGCCCAAGAAGTATCATTTGAACACTTGGTTAAAAAAAGAATTTGGAAAAACGTCGAATGCACCAAGTGAGTGTGATAACTAGAAATTCACAATTCTAAAAAGTCTCGAGTTTTCCAGAGCCGAATTATGTGCGCACTTCTTCCAGAATAGAAACATTGTGTACTTTGTATATAACCTCAGCAGTATCTTCCATCAAAACCCAAAAATGGCAACAAATATGTCCTTTAGACTTTTCTAGAAATGGCTAAACACCGAAAGATTGATGAAAAACCAGCTTAAGTTGGTTGTACTTTTAAGTTTGTTCAATTCACACAGGTAGGATGATTGAGGTGCGTGCTTTAACATCTAAATTTCACACAAGGAACCTCCTGCTCTTAAGGATAAACAACGATATTTGTTGAACTGACAGGTTAGCCACGTAATTTATCCCTCAAGCTAAACGAACTTGGCATGCTCCTTTAGTTTAGGACTATTAAGTTTCCTAGCTTCTCACTAATAACAGAATCATGAGCTTCATCACTAGACTCATAACGAAATTAAAAACACTCAGCTATAGGATGTCTTATTTTAGTATCCTCTTGGGTGCTTATGAAGGGGCCCCATTAGCAATAGGAAGGTTAAGTGATTGAAGAAGGTGGTATGAGACAGATCCTTGCAATATGTATTATGTAAAGCAGAGACTCTTGTTTCCGTAAAGATATAATTAAAAATTGGGAGAATCCATAAATATATGTTAACGAATAATAATATTAGAAGACTAAACATAGCAGATATAGATCTTTTCTAGCATAATGTGGACAAATGCTCAAAAAAATCATTTTGTTTCTCTTTGAAGGCCTTTGTCCTACCTATAGTACCAGTCTTCTAGCATATACTTGTGTTTTTATTAACCAAGAACACATGTACTTTGTTGGCACTCAAAAAAAGGTTATTCAATCCATTAGTGGAACTGAAGGTATGCCTCTTCTAAACTAGAACAAGAAATCGCTTATAATCTCTGCTTGTCAACAGCTCTCCTCAACTTAAGACACGCCTACTCTTACTAGACATCTAGTCTCTCTCAGGTACAGTTTCGATCTTTAACTAACTTACTTAATAGGCTAGGTAGGAAGAGAGACATTCAAATTCTAATTTCTTATCTTAAAAATCTGACTCAAAAGAAAAAAGAAGACCAAACTAAAAGAGATCTCTTCGTCAATTGAACTTGACATTTATATCCCGATTGGAACTGGACTTAAATGTCTTTGGATTTTGCTTAGGGCCCTCTGAGCTCAACCTTCTCAATTTCTATCTGAGACAGTTACATCAGGACACGGAATGGGTGGAATATGTATATCAAGTACTAAGACCCACCCCCACCATGTCTATCAACTACGAAGTCCGGATGCAAGAGGATCCAACAGCAAGAGAACCAGAAATGAAGGGCTCCTCCCCCCCCCCCCTTCCACCCAACTCTTTGGTCTTAAGAACGCTGATTTTAAGAATAAGTCATCCCTTCTCCAACCTTGGCTATCCAACTTGAGTGCGAACAATTAATGCATTCCACTTATTGAACATAGTTCTGTGGTCGATCTGTGACCCCTGGATGCCGACAGAACAAACATGTGTGTGTGTGTAACCATACTTATATGTATTATCTTAAAAGCATGAACTTGAATGTTAAATTAATATAATACCTCCAACTTACATTACATTACATCACATCACATTACCTTTTCACATTAAAGGATTGTGACTGTTCTAAAAGGTCGTGGCTTTTTCATCAAGTTGTGACTTTTCCAAAGATTCGTGACTTCTAAAGAATTGTGACTTTTTCATAAAGTTATGACTTTTCAAAAGAGTTGTAGTTTTTTTGCGATGGGTTATATGACCTTTCCAAAAGGTTTGTGATTTTTCTGATAAGGCACAATAAACACATGTTCGTACTACCTTTGTTGACTATAAATAGCGGGATGTCCTCACATTTTAAACTATAATTTTTCTGAGCTTTCTATCTTCTTCTTAAAACTCTTAATTTAGTATATCTTCTATATTTTATATTTATATTTTAGTTATATTAAAAAGTAGGAACTTCAACAATACAACAATAACTAAATAGTGAATTAAAGGGGAGGAAGGAGAATGCATATTCAAGGGGATGTAATTAAGAGGTTTTAAGAGTGACTTTCTAATTTTTACACATCAAACTAATTTTAAATGAGAGAAAAGTCAGAGAGATAAATAAATGTAATTAGAGAACATAAGAGGTGTCAAATCCTATATCTAGTATCAAGCTTTATATAGATATTGATTTCACAACTTTCAAAATGCACATAGGTAATCATAAGAAAGTTTGTCTCCATCATTCGTAGGAGCTTATACTTATTATTCCACTATAATCGTTTACTTACATTTTAAAATATTGATATTATTTTTAAAAAAATAATATACAACATGATTTGACATCCACGTGTAATGCACGTGCACCAAAAACTAGTAGATAAATAGATAGACAACACGAAAAGAGGCTGACCCAATCAAAATGAAATATGATAACTTTTTTATGATCTAACATTCTTGTCAATATATCATCTTCATTTTGCTCCCGAGAGAATCATAACAAATACACAATATTTTGGCCAAATCCACTGAATTTCTAGAACCCGCCTAAAGCAACTAAGAGAACGCATCTAATACCAAATCAGTATTGCCTTCAGCAAGAACCAAAAGCTTAAATTAGTGCTCAAACTTGGCCTGGTAGCATGCAGTTGTCGAACAGGCACATAAACACAGAGTTAAAACCACAAAAGAAACAGTAAATTGAGAAAGAGACCATTAAAGAAATGTATAAGATCCTGAGGTTAACTCAAAACCAGTCATAAGAACACTTCCATCAAATATAACGACATTGTCTAGCCTGTGAAAACAGTACAATTTCATCTAGGATTGGTAGTTTTTTGTTTGGCCTTCTCTATAAGAGGTCTCAGCTGTTTCTTTTCAGCTAGAATTTTCAAAAAGTTGAAAAGAAAGGGTATATAGTTGTGCTTCCGACGGATATTTTCAGTTTTCCATTTCTTGAACTTCTCCTCCTCCCTCAATATCCTATCACTAACAGCTTCAATACCAGAATTTACTTCTGCTAAGGATTTATTTAGGGATTCAACTTCGCTGCTATCCACCATTCTCTCCGACTGGGATGCCGCCAGCTGCTGCAGAATACGCTCCCTCCTCTTTTGCAGCTCCTTCAGCTCTGCAGTATACACCTCTTTCCTGTTCTTTACTACAGCCATCAGATTGAATCTTATTTCACTTTGGGAATACCTCTCAATACGTTGCTGAATAACTGGTTGCACCATGCGCAACCACTCAATATCACCCTGCCCACCAGGGCATGGTCCAAGACTGATAGGTCCCTCCTTCAATCCATCAAGCTCATACAACAGACCATCCATGGGTATATAGCTGATAAAATGATATACATCATCATCTTTTCCAGCAGCTTTCTGCTCCTCAGGCACAAATGGCTCAGGTCTTGCAAAACTATTATGGGCTGTGCGAATTGCTTCACTGTTATTGATAGCTAAACCTTTAAGCTCCGGTGGGAAATTCTTCGTGAATTCTTTTAGTGCAGATAATTCTGGGCCAATATCAACATCTGGACTATTCAGGAGGATTGACAGGATTGCTTGGGTAGCACAAGCATTGTTTATCACCTGTTTCACATCATCAAGAAAGTAACATGTCATAGAGCTAAGAAATTCCTAATAGTTTAACCACATATATCATATAAAGGTATTTGACCTGACTAGCAAAGAATAAGTTTGGGTTTGGGTCCTTGATCACAAGGCGATCATCTTTTTCACCAGGACGCCATTTGAAAAGGAATATCAAGCCATACACAGGCCTGTGAAAAATCAGAAGATTAATTATTAAAAAGTTGGAGAACCGCAAGCTCAAAGCTTCCGAGAATAAATTCATACAACCATACAACTAATGCTCAAGTGGCATAATTGATTCACCTAAGACTGTTGAGCTCATCAAGATCCAACGAGTACAACTCCTCAACCTGTTTCAACATGGAATAGTATGAGAAGATAAAAAGTTAATCACCCAAAAGAAAGTAGCTAACCAACCATTTTAACAGTCCATCCTTCCCAATTCCCCCACCTTTTCCTTTGGTTCGTCTCGTAGAATCATAGCTTATCAGCTTCTACGGTTAGGGTCTCGTAGAATCATAGCTTATCAGCTTCTACGGTTAGGGCAGAACTCTGCCATATAGAAATGAAATAACCACAAAGATATTGAAAGAGTTTTTTTTAAAAAAAAAGAAAGTAATTTTGAGAAAGTAAGAACTTGTATTATATTCCAAAAAATCGAAAACCTGCCACAAGTTACAGGTTTCCTAATTACAATTGAAGAGTATTAGGAAGATCTTCAACCCTTTAACCAAAATTACAAAGAGCTTAAGACATCTCTGCTTCTCGATCTTCCATATACTCCTGTTTACACCAAAAATGAAACAACACTAAACAAGTCATCTTCATCTCCTGAATGAAGTTGCTCTTGTTCTGGAAGCACAAAGAAGATACAAAGGGATTAACAAATGAACGTTTGTCAGCTTTTATACAGTTAAAGTACTATGAAACTAATGAGCTGACAAAATCCTCAAAAATATTTACAGGGGAAGGTAACATTTAGCCTCCAAAATCCTGTTTAAGTTAATCTACCATCAGAGCATCTGTGATTCCTCTCAATCTGAGTACACCAGAAAATGCTTGCAGGCACCATGTTTCAGATTTTTCTGATGGTCTTGTCAACTTCCATTGAGCTCCTGCTCACATAGGCATCTCTTACGGATAAATGCACTGCTCAGTTCAATCCAGATATGTTTAGAAACAGATTTCCACATGTCTGTTGCCACAGGGCAGTGAAAAGAGCAGGATGACTAGCACATGAAACATCTGTTTGCTAGTGGAAAGTTCCTTCTAGTTAGGCTGGGTGAGGCAAAAACCCTTTAGAGCTACCCTGCACTTTGGGTGAAAGTTTTGTTTTACAGACTAGTTTGGGCCATAAATTAATTATAATATTGTCAGAGCACAGGTCAGCACACCATGCCTTACGCGTAGCTGTGTAAAGACCTTCCTTAAGAGTTTCCCCATTTCAGTTTGTCCTTTATCTGGGGGCATGTTGTGTATTTCTCTAATGTTTTCAGCATGTCAATGAGCTCATCTATCTCCCAGTCACTCAGGTTCCTCCTAAGATGGCTTTCCATGTGTTGACTTCTCTATTATGACAATTAGTAGGATCTCAATTGCCTGCAACAAGGAACATATTTGGGAATACTTTCCTTCAGTGTACTGTCCCTGAACATTTGTCAGCCCAAAACTTTTATGTTGGCCCCATCTCCCACCTAGAAATAAGTGTTACTGGAGAAGCTTTCCGTAGGCTGTTTATGTTTCCAGAGACCTGTGCCATTCGGTGATTTCACAAGTTTAGTGCACCAGTGCTTCATTTCCCAACTTGGCAGTGATCATCTCTTTCCATAAGCCAGCATCATCCTGGTTGAATCTTCAGAGCCATTTCATTAACATAGACTTGTTATGTAAGTCTTTTACACCAAGCGCACCTAGTGATTTAGGGATTGTGACTTTAGACCATTTCACCAAGTGGATCTTATGGTTGATGTTTCCATCCCATTGCAAGTTTCTTCTTGTTCTGTCAAGCTGGATGTTTGCTGTGATAGGAAACAATGCCATGAAATATGTAGGGATGTTATCCAGTACACTATAAATAAGGGTCAGCATGCCACTAAAAGATAGGTACTGCTTCTTCCACGTCACTAGCATTTTCTCAAACTTAACAACTACTGAATTCCAAATCTCAGAAGGTTTATATTTGGCCAGTACTACATCCCATAATGCCAGCCAGCTCCAACAGATTTGGGATTATATTCCCAGGGTAGATGATATGTTTGAACATATTTATATGTAGACCAGACATTGCCTCAAAAATCATCAGGGTGAGATTCAGGGAAAGGACTTTGGACTTCTCAGTTACATAGAAGATAAGTGTATCATCAGCAAACAAGTGACGGGAAATGGAGATATGAATGCCCCAGCTGCTACCTGATGTGAACCCTTCAAACCATTGTAATTGTTAGCTTTTTCAAACACATTACTAAGGCCTCATTTGTTTTCATTAACATTAATAAATACGTCTGAATATGAATGTACATCTGAATATGAATGCACATCTAAATATTAAGACGTGTATTAAGATTTAGAGGTTTGAATCTAACTATATATATATATATATATGAATATTAAGACTGATTGTTTTCTCAACATCTGAATGTATAAAATTTGTCTTTGTTTAAAAAAAATAAATAAATGTAAACTTCAAATAAAATACTAAATTGATATAATATTATGCCAAGCCCCCCTGTTTCCTATTTGAGATGAGTTCTTTCCACTTGACTAAGTGATAACCTTGCCCATCCTTATTTCCCTACCGAAAAAAGGTTCTCCTTATATCTTGTCTGGTCTCTATATTACCCATATTGGATGGGGAAAAGTGCAAGCATGCAGGTTGGTAGAGCATCTAAAATAGCATTTATCAGATTGAAGCACCCACCCCCCCACCCCCTTCTCCTGGCGACAAGTATTGGGCTTTCACAGCTTTCAAGAACATTGTTCCAGATTCCCTTGGATCTTGATTTGGCCCCCAATGGCATCCGTAGATAGATAGAGGGTAAGGTTCCAACTTCTCCCAAAATTGAGGCCAAGAGCTCAATGTTTTGGACATTGTAGATGGGATAAATGCGACTCTTCTCCCAGTTAATGTGCAGACTTGAGAGATGCCTTCAAAGAGTACTAGAATTACTCTTAAGTATCTTAATTGTTGCTCATCTGCGCCACAGAAGATCAATGTGTCATCTGCATATTGTAGGTGTGTCAACACCCTTTCTCCATTGTTTTTGGCCACTTTAAAACCAGACAACCAGCCATTAACCTTTGTTGTCTTAATCATATTATTAAGCCCATCCATGGCTAGGATGAACAGAAAAGGGGACATAAGGTCCCCTTGTCTTATTCCCCTTTGCGCTGCAAAAAGACCTTCTGGTGATCTATTAATCACTACTGAGAACTTTACAGTTGAAATACAGAACCTGATCCATTTAATCCACTTCTCCCTAAAGCCCTTTCTCCTGAGGGTATTGATTAGAAACCCCCGATTCACATGATCATAGGCCTTTTCTATATCCAGTTTGCATAGGATTCCAGGTATCTTCTGTGAAAGCCTTGAATCTACTGCTTCATTAGCTATCAACGTAGCATCCATAGTTTGTCTGCCTTGAATGAGAGCCATTTGTTGGGAGTCACCAATTTATCCACAACCCTTTAAATCCTCTCAATCAACACTTTCGACAAAAGCTTATAGAAGCTGCCTACCAAGCTAATTGGTCTCAAGTTTTTAACTCCATCACTCCTTTCTTTTTGGGAATCAATGCAATGCATGTTGCATTGAAGCTCTTTTCAAATATCTCATGTTCGTAGAAATTGTGGAAGCCATTCATAATGTCATGTTTTAGAACTTCCCAATATTTGATGAAGAAACCCATTGTGTATGTGTCAGGTTCGGGGGCTTTATTTGTATCACACATCTTCAGGCAGTTAAGCACCTCCACCTTGTCAAATAGGACTTGCAACTGTGCATTTTCTGCTTCTCAAATTGTAGGACAGTTTATCATGTTTCCTACTGGTCTCCATCTTTCTGTTTTTGTGTACAACTTCTTTTAGAACTGTATGATCTCCTCCTTTGCTCTGTCCGGCTCCTTCACTATCTCACCTTGTACTTCCAGTTGTTCAATACAATTACTTTTCTTATGTGCATTAGCTGAGTTATGGAAGAACTTAGTGTTGTTGTCACCCTCTTTTAACCACAAATTCTGGATCTTTGCCTCCATGCAATCTCTTCATTCTTGAGTAGCTCTTCATACTCCAGGAAAGTAGCTGCCTTCAATGCAGCCTCTTCTTTTGTTAGTACTCTACAATCCATAATAGAGTCCAGGGTTGTCATCTTGTTTAAAAGGTTGGATCTTTGCAGAGACAGATTTCCTCTTTCTTCCTTGATCCACTCTACCCTTCAGTGCTTTCAATTTGCAAGCTAAAATGTAGTCAAGTTTCCCTACATATGCAAAAGAATTCCACCACGCGCTGATTTTATCTATAAATCCCTCTATGTTTAGCCACCAGTTTTCAAACTTGAAATAAGATTTGCCCAGATCCCATTATCCAGGGTAAAGTTATAGGCACATGGTATGAAGTCGGTCTTTGTAGAGCAATTTGCTTTATTTTACTAAATTGTTCACTCCACTCAGTTGTGAATAGAATTCTATCTATCCTTGAAGCCGCAATGCTTGTATCTCCTTTGAACCAAGTATGTGTTCCTCCTTCAAGTGGCAAATCAATAAGTTCCGGGTCATTAATAGTATCTGGGAATTCTATCATGGCAGAGGATCTCCTTTGGCAATTCCATTTCTCTGTGGGGTACCTGCAAACATTAAAATCCCCGCAAACTACCCAAGGTCCCTCCATTAAACCTCTGACGGCCCCTAAAGTCATCCCAAACCCCCTTTCTTTACACATTGAAATTTGGTGCATACACCCTGTAATGTGAAAGTTGAAGTTTTGGAGAAAGGCTTCAAAGCTGAAAATTAAAGCATGTACACCTGTTTGGTGCACCTCCCCCTTCCAAACTCTACTATCCCATAACATGATGATCCCTCCCCTGATACCACTTGCTTCTAGACAAGCATACTTAGCCCATCTCCCTCCCCATATCTGCTTCACTGCCTCTTGAATGTCTCCTTGTAGTTTAGTCTCCTGAAGACACAAAATGCCAGCCTTCCATTGTTCTATACAACTCTTTACCATTCTTTTTTCCCCCATCATTAAGTCCCCTAACATTCCAAGACACTAGGTTCAGCTTTCATGATTCAGACCTTATACTCCTTACCCCGCACTCTTGCCCTCACTATTTTTGAACTTAACATCAAAAATAATTAAATTCTTCAATTCATTTGTGCCTTTGAATCTTTTTCTTTTGATTTCTGATGATTGCTCCATCCTTCTGATTTGTCTGCATGCATCAATTTGCATAAGGAGTTTCAGGGCTTCCTTTTCATGACCGCTAAAGTTAGCTCCAAACATTTTCCCGAGCTTGATTAAGTTTTTTTGAACCCAAACCATCGTGGATTTTTCCTTGTCAAAGAGCTTTGTAGCTG
The DNA here is from genome assembly GCA_026153255.1 of Solanum medicagineum. Taxonomy (NCBI): domain Eukaryota; kingdom Viridiplantae; phylum Streptophyta; class Magnoliopsida; order Solanales; family Solanaceae; genus Solanum; species Solanum medicagineum. Next base: position 8,551,417 of record JAPFFP010000113.1, on the reverse strand, counting down.
CTTCTGTAGCTAAAGGTATCACCTCATCCACCCATTCTTCAATTGTTGTATCGCTGCATGAGACATTGATCATCTGATGGTCAGACAAAATTCGACCCTCTATCCCTACTCTTTTTTTTTGAGACGATAACAATTACCCTCTATCCTTACTTTATCGCTGGCAATTTCTGATGGGCCACCACTTGGACTTGATTTAAAGTTAGCTTGGTATTAGGTGGACACTATTGAAATTCAAAAGCAATTGATGAGGATTCCACGAGTTGTGGCACACATTTGCCATCTGGTCAAATAGTATTCCTCCTCAATAGAGTACTATTGAGAGAGTCAATAAATAGATTGAAGAAATGATGAGCAATTTAGCCAAAGCTCCCCTGGTCAAGGACATTTAATTTTATTGGTAATAGTATTTTTTTATTCAACAAATAATAGAACAAAACGTTCCGAAGAAATGATAAAGTACCATGCGGCCCATTTTAGCTTCAAACCTTGTATGGCATGAAATGGACAAATCCTATCTAATCTCTAGTGATCATATAAAACCGTTTATTTAAATAGTATCAGGAGGCCTGCCAGGGAGTAAGATCGGAAAGTAATTGAAGCATTATGATTGAAGGGTTACTCAATTCGATTAGGATAATTGTTCTTCATGCTCCAACATCCACTAGGAGCCACAGACCACAATTTTAAGTCGATGTATATCTTTTGATATATGAATTCAAAAGAGTTGAACTCTTTAGACTTAATATATCAATAAAATGCATCAATAATTAAATGAATCAGTAAATATGCCATTTGCTTGTCCTTGATTTCCATTTGCTTTCCTCATTTGTGGCACTCCTTTCTCATTGATAGCATATGAAGATCCCTTACAGCAATAGGTGTATTCATTTGTAGATTAAGTTTAAAGGTACAAAATAATAGTATAAGCTTACAGGATAGATAGTAGAGAGAGATGACAAAACCACTATGGAGGAAAAAAACAAGGACAAGCTCCACCTTTTTTATATTTCCTTTCCTAGCTTATATACTTTTTCCCTTCTGCTAAGTTCTAACAGAAGGTATTCACCACTCATCAAAGAAAATGGTTCCTCGAAATCCCTAAACTTAACATACATACACCTTGCCCCAAGTTCTATAACAATGATAGCAAAGATAAAGATTCCATTGAGTCGCATTGCATGCATCTGGCATGTAACTGGTAAATATGGATTTCAAGCACATAATTGTTTGTACAGAAGCAATAACTACATGGGAGATATCTGATCATCAAAATTCTAAGGGGGAAAAAAAAGAAAGGAATCTCCGAAAAGCATATTCTCGTTGCTTAGAAGTATATTTGAAATGTTCCACACAAAAACTATGATATTAAACAACCTAAGATGTGAAGAAAACAAATCATAATTTTAGTGTAAAGTGAAAATACCTGCACACCTTTTACTTGCATCTGCTGCATAAGTTCAGTAAAAACCCCTGCATGCAAGCAATGTCAGTACCTTTCATATTCAAGGGTCTTACCAAGTGAAACACAACAGGGAAATCATCAGATTAGTTTATCATAGCAACTAAAATTTAGAGGTTCGGTGGATTTAGAACCCCAAATTTAGCAACTCTCATCAACAACAAGGAAAATTTTACATTGGATGGAACTCGTATTGAACATCACAGGAAACCAGTCTGCTTCTCCCCCAACCCCAAAAGCCACACTCGAAAATCTTAATTTTTATGGGGTAAGAGTTTTGTCCAGACCAGCTTGTATGAATCAAATTCTACTCCTCTTAAGCTACACAACAAACTGGTCGTCGAGCCACTCATGAATCTCTGCAACCCTTGCTCCCTGCCTTCCAAACCTCGCCCGTAGGAAAAGCAAAATAAAAAGAATCACCAAATAGTCACCCAGACCCTTGTTGACTAAGTTTGATGAGAAGAAATCATATGTACATTTGATAATCTCAGACTCTAGCCTAGATCTCTATGCCTAGGGGTTGCAACAATTGAGTGAATTAATTATCTTCACATCAACAAGAGAACAAAACAACAGTTATCACTCCACTTTTATTGAGAATGACATCACTTCACTTTTAGCACCCTAATTTTACTGGAAAGAGATCTTTGAGTGTCTCTGCCCAAGCTCCCATGCCTAGGGCTGCAACAACTGGGTTGTTAACTTTTATCACTACCTGAGCAAGAAAACATAACTGTTGAAAGGCAGAATAAATATATAAATATACTCTCCGCAATGGCTTAAGATTTCAGATGAGATGGTCACACACTTCAACAAAGTACCACTGCAGGTAAAGGTTTTGGGGTTGAACTTACTGCCACACATTACAAAATGATAAGTGAAAAACGTAATTTTTTTATTTCCCTAATTTCAAATAGCAATAGCGCATTTTTTTCATTAAAAAATTAATAAGCAATAGCTCATTTTGTTTGAAGAGGTCGACAATATCCATTTTTTGCATTTGAAAGTGATAAACTTCATATAACGCAAAGACCACCGGTAAAATCATGCTATAAGAAAGAAAAGTTGGAACATCAGACGTTACACAAGTTATCAAAAAGAGTAGGTATCCATTAACAAAAGGAGATACACCCAATCAATGAAGCCATATGATGTCATCTCAACATGCAGCTTGCATGCACAAACTATCAAGATTGGCAAATAATTTATGACATATGAATGATGAAAGTTTTTAATACTCAATGACGTGAAATAAGTAGCCTGGTTGCTTAGCCTCGGTCGATGGATGAGTAAAATGAGGAAAATTTTTGTATCAGAGCATGCAGCATATATGCCCTGAAATACTTTTCAGACTAACTTTTACTGTCAAAAGGCACAACAGGCGGTGCTTGAGAGGAAAAGAACAATATCTCCCCTTTTTTGGGATAAATGAAGAAATGTTGGCTAGAACAATGCAAATAGCTTCTTTCTGTAAATGTGATGCAACTGCAAACATTTTACATATATTAGCAGAAGCACAAATTATTCTTTGAAAACGTTTTCAACCCTATAGGTAAATACAAAAGAGAGATAAAAAAAAAAAAAACTGTTTTTGAAGGTCCATGAACTGTCGATGGCTTAATTGACAGTCAAAAAAAAAAAGTTTTACACGGACAATCATAATTAAAACTAATAGTAGCTACTTCTCCAGCAGCCATGAAAAGCATCAACAGTTATCTTGATGCAAGACTATTGCAGCAATATTGATATCTAAACCAATAAAAGATGAATTACAAACAAGGAGTGGAACACAAAATAATTTAAGGAAGAGTAAAACATCATTGGGGCATAAAGTACATGAACACTATGACAACCTTGATACATGAGGACTTGGTTTGAGAAGAAAACAATTGAAATCTGAGATGACAGGCAAATAAGGAGGTAAAGGCTGGGAAACTTACCAGGATCTGACTCGATAGTGCACCACGACATGATTTTTAATTACCTATTGCAAAGAGAAAGTAGAGAGAGCATCAATAAAAACCCTAAAGCCCCCAAATTCAGTTTGCTCAAATACGAAAACATAGCAAAGATGCACAAAAATTAATAAATTCGATCGATTAAACCAACAACCAAAAGCACTACTGACCAGACAAAAGATGAAGGAGATATATATACAAGACAACCAGATCTGATGGGCGACGTAATAATAATTGTGAGAAACACCGTATTTACCAATAACACACTCGGAAGAAACAAAATACCCTAAGGTAGTAGAGTATTATATATATAATAGTTACAAGTGTCCGTGCCCACACGGGCCCAACAGATATTTGTTAATTTCAATTTTTGTGATGCGAACAGATTGTTTATATGCATTTTCAAATTTTAGAAGCAGTGAAAGAAATATAATCAAATTGCTTTGGAAATATTAAATTAAGAAACCCACAAGTTCTTTTAGCAGGTCTCATATAATAGTGGTGAAGAAGCAGGCAGCGAGCTGCCTGTGTTCGCAAAATAATTTATCAGGTTTAATATTGTTAAATTATAATTGAAGCAGCCGAAGAAATATAATCAAATTGCTTTAAATATTAAATTAAGAAACTCACAAAAAAATAATTTACCACGGCTAATATAGCAAAATCATAATTGAAACAGCTGAAGAAATATAATGAAATTGCTTTCAAAATATTAAATTAATGAACATGCAAATTATTTTTGCGGGTCTCAAAAACTCACAAAATACTATATTAGAGCCACGCAAAATAATTTGCCAGGGCTGGACCGCTAGTATTGTAAAATTATAATTGAAGCAGCCGAAGAAATATAATCAAGCTGCTTTGAAAATATTAAATTAAGAAACTCACTAAAATAAATAATCGAGCTGCTTTGAAAATATTAAATTAAGAAACTCATAAAAATAATTTATCATGGTTAATATTATAAAATCATAATTGCAGCAATATTGTAAAATCATAATTGTAGCAACTGAAGAAATATAATGAAGCTGCTTTGAAAATATTAAATCAACAATTAAGATGCTCCAAAGATTGTACATTTTTATAGGATCCAAACCCTCACAACATTTTTAAAGAGTACGAGCATCATATGTTCGAGATCAAGGTGAACTTAGATGGCTGATTATTTTTTTTCTTTTTAATTTGTTGTCGTTAGTTAAGCATTTTGATATATTGTACAAAAGATAAGACTTAAAAAGTACACAACTGCAAAATACATAACTTGACCTTGTCCTTTCTTAGTACAACAAGCAACAAACAAACAGAAGAATGAGAACTTATCCTACCATGCTAAATTCCAAACAAACATCACCTGATTGACTAGTGCAACTATTTATCACATATACGAACATCAAAAACACCGGATCTGAGATGTATCCAACAACAAAACCTAAATCACAAACCCGCTAAATCAGATCTAATCAAACCACAAACACCTCAACACAGATCTGCATCCTCATATTACAGATCTAAACCTCAATTCCACCGCATTTGAGTCCTAACAAATTTCTAACAACAAAAATCAACTCGAGCACATTATTACAGATCTAAACCTCAATTCTATTGCATTCGAGTCCTAACACATTCCGAACCACAAAAATCAATTACATAAAAGATGTGTGTCATACAAATTAACACGAACACATTGCATTAAAGATGTGTGTCATACCAATAGAAGCACAAAAAGTCACAATTGAGGAGAAGCAAGTTGAAAATGAAGAGAAATTGGAGGCAGAAATACAAGAAATGAGAAGGGATAGTAACGGCAAAGTAGGGTCGCGTATCGGGTTATTCGGTTTGGTTTTCAATATTATCGGTTTTACTTATTGGTTATCGGTTTGAAAATATGCTAAACCATTAAAGAACCGTTAAGATATCAGTTTATCGGTTATCGGTTTATCGGTTATTAACCTTTATCGGTTCGGTTATCGGGTAAACCATTAACGTCTAAACGATTAAAAGTTTAAAATTTATAACTCAAATTTCCTCACTCATTAATGTACAACAGTCCACATATGTGTAAAATCAAGACTTAGTGATAAAGATATGTGTAAAAGTGCACATTGATTGAAGAAGCAGTTAAGCACGGTTTCAATTTAACACACTAGCAGTACTTAGCAAACATTAATAGCAATATAGCATAGACAATATACCAGAAAGGGGCAAAGCATAAAGAAAATGTTAACTGAAAATGTTTGCCATATAAAAATAGGAACCGAGCACTTCCTCTGGAGTTAC
>JAPFFP010000113.1:8529663-8542885 GCA_026153255.1 Solanum medicagineum | reverse complement strand
GTGGGTGTGGGATATTGCATGTGGTATGACTACGTATGTATGATACATTTGTTGGGCGGTTCTACCGCAGCGGTGACTTTGTCGGCCCGCATATATATATGTGTATAGATATTTGCTGTATGCTGGGGTTGCTGTTTGCAGGTTTGATTAGTCAGTAAAACAGAGGAAACTCTGCCGAAATTTTGGTAGATTCCTTAGTTATTATAGTTGGAAATCCGTTTTAGTATTTGTCTGGGTGCCCAATCGGCACTAATCACGATTCCTGGGTTGGGTCGTAGGTTGAGCTCGATTGCTTGTCTTGCCCCCCGCTCTTATCTATGTAGTAGAGATGTTGTTGGACATGTTATGTATCTATGTTATGAGCCCTGACTCTCTTGTTTCTTGATGTTTATGATATGGAAGTTACCTTTACTCCCAATTCTCTTTGCTTATGCTTATTTCTTATTGTCATTTTAATTACTTCCGCAACCAAGGATGTGTAATAATATGCTATGAGGCTTGTTTGGGGTTCCTTCGGGTTCCCCATTCGCTAGTCACGTCTGGGCCCTAGGCTTGGGTCGTGACACGTAACTTGTTGTTTGAAAGTCCTAGAACTAACAAGTCTCACTTCTAGGGCAATAGTTATAGAGTATCTCATAAATTAAAACATTGTGTGATATTATCAAGTCTTGGCTATGGAGCTTAACATGTTGTTTTGAAGTCCTTATACTAAGATACAAGAGTTATAACTATATGATAAATCAAGATACAATTCAATAGTATCAAGTCTTGCCTATAGGGCGTAACTTGTGAAATTCTTGGTCTATGTCTTGCCTTTAAAGCTAGAATATAGAATATCTCATAAATCAATACGTAATGTGCTAATGTCAAATCTCGCCCATGAGGCTTCCTTGTTGTTTAGAAGTCCTTGGACTAACAAGTTTAACCTCAAGAGCAATAGTTATAGAGTACCTCACAAATCAAAACATATGACATGTCAAGTCTTGCCCATGGGGCTTAATTTGTTGTTTTGAAGTCCTTGCACTAAGAGGCAAAAGTTATATATATAAACCAAAACACAATGTAATTGTCAAGTCTTGCCCGTAGGCTTAAGTTGTTAAGTTTTTGGTAAGTCTTGCCTCTAAGGCAAAAGTTATGGATCATCTAACAAATCAAGACGTAATGTGATAGTGTCGAACCTTGTTCTTGGGTCTCAACTTGTTATTTGGAAGTCCTTGAGCCAAGAGGCAAGAGTTATAGACCATTTAATAGTGTCAAGTCTTATCCATAGGACAAAATTTGTAAAGCTAAGTCTTGTCTCTAAGACAAGAGTTATAGAATATCTCATAAATTAAAATACAAAAAAATTGTGTCAACTCTTGCCCATGGGACGTAACTTATTCTTTAACAGCTTGTTTGGATGGTGATTTCCCGTGGTATGGTATGATTATTAAGAGAACAACGTTTGTTTTGATTGTTACATTAATTATATGATATAGTATGGTTTTGTTTCATGGTTCTGTAATCATGAAAACCGCACTTTTTGAAACCACCAATTTGGTGGCATTCCATGGTTCTCTTATTTTTTTTTCCAATTATACCCTTATTTAAATTTAAATAATTCTAATTTATCCTTTATTCTTTATTAAACTTTATCCTAATATATGTATTGTTTTTGTGTTACTTATTTCCCTCCGTATCAACTTTTGAAACTTCTTTTCAGCCTCCTGTCTTTTCTTTTACATTTTAGTCTACTTTTTAAGATTCGTTTTTTTAAAGTCCTTACTTTTTTTTTTGTGTTGTTTGTATAAATTAGAGTTATAGTATGTCTCCCTACTCGATTCTATGTATTTATTTTTAAAAAATTATTAAAAAAATATTGATAAATTTAATATTTATAATAATTAAGGTCATTTTTGTAAATTTATAAGTTACGATACGATACTATACAATCAAAGCAAACAAAGAATTATCATCAAACAATAGCAACCCATACAGTCTATCCAAACATTGTACAGTACTGTACTATACGATACCATACAGTACTATACATTATGAAACCATGGTAAACCACTATTCAGACAAGCTGTAAAAGTTTTTATGCCAAATATTGCCCTTGAAATAAAGTTATAGAGTATCTTGTGAAATTTCAAACCATATATATTTAAAATAATAAATATAACAACAATTATTTTAAATTTTTGTCACTTGAATTTTAAAACCATTTTATTTAAATTAAATATAAAATTTAAATATTATTTATAATTTCATAATAAAAAAAAATAAAAGAAAAAACACAGGTGAAAAAGGAAGAAATAAGGAAAAGAAACAAAATAATAATAAAAAAATAAAAGAAAAAGAAGAAGAAAAAAACGCAAGAATAAAGTGAAAAAAAGATAGAAAATAAAAAAAAACTTTTTTTGTTCTATTTAATTATTAAAATATAAGCTTTATTTATTTTGTCAGATATAAAAAATAATTTTGTCTAACAAATTTTTATTAAATGAGTTAAAAAGCCTATATATTTTTTTGTCAAAATTGAGTAGCCCTTATTAACTCAAAAATGGTGCGACAAGGGAAGGGCCCAAACCGGGGACGGACTTGTGAGTACATATAGCAGAGTTACCCATAAAGTAAAAACGGCGATTCGCTCCGACGATAATGGAAATGAAGTCTGTTCTTAAGGTTTTCTTCAATTTTTCCCTTTTCCTTCATTAACCTATCTTTGATTTCCTTTTGAAGTTTTGTTGTTGAGACCGCAATTTTTTTATTTTTTAATTTTTTTTTGTAACGGGGGTTTTTCGTTTCCTATGATTTTAGAAATATTTTGGGTACACAGAGTTTCAACCCTATCAAAAGGAAATCATAGAGAAGATTTTAGATGGAAAGGACTGTTTGGTAATAATGGCCACCGGCAGTGGCAAATCATTGTGGTAAGCTTCAACTTTGTTGTCTGTATTTACGCACTATACACAGACATGCGCTGAACCTTTTTTGCTTGATTTTTGGTTTAAGCTATCAGGTTCCCCCACTCATTACCGGAAAGACTGCTGTAGTTATAAGTCCTCTCATCTCTTTGATGCAAGATCAGGTAAAAAAGCCTTTCTATTGCTCATTGCATTCAAAAAAAAAAAAAAAAGATGTTCTGAGAAATACTCTTTCATGGTGTAGGTCATGGCATTGAAACAGAGGGGCATTAAAGCTGACTATCTTTCAAGTGCTCAGACTGATTGTGGGGTGCGGTCCAATGCTGAGTTGGGTCACTATGATATTCTCTATATGACTCCAGAAAAAGCTTGTGCTCTTCCTAGCAGGTGAGTAGTATCTCTGGCACTTAAAGTGATTCGGCTAATATATTGCTGAAGAAATTCATCAAGATAAATGATTTTTCTGTACATTATTTATGCTCTAACTGTGAGTTTTCATATCAAATTGTGGCAAGAGCGTTTTTATGTATGACTTGTTAGGCTCCAATACTTTTGATGGATGCCTTCAATTTCATGTTCACCTGTTGCATGGTTCTTACATCAGTCTTTAGATGTCCCTATTTAGCTCATGTGGAGAACCACTGGAACGTTTCAGTAAAAGTTAGTTAAGGTTTCTACTGACTAATATTGTGAACTATTTTTGCTGTTGTTGCTTGTATTCTTTTCTGTCATCCACTTATCAAGGTTTTCACTTGTAAATAATGATGATCTTCAAGTTAAGAATCTTTAAGATGTTTTTTTCCAATGAGTTTAGCATCTTTAAATATATATAAGTTCTATCTTTGCTTTTCGCAAAACCTGCTGCAGTTTTTGGTCAAGATTGTTGAAAGCAGGGATGTGTCTCTTGGCTGTTGATGAAGCACACTGCATCTCAGAATGGGGTCATGATTTCAGGTTAACATTATCCTAACATTTTGACATTTTGAATTGTTCATGGATTATCTGGTCCATTTAGCGTGGATTTTAGTAGAAGTATTATTTGAGTATCTTGCCTGTGTGTGGTTTGCTGCTTCAAAAAATTCCCTATTTAGAGATACGAATAGCAGTGGCTGAAGATAAATAAAGCTCTGAAGATTATATTTTCTGAGTTGTACAGTTTTTCCTAGCTAATAAATGGGAAACAATGGTAGTTTAATACCGTGGTACCCAGTTTTGTTCTTGGTTAGATGTTCATTTAATTCTCTCCATATGGAGAACCCCTCTAGAGTATATTGATTTTATGAGAAGTAGAAATAATTCATAAAATTGGAAAATAGTCCCCTCGAAATGAAGGTGAAGTGAGATAGGATGCAATTGCAGTACCTAAATGTAGACAATTCTAACACGTAGACTCAGTTTGACAGAAGAATCGAATGATGAAAAGTGAAGTTGTAATACATGGAATTGAAATTTAATTACTTAAATTGCATCAATGTTGGTGGAGTGCTATGCGATGAAATGATACCTAACAAAGTGAAAACTTACCACTTGGTGAAATAGGGAATCACTACAATGGCTTAAAGACTAAGGAAGACTGGGCATAAAATATGAGAGTGTTTTGAAGTAAGGAAAGGTCCCTCCTTGCTTGGGGCGCCTGTGTTAAAAGACGGGTACTAATTATTATCCAAAATAGAAGATTCCTAAAGAAGTGTCTACGGAGGTTCAATAAATAGGAGAATTCCTTGTGGATATGTTTGATAAAGAAATAAGGAACACTACGGGAATGGTGTAGCAAAGCAGTGGCAAGAACCTATGGGTTGGGTCGCTGGAAAAATCTTATGGTCATGTGACCAGATTTTGAGAAAAGAGTGGGTTTTAAAATTGGAAATGATAGAAGAATATATGTTTTCTTTCTAATCAGTAAAAATGACATTTCTATAAAGTTACTAGCAAGAAGCAATTGCTGTGTGAATAGAGGACAGAAAGAATATTTTTCTTTCTTGACAACTGAATAATGCATATCCCCAGGAAGAAGCAATTTCTTCAGCTTTACAATCTGGTGCAAAATGCCAATACAATGATCTCAGTGCAATGTAAAGGGATAGGATGTGAGGTTGAGAAGAAACTTGAACTACTGGGAGCTGGAAAGTAGCAGTCTTTTAAGAATCTATAACAGAGTGAGATTCTGGTGTAGAAGGCACAAGGAAACGGGATGTTTACTGTTAAGACATGCAGCCTAGCTCTTACAAAAAGGGATGGACATTACAATGCAGCAAGGTGGAGGAAGTTCTGGAAATCTGAAACATCTTTTGAAAGCAACTTGTTTTTCTTGGGTGGTGTCGCATCAAATGTGCTTATCTCAAGAGAACCTCTGGAAGAGATGAGTCCAGCTATGAAACATGGTATCGATATGGAGGAGACTGAAAGCAGTACCATGTATTTTGCACTGCTCTACAGCAAGACAATTATGGTCCTTTTTCCTAAACACACTGGGAAAATGACTTGGACTATGCCTGGAACAACACCAGAACAAAGATTGCTTTTCTTATGAGAAAGAGAACTGATAGACTGCCACAGCTAAAGGTTAGGGTAAAGCTTGGAAGATAATATGGAACACCATCTGTCTATTATTTATGGTGGACAATGTGGAAAAAGCGAAACAGAGGTGTTCTGAAGGAACTGCTAATTCCATGCTGAAGATCAGGACTACCTGGATTTTTTTTGTTGTATAAAGAATATGTACAGTGGGCTCAAACCTGATAGTTTTTATTTGTTCCTTTCACTGAAGACTATTCTAACTGTGTATTTTTGTTTTCTTACATCTTAGTGCTGTTGTTTCCTGAAATTTCTCTGTATTGTTGAAAGAGATGCGTAACTGCGAGGCAAGTCCTATAGAATGGTTTTGAGACCAACAATGTTATGTGGCAGTAAATGTTGAACCTTCTAACACCCAATATAGGATAGTTCTGAAACCAACAATTTGATGTGGTAGTAAATGTTGAACCTTTTAACACCCAACTTGTCCACTTTGTGAATATTGCGAAAATGAATGTAAGGGCAGATATATGGTTGTATAAGATTAGAAAACTGGAAATGATCACAACTGTCGCAAGCAGCATTCATAGTGGTTAATGTTATAACTTTGTACTGATCAGTGGACCTAAATTCCTTGAAGTGCATTGAAGTAGATTTAGAATTATGTATCTTTATCTTTAGTTCATGGAGCTCTCGCTTGAATGTTTCTTCAGATCAATATTATATTCTACAGCATGAATACTAATGATGTCATTAATAGTGGATTTATAGCATCGTCCCATCAAGATATTTTTGTTTGTTCTTGTAGCATGAGTCTACTTCTGCCTCGTCAGAAATGGTTCTTCGTTATTTCTTTGCTCTTCGAGTTCTATATTGCTTGGACATTTTAGTTGTTTCTTGCAGTGTTAATCTACTTCTACCTTAATAATATTTCTTTGCCCTTTTATGGTTTTACCTATCATCTCAAGGAACTTGCTTTTCTCCTTTGCAGAGTCGAGTATAAGCAGTTGGACAAGCTGCGTAATGTTCTTTTGAATGTTCCATTTGTTGGCTTGACAGCAACTGCTACAGAAAAGTAAATACTTCAAGTTCTGTAACTCTTTTCTTTTACTTTTCTTTTCCATAGCTTCCCCAATTTCTTCTTCTCTTTTGATTTTGGGGTCATGTTCTGCTTTAGAAACATGGTGGACAGGATATCTAACTGGATGTAGTTTAATTCCATCTCATAATTTTGTTTCCTTGCTGCTTGTTAGTACTTGGGCCACTCAGTAGACTTTCTACCAAACAGTATCTTATATTTTAATTTCTACTGTTTGGTTGGGTCTCCAGTGTTCGATGTTATCTACAACTGTACTTCAAGGAAATTTATAAAGTGATTTGGCTGTTTCCCAGTAATACAAGGAAAATTTATACCCAAGCTCAACTGTCAGCTAGCTTTACACTGGGATATCAGCCTTAATTGTATCACCTTACCTCGTTTCTCTTGTATCTAACAGTCTATTGTATTGTGTTAACTTCTGCTGTCTCTTGACTGTTAGTCCCAAGTTTCAAGCATTTAGGCTTCTGTTGTGAGTTAAGCTGGATTAGGTTTATGCTATCTTTGCTTTTGGTTAAACTGCTTGCAACTTCTAATTACTGTCAAAAATTTATTGTGTCTCTCATTGCATGAGCTGTCATTTACTGAGTCATAAAAATATTGAACTTGCACTATAGCCTTGTTGGACCTGTATATATAAGCTGACACACCACTTTGTATGTCTTAGTTTTTCTTATTTTTATTTGCTCTTTGAAGCTTTGGATGAATAATCATTTCTTTTCTTAATTTTCAGAGTTCGGAGTGACATTATAAACTCCTTGCTGATGAAAGACCATCATGTTGCTATTGGCTCATTTGATCGCAAAAATCTTTTTTATGGAGTCAAATGTTTTAGTCGTAGTTCTCAATTTGTTGATCAGCTGCTGGAGGAGATCTCTAAATATGTAGATAATGCAAATTCAACAATAGTATATTGTACAACCGTCAAAGACACTGAAGAGGTCACATTTCATCTCTGCCATGATAAAGCTATGATTTCTGTTTTGCCAAGTTGGGACCTTCGTAGTTTTCTAGTATGATATGTTACCAGTGGATGTGTTTTGATTACACCTCTTAATGTGTAGAAATGTTGAAAGTATTAGTCCTTGTTCTTTCTACTTCAATGTCTTCCTTTTCCAAGGTTTGTGGTTAGATGCATGAAGTTTCGCTTGCTTGGCACTTACAGGTTGTTTCAGTTGAGAAAACGCTGAGCCTTTTTCTCCTCCTAGTAGTTCCCTTTTTTCTTTATTCTGTTTCTCCATGTGCTAGCCTGCCAGGTTCTGATAGAGTTCATGATTTTTGTTGCATAATAGTATCAAGTCGTTGGATATGTTGCTGTTCTCATGATATCATAACAGTTCATGATGCTTTACTGGTGACTCAATGCTGCTGTGACCTATTGACTTGGCTTATGATGCTGTTATCATGGTTTTCGTAGATCTTCAAATCACTTCTCAAGGCAGGAGTCAAAGCCGGAATGTACCATGGTCAAATGGCTAATAAAGCACGCGACGAGGCTCATAGGTTTCATCATTCTTCATTCAGCTCTTTTGCTTTTGAGCTAGTATGAGCGATTAATTGGCCTTCCTAAGTCTATCACAGAAACCAAATTATCTGCCTTCTTTAGCTATTCTTAATTGTTTTCTGGGAGTCATTAATGTTTGGTCATGGGTGTAGTATAAGATACAATTCTTATTGCAGGTCATTTATCAGAGATGAATTCTATGTCATGGTTGCAACTGTTGCTTTTGGCATGGGTATAGATAAACCAAACATAAGGAATGTGATACACTACGGCTGCCCAAAGAGTCTGGAGTCTTACTACCAGGAAAGTGGACGATGCGGCAGAGATGGTGTTCCTTCAGCTTGCTGGCTTTACTACACAAAAAGTGACTTCTCGAAAGCTGATTTCTACTCTGCAGAAGCTCGTTCAGTATGTCACTCTTCATTCTGGTTCAAAATGGACCATATCTTGCAGTTATCTCTTTATTTCTACTATACATTCTGGTATATTTGTGACTTATGCCAGGCATCTCAAAGAAAAGCTATTATGGAAGCATTTTCTGCTGCACAACATTACTGCATGCTGTCAAGTTGTAGAAGAAAATATTTGTTGGATTACTTTGCAGATGAGTGTGCCCATGATTTTTGTGGTATGATCTCTATAGAATCTCTCTTGTCTTGGGAATATTTGTCTTATCTTTCCAGGATGTTTCTGTTTGATTTCATTTAGTTCCATTGTTATTGGTTACCAACAAAAGATCTAGAGTAGTTATTTGTTAGTGACCGTCTTATACATGAAAGTCCGAGAAAAGTAAAAAAATTGCTAGAGACTCTTAGTTCTCTCTAGAGGGAAGAAGACTTAACTTTCATTCAAACAAGGAGGATTGTATGGCTTTCTTTACAAGGGGATGCAAGAGAGTGGATAATGAGTTTAAACCCATTTTCAAACTATCAAGGCATCAGTTACTGGCTAGGACAGAGTATATCTGGACCTGTTTGATTGGGAGTTTTGAGAAGAAGATGAGATCATTAGAGCTGGTAACTGACAGAGCAGTGGAGGCTTGGAAGGGTCAACAGGGTTGAAAATCTCAGCTAGGGAGGATAACACATTTTTGTATCAATTTGCTTGTGAGGCAGAAGTTATGCTTGTTCAGGGTAAGGGTGTGAGATGGATGGGGGATAACTGTCTGATTGGAAAGATGGGATATAAAAACATGTGAAATACAAAAAGAAAGGAAGAAAGGAAGATGTCGTGGTCATAAATGTTGCCGGAATGCCGACACTTGTGGTATTACTATTATGAGTTTTTCAAAAATGTTGGGAATACATGTGGTGGTTTCATTGATCTTTACTATAATCTAGCAGATAATGGTAAAGGTGTAGGTTTTTCTTTGGTTGGGGGGGGGGGGGGGGGGGAGATTCCAGTGTCTATGGTAGGGGGGGGGGGTAACACAACAACAACATACCCTGGGTAATCCTACAAGTAGGGGGATTTTATTTAATGGCTTGACTAACACTGAAATTTATCCCTAAAATTCTAGTGCAGAGGAGTGTAAGAGAACGGACTAGGGAGAAGGCAAAAAGACATGGGATTATGTGGACAAGTTCCTAGTTGACAGAAATTGTGAAGTGGCCGTAGATGGATAAAATTGACATGCTAGATGACGAGGGGTTCAAATTTGTTAAGACTAGAAGAAGGGAGAGAATGAAAAGACCCATATGCCCTTGGGTTAGTGGAGCAATTTGGCGCGGAGGAATATAGACCAATTCATCAATCCACTTTGCTTAGTAAGGTTAAATAATGAAGGATTGATTGGGAACAAGCTTGACCAAAGGGGCCACTCAAGATAGGAACATTCGATGCAAATCTCTTGTTTCAATGCTAGTAATCGGTCAAAATTCAATGAAAAGGCTATCTCCTAGCTTTGAATTATCTCATGAGCTCGGTATTAGGCAATGGTAAACTTCTAGGGGTAAAAGAGAGAAGCTTTTCGATTACCAAATATTTTTATTGCATCGGGTGGTTGGAATAGCCATTCAAGTGCACTTTGAATCTTCAAGTGTGGGATGGGTGGGGGTTGGAATGGATTTCGTGAGGGTTAGAGCCATGCAAAGCTCGTGAACAAGTTTTGTTCAACCTCAAGTTTATTTAGATCTTCTCCGACGAGTCGATGATGATTGAGACAAATTATTTTCTTTCTAGTTTATGACAAAGACCCCCAATGGTGTGAGTAGTGAGAGATCCTTAGTTTCCAAAGCTGATGTTGTCTCCAACACTTCTACAATAGAGTTGTAGGCGATGGAAGAGAGGAGGGGGAGAGAAATAATAAATGTTGACAAATAGTAAGATCATTTGTTGGAGTGTGAAAAGAATGGATGACCATAGTAAAGGGCTATCATCAAGGAAGGGATTAGAGTGTGGCGGACAAACTTAATTTGTTTTCAAGAGACAAAAATAGAGACAACTTTAGATAGTATTGTGAGAAGCATTAAACGGGTGGGGGATAAGTGGGTAAAGTATGATTATATATCAGCTCGAGAAAATGCTTGGGAGTCATGTTACTCTGGGATGGAAGGAAGAAAGAGAGGATGAAGATGAATAAAAATGAGTTTATGCTAGCGATAGGATTTAGGTACATTGGGAATGAGATGGTATGGGGTTTCGGGGAGTTTATGGCCTTGCATGGGAGGGGTCCAAGGTTGCTCTTTGGTAAGATGGTAGTTGGAATATTCCATGGGTACTAGGAAGAACTTTAACACCATTAGAATCTCGAAGAAGAGGGTGGGGTGTACATTGGTGTCTAGGGCAATGGAGGAGTTATCAGAGGTTATTGATAACTATTGTCTTACATTAAATAGTATTTTAGATTCACTTGGGTTAGATTAGAGGCTCAACTTCTAGATTGATGCTTGATAACTTTTTGGTGTCTGGTTGATGAGAGGAGTTGGATCCAAGTGTGATCCAAACTATCCTTTGGTAGACATCGAACTGCTCACCCATTATGTTAAACAAAGGAGGAGGAAGAAACATTAGAACTCCTGCCAGATTTGAGAAGATGGACTTTGATGAAAATATAGTGGGATGGTGGAACAACTATGAAGTGGTGGGATTACGTCATTCAGGCCACCTAAAAAGTTGAAGATGTTTAAAAGAATTAAAGGTGTGGAAAAAAAAGGTGTTTGGAAGGGTAGAGGAGAAAATGAAGGAAATCATGAATGAGGTGGGGAAATTAGAGAGGTGGAACAGGGGAAGAGTAAAGGAGATGGAGAGATAGGAAAAAAGGGTTTGGAAAGGGACCTAAGAGTTGCTCGAGAAACTAGTTGGAGACAAAAGTCAAGGGTGTTGTGGTTGGAGGAAGGGGACCAAATAGAAACATCTTTAATAGGGTAGCAATTGCAAATTGAAGGAGAAATTTCATAGTTTTGAACAAGGTTTGACATGTGGGGGAGAAAGAAGTAGAAGGAACCATTGTAGACATTTATAGCTATTTTTTTTATTTAGAGAAGAAAAGGTTTAGAGGCCTAAATATTTTTTTTGGGGTGGGGGGCTACAGGGTTTAAACAAAGTGGAGGAAAAAAGAGATTATTTGGAGAGGATAACTGAGAAAGATGAGGTGAGAGTGGCGCTGTGGTGTTGTGCATGCGACAAAGCTCCATGGATGGATTGATTCACTTCATTTCCCCGAACAATGTTGGAGTATAGTTAAAGGTAAGGTGGTAGTGATTAAGGAGTTTTAGAAGGGACAAATTTGAGAAATTTCTCTACGCAGTTTTCATCATCATCATCATTCCAAATAGAGAAAAAACCATCGATCATCAAAGACTAGAATTCTATTAGTCTAGTGGGAAACATATATAAGATTACTCCTAAGGTGCTCTCCAAGAGACTATAGAGGGTTTTGGATGAGACCATACTTCATAGAATGTCTTTTTGGAGGGCAAGTATATACTTGATGCAGTTTTGGTGGCTAATGAAGTGGTTGATTTGAGAAAAATCAAGGAGTATCAGACATTTTTGTGCAAGTTATTAGGAAGTAGTATCTTATTCCTTATTTCTTTTTGGTGCAACCACTAGACCTTATGTATGGAAGAGTAGGTGTCCTTTTTTTTTTTTGGGTAGAAAACCATCCCTTTTCATAGGTTTTCTTTTCGATATACTACTTGTATACGAGCATGTTTTTGTTTTACATTAATGTTACCTCAGGAAAAAGGAGATGTCTTATTCATGTATATGAGAAATATAGGAGAAAAGTATTATTGAATTGTGTGCTTACATTACTACATAGAGACCCTATTTATAGACACTACAATATAATCCAAGTACAAGTTGGAAAAACATACTACTATTATTCCAATTCTAGGATTATATACTTCTATTCCTATTCTAACGCTCCCCTTCAAGCTGGTGCCTACAAATTATAAGCACCTAACTTGTTACAGATATAATTAATAGGAGGACTAGTGAGGGACTTGGTGAAGATATCTGCAAGCTGATCACTTGACTTCACAAACTTTGTAATAATATCCCTTGAGAGTATCTTTTCTCTAGTAAAGTGACAATCAATCTTAATGTGCTTGATCCTTTCATGAAACACTAGATTTGATGCAATATGAAGGCCCACTTGATTATCACACACAAGTTCCACCTGATCAATTTTGCCAAATTTTAGCTCCATTAATAACAGTTTGATCCAAATAAGCTCGCAGGTTGCTGCAACCCTTGCTTGATATTTTGCTTATCCCCACTTGACCGAGCAACCACATTTTGGTTCTTGCTCTTCCATATACCAAATTGCCTCCAATACACAGTAGCCAGATTTCAATCGTCTATCAGAGGGTGATCCTGCCCAATCGGCATCTGTATATTCCGTGATATGCTCATGGCTTTGATCTTCGAAGAGTAGTCCTTTTTTCGGCGCTGACTTTATATATGCAGAATACGAACAACTATATCCCAATGACTATCACAAGGGGAAGTCATACATTGACATACAACACTCATAGGAAACGAGAAGTCAGATCTAGTCACTGTGAGATAATTTAACTTTCCACCAGTCGTCTACACCTTTCAGGATTACTGAGTGACTCCGTCTGTCCTAGAAGCAATTTAACATTCGGATCCATAGGAGTGTCAATCAGTTTACACCCTATCATTCCTATCTCCTCAAGAATGTCTAAGGCATATTTGCGTTGAGAAATAACAATACCTGATCCAGACTGAGCA
>JAPFFP010000113.1:8512039-8524667 GCA_026153255.1 Solanum medicagineum | reverse complement strand
AGACCTATTTTTGAGTGGAAAATATCGATGAATCTTATATTTGGTTACGATATCAAAAAAGTTTGCAATTTTATTGGCGGTTGTGTAGTGAAGATTTAACAAAAAACATTTGGAAGATATAGAATAATGATTTTTCAATTAAAAAAGTAAACTGATGCCTAATCCGTGACATATAATATAATCAAGTATTAACAGCGTTTATTTGAATTCATGCAAGCGGGAGAATTAATTGAGAGCCCCCCCAGTAGAGATTATAGCTTGCATCCTTGAACTGCAGTGTTTCCTCACTCTGCTCTCCTCCACCTGCCAAACAAAGTAGTTAAACAAAAGGCGTCCATTTATTTTAGAATTGACACAGTCAAAATGGAAAGGTAGGCCAGACAAAAATTGGATGCAATATCATTATCTTTCATAATGGGAAGTAGGCCGGACTAAAATGGGATGCAGTATCATTATTTTATGTGGAGATGTACCTTCATGTATTTGAAGCTTCTATTTCAAATATTACAAACTCACAGAAAATGTAATTTTCCTTTTAGTGTAAATGTTTCCAGTTGATATTTGTCTAGGCTATATTAGGATGAGTTGGACATTATGTTTTTGGGTGTGTAAGGGAGCTCGGTACCCCTTTGTTAAGTCAGGCACTGAACTTGTCAACATTGGTTTTTTTCATAAATACAAATCCTTATTGCATATTGTTGAAAGTTTAACAGTTATCTGTAGAATTATTGATTCATCCTTAGTTGACTGCCTAAAACACCAAGCTCCTTGTACTAACCGCTTCTGAAATGACAGTCCAAGAAAATTGTTGATGCTCAGTTTGACAAGCTTCCATTTCATGGTCTTGGGAAAGAATTATCTGCAAATTGGTGGAAGGGACTGGCTTACCAATTGATTTCACGCGGTATGTATGAGTAACACAGTCATGCTTTTATATGTAGTTGATATACCTTCATAGTTTCCTTATCTCAGATATCTGAACTGTAGAGAAGAAGAGGACAAAGCATCTGGAGTCAATAAAATCTATAGCATTTATCTGATCCACAGGATAATGTTGTCAGATAAAAAGAGAAATTTGCAAACTCCCAGGGCTTTGGTCTAGTGGTAAGAGCGAAACTCGTGATCATGTGGGTTAGACGCACGTGATGAGTTTAAACTTTATTGCAGGCAAAAGTGTGGTATTTAAGTGGAGAATGGTAAAGGCAGATCCATCATCCACTGAGTTCCAATCATCCACCAGTTGGCGGTTATCAAGAAAAAAAGAGAGAAATTTGCGAGAATGCATGACACATGCTTTACACCTGAATTTTTCTTATGGGTTCTCTTTTTGATGACCAAGAACCCGAGGGCCTGCAACGCATAATGTGAAACTCAATGGATGATGAGCCCGCCCTTCTACCACCCTTCATTTTGGCTTTGGTTTGTGACAATGTTTGAACCGGTGACATGCGTCTAACCCACACATTATGAGCTGCACTTTTACCACTAGACCAAAATCTTTGGGCTTTTATTGGTGCTCTTTATGATGTGCATACTTACATTTGCCCGATGCGTGTCATTTTCATTTACAATATTATATTGTACTAATATGTAACTATGTCATACTCTCCCCTATAGTCGTGCGTATATGTCATATGTAACAAGCTTGCTACATAGGTAATTAGTTTGTGAACTTGTAAAGGATCTTCTGAATACGTTTTCAAGCTGATTATTTGACTTTAGAAGCTTCATTACAATGTCTGTGTAGCTTATTTTTCGGTCAGTTTTAATGCTTTTGGTCCTCTTGTGATATATATACTAAACTTGATTTGGTATGAAGTTCAACTGGATTATTGTACCCAAGTTTCCTGGGATTTTTGAGTTCAACTGGATTATTGTACATAATTTTCATGGGATTAATTTCAAAATTTTATTCCCATAATTTACAAGTTGCTTGCCTTGACACGATATTTTGCATTGCGCTAGATCTTGCAATTATTTTTTGTTTCTTACTCTTTCAAAACACAATATTGCCTCCAACTAAAATGTAGTGGCCGAATGTAATGCATTCATCAAAGGCTACTCCACGTGTATATCTGGTAAAATTTTCATATCCTTTTTCTTCATAGACTAATCCTTTCCCAGGAGCAAATTTTCTGTATGGATGGATACATAGTCTCCTCATTAGTCTCATGCAGAGAATCTAGGAACTGACTTCCAAGTTTCAATACTCACTAGAAGCACAATATTGGGTCGAGTCACTATAAAACAGTTCAACTTGCCAGCTGAACTCCTATATTTGTCGGGATTAGTATGAGCTATGAGGCCTCCTTGACTTACTAGGAGCTTAACATTAGGGGCTATAGGAGTCTTAATGGGTCTACGATATGCTATTATTTTATAATGTTGAAGGAATACTTTCTCTATGAAAGACATTGCTCTTGTATTGAGCTACCTCAATTTTGAGCAAATGCTGCAACTTGTTTGAGTCCTGCTTTGGAAATGTTAAAAGAGATGTCATTTCAAATTAGTCATGCCTCTTGATCACTGCTTGCGCTAATTGTATAATCAACATAGACCACCAGATTAGTACACAGACCCGAGGCATAATGCAAATAGAATAAAGAGTGTCCCATCTCACTACGAGTCATGCCAAATTCCTGTATACTTGTGTTAAACTTGCCAAAAATGTGGGAGGAGTCTACAAAACAATACCATAAGAATCATGTATAGAAAGAGATGAACACAAGCAGTCTTAGGCCTAATTTGTTTTCATTAATATGATGACATCTGAATTTGAATGTACATCTCAATGATTAAGATGATTAAGGTGTTGTCTCTAGATCTGAACACTGAATAATTGGGACTGTTTGTATTGCAATATTTGAATGTGCGAAGTTTATTTATTTGTAAACACAATAAATATATGATTCAAATACAAGTCTTTCATTGACACGTGAGCGTCAGACTCATCTCTGTTGGGTGCTGGATGTGTGGTTCTGCAAAGTCGAGGGTAACAACCCTCCCTAGGTTGGTGAGATCAAAATTTCAATTCCCAATTGCCTTCTAAAGCACCAGATTTGGTCCCAAACTAAGTCTCACTTTCGATAAGTTTTCTAACTCAACTCTAGCAAAGCAAATGATCCAACCACATCCCATATAGGAACATGAATGTGAAGGAATTTTCTTATATACAACAACAGACTAGTGTAATCCCACAAAGTAGCATCTGGGGGGAGCGCGTAAAGTGTACGCATACCTTACCAGTACCTTAGAGGTAGAACAGTTGTTTTCGATAGATCCTTAGCTCAAGAAAAAACAATCAAATCAATATAGAGAAATAAATAACTGAAATGAAAAGTCATGGCAAAATACTATAGACAACTTGATGAATAATCCTATAAAGTAGTAATTGCAATAAAACTGTCACATCCCAACTCACAGATGCACCCTAAATCGACCCATGCTGGACTAGTATACTACCAGCATAATGCCAACCACAAAATCAAAAAAACAAACAAATATATCTTGACATGAAAAATAAGTCCTCGGTTGACAAGGCCTTCGTTAACATAAACTGCATAAACTCAGGTACCCCAACAATTCATATATACAACAACAACAACAACATACCCAGTGAAATCCCACAAGTGGGATCTGGGGAGGGTAGATTGTACGCAGGCCTTACCGCTACCTCATATATAATGAAACCTAAATCCTGTGTGGGCCGTCGAGGCCTTCATGATATCTAGAAACATATAAACCGAACACATATAATCACATACGATCGAGGACACTAGGCTGTTGTGCTAAAAGGGAAAAACAACAAGGCTAGCACAACCGACAAGACACATCTATACAGCGCAAAAGTTTGCAAGCTAGGGCCTCGACCTACCCAATAGTTGAACATGACTCACTAGCAACCACTAGATTTGGCAACTTCGAAAGAAGGAGAGCTGACCAATTTGCTGGAACTCGAGGCTACAACGCCCTTAGGCAACAAGGCATCAATATGAAAAAATTTATCGAGTATGAAAGGAAATGGAATAACTGAGAAGGTATCATAATATGCTGAAAATAATCAGGTAAGAAAGTCAAGAATAAGATGAGCATATTGACCTGATACTGAATCTAAGCATACTAGAAATAATCAAACAACAATCTAACCAAGTAGCCATAAGCTCGGTAGGTACGAACAACTAACAAGACCACCTACTCGGGCCCCCATAAGCTCGAAAGGGGCCAATTTAGTCTAGGTATCCCTATCGGTAGTCCCCTAGCCCCTTAGGCAGTCATTACATCTCAATAGCCCCTCAAGCACTCTAAATATAGCCTTGAAGGCAATTGGCCTTGTAGGCATCACATAACCCTCTTAGGCATAATATAGCTTTGTAGGCATCACATAGACCTCTTAGGCATCAATATAGCCCCGTAGATATCACATAGCCTTCGTAGGCATCAATGTAGCTCTCTCTGGCATCAATTTAGCCCCGTAGGCATCACATAGTCCTCTTAGGTAATCGAGTGGCCCGTAAATGTACAAGCCTCAATATAACCCGTAGGTAATCATAACAGCCCATTAGCTTCATATTAGCCTTGAAGGCGATTAGAATAACATGTAGGCTTCCACTTATCTCAATAGCCCCTTAGGTAAGCTGTGCATAGCCTAGTAGATAAAGGTTACATTTTTGCAACTAACCACAATATCCCTAAGGGCAATAACAAATAATCAAATAGCCTGAAGGCAAGCAATGTGGCTATAAGTAACTTATACAAACAATCATTACGCCTTACCTAAATACGAGGTTACTGTTGAAATTTACTTTTAGTTACTGCACTAGGTTTTAGCAAAATAAGTTGTTTAGCTTAAGATAATTTGAATTTTGAATTTTAGTTAGGTTGTTTGAGTTGTTGAGATATTTTAGGTTATTTTAAATTTCAAATTATGCAGATTTTTATATTTATGTTGGCTATTTAAAGTCACTCAGTGCTTAATAAAATTATTGAAACCTTCAATCCATTAAGAGACTTTTTCAACACTTTTTTGCTGCCCCATTCATCCTTTTAAAACACCAACAGTGGTATCAAGAACTTAATTGTTCTTATGGGATCTGTGAGTTCTTCCAAAGAACTACCATATCATTTTTAACCCGTAAGGGCTATTTTTAACCCACAAGAGCTATTTTTCAACCCATTTTGACTTGTCAGGGCTATTTTCAACTCATGCTTTTTTCAATGCGCAAGCTTTTTGAACCAAATTTTAACATAAGAATGACAAGTAGCAGTCTCTCTTTGAATGCCCCACTAATTTTCACTGGCAAAATTTATCAAATTTGGCAGTGATAACAAAATCTCATTTTGAGACATGTTTTACGTGATATTGTGATGGAAGAAAAATCATTACAACTCCTCTCTGCAAATCCTATCAATTTCCAAATGAAAGCACCTTCAAACAAGAGAAGATCATTGATGCTGTTTTTTAAGCACAAAACCAAACGAAGAAAAAGAAAGAAGAAGAAATTTTGCAAGTTCAAAAACAATCTTCAAGCATAAGCAGCACAAGCAGAAATTGAGGATGAACAACTTTTTTAAATTGCACTAACTAAAGCAAAGGAGGAGTGTTGAAATTTACTTTTAGTTACTACACTAGGTTTAAGCAAAATAAGTTGTTTAGTTTAAGATAATTTGAATTTTGAATTCTAGTTAGGTTGTTTGAGTTGTTGAGATATCTTAAGGTTATTTTAAATTTTAAATTATGCAAATTTTATATTTATGTTGGCAATTTAAAGCCACTCAATGCTTAATAAAATATTGAAAGCTTCAATCCATTAAGAGACTTTTTCAACACTTTTTTGCTGCCCCATTCATCCTTTTAAATAAACCAACAATTACTAATAATAAAATATAGATCCCAATGAGGAAATGCCTATATCAACCTCAATAGCTAATATAATCGAATAAGGCTGAGTAACTTGGCTATGGCAGCTAGCCATATCTTTGTTAAGATTTATTATATCTTGAGCACAAAATGCCCCTATGTCTGTATCTTGAGCCTTTTGGGCTTCTATAGCTATAACTAAGCCTTCTAGGCTCCTATAACTGTATCGGAGCCTAGAAGGCCCCTGTAGATGCATCTCGAGCACACAAGGCTCTACTGAGGGTCAATGATGTTAACTTAGGCATAAAGGAAGTCCATAATGAGTAGACTTCCAAAATTTGCGATGTAGGCTTCAATATGGTCCTTCTAGACGTCTTGTAGCTCTGACAAGCAAAGTATAGCTCCATCCGCAAGGTACGCTTGTCAATGGCCTTTCTAGGAAACATGTAAAGGGACATCTACATGTATGGATGAAAGGCTTAGTCCCAAATACTAACAACTGACAAGATAGCCACTGTAGGTATCAACCAATCTTCTAATTTATCAACAAAAATGACTTTCTAAGCGACCTGCACAACAATATGTATATTGCGTCTAAGTATAAGGTCGCTAACAAATAGGTGAAACACCTAACAGCTCACCTTACCACTATTAACTCAATAGGCAGCCATGATGCTATTTACCCAAAGATATAACTACGACACTCTAATTCTTTAGCTTTACAGGCCTTAAGATACACCAAAGGCCCGTAGGCGAGCTATGTAGTTTATAGGCATTGCAATCATATAGTTTCTATGCCAAACTAATTGGTATGCTGACAATATCAATATGAAATGCTAAGCAATTAATTACAAAGCCCTTAAGGCATCAACAAGGCAACAAGCTACCAATGGTTAACTAAGCGATGACAATTTATGCAAAAAGATTCTTATGGCGTTTTTAACATGTGGCAACAACTAAACAAGACTAATCCCCACAAGGGAAGATCACATGTATACATATATGTGACAACAATAACCAACTTCATCCACAACTATTATGGCTATAAATACTATAGTGATAAAGAACAAGTCATATCAACTATAGGGTGAAGGAACTTTTTTTGTTTTTTGGTTTGCACTAGGTGTCCAAGTCTCTTTGAGCCCCGACTAATCCCGGGGGTGCATAGGCCCTCGGCAAGAAGTTTTCCGCAAGTGCACCACGGTTAATTCAGGTTTTACCCAGTCCGATGGCCCTCAGAAATTGTTTGCACCCAGTGGGGTTTGAACTTGAGACCTTGAAAAGGAGGAAACCCCATGGCTCAAGTCAATTGCCACCCGGCCAAGCCTTGAGGGTTTACGATGAAGGAACTTGCGAAAAAGAGTTTGGCCTTAACATACCTTTTCTGATGATTCCAAGCAATCTATCAATTTCGACTGTACCCCCGTAATACTACAATATGACATGACTCAGGAACTCAATCAACACCAAAGAATATAAGGTACTATGACAAAATCCGACAAAAGATATGGATTTCACCATAAAATACTACCCGAGGTCTAAAGTCAACTATACACCCTCGTAATTGCACCAATAACACCTTATAGGTCTAATACCTCACTGTCACAACAACCTCAAATCTATACAAGACAATCCACAAAGATAACTATACCAAAATGATGAGCTCGCAACGTAGGGCAATTTTCGTTGAAGAACCAAGACAAGATCAAGAACATATAGGGATGATTTTGAGGTTAAAATTCTCGGAGTTTTTTGCCATTTTCTCAAAGAGAATTGAGTAAGATGATGTATAGCACTTTTCCACCGCCCACCTCATGAGTCTGCTTGTGCAGTCTTATGAAAATGCGAATATCTCTTTATGCTCAAGCCATATGGACGAACAATTGGATGCATTGGAAACTACACTTCGATTTGATATGTTGTGAGCCCTTTAATTCCATGTATATTGGGAGAAATTTTTTGAGACATTTGACCCAAATTTATGAAAGTTTATGAAAGTAACTTGCCACAACTTTTGGTGACTTATATATTAGAACTTGCTTGACTTCAAAACTTAAAATACGATCATTGAGCACTTCAAATATATCTTACCTCATCCTTCTTAACTTATTAATCATCCTTGGTCTTGTTCCGTAAGTATGGGTTAATAACATTTTGAAAGGGCAGAGTGTTATAAAATCAATAATTGAAATGTAAAAGAAACCGTAGATAATAACCAAACTCAAAGGACAAACAGCTAGAAGAGTAATACTACGACTAATAGTATTAAAAAATCAGGGAGACAATGCTCAACTAATTAGCCTCCATCCTCAGAACCTCCTACTAAGGTCATGTCCCCGGTTAGCTAAAGTTGTGTCATGCTCTGTCTAATCACCTCTCTCTAATACTTCGGCCTACCTCTACCTCTCCTAAAATCGTCCATAGGCAACCTCTTACACCTTCATACTGGGGCATCCGAGCATCTCTTTTGCACATTTTCAAACCATCTTAGTCTTGTTTCTCGCTTCTTTTTTTCTATCAAAGCCACTCCTACCTTGTCTTAAAATTCTTTATCCCTAATCTTGTCTCTCGTAGTATGCCCATACATCCATCATAGCATCCTCATTTTCGCAACTTTCATTTTTTTAACGTGGGAGTTTTTGACTGGTCAACACTGCTCTCCATACAACATAGCCGGTCTAACCACTGCTCCGTAGAACTTGCCTTTAAGTTTTTGTGGTACCTTCATATCACACAAGACTCAGGATGCAAGTCTCCATTTCACCCGCCCTGCACCTATAGGATGTGTGCTATCGTAATCAATTTCCCCATTTCCTTAGATAATAGACCCAATATACTTGAAACGTCCTCTCTTTTGAATGATTTGTGTATCAAGTCTCACTTACACACTAGCCTCAGGCGTTACATGATTGAACTTGCACTCCAAGTAATCTATCTTGATTCTACCCAATCAGAACTAAATCATCCACAAATAGCATACATCATGACACCTTTTCTTAGATATACCGCGTCAATTCATCCATGACCAAGACAAATAAAAATTGGCTAAGAGCTAATCCCTAATGCAACCCTATCACAATTGGGAAGTACATCGAGTCTCCTCCCACTGTCCATATCCGGGACTTGGCTCCATCATACATGTTCTTTGATCGCCCTAATGCACTTCACAATTTCACCTTTAGCCTCCAAGCATCTCCATAGAACTTCCCTAGGGACTTCGTCGTAAGCCGTTTCTAGGTCGTGAACGCCATATGAAGGTCCTTCTTCTTCTCCTTGTACTGCTCCACTAGTCTCCTTACAAGGTAAATGACTTGTATAATCGGGCGACCCAACATGAATCCTGGCTGGTTCATGGCAATAGTCATGCCCCTCCACACTATCATTGCCACCGCCCTCTCCCAAAATTTTATAATGTGGCTTAGCAGCTTTATAAATCTGGATGTCACCCTTTTTTTATATATTGTAAAGAAATCATGTTGCTCTAAGTCAACCCAAAAGTTGCTCAAGAGGTGAGGATTGCCAAGCTATATTAAAGAGATCACCCATCCCTCTAAGCAGCAATGTGAGACTGTTCAACCCCCCCACCCAAATTTGGAGGGAAGATAATTTTGCTATGGGGACCCAACATCGGGGAACAATAATTAGTATGAGTCCTGCTCTGTTACCATGATTCTTCTTCGATGTAAGGGGGTCTAACTAAACCACAAAAGCTAGTTCAAGAGGTAAGGATTGCCCAAGCATATTAAAGAGACCATCCACCCCTTATAGGGTCGAGGTGGTACTTTTGATACATTCATGATGTAAAAGGTATATACATAGATACACTAGGTTCTAATTAGGGGAAAAAAACATCCTAAAGTGTTTACATATTAACCATACTACGTACACTACACTAAATGTTGTCTCTATACATTTTATAACAAAATTGTAATGATACCAGTAAACCACTGAGTAGTTTGGAAAGTGAAAACAGTTGACTGGAAATGACTAATTTGCCAAAAAATTGCTAAACCTTGCAATGAAGTTCTGAAATTCAGCTAGAGAGTTATACAAGAAGAAAAGCATGGTTTACTCTCAAAGTGAAAGAAAAAGACCAACCAAAGACTCCCTGAACCTGAGAAATCTTGGGATGAAGGAAATTGAGTAGTCAGACTAGGGCTCTGGTAAATCTGATGGGTCTTGGATGGTTGAGATTGTAATTTTAGGTTGATAACCTAGTTGCCAGAAAGAGAAAGTGAAGCTCGCTGGAGAAGGCTGCATGTGCTGGCGTATGGTGCACATGGTTTCAAATCTTCCTGGTCTAGTTGGCACTCTAGATATTACACTGCTTCTCATGTCTTTCCATTAAGTTTCCCACCCATATATTGGTAATCGTATGTTCAGAACACTCTGGTTAGCAAAAAGGCAATTGGTGGATTTGTAGATTGCCAAAAAATTGCACCTCTATGAGATGTTGCTGGTGACTGCTTAATGATTACAAGGGTTGATTTTTCCCTTTGCTCTGGTACTATGTGAGAAATAAGAGAGAATGCACGAGACAGTTTCTGAATCATTTTATAGACACATTACATTGTAGATTCCTACATTGGTCCGATGCAGAAGATTTGTATGTACACTTCTGTATCACATCTTAATTGAAGTATATCCATTTATCCGACAAATTTCAACTGCTTAAACCTTCTTTAGAGAAATTCTTCATAAAGCAAACTTATTGTTAAGCCTTTGAGATCAATACATTTCAGTCCAACAAACCTCTGGTATAGCTACATGAAGGTCACTTATTGTCTATACTTGAGGGTCATAAGTTTCAATATGTATAGCTCAAGCAGTTGCTTCTTTTCCTTCTGAGATAATGCTGGGTACTCCTTGTGAGATAATGCTGAGTACTAAGTGTAAGGCCTTTTGTTTATCTTCAACTTTGAATTACAAGGAATTTTTAACAGAAAATTGCCTTGATGCAGATTATTTGGTAGAAACCTTCAAAGATATGTACAAAACTGTGAGGTAGATACTTCTCTAATTTCTTTTACTTCTTCTAGGGTTTGTTTAACATTCTCATGTATACATCT
The DNA here is from genome assembly GCA_026153255.1 of Solanum medicagineum. NCBI lineage: Eukaryota > Viridiplantae > Streptophyta > Magnoliopsida > Solanales > Solanaceae > Solanum > Solanum medicagineum. The sequence continues at coordinate 8,513,741 of JAPFFP010000113.1, read as the reverse complement.
GTCAACCATGGATCTTTTCTTTATCTCCTTCTTGACATCTGATTGCAAATCTACAAATGAATGAAAGAATGTTATAATTCATGCATCAGCGTCAGTGAAAAAGGATTGCAGTTTCTGAGATCCAGTAGCCCTGATCATCAACCTCCACTGTTTTTGCCGGAGACTCCTGAAATGGATCTTGATGAGAAAAACATAGATACACTCAGTGAAATGGGTGAGATCGATGGCTTGGCTTCTAAGGAATTTGAAGGATTTTCACAAGTATGTGCTCTTTCTATTTCCCTTTTCTTCAGGCATCAATTGTGTGATTCATATTGTCCTTCTTGTTGCTTCATAACTATTTCCTTTCTTCATATTAGTGTCTTGACTGTCTTCTAAGTCCTGAAAAGACTTATACTCTGGTTCTATCCAATATGCAATCTGCAGCAGAACCTCCTTGATGCAAGAGGTTTAGGATTCATCCACACATGCCTTGCCACAATGTGTGTATGGGTGCAAGAACCTTTTTTTTTTTAAAGCATAAACTGAACCTGTTTACTGGTTAAGGGGATTCGTTCTCTAGGAGAGATAGGAGTTAGAGTCTAGATTCCTATTTTACCCTGCAAAGACATTTTGGAAATATATGATGAATTTACTGTCCCTGAGGCACATGCTTTTTTTCAATATTAATTGGAGAGTTATTTGGGGAGGACTCCTCCTTATACCTCATTGAATGTAAATATGTTTGGATTAAAAGCTTTTGATGATCAAAGATGAAAATGATTTAACAAGGTAAAACAATACTGATGGTGGGCCAGTGTTATCAAACATGTGCGTTTCGCCTCGCTTCATGTGTGCTTCAGTGTCGCCATTCCTTGCCAGTGGGTGTATCCTGAAGAGGCAACCCTAAACAATTGTCACTTCACTTTATCATAATTTATTTTTCAATTTCTTTGTCCATGTATTTTTTATTTTTTATTGTAATTATTACTAGCCTTGGACTAACATATTTGTATTTTTTCTCCATTTCTTCATTAAAGCGCACATTAGTTGCGCTTAAAATCCAATGGACCTTAGAGTGTGTTTGGGCTTTTCGCCTTTGATAGCACTGTGGTGGCCTCTTCAATTAGTTACTAAAGGCATGCTAATTTTTTTTCCCCATTAAGTCATGATAGTTGAATGGGTAATCCAAACAGAGTTCTTGTTCCTATTCTTCTAGGCAACATTTTTAATTTAGAATAAGCGATTAAACGAAGGTCTTAGCCTCATATCCCTTAAGACCGTTTATATATATAATATGTTTATTTTTCACAAGCAATAAAAGTATTTAATTTTATTTTGATTTATTAGAGTTTAATGAATCATTAGAACTGTAAAAGTATAATAAACAATAGATTGAAAATGTTTTTTTTTTGGTTTTAATTTGTTAGAGTTTAATGAATCATTAGAACTGTAAAAGTATAATTAACAATAGATTGAAACAGTTTTTTTTTTGGTCTATGTAAAATCCATTATGATTCAATGAAATGTTAAGTTTCTTTTTTTTTTTTTTTGATAGAATGAAATGTTAAGTTTGTTAAAGTAACATGTACAGGAATGAATTAAATAAGATAAATTAAAGTAAATTTTTTGTTAGGTTAATGGATTTGTTATTAATTATTTTTTGTATTTAGAGTTTATCCTATTAGAATTTTAGTTTGTAATTCACTTTTAAAATTTATTG
>JAPFFP010000113.1:8483944-8507057 GCA_026153255.1 Solanum medicagineum | reverse complement strand
TTTTGAGCTGAGGGTTTTAGGAAACAGCCTCTCTACTTCTATGAGGTAGCGGTAAGGTCTGCGTACAATTTACCCTCCCCAGACCCCATTTGTGGGATATCACTGGGAATGCTGTTGTTGTTGTTGTTGTATTAATTACTAATTCTCACAATACCTATAACTATATATTTTAGTACTCTCAGTTTAACAATATATATTTTAGTAAAATGGTTAAAAGATAATTCTGTCTAAAGTGGAATATTTTAATGAATGAAAAAAAAAATCAATCAACATTTCTAAAGGTCTTCACACTTTTTATATAGTATAAATTATTAAATTATTTAATTAATATTTTGTTACGGGAATTTTGATAAATAGCTTAGACTTGAAACTTAATATGGCCAAGTAGCTATATTTTACATATTACACGTCATAACCTTGGCTATGTGACCTGGAGGGGAAGAGAGAAGCGAGTGAGATCGAGAGATGGAGGAGAGAAATGAATTGTATATGTATATTTATCAAATTGTATGTGTATATCTGTCAAATAATTATATATGTGTAACTAATATACATATATATTTGCTTGTACAATAGGCTAGAGAGATTGGGAGAGGGAGAAGAGAGGCAAGCGAGATCGAGAGAGCGAAGAGAGGTGAGTGAGAGAGGGCAGAGAGTGGAGAGAGGCGAATTGCATATGTATATCTGTAGAATTGGCTATGTATGTATGTCAAAATAATTGTATATATGCAGCTAATATACATATGTAATTGTATATCTGGCAAGAAATTGCAGAGAGAGAGAGGACAGAGGTGAGAGAGGAAGAGAGGAAAGAGAAAATAGCAACAAAACTCTAACTATAACTATAAATTGTAATTTTTTCAAACTATAGTTGTATATTGTAAATACATATCATTTGTTTGTCTAGTTACGTTATTCTTCTATTCTGTTAAAAAGGTCAACATTGGACCCAAAGATGAATAATAAGGGTATTTTAGATCCAATAGATGGATGACAAGGGCATTTTTAAGACCGACAGGTGGAAGAAGAACATGTCTGTACCATTTTCAATAGTTTGAGGATATTTTAGGCCCTCTTCTAAAATTTTAGAGATCTTATAAGTGCAAGAACTATTCCTAACATAATAAGCATATGTGCTGAGGTTATGGCTATGAATCATAGATTAGAGCATTGTGTGAAAAATGACTTGTTTTCTTTAATCTTTGAACAAATTCTTTGTCTTGAAGTAGATAATTAAAGGAAAATGGGATACATATTGGTAGATCTGTTTGTAAGTGAAGAAAATTCAGAAATGAAGGGAAGTAGACGAAAACAAAATCAATCATGTACCAAAGGGAAAAAATCAATTGGTCGATTTTTTTTAAATTAACTTAGTTTTAGGTTTTACAGGTACAATATCAAGAGGTACCCATAGACGCAAAAATGATTATCAATGCCCTACCTAATTTAAGGCGCAAATCAGAAGCATTGAACTAAATTGATGTAAGTTCAACAAAGACAAGAAAGAACGTATAAATAATCATCCCTATTAAGTGTCAGTTCTCTCAAATTTATATTTACAAACAGAGGTACGGATCAATCATCGTTATTTCTTTTTGTTTGCATTTCTCGCTTTAGAATTTTTTTTGAGATTCAATTTGTTGAAAGGAGAAATATAAATGAAAAAAATATGAGATTATGAGAGATTCTTTTAATAGAATTTTTGTATATAATCTTATTTATATGAAGATGATGGTCCTTACCTCAGGTGAGTGAAGTCTATTTCTTTTACCACGAAGCCGGTCTGATGACAACTTTGAAGTGGAATTAATCAAGAACCTGTAGCAAAGTTATTTTGTTTCAGAGTAGATTTGAAAGAAGGATAGCAATAGAGGTTTATGTATCAAGTAGTTGCTCAAAAATGTTGAAATGTTGATCGACATTGCATGAAGAAGGTGAAGAATGTTCCAGCAACTGCAATAGCAAGACCTTTTTCATGATTTTTCGACAAGGAAGATTAATTACTTTCAATATTGTGTTTGTCTTTCTTTTTGTTTATTTTAGAAAAACTTTTGAAAAATTACTTTCAACATTGTGTTTTTGCTTTTATTTTGTGTATTTTATTTTATGGAAAAGGATCAAAATTACCCTTAAAGTATTTGAAATATCTCACATATATCCTTAGCTATTTTTTGACTTAAATTTACCCTTACTGTCAAACTATTGAGTCTCTTTTACCCTCCACATCCAAGTCTTCATTTGGCCTCATATGTGGCATCCGATGTGTGATGGATTTTGCCATATGGACGTCCACATAGGCATTCCATTTAGGATCCCGAATAAAAAAATCCTAATCCGCCTTTAAAAATTCGACTCGTTCAGAGATGCCTAACTTAAAAGGGGGATCTAATTATTTCCGCCCTTAGTTCCCCACAAATACAACACAACTTAATTTCTCCTCTTTAAACTCAATCCGCTCGATTCGCTCGATTCATCCAATCTTTTGGAATTTGGATGGGTTAATAACTTATCCATTGATTAGCTCAATGCATCTCAACCGAACCCATTTCAATTCATTTAAAATTAGGTTGATACTCAATCCATTTAAAATAGGGTTGATAGTCAATTTGAATTGATTCGAGAGAAATCTTGCCAAAATATTTTTAAAACACTTTTTTTTTTCAATTTGATATATTTTATATAATCAAAATAAAAAAAATATAATTTAATTAAATACTAAAATATTGAAAAAGAACAAATAAAGTAAAACTTAGTAAAAATTAGGTTGGGTTGGGTCTTGACCCGATCTATAACTCATCACTCAACCCATTTTGGCCCAAGTAAATTTGGATTGGGTTTTGTCTTGACCCGTTTATTGTCTTGACCCATTATAATTCATTCAAATTTGACCCAACTTGTCCGATTGGCACTCATAGACAATCCACATTGATAACTAAAAAATAATAATATTTTTTATTCTTGATTACGTCTCTAACTCTACGTTTAATCTTGTTTAGTAAAATTAATATTATGTTTATACATTGTGTGTTGTAGACTAAATATGCACGTGCAAATTAGTTGCTTGACCACATCCTTTAATTAAAATAACCGTAATAAGAGAGTATGAAACAAAGGGAAAGCTGATCTACATGGATATTAATAATAAATAATAAATATACAATATAACATTTTAGATAAATTTTTTATTTTACCACAAGTAATTAATGTGTATTGTTATCTCAATTTAAACATGGCCAGATTAACGTAATTTTAAAAATTGAACTAGGAAAAAGCTGATTTGGGACTTCATTATTGACCAGAGAAATGCATTATTATTCTCGTTCGATTCAATTAATCTACTATGAAACAAGAGATTCCTTCAGGTACATAAACATTAGTTAACAGAGTCTGGCCCAGCTTTTCCGAAAGAACTTTTGATAAAAACATTAGTTGTACTTCACAAATTGATCATTCATAACTCATACACATCAAAAGTGCTTTTGGAAAAAACACATTTCACAAAAAACAAGTTATTCATAAGTGTAGCCAAACATGATATAAAATACATTCCATTTGTTCATCAATTTGATAGAAACATCAAGCACAAGTGGATATCACCAAATTAAGTTCCCTTTTGGTTAGAACCAGTTCTCGTGCATTACGGTTAAGCCAATAGGCTTCTTGTCCCCCTTGCAAAAACAACATCACAGTCAATAACTAGTCCTACATTTGGGCATTGCATCACATTGCAGTTACTGAAAAAGATGTGATTAGTAATTTCTGACAAACATACTTTAAAAATGTTAGTTTACAATCACTTCTTTTGTTGGCTCAGTAACTCAATGAACAAGTAGGGATTGGAAAACAGCTGCACTTGATATACATAGAGATTAATATCATAAATCCTAAACCTGAAAGAACACACAAGTACCTGCACAAGCTCCAAAAGAGTAGTAGTTGTTGTGTGCTACTGGCTGTGTCTAGCCTTTCTCAAAGTCTTAATCAAACCCTTTGCTATTTTCCAAAACCAGACAAAATTCAGCAGTGCCAAAATAGGAGGCACAGTTAACAAGCTATAGAATCCCAATGGATAAACTTCCTTGATCTGAAGAACAATTGGAGCAGTGTCAGAATGTGTCCTGTCATATTTTTACAAATATATTCTGTTTAAATGGAGTCAACAATTATGTTATTTCCGAAACAGCTTTTAGTTAAGTAGGGTCCATTGATACAGATCCTAAGCATAAAACAATATCAGCACATCAAACAACTCCCACGGACATATAATCATACTGGACGATCAATTGCATGTTATTGTGTTTAAATTATGAGATAACTAATACTCTTACAATGTTTAAAATGTCCCACTTTCATCAATTAAATAGGCTAGGCCCCCAAGGCATTGGTCCAGTGGTAAGAGCGAATCTGTGATGTGGGTGTTACAGTACAGACACATCATGGTTTGAACCTTGCAGATTAAGTGAAGAAAGGTAGAGGAGCAGGTGCATTATTTACCGAGTTCGAACCATGTGCCACAACCCTTAGAGATTTCGCAGTTGCAAAAAAAAAAAGGCTAATCTACTAGAAAAATCTCTAAATACACGTCTCCCTTGTCTAGACACTGGGGTGATGCAGAAGGAACCAAAACTTTGACCTAGCTATGCAATCAATTAGGACCTAGAGTTTATAAATCCATGTCTAGGACAACATACTTGAAGAATTCTGCCGAGCTTCAAAATCTAACAAGTATTTTAAGTTGAAGAAGAATTAGGCCTTCAAACAGATTAGCTTGTATTACATTGTGCAAATAGGTAATCACCTGATCAAAATGGCTAAACATGTGATGGAAAAAGAAGACAAACAACAGAATCCTTGCAACCTGAAAGCATCACATCAAAAATAATATTTGAGTTGATGAATTATTGTTTAAACAAGATAATCATATCAAATGAACAAAGTGTTCAACAAACATCCATGTAACATAACCTGCCAATGCACAAACCCCTTTTTTTATCAAGTAGCAAGAAACCTCAAGGCATATGTAGCATTCATAGTAATACAAATATCTTAAGAATTTTCAGCAGCACAAACCGCATAACTACCAGTTGTTAAACTTGAACAGAACATGATAGAAACAAATGTTTGAGATAGCTGATGCAACTAACTTGCATTTGGTGGTAACACAAAGACTTTTCTGGTGTGATTAGACCACCTATATTTCAGACTTATTGAGGACAAATAAAAAAATATCATGTGCATAAAATGCTTTCATCAAAGAAGAAAAGCAACTCGCCAATTTATCAGCAAAGAAGCCATAAGTTTAAAAGACCATTCTTGCCAAATCATAATTGATAGCCACCCAAGTAGGAAGCTAGCTTAGTTTCATATACGACACAGAGCCTATTAGCATAATTACAAGAACAAAGAGAGAGAGAAATATGTTCGCGTGCATGGCCATACCAGCCACCCAAGAAATAAAGCTACTCCATTACAGACATAGAGCTGAGAGTTCTTTTGACCAGCAACATCCAAGTACCTACATATATGGTAATGCAGTCACTAATGCAGAATGTTAGCTTCAGAAGACAAGGAATAGCAGATGCCGATTGCTCTTACCATCTTAAGTTAACAAAAGGAGTAGTACTCTCAGTAAAGAGTACCATAAATATATATATTTGTGCTTGACCACTAAACAGGGATTGAACAATTGCAAACATTGAAAGTCCGTGATGTAAGACCTGGAAGATAAAATAAAAGTTCAAAGGCAAAGTACAATCTTAAACATCAACCACAGAAGATTCAACATGAAATGCAATCAGACCCAATAAAGAGTAAGAGAAAATCATACATCAACCTTATACAAGAACTCATTAGGAGTTGGGCAGAATAAAGTAAAGAGTAGTACCTATTATGCACTGATTAAAACCCCAGCCACCCAAATTTGTGAAATTGATAGTATAATCATACAAGAACATACAATGATTTCTCATACTTACATACTCTGTTCCACCCAAGTCTGGGAGGTAATATAAAATCATTGCCAAGTCAGCCAGAAAGTAGCCAGTGGACATCTGCATCATCATATGATAGAATAGAGCTGAGAATAGATAATATATTCATCTGACATAATGTCAACACAAAAGTCTAGAGCTGAATTGGATGGAGAAAGAAGTAAGTTGTTCAAGTGATCACAAAGCATGACCATGACCGTTGAAGAATGATAAAGAGTACCACATTGGTGGTTAATAAGATGAGTGGACTCCTTATAAAGCTTAGACAATCTTCCTTCCTTTGAGCTAGCCTTTAGGGTATGAGTTAGGCCTAAGACCTAATTTTACATGATATTAGATCAGGACTCAAACCCAATATTGGGCCCTCCCCGAAATTAAAATTGTGCACATACCAAATGCTAAGCACCGAGCGCGAGGTGGGGTGTTGAAAAATAATAAAAGGTCCCACCTAAAAGGTTTCATATTGGTGGTTAATGAGATGAGTAAACTACTTATAAGGCTTGAGCAATCCTCCCCCTTTGAGCTAGCTTTTGCAGTGTGAGCTAGGGCTAAAACCTAATTTTACAACAACATTATTACGTTTAGGATCCTTCAGGGAAAGTCAAAGCAGAGTAGCCCCAGGTAAGTAAAGCCATGATTGTGTTACTACCCTAGGAAATTGAAAACATAACGATGCATGAAAACAGTAAGAGTATCAATCAAGAATTTTGCTCTCCCAATGGTGATAATAATAGAACTCCTATTGTCTAACATACTTCATATGCAGATAAAACATTTGTTCAGCTAAACTAGTTTCTATATAAGAGGTCAAATCTGGCCAATTGACGATACGGAGAAAAATTGACAACCATTTATAATTGTAAATCTAAAAAGAAGTCAATGACAGTAGTTTTGGCATAGATACCCCGAGTATGGTTTCTGAAAAAGTTGATGTTCTATTTATCATTAACACATCTTGAGCACCATCACGGAAAAGGTCTGATTCAAGCAAGAGATATAAAGAAGCAGCAGCTACAAGGACCGCATGGAAAGTGGAAAATCCTCTGAAGAAACAAAAGATTCCTCAGTAAGACACTGGCACCATCCAAGACACGTAAACTATATCACTAAAAATGGAAAAAACAAAAATTCACATGACAGTTAAGATTGCTACCTGTTGTTCCATTCAAGTTTCTTCTGGTCATCAAGTTTAACATATCCCGTGAAGAAGAAAGGGCTTATAGCACCTGTTAATTGATACACCTTCAACCAAACAATATAACATCTTTAAAAGTAAGAGGACAAGCAATAAAGCAAGCTATTTTTTTTATCTAATCAATCAAAGAGAGAGATGTGAAGGCCAAAAAGGACATACAAGTCTAACTCTTATCAGAGGCAAGGAAGAATTGTATTTTAGAACCTCCATTTTTTTTAATTAATAGGCAAAAAGAAATATTATCCAGCAAAATGCATGTAATAAGTGCAGACAAATACAATTTGGTTAACTGATAAAATGCAGTCAACCATTATGTCTTGTAGACATGAAACATTGGAGCAGAAAACCAAAAATAGCAAGCAAGAATGTGTGAAAAGTGTCAAAAATTCCATTCCCAGAGAACAAAGATGAGTATCATATTCCAAGCCCTGCTGTTATGTTTCCAGCTGCGGGAAAATGGTATCGGATCTCGTTTGCAACAGCCAGAAATACAAGGGGGTTTAGCAGATGATTATATGTTCTTCTCTTCTAAAGGCAAGGTTAAGCAAAGAATAGAGTCTGAAATCTCAAGCACTCACAGAATAAGACAATGAGATTAGAAGAAAAAAACTCACAATTTTACACATGATGATACCAGCAAAGACAGAAAGCAGCCACTGTAATTCTTTAATGGGGGTAGCATGACCCGCTATGCTAATCAATCCCAACATATTGCTAAAATGGAACATCAAATCATAAATCTTGAAAGAAAAAGATTCATATACAAACGCAAAACAGGTCAAATTCTTAAGCCACAGACTCGAAAGAAGAAGAAGAACATTAATGTTTCAACTCTGTAAGTCAGAGAATTGACCACATCCGTGCAGGACATTGGTGTGAAATTTAATGACGACCAAGGGGGACCCCGGCATAACCACAATTGGATTTTCCAAACACTACTCCATATTAAAAATTCAAATTTCCACGCATTACAAAACCCTTTTCTACAGAAAATTTGGGACACTGTCACAAAATAGGGTTCAATTTTGTGGAAAAAAAAACAAAAGTGTTTTGTAAAAATGCCACACCATACATTATATGGATAAAATATTTTATTTTGATAAAAAAATAAATAAATTATATTATTAGCTAAAGTTAAATAAAGTATTATTATTTTTAAAAAATTTAAAAAATAAAATATAAAATATTCTCTTACCTCCCTCACCATTTCTTCGCATCATAACCAACCCCCCGAACCAACCAATGTTTAATTTCCCCTTAAAATAATAATTTATATATTAGTTTAATCTTTTTAAAAAATAATTCTATCCTACTCAGCTAATCCTCTACTTTCATTTTTTTAACCATTTTAGAAAATTATTTTTTACTTGCGGCAAGATTTTTAAAATGTAAATTTTTTCTTTATGTTATATTCAATACACAAATAGAAAATAATATTTTTCTAAAAATATGTGTACATATCTATAAGAAAAAAATATTAAAAAGATATAAAAATAAATTAGGAGTGGAGGTTAGATAGGGGGCGAGATAGAATTCTATTTATTTTAAAAAATCAAAACAATATTAATTTTTTAGGAAGGAGTGGAGGAAGAGGTGAAGTTTGAATTTTTTTAAAAATATTTTATAAAAGACATTTAAAAAAATAAAAGGAAAGGGATTGTTGAGGGCTAAGGGTGAAGGGGTACGCCGGTGGGTGGAGCGGAGTAGGTGAGAAAAATATTTTAAAATTTATTTTTTTAAAAAATAATATTTTTGGGGAGAATATTAATACTTTAATCTTGAACTGCTAACTAATATTAAAAGTTTATTATAAGGTCCCTTACTGCGAAAGGTGAAAACGAGGCTTGAAAATGCGTTTTAAAAAAACTTTGGCTCGGGTGGCCCACCAAGACATCCTTCATGGACAGTGGTACACACCACTGTCCATGGAAGGGCTCGTGGAAGGACCTTTGGACAATTTGGAGGCTATCTTGTGCAAGAAACACACCACGAGACCATCCGTCGTGGTGCACTCTAAGCCTTGTGGAGTGGTCCAGGGTGATGCACCCTCCGAGCCCCAAAAATCCTCATGTAGTCTACGATTCACTCCACGACTCATGGAGGGTATCTTGAAGGGACTTGTCTAGTGAACTTTGGACACTTTAGTGAGAGCTTTTTGGTCTTTTTTTTCTCATCCATGATTTAATATTTTAGGCCTCTTTTTGGATGCTTTTACCCCTCCCATGCTATTCTAACTAACCTAAGTCCTACATGCACTCTCATTCTCCTAAATTCACAATTCTCTTATTAATTATCACTCTCAAGTCCACTCTCAAGCTCAACTGAGGAATTCATTGAAGGACCCTAAAGTTTCAAGTCAAATTCATCCTTAGTTCTTCAATTCTCATTAAGGTATATGAGATTCATCCATGGGTACCTTTCACTCATGGAGCCCAACCCATTTTCTCATTATTGTACCTAATTTCAAGTATGACTGAATTAGGGTTTTCATGACTTTGTTTTCAAATGATATTATCATGTTGTAGATTATGTTTATAAAATGAAATATGCATGAATAACTCTAAATTTACATGAGTTATTATATGATTTTCATGAGATTATTCAAGTATACTATATTGATTATGAAAATTATGCATGGGTCACTTCAATTATGATTAAAATGATCTTCAATTCAATGACTAAGTATATATATTTACTCAATTATCACGATTTTGGACTTCTTGGTAATGAAGCCATGTTGTTCTCCCATCTTTCATCACATGATCATGAATGTACATAGTTTTCAAACAAGCTTACGATTATGAACAGGGGATTTAGGACCTTGAGGTTGACTTGCGATCCCTACGGGGAAATTCAAGATTCTGAGAGGTGACCCAAGACCACAGTAGGGGTTTTAGGATCTTGAGATTGACCTGGGATCCTTACGGGAGTTTCAGGATTCCAAAAGGTGACCTAGGACACTAGCATAAAATGAGCCACTCCTATACGTGATGTTATGAACTATGAGATCTATGATCAAGTTACGAAGATGTTGCACAAGTTTGAATTTTGATGAACTGTGATGACTAATGATGTTTTATGACAAGTATGCCCACATGTATATATATTATGTATTTTGTATGATGTTGACTTAGCACCAAGAGGACCTTAGGATTACGTCTCACCCAATATGGGTTGCTAGTAGATCCACATAGCTTATGACATGACAGGTAAAGTTCTACCTTAGAAAGTAGACTTTCCTTTTATTTGATGTAGGGGCAATATTGGGATTCCATGTTATAACTCACATTTCTTATTGTCGGTTACGATGACATTCCCACTTATATTTACGTACTATGATATCATGCATTGTTACACTAATGACATATTGATATGCTGATTTTTGTCTTCTATATTGGTTCCATACATATATTCATGCCCTTGATCATGTATCATTATTATGCAGTTATTGATTTTATTTACTTATAATGCATTGCATGCCCGCATACTTAATATATTCAAACATACTAACGTATACTAGATTCCTATGTTATATCACAATGTAGGTGCATGTGACTATCTTCCTTTTCATCCTCTTTGCTAGATTTGGACTGCTATTAGAGATAGATTAAGTGAGTCCTCATTCTTTGGTGACGAAACCTACGACTATTCAGCTTCCATGATGTGATTAAGGCAGTCTTTTATTTTCATTGAGGTTGAGCTAGGGACATAACTTAGCCCCCACCCAATCTATGATTTAGAGGTTTGTTAGACATGATGTATCACTCTTTGGTTTGTACCTTTTATGATTTCCATGTTCAGCTTATGAATATGTTTGGCTTCTGCTTATACATCTTTATTTACCTTGAATGCATATGATATGCTAAGAAGGCTAGTTTATGGTTCCCTCGGGGATCTCATTCGTTGTGTTACACCTAGGGTCTAGCTTGGGTCATGACAAACTTGGTATTAGACCCCTAGGTTTGAAGTGTCCTAGAGAGTCCCACATGCCATATCAAGTAGAGTCTTATTCATGGGTGTAAAGCACGCCACATCTATGAATAGCAGGCTATGAGGCGTTTTTAGAAAATGTTTCACTTTGTTCATAATTTATATTATGTCGTGGAACATGTCCTAAGGCTTCCTAACTCTAATGATTGTTCTTTGCGCTTTTAGAAAATGCTTTCAACAAGAGCACCCGAGCCAAGAGATGCATGTGCTAATAAGGATCAAGATCCTTATGACCCTTTCGAAGAACAAGTCACCAATGCGGCGTTTTGAACCGTTATTGCTATGTTAGTTGGGCTATGGCTACCTAGGCTACTCATGGTGTGGTTTCTCCTTCTCATTATTGTGCCTACTCTAAGAACTCGTGTGAGGGATTTTTCTCGAATAAACCCTCCAGAATTCCATGGTTCAAAGGTAGATGAGGATGCTCAAGAGTTTATCGATGAGGTGTATAAGGTACTGGCTATCATGGGAGTTACTCTAGAGAAAAGGTAGAATTGGCAGCATATCAACTCAAAGGAGTGGTTAAGGTGTGGTTCACTCAATGAATGTCTGAGAGGGTAGATGAAGGTCTGATTGGTTGGGAAGATATCAAGATTGCATTCTTGGATCATTTTCTTTCCACTTGAGATTTGGGAGGCCAAAATGACTGAATTTATCAATTTCAAGCAAGGGGATATGGGTGTGAGAGAGTATACCCTCAAGTTCACCAAACACTCCAAATATGCTCCATCCATAGTTGCCGATCCTCGTGCTAGAATGAGCAAATTCATTTTAGGAACATCTTACCTGGTTGTAAAAGAGTGTCGGTCTGCTATGCTTGTAAAGAAAATAGACATCTCTCGGCTCATGGCTTATGCCGAGCAAACTTAAGGTGAGAATCTTAAGGAGAGGAGGATGAGAGAGTCTAAGAGAGCTCAATTTAATGGAAAGTTCTCTAATGCTAGATTTAGTAGTGGAAATGACCATCCTCAACCAGGCCAAAGGTTCCAAAGCCAAGGATCATTTCAGACTCAAAATCAAAGGTTTGACAGGGATAGAGTGTCATATCTTAGAGTTCAAGGAGGTGGTGGAAAAAGCTTTCCTAGATGCACTACTTTGGAAAAACCATGGGGGTAGGTGTTTGGCAGGTTCTGATACTTGTTATGGGTGTGGTAGGACGGGCCAAAAATTGTTAGAATGTCTCAGTGTGGTAAACAAGGGTCAAAAAGGCCATTGATGTTACCCAATTACACCTCCTTTTTGAAGGTATAATCGGCCGTTGTCAAAATATATAACCTAACCAAGGTTAGGGTCGAACCCACAAGGAATATGGTCTAGACCTGGAATAATTTCGAGCAAGTCAAATGAATTAACCTACTTATCTCCCGAAAGGGGCACAGGGTTTGTAATTGCAAAAAATAAACCTATACTAGAAGCAAGTGTTGCGAAATCAGTTAGAGAAGTAACTAGGCTATTTTGTTCCCCATGAATTCTTAACTTAGTATCACCAGATAATCATAACCTTTTCTAGTGTGTAGCATGCAGAATGATAAGTTAAGTTTACCAAACCCGTCGATCCAGGTAAGATGTAAATTTCACTATGTGATTTGATCCATCCCCTAGTGCGACGTTGCTAACCCTTACCTTTTGTTCCAGTATAACCTCCCCTTGATCTAGTTCGTTTGATTAGACAAGAGGGATCACATTGAATCCTATTAATTAATCTCTTTTCTTATTCATTACTACCTTGATCTAGTCACTAAAAATTAGGTGGGTTCTAACTTTGACCATCGTTAAATAGCATCCATAACGAAGAGAACTAATTAATACATGCATGCACATTTTCCAAGAATTATGGATTATTCAGTTTTACCTTGTTAGTTCTTCATGGTTCCCACAACCCTAGTTATGGAATAGCATAATTAAGCACTTACAATGATGAACTTAAGAAGAAATCCAAAATTCTCCATAAGAAATCACAATGTATTGTTTTTCAACGTAAAAATCACAAATTACAAAGTCACAAAAGTGTTTCTTAGTTCTCTCATGCGTCTCTTTGTCTAAAAGACCTAAAATACCTATTTATAATATTTAAAATACAAATCCAAAATAGGATAGGAAAATTGGATTTGATAGCTTCTATGGACTGAGTTACGGGCCGTATAAAGATCCACGACCCATACCTGGGCTTCGTACTCTGCATTCTTCAAAAACTGGCTTCCAGTCTATGAGACCTTCCTATGGGTCATTTTCAAACTTATGACCCATATAGGGTTTGGTCTAGCAACTTTTTAGAAACTCTTCAAACTCTGTTCCTCTGTGCACAAAACTAATCCATGACTCGTGAAAACTTCTACAGCTCATCTGACAGTTCGTGGATGCAACTTCTAAAACTAGGCCATTCATTGGATCTCACTCACGAAACCTCCCTACGGCTTGTGCAAGTATCTACGACCCGTAGAGTGTCTCATAAGTCCTCAAAAACTTAACTTCTGCTCTTTTTCCAAAATCACGCCAAATCCTGTAATCATGCGAAACAAACATAAAAACACATCAAACCTACTAACATTGCTTTGAGAACACACAAAATTCCAAGTTTTAAGCATAAAAAATGTTGAATTTTGATAGCACATCAATACCCTCAACTTAAAATTTTTACCTGTCCTCAAGCGATGAACTCAATCTACATAGGCAATATAGCAACAAGCAGACCTCAATCCAATAACATACATTATTTCTTAGTCAAGCATAGATATCCACGCTAACTCATCAATGCATATCAGATAGTCATCAAATAAACTAATGCAAATTAATATATGTGACAATGCAACTATGACAAGCAAGGTAAACACAGAGAAGCAACAATCACTAAATTATCCTAAAATCAACAGTGTAATGCAAGTGCCCTCACAAAAAGAAGTCCCTATCCCACTCATGATAGTATTTTCAGATGTGATGCTTGGGACTTAACAAAATCATTGACACTCACATAGATATTCAAACACTACGCATAATACTATATGCTTGCCCCTATGCTCACAACTATGACCTTCGACTACTTGGACTAGGATCACTATAGGACTTTTTTGGCTTGTAACGTAAGCTCAAGGGGCTTTGGTATGATGTTTTAGGAATATAGTGACTAATGACCCTCCTTAACACTGTGTTATTCTACACTTTTGCCGTACCAATATTGTTATTTTCAACTCATTCTCCCCTTCTCCTATTTTAAACTTTTCTGGATGCCTTACTCACATTTTTAAGTTCATTGCCTTTTATTTTCACATTCTTTTTCTTTTTAGGTCATTATTTAGGCATCTATTCATCTTTCTTGCATCCATAGCACATTTCCCCCCTTTTCATGTATCACTAGCTTCCATCCCATTTGGTGTGATTTCCCTTGTACCAGCCACTCTCAACTTAGGCTTTTGGCCTAAGTTGAGGGGCAAAATATCCAACCTATGAACCAGAGCCACTTTAGTAGCCACCCTCAA
This sequence comes from Solanum medicagineum, assembly GCA_026153255.1. Lineage (NCBI taxonomy): Eukaryota > Viridiplantae > Streptophyta > Magnoliopsida > Solanales > Solanaceae > Solanum > Solanum medicagineum. Next base: position 8,492,409 of record JAPFFP010000113.1, on the reverse strand, counting down.
CTTAGGATTTTTGCCTCAATCAAGGTGCCAATATTTAAGGAAGGACCATGGCCAAACTCAAGATTTCACATTCAACAAGGCTCATTACTTGGGTGTTTACACAGAAAAGGTGTTGTTGGAACTAATGATGTAATTTTGCATAAGATTTGACTCTTCGATGATTTATGCTATTAAAGACTTCCCTTAGTCCCTTTTTCCTATTTATACTCTCTTGTTATTGTTTGATTGCTTTCGCGATCAAAGATGTGTAAATGATATGCTAAGAGGCTTGTTTGGGGTCCCTTAGGGTTCCCATTTTCTGTGTCACATCTAGGCCCTAGGCTTGGGGAGTGACAAACTTGGTATCAAAGCACTAGGTTGTTAATGGTCCTCAGCATCTAACACACCGACTCTACTATAGTCTTATTCATGGTTGTGAAGTGCACCACAACTATGAGTAATAGGCTATGATGCGTTTTAGGAAATGTTTGCCTTCTTTTTGATCTATGTTGTGCTATAGCAGTTAAGGTAAGGCTTTTCCCTAGCGAATATTCTTTGCTATGGTAGATCATGCCTATCCTAAAAGGAAGAGAGCTTGTACACCTGAAGAACAATTGGCTCATGAAGAGTTCTGGGATGCTATTGCCATACTAGCTCAAGCTATGACTAATCAAATCAACCAAGGGGTCCAAGCCCTTCATGCTTCTACTCTAGCATTTGGGGTAAGAGACTTTATGAGGATGAACCCCCTGGAGTTCCATGGGTCTAAAGTGAAGAAGGATCCTCAGAACTTATTGATGATGTGTATAAAGTATTGTTTATTATGGGTGTTATATCGTAGGAGAGGGTGGAATTGGTAGTCTACCAACTCAAACGGGTGGTCCAAATATGGTTTACCCAATGGAAGGAGGAGAAGGAGAGCAACAATGTGATCCTTTGGGAGGAGTTAAGGCGACATTTCTTACCTGGTTCTTCCCTCTTGAGTTAAGGGAAGCCAAAATGATGGAGTTCATGAATTTGAAGCAAGGTCTATGAGTGTGAGGGAGTATGCCCTCAAGTTCAACTAACTCTCTATATATGCTCCATAATTGATGGCTGAACCAAGGTCTAGGATGAATAAATTTGTGATGGGTGTATATGATTCGGTGAATTAGGAGTGTCGTGCCGCCATGTTGATTGGTGATATGGATTTGTCCCGCCTCATGACTTATGGATTATAACTGGAGGGGAAAAAGTTGAGAAATGGAAGGGTAATGATGCCAAGAGGGCCCATTTTGAAGATAGGTTCCAAGGTCCTAAGGGTGGTCAGTTTGATCAAGGCCAAGGGTCTTCTCATGCTCCTAGTAGGAGGTTTGCTAATGATAACCCCAGAGTCTAAGGTGGTGGTGGTGTGGTGCCTAATGCTATGTGCCCAAGATGTGGTAGAGGCCATGATGGTGAAACGACCCCAAAAAGTGCCCGAAAATGTTCCTTGGAAGTGCCTGGAATCGTAATTTTCATATATGTAAAAAATTCGTATGTGATACCAAAAATCTAATTTCATATTCGTGATCAGGGGGAAAAATTGAGCGGGAAATGGGTGTAACCCCGATTTTAGAGCAAAAGAATCGCAATGTCATTTTCCCAAATTTCAATTTCCAGAATTGATTCGTGATGGTGCTGCGATGGCTGCGCATCGCAGACTTGTGCAAATTTGTCCTCCGCAATAGGTCTGCATCATGGACCAGACGCGGACCTGTGTATTTTGTTGCTAATGATTTTTATCTCGATTCAAGGCTTTTGGGACTTGGGCCTAAGTCTTCCCATGCGTAAAAATACCTATACATAGCCATATTTCACCTACATATCATACAAGACATTCCCCAATACTCTCTCAAACACTTAGACAAATATTTCACCCTAAACTCAAGTCCCAAAACTCAATCCAGATCTTATGATTTTCATTCATGCTTCAAGTCTCCATTTCCATTTTTCTTCAAGGATTCTCCAAAGTCACGGTATGTGGGTTTCAACCATTAGGTCCTTTCACCTATGGTGCCCAAGCTTCCTTTTTACACAAATTTCATGTTTCTAAGTTGATTTTTACTTATGGGTCTTCTATTATGAACTTGACTACGAAATATGTTGGGGTTTTGTAAAAGTGTGTCTATTTTAGCATGTTTTCAGCTATGAATCTTTGATCTATTTTGAGATTTGATGAAGGGTTTTGATGTATATTGTATGCTAGTGTTATCAACTATTGGTGGGATGATTTACTTCAAGATTTCTTGCATAATTTCACTCTTTAATTGCATGGTTTTACACTAGCATTACACACCCATTAAGTATTTAATAAAATGCCTGGGTTAGGGTTCTTGAACCATTGATGTTCTATTGCATGACCTATGACTTGTATGACTTTATGATGATGAAAGGATGGCATCAATGTATTGATTTCATGAAAAATATCTATAGTGTTAGAAGTTTATCAATTGCCTCATTCAGAAGGTAGTTGACCCGAACTACCATGTTGGGTGTATGTACCTCAATTGCCTTGCTCGGGAGGTAGTAGGCTCGTGCAACCACGTTTGGGGGGGGGGTGGTTTGTACCTCAATTGCCTCGCACGAGAGGTAGTAGGCCCGTGCAACCACTTGGGGGGTTTTGTACCTCAACTGCCTCGTTCAGGAGGTAGTAGGCCCGTGCAACCATGTTGGGGGGTTTGTACCTCAATTGCCTCGCTCGGGAGGTAGTAGGCCCGTGCAACCACGTCGAGGGGTTTGTACCTCAATCGCCTCGCCAAGGTGGTGGTAGGCCTTGGTTACTAATAATGGTCTCTTCCTACACATGTAATATGTTTTATATAAGCATGTTTTACTACAAGCATCATTCATGTATGCCATATTGCTATATGCTCTTGTATTGCCTAAATATGCATTTCGGTTATGTTGCCTATCTCTTGTTGCATTGCATTCTACATACATAGTACATTCAGATGTACTAATGCATACTCTATGCCTATGTGATGTCACCATTAGGAACTAGAGCTCCATGTGGCTAGTACAATTTCTCTACAAAGTAAGTGGTGAGTCCTCAACATCGGGGATAATGTCTAGATCTTATGCTATGTATAAAGACTTTCTTTCCTTTTGATTGTATGTTTCACTATGAGGGTGAGCCCGATTGCTTGTCTTGGCCCTCGCTAGGATCTATGTTTAGAGGTTTTATTGGGCAAGATATGTATTGATGCTACAAGCCTTGACTCTATTGACTCGATGATGTTTTATGCTATGAAAGATGTCACTTAGCCTTGGTTATTCCTATTTACCATCTCTTATTGTTATTTTCTTTCTTTCACGATCAAGGATGTGTAATGATATGTTAAGAGGCTTGGTTGGGGTCCCTTAGTATTCCCATGCGCCATGTCATGTCTAGGCCCTAGGCTTGGTTCGTGACAGATGGCCCATGTTTAAGGAACACTAATGCTTGCTATAGTTGTGGAGAAGTGGGCCACAAGAAGATAGATTGTCCTCATAATCAAAACAAGGATAGAAATGGTCGTCCATAAGGCTGAGGTACAAATGTGATTCCTTTGGGGAGAGGAGGCCAACAAGGTGGTGCCCCAAGACAAAATCGGTTCTATGCTCTTCAAGAGAGGCAAAGGGTAGATGAGGTGCCCGATGTCGTCATTGGTATGTTAAAAGTCTTTGATTTTGATATGTATGCATTGATAGATCCCGGTGCCACTCTTTCTTTTGTTACTCTTTTTGTTGCAAAAAAGTTTCATGTTGAATCCGAATTGTTGTGTGAGCCATATGAGGTGTCTACTCCTATTGGTGCATCCATTGTTGCTAGAAGGGTCTATAGAAATTGTCTCGTTCTCATATTGCATAAAATATTTCCTTGTGTTTTTGTTGAGTTTGATATGGTGGATTTTGGCATCATTCTTAGGATGAATTGGTTGCATGCATATTATGCCTCTATTGATTGTAGAACTCGTAAGGTCAAATTCTAATTTCCTACTGAACCCGTCCTTGAGTGGAAAATTCATGATATGGTGGTCAAGGGTAGATTCATTTCTTGCATTAAAACCCAAAAGTTGATTTATAAGGGGTGCAACTATCATCTTGTGAGGGTTAGGGATGTTAAGTCCAAAGTCCTTCCTATAGAGTCAGTTCTAGTGGTTAATGAATTCCTCGATGTCTTTCCTAATGAGCTTCCTAGTGTTCCTCTCGAAAGGAAAATAGACTTTGGTATAGACCTCCTTCTCGATACTCAACCCATTTTTATTCCCACTAATCATATGGCCCCGACAAAGTTGAAGGAGTTGAAAGAGCAATTAAGGGATTTGTTAGAGAAGGGCTTTATTAGGCCTAACCAATCACCTTAGAGTGCACTAGTGTTGTTTGTGAAGAAGAAGGATGATACTGTTAGGATATGTATTTACTATCGACAACTGAATAGAGTCACCATAAAGAATAAGTATCTTTTGCCAAGGATCGATGATCTCTTTGACCAACTTCAAGGGGCTAGTCACTTCTCTAAGATTGATCTTCGGTCTGGGTATCACCAAGTTAAAGTGAGGGAATGTGACATTCCCAATACGGTCTTCCGGAGTAGATATGGGCACTAGAAATTTGTGGTTATGTCTTTTGGGTTGACCAATGCACCGACTATTTTCATGGATCTTATGAATAGGGTCTATAAACCCTACCTTGGCTTGTTTGTGGTGGTATTTGTTGATGATATCTTGATCACTTCATATAGTAAGGAGGAGCATGTGGGTCACTTGAGGGTGGTGTGCCAAATTTTGAGGGAGGAGGAGTTCTATGCCAAATATGAGAAATGTGAGTTTTGGTTGAAAGAGTTTGCCTTCCTAGGTCATGTGGTGTCGGGTGATGGTATTAAGGTGGATCCTAAGAAGATGGAGGTAAATAGAAATTGGCCTAGACCTTTGACTCCATCGGAGGTTAGAAATTTCTTGGGCTTAGTGGGTTACTACCGGAGGTTGTTGAATGGGTTCTCTTCTATTGCTTCTCCTATGACTAAGTTGACCCAAAAGAAGGCAAAATTTGTGTGGACCGATGAGTGTTTAAAGAGTTTCCAAACCTTGAACGATAAGCTTGTCTCCACTCCTATCTTGTCTCTACCGAAAGGGTTAGAAGGGCTTGTTGTGTATTGTGATGCCTTACGAATTGGTTTGGGTTGTGTCTTGATGCGAAATGGTAAGGTGATAGCTTATTTCTCTAGGCAACTTAAGGTGCATGAAATGAATTATCCAACCCATGATCTTGAATTGATTTCCATGGTATTTGCTTTAAAAAGTCGTCGTTATTTGTATGAGAAATTTCGCATCGTTATTTGTATGAGGTACATGTTGGTGTGCTTACTGATCATAAGAGTCTCCAATATGTGTTCACCCAAAATGATCTCAACTTGAGACAAAGAAGGTGGTTAGAACTTCTTAAGGATTATGATATGAGTGTGCATTATCACCCCGGTAAGGCTAATGTTGTGGTTGATGCTCTGAGTAGGGTGTCTATGGGTAGCCTAGCCCATGTTGTTAATGAGGGAAAAAAGGTGGCTAGAGAGGTTCATCGGTTGGCTAGATTGGGAGTTAGGTTAGAGGAGGTTGATAATGGTGGAGTAATGGTGGTTGATGGTTCCAAATCTTCATTGATTGAGGATGTGAAGGCAAAGCTAGATCTTGACCTTGCTTTGTTAGAATTAAAAGCCTTGGTGAGAGATGACAAGGTGGAGGTTTTCTCCCAAGGAGGAGATGGTGCCCTTAAGTACTAAGGTAGGTTTTGTGTTCCTAGTGTGGGTGACTTGAAGGAGAAGATTTTAGATGAAGCTAATAATTCTTCCTATTCTATTCACCTCGGTTCTACCAAGATGTATAGAGATTTAAGGGAAGTGTTTTGGTGGGGTGGTATGAAGAGAGATATTGCTAAGTTTGTATCATGTTGCCATAATTGCCAACAAGTTAAAGCTGAACATTAAAGGCTGGATGGCCTAGCCCAATATATAGAGATTTGTACTTGGAAGTCGGAGGAAATTAACATGGATTTTGTGGTTAGGTTGCCTAAGACTAGAAAACATTTTGACTCCATTTGGGTTTTGGTTGATAGAATGACAAAGTTGGCTCATTCCTACTGGTTAAGACTATTTATGGTGCCGAGATTTTGCTAAGTTGTACATTCATGAATTGGTTAGGTTACATGGGTGTTGTTGTCTATCATGTCGGATCGTGGTGCTCAATTCAATTCTCACTTTTGGAGATCCTTCCAAAGAGGTCTTGGTACCAAGGTAAAGCATAGTATGGCCTTCACCCTTAAACAGATAGCTAAGCCGAAAGAACTATCCAAACTCTTGAGGATATGCTTAGAGCTTGTGTTTTGGAGTTTGACGTAGTTGGGATGATCATCTTCCACTCGTTGAGTTTGCTTACAACAATGGCTATCATTCTAGCATTGGTATGGCTCCTTTTGAGGCTCTCTATGGTAGATGTTGTAGGTCCCCAGCTGGATGTTTGAGGTAGGAGTGATGGCTTTGTTAGGTCTGGATTTGGTTATGGGGCCATGGAGAAGGTGAGGTTGATAACAGAAAGGTTGAAAACTGCCCAAAGTTGACAAATGTCCTATGTCAATGTGAGGAGAGATGATGTTTTATTTAAGATTGGTGATTGGGTCTATTTGAAGGTCTCACCCATGAAGGGTGTGGTTCATTTTGGTAACAAAGGTAAGTTGAGTCCAAGATTTGTTGGTCCTTATAGAGTGTAGAGGAGGATTGATAAGGTGGCCTATGATTTGGAGTTGCTCAGTGATATGGATATGGTTCATCTGGTCTTTCATGTGTCTATGTTGAGGAAGTGTGTGGGTGACCCAAGTGCTATTATGCCTCTTGATGTTGTAGGTGTTGTTGAAGACAATTTGACTTATGAAGAGGTTCCAACAAAAATTTTGGATAGACAAGTGAAGAGGTTGAGGAACAAGGATGTTGCTTCCATCAAGGTTCTTTGGAAAAACCAACAAGTTGAAAGTGCCACATGGGAAGCCGAGGCGGACGTGCAAAAGCGAAACCCTTATCTCTTACAATCTACTCAAGCCTAAGGTACTAATTTTCAGTCCCCTAGGTAATTTCAAGTCTTGTGTATTAGCTCTTATGTCATTTGCATGTATTCATATTTATGTTGACAAGTTTATGGTGATTTTGACACTTATGTTGAGATTTTTGAAAATGGTGTTTAAGTGCATTGTTGCATTATTGTTGGGATTGATTTCTTCATGATTACTCTTCTTATGTATGCTTCTTTGAAATCGGGGACGAATGTTCCTAAGAGGGGAGATATTGAAATGCCCCAACAAGTGTCCGAAAATGTGCCCGAAAATGCCTATAATCGTAATTTCCATATATCTCAAAATCCATGCGTGATATCAAAAATTCGACTTCATATTCATGATCAGAGGGCAAAACTGAATGGGGAATGGGTCTAACCCTGATTTAGGAGCAACCATATCAAATATTTGCTTTCCAAAAATTTCACGAAATAGAATCGATCCGCGCCCCTAGCTGCGTCAGGGAGCAACTGTATCAAATATTTTCTTTCCAAAAATTTCACGAAATAGAATCGATCCGTGCCCCTGGTGCGACGCGGCCTGGGCACGGACCTCTATATTGTTTTTGCCAATTTTTCTTACTTCGGTCCAAGGCTTTGAGGACTTCATCCTAAGCCTTCCTATGCGTAAAAACACCTAGACTTAGTCATTTTTCAACCCCATATCATTCAAGACATTCCCCAAAACCCTTTCAAACACTTAGCCAAATATTTCACTCAAATTCAAGTGTGCCAAACTCATTTCGGATATCAAGAAATTCAATCAAGCTTCAAGTTCTCATTCTAATTTTCATCAAGGAAATCCCCAAGTTTGAGGTATGTGGGTTTCAACCATTAGGTCCTTTCACCCATGGTCCCCAACCTTCTTTTTAAGTAAATTGGACGATTTCAAGTTGATTTATTTATGGGTAATTCTTATTATGAATTTATTATGAACTATGTTGGGGTTTCATAAAAATGTGATTGTTTAAGCATGTTTTGAGCTATGAATCTACATCTATTTTGAGATCTGATGAAGGATTTCAATGTATATTGCATGAGGGTGTTACCAAGTGTTGGTGGGATGATTTACATTAAGTTTTCTTACATGATTTCACTCTTGAGTTGAATGATTTTGAACAAGTATTACGCACCCACCAAGTGTTTGATAAAATGTCTGGTTAAGGGTTTTTGAGTTATTGAAGCTCTATTGCATGGCTTATGAGTTAAATGACATTATGATGATGAAAGGAATGTATGTACTAATTTCATGAAAAGTATCTATAGTGTTGCAAGTTGACCACACCTTACTGAGGGGGTGCTATGTCTCAAACACCTTGTGGAGGGGGAGGGGGGGGTACTAGGCTGGTACTACTAATTGAGAGGTATATACTTCAATCACCTTGTCAGGGG
>JAPFFP010000113.1:8473373-8483844 GCA_026153255.1 Solanum medicagineum | reverse complement strand
CTCCTTGATTAGGAAATCATCAGAGACATTGTGAAATGCCCCCAAAAATGCCCCAAGAATGTGCTTCAGAAATGCCCATAATCGTAATCTCAAAATTTGTGCATGATATCAAGAATCTGAATTCATATTCGTGATCGGGGGCATTGAGTGGAGAATGTATATAACCCCAATTGTAGATGACCCATAGCGAAAAATAATTTTTCTAAAAATTTGATTTCCAGTGGCGATCTGCGCCCTGTCCACGAAGCGCCAGGGGCGCAGATCAGTGTTAATTTTTCCCTGAAAATTTGTTTCTGCCCAAGGGTCTTGGGGTTATAGTCCCATGCCCACTTATGCGTAAAAACCCTATACTTAGCCATTTTTCAACTCTATATCATCAAGACCCTCTCAAAACCTTCTCTAACACTTACCCAAATATTTCATCCAAATTCAAGTGTCCCAAGCTTAATCCCTGATCTCAATAACTCTATTCAAGCTTCAAGTCTCTTTCAAGACTGCATTAGGAAAACCCAAGTTTGAGGTATGCAGGTTTCAACCATTGGGTCCTTTCACCCATGGTGACCAACCTTCCATTTTATGAAAATTGTATGTTTTCAAGTTGGATTATCTATGGGTATCTCTTACTATGAATTTTGACTATAAACCTTGTTTAGATTTTATATAATGTCGATTGACTATGTATGTTTTGAGCTAAGAAACTATAATCTATTATGAGATTTAAGATAGGTTTTAAGGTATCTTACATGAGGGTTTTACTATGTGTTGGTGGATTGATTTACATTGAGTTTTCTCATATTATTTCACTCTTGAATTTCATGATTTTGAACTAGCATTACACACCTGCCAAGTGTTTGATAAAATGTCTTAACAAGGATTCTTGAGTTATTGATGATCTATTGCATGGTTTACAAGTCATCTGACATTAGGATGATTAAGGGATTGTATGTATGCATTGAATTTATGAAAAGTATCTATAGTATTGTAAGTTGGCAACACCTTGTTGGAGGATGGCATGCTCAATCACCTTGTTGAGGGGTATGTACATCAATCACCCTGTCGGAGGGGTGGCATGCCCTACTACCTTGTTGAGAGGTATGTACCTCAACCACCTTGTCGGGGTGTGGCATGCCCTACTACCTTGTTGAGGGGTATGTACCTCAATAACCTTGTTGGGTGTCGCATGCCCTACTACTTTGTTGAGGGGTATGTACCTCAATCACCTTCCAAGGGGGTGGCATGCCTTGGATACCAAGTAATAACTTGATTGGTCTATGATTATGATCTCTTCCTACACATGTAATCTATATTTGCAACTTATATGATTCTATAAGAATGTTTTACCTCATGTATTGATCATACATGTCATATTGATATTATACTTATCTCTTTCTTACGATTACGCATTTTGACTGTGTTGCCTATGTCTTGTTGCATTGCATCCTACATACTTAGTACATTCAAACGTTCTAATGCATACTCTATGCCTACATGATGTTATCATGTAGGAACTAGAGGTGCTCTTGATCATCCTCCATGTGGCTAGTTTGGCATTCCGGAAGATAAGCTTTGGTTAGTCCTAAAGCTCGGGGAAACTAGCTATGCTACTCTTACTATTTGATACATTTTCATGTTGAACACTTGACTATGAGGGTGCGCCCAGAAAGTGACTTGGCCCCACTCCGATCTATGTTGAGATTTATTGTTGGAACAATTGATGTTCTTATGCTTTGAGCTGTGACTCTTTTATGTTATATAAATATCGAGACTTCCCTTAGAGCTTGTTGGGCTAGCTTAAAAGCTAGTTAAACTTTCTTTTAAGCTCTTTTTAGCTTATAAAAGTGTTAGACAATTTTCAAAAAAGCTTTAGAAAAGTTAAAATTTGCTTAAAATAAGTTAAAAGTTAAAAGCAGTACCTCCCAACTTTTTATTTTTTAACTTAAAAGTTGTTATAATTTGACCAAAAAAATACCTATTAACCCTAAAAAAAATTTCATATTCCCAAAAATATTCTTAACTAAAGTAACCGTAACTACCCTCTTCCTTCTCATTATTTCAATTCAAACAACAGCCCAGCGGTCTCTAGCCTTTCGAAACCACCGCCTAGCAGTGTTCTTCTCGTTTATTTAAACACTTCTATTTATATCAAACCTTCTAATATTGGAATATGAATGTATGTTTATTCATATATATTGTCTTTCCTTCACTATTTTTTCAATAAATAATTTATGATAGTAAGAGAAATACGTGAATGATAAATAAATATTATTATTTATGAAAGTAATTAAAAAATATCTTAAATACTTTATATGAAATAAAAAGTGACGTTCATGCCATTATAAAGAATAAACATTATTGATTGGTTAAATGTTGGAAATTTGTTAAGAGGGCAAGAGAAAATTGAAATAATTGGTATATTTTGGCAATTGAATATCTCAATCATGTTTTGGTTTCGATCATGAAAAAAAGAGGCATCTTAACATTTTCACGTGATCTATACAAATTATATATTTTAAAAATTAAAAATTAATTTTGGATATAAAATTTCCTTAAATAATAAGTTTATATTGATATTAAATCAAAATATAAATTTATTTTATTTTTTAGACAGAAAAATCTTAAAGTACTCAGGTTTTATAATGTTAACAACTTAAAGAGAATTTCAGACAATTTTAATTAAAAAAGTGTTTAACCACTTTTGTGCCAAACACATCAACAACTTTTTTTCAGCTACAGCACGTTTATCCAAACTCATAACTATTTGTTTTTCAAATAAATTTCAGCATTTTAAAAAGTGCTTCTAAATTACTTTTTAAAAGTTATGTTTTCCAGCTAAGCCAAACAGGCTCTAAGTCCCCTTTCCCTTATTTATATCTCTTGCTTGTTTATTTTGCGAAGAATGTGTGAATGATATGCTAAGTGGCTTGTTTAGGGCCCTTTCGGGTTCCCATTTGCCATGTCACGTCTAGGCACTAGGCTTGGGTCATGAAAAACATGGTATCAGAGCACTAGGTTGTTAATGGTCCTCAAAATCCAACACACCGCGTTGATTAGAGTCTTATTCATGGTTGTGAAGTGCACCATAACTATGAGTGAGTGGCTACGAGGCATTTTAGGAAATGCTTCCCTTCTTTATGATCTATGTCATGCTATAGAATTTAAGGAAAGGCTTTTTTCTCTAACGAATGTTCTTTGCTATCCTATATCATGTCTATTCCAAGACAAAGAACAAGGAGAGATCGTTCACCCGAGGAGCAACCGGCCCCTCCCGCTCCTCAAACTCCTCAAGATGGGAAAGTGGCCCATGAAGAGTTTCGAGAAGCTATTACCATATTGGATCATGCTATGACCAACCAAATCAACCAAGAGGCCCAAGCTCCTTATGCTCCTACTCCGGCCTCAAGGGTGAGGGATTTTACTAGAATAAATCCATTAGAGTTCCATGGGTCCAAGGTGGATGAGGATCCCCAAGAATTCATTGATGAGGTGTATAAGGTGTTGTCTATTATGGGGGTTAATTCAGAGAAAAAAGCGGAGTTGGCGGCCTACCAACTCAAAGGGGTGGCTCAAATATGGTTCACTCAATGGAAGATAGAGAAAGGGAATGGTGATGCTATCCCTAGCGAAGAGTTCAAAGTGCCATTTGTCAACTGGTTATTTCCTATTAAGCTAAAGGAGGCAAAGAAGATGGAATTTATGAATCTAAATCAAGGGTCTATGAGTGTGAGGGAATACGCCCTCAAATTCAACCAACTCTCCAAGTATGTCTGTGATTGCCGAGCCAAGGTCAAGGATGAACAAATTTGTGTCGGGTGTATCTGACTTGATTAACGAGGAGTGTCCTACCACCATGTTAATAGTTGCTATGGATTTTTCCTGCCTTATGGCATATGCCAAACAACTAGAGGGGGGAAAGCTTAGGAAGAGAAGAAGTGGTAAGTCTAAGAAGGCTCGTTTTAAAGGTGTATTCCAAAATTCCATGGGTGGTCAGTTTCCTTAAGGCCCCAAGTTTCAAGGCCCAGGTTTGAAGCACGTTAATACTTGCTATGGTTGTGGTGACGTAGGTCATAAGGTGATTGATTATCCTCAGGCTCAAACTAAAGGTAGAGATGGTCGTCCGCAAGGCCAAGGTGCAAATACGGGTCCAAAAGGAAGAGGAACCCAAGAAGGGGGTTCTCCAAGGAAAAATAAATTCTATGCTCTTCAAGGGAGACAAGCAGTAGATGAGAGGCCTGATGTCATCACCAGTATATCAAAGATTTTTTATTTTGATATGTATGCATTGATAGACCTGGGTGCTACTCTTTCTTTTATTGCTCTTTTGTTTTTTGTGAAAAAACTTCATGTTAGTCCTGAATTGTTATGTGAGGCTTATGAAGTGTCTACCCCCATGGATGAGTCCACAAAGAGTGTATAGAAATTATCCCGTGTTCATTTTGCATAAAATCTTGCCTTGAGATTTTGTTGAATTAGATATGGTGGATTTTGATGTCATTCTTGGGATGGATTGGTTGCAAGCATATTATGCTTCTATCGATTGTAGAACCTGTAGGGTTAAATTCCAATTCCCTAATGAACCCATCCTAGAGTGGGAAAGTCATGATGTGGTGGTCAAGGGTAGATGCATTTCTCCCAAAAGTTGATTTCTAAGGGTTGTCTCTATTATCTTGTGAGGGTTAGGGATGTTGAATCCAAATTCCTTCCTATAGAGTCAGTTTCAGTGGCTAATGAGTCTCTTGATTTCTTTCATAATGAGCATCCCGGTGTTCCTCTCGAAAGGGAAATAGACTTTGGTATAGACCTTCTTCTCGACACTCAACCCATTTCTATTCCCCCTTACCGCATGGCCCCGGGGAAGTTGAAGGAGCAATTGAGGGATTTGTTGGAGGGAGGTTTTATAAGACTTCGTAAGTGGCCTTAGGGTGTACTAGTGTTGTTTGTGAAGAATAAGGAGAGTTCTCTTAGAATGTACATTGATTACTGGCAACTTAATAGGGTCACCATAAAGAACAAATACCTCTACCAAGGATTCATGACCTTTTTGTTCAACTTCAAGAGGCTAGTTACTTCTCTAAGATTGATCTTCGGTTCAGGTATCACCAAGTGAAAGTGAGGGAGTATTATATTCCCAAGATGGCCTTCTGGACTAGGTATGTCCACTTTGAGTTTGTGGTTATGTCCTTCGGCTAACTAATGCACCGGCTATATTTATGGATCTTATGAATAAATCCTACCTTGACTTGTTTGTGGTGGTTTTTATTGATGATATCTTGATCTATTCCCATAGTGAGGAGGAGCATGTGGATCACTTAAGGGTGGTGTTACAAATCTTGAGAGAGGATAGGTTGTATGCAAAATATGAAAAATGTGAGTTTTGATTGAAAGAAGTTGCATTTCTAGGGCATGTGGTGTCAGGTGATGGCATTAAGGTGGATCCTAAGAAGATGAAGGTGATTAGAAATTGGCCTAGACCTTTGACTCCATCAGTCATTAGAAGTTTCTTGGGTTTGGCAGGTTATTACCGGAGGTTTGTTAATCGATTTTCTTCTATTACTTCTCCCATGACTAACTTGACCCAAAATAAGACGAAATTTGTATGAAACGATTTGTGTGAACGGAGTTTCTAAAGCTTGTCTCCGCTCCTATCTTGTCTCTACCGGAAGGGTTGGAAGGATTTGTTGTGTATTGTGATGCCTCAAGAATTGTTTTGGGGGTGTGTTTTGATGCAAAGTGGTAAGGTGATAGCATACGCCTCTAGACAACTTAAGGTGCATGAGAAGAATTATCCAAACCATGATCTTGAATTGGCGGTCGTGGTATTTGCTTTGAAAATTTGGCGTCACTATTTGTACGAGGTTCATGTGGATGTGTTCACCGATCATAAGTGTCACGACCCAAGCCTAGGGCCTAGATGTGACACAGGGAATAGGGAATCCGAAGGGACCCCAAACAAGTCTCTTAACTTATCACTACACATCATTGGTCGCGGAAGTATATAAAAGCCATAAAGAATAAGAATAGGGGTTAAGGGACTAAGGGGAAAGCTTGAATAACATCATAGTCAAGAAACAAAGAGTCAAAGCTCATATCATGGAAACATAGCATGTCCAACAAACACCTCTACTTCATAGATAAGAGCAGGGGCTAAGACAAAGCAACCGAGATCAGCCTCATAGTCAAAATATAACATAAAGAAGAGTGTCTCAATAAATAATAAGAGAAACATAGATAAACGACCCCAGAATGGAGGACTCACCAACTAGATTGAGTAGTACCGAACTAGCCACGTGGAGGAGAAGGATAATCAACTTGGGCACCGGTTCCTACATGGTGATATCATGTATCCAAGAGTATGCTTTAGTACGTTTGAATGTACTAAGTATGTAGGATGCAATGCAACAAGAAATAGGCATCACAGTCAAAGTGCATAACAATAGGCAATAGATGTCATATGACAATATGGCATGCATGACAAATGCTCAAGTAAACATGCTTAATTAACTCATGCTCATATAGGTTATCATATGTGTAGAAGAAACCAAGATATACTTCCAAAGTATAAACCCCTTGCAACCTTACTAACTCATGGATATACAACCTTGCATACTCTTCAGCCCCATATGGGGTCTTAACCGGTAGAAAGTGAGCTGATTTCGTCATCCTATCAACCACTACCCAAATGGAATCAAAACCTTTTCTAGTCATGGGCAATCCGACCACAAAATCCATTTTAATCACCTCCCACTTCCAAGTAGGAATCTCTATGTCTTGGGTTAGGCCACCTGGCCTTTGATGTTCAGTTTTGACTTGTTGACAACTATGGAAACCGGAAACAGAAATATCCCTCTTCATGCCTCCCCACCAATACACATCTCTCAAATATCTATACATTTTGGTGGAACCGGAGTGGATAGAATAAGAAGAATTATGGGCTTCATCAATGATCTTCTCCCTCAAACCATCAACACAAGGCACATACAACCTACCTTGGTACCTAAGGGCACCATCTCCCCCTCGGGAGAAAACATCTACTTTGCCCTCTTTCACTAAGGCCTTCAATTCAAGCAAGGAGAAGTCAAGATCTTGTTTTGCTATCACCTCATACACCAAAGAAGACTTAGACCCATCAATAACCACAACACCATCGTTACTAACCTCTTCCAACCTAACCCCCAATCTAGCCAATCTATGCACCTCTCTAGCCATTTCCCAATCACCACCATCAACATGAGCTAGGCTACCCATGGACACCCTACTCAAGGCATCTGCCACCACATTTGCCTTACCCAGATGATAGTGTACACTTATATCATAATCTTTAAGAAGTTCTAGCCACCTTCTTTATCTCAAGTTAGATCTTGTTGAATGAAGACATATTGGAGACTCTTATGATACCCCACACAAGCAATGGTGCCATATTTTAATGCAAACACAATGGCGGCTAACACTAGATCATGGGTAGGGTAGTTTCTTTCATGTACCTTGAGTTTGTCTAGAAGCATAAGCAATGAACTTACCATTTTGCATTAGCATACAACCCAAACCAACTATAGATGCATCACAATACACAACAAAACCCTCAAGCCCATCCGGTAGTGACAATATAGGAGCGGACACAAGCTTGTCTTTCAAGATTAGGAAGCTCCTCTCACATTCATCGGTCCACACAAACTTAACCTTTGTTTGAGTCAATTTTGTCATAGGGGAAGCAATAGACGAGAACCCATTCACAAATCTTCTATAGTAACCCGCAAGGCCCAAGAAGCTCCTAATATCGTCGGGTTCAATGGCCTAGGCCAATTTCTAATCACATCGGTTTTCTTAGGATCCATTTTTATACCTTCCCCCGACACCACATGACCCAAGAATGCAACCTCCTTCAACCAAGATTCACACTTATCATATTTGACATACAATTTCTCTTCCCTCAATATTTGAAACACAACCATCAAATTCCTCATATGCTCTTCCTTACTATGCGAATAGATCAAAATATCATCAATGAACACCAAAACAAAGGAGTCAAGGTAAGGTTTCATGACCCTATTCATTAGGTCCATGAATATGGTTAGTGCATTAGTCAACCCAAACGACATCACAACAAACTCATAATGCCGATATCTAGTCTAGAAAGTCGTCTTGGGAATGTCACTCTCCTTCACCCTCACTTGATGATACCTGGATCGAAGATCAATCTTGGAGAAGAAGCTAGCCCCTTGCAATTGGTCAAACAAGTCATTAATTCTTGGAAGAGGATATCTATTCTTGATGGTGAACCTATTGAATTGTCGGTAGTCAATGCACATTCTAAGTGACCCATCCTTCTTTTCACAAACAACACTGAAGCAACCCAAGGTGATTGGCTAGGCCTAATAAATCCCTTTTCCAACAAATCTTCTAATTGTTCCTTTAACTCCTTCAACTCAGCCGAGGCCATTTGATAAGGGGGAATAGAGATAGGTTGAGTATCGGGAAGGAGATTTATGCTAAAATCTATCTCCCGTTTGGGGGAGGGACACCGAAAAGATCATTAGGGAAGACATAAAGAAACTCATTTACAATGGCGACTGACTCAATGGAAGGAACTTTAGACTCTACATCTTTAACCTTCACAGATGATACAAACACCCCCTAGAAATCAACTTATGGGCTTTAATGCATGAAATGAATCTACCCTTGACCACCACATCTTGACTTTCCCACTCAAGGACAGGTTCATTAGGAAATTAAAACTTGACCCTACGGGTTCTATATTCAATAGAAGCATAGTAGGAATGCAACCAATCCATCCCAAGTATGACATCAGAATCTACCATGTCTACTTCAACAAGATCACAAGGCAACAACTTATGCAAAATGCAAATAGGACAGCTCCTATAAACTTCCCTAGCAACAATAGAGGCACCAATAGTAGTAGACACTTTATATGACTCATGCAATAACTCGGGGACAACATGGAACTTTTTAGCAACAAAAGGGGTAACAAAGGAAAGAGTGGCACCCGGATCAATCAAAGCATACACATCAAAGTCAAAGATTTTCAATATAACGGTAATAACATTGAGGACCTCACCAACCCCTTGCCTCCCATGTAGAGCATAAAATTGATTGTCCCTTGGGGCACCACCTTAAGGACCACCTCTCCCTAATGGGACCGTATTAGCACCCCGGACCTTGCCACGATTTCTTAGACAATCTACCTTCTTGTGACCAACCTCCCCACATTCATAGCAAGAATTAGAACCCTTAAAACATGGGCCTCCATGGCTTCTTCCACACTTAGGGCACACATCAATAGGAGCCACCCCACCAACACCTTGAGGCCTAAGGACATCATTGGCAAACCAAATATTAGTAGCATGAGAAGGCTCTTGGCCTTGACAAAATTTGGCACCCTTTTGGAATTTAGCCTTAAATCGAGCCCTCTTGGCCTCATGCCCCCTTCTCTTCCTCAACTTCTCCTCCTCCATTTGCTCAGTATAAGTCATCAACAGAGACAAGTTCATGTCACTAATTAGCATGGCGGACCGATATTCATCACTTACTAAGTCGTAGACCCCCATCATGAACTTATTCATCCTAGATCTAGGATCAACCACCAAATGGGAAGCATACTTTGAAAGTTTATTAACCTTGAGGGCATACTCCCTCACACTCGTAGTACCTTATTTTAAGTTCATAAACTCTCCGAACTTTGCTTCTCTAAGCTTAAGAGGGAAAAACCGGATAAGGAAAGTCAATTTGAACTTCTCCCAAAGTACCACATTACCAATCCCGTTCTAACCCTTACATTGGTCATACCATATTTGAGCTACCCTTTTGAGTTAGTACACTGCCAACTCCACCTTTTCATTCGGCCCAACACCCATGATATTTAAGATTTTGTGGACCTCATCAATGAACTCTTGTGGATCTTCATCCACTTTTGACGCATAGAAAACTGGAGGATTCATCCTCATGAAGTCCCTTACCCTAGCTCCCAGGGTAGTAGCATAGGGGCTTGGGACCCTTGATTGACTTGAATGACCATAACTTGGGCAAACATAGAGAGAGCATCCGGGAGCTCATCATTGGTAGGTTGCTCCTCGGGAGTTTGGACGCTTCATCCTCGAGTATTTTGCATGATACAGCATAGCAAAGAACATTCATTAGAGGATAAAACTCACTACAGCTCTATAGCACGACGTGGTACATGAAGAAGGGAAACATTTCCTAAAACGTCTCATAGCCTCCTACTCATAGTCATGGCGCGCTTTACAACCAAGAATAGGACTCTAATCAACATGGTGTGTTGGACTCCGAGCGCCAAGATCTCTTCATTAGTTGGTGGAAGAATCTACCCGAATCGAATTTTTTGAGGAACGTATGGAGAGAGAATTGGATTTGGTTAGACAATATGTGGTTGGTAAACAAGGATCGGTTTTTTAGCAAGGTACAGAATGTATCGTCAAATATTCAATATGATTCCACAAGA
>JAPFFP010000113.1:8452807-8473273 GCA_026153255.1 Solanum medicagineum | reverse complement strand
TATGCATTCCCGTTTGGCTTATTATCACTATTTATCTATTCTAAAGCATGCTAAAGGTACAAATCCCATGTGACAAGTATAGTAAGCGTATAGTATAAGTTGGTTCTCCCAGGCCTTATCGGCAACGGGTGCCAGTCCGCCCTAACGGGACTTGGGGCGTGACACCCTTAGTTCAGGTCTCTATCATTTTTCCATTCTTGCTATGTATTTCAAACATTAATGTATATGGCCTTTAGAGGTTTTTGTTTTCTATGTTTTTAAACGTTGGAGTCTTTTCTATTTGATAGAAATCGACCGTTACCAGTTCTATCCATCCATGGTTTAGTCGATATGCTTTATGGACATATGTTTATGTTTCCTTTTTAATGTTGCTTCATTCTTATAATATAGCCCTATAGACCCTTTCCCCGTTTTTACTTCTGCGAATGTTTAGTTTTATGCCTATGAATGCTTGAGATATTACAGAGGGGTTAGGTGAGGTGACCTCAGGTATCTTATTCGCCATGTGACGACTAGGTCCTAGATCAAATTATTACATTATTTTTCTCATTCAAAGTGAAATAAACAGTTAGAAGATTTAGTTTTGTTTATTAGGCTATTCAATATATGTTTCATGAGATGTGTATGAGATATGATTAGTTAGTTATACTTCTTTAGCTAGATAAGTTGATAAAGATCAATTGATCTCCATGGATGAGTTGGAGTCTAATTTCTATGGTTACTAAATGTCATCTCTTTATGTTCTTGTCATGGAACACCATCTGCATTTATAGTTCAATACAATAAGCAATTAAAACTAACAAAGTAAAGGATGAAAATCATTTTAGAACTAGATTCAAGTGTGGGAAGTGGTTGACTACTTAACAAATTCACCAAGGCATTGGACTATTGTCAATCTCGGTAAAGAGTTGTACCTTTTCTAATCTAGGATACTCGATTAGAAGGAAATCAAGATTAATGCCTTCAGGATTCTAAAAAAAATCTTTAGAATTTCTAGATTGACTTTTGTCAACCTCTACCTATGAGAACAATTGTAACGACCCCAGTTTAGGAGCCTAAGAGTGTAGAGAGTTGGCCTGAAAAATGACTCGCAGTCAAATTTATGGGGGTGACTTACGACCCATAGGTTTGGTCCTAAAACATGAACTTCAGAAAAGAGAGACTATCAGACATGAAGGAAATTTGGAGTTTGCGAGAAGGTGACCTGTGTGTTACCAGCACGGCCTATGAAATAGGGTAACGACCCATAGGGTGCTTCATGGAATGAGACCCAGAAAATAAGAGAAAATGACTAAGTGTGAAAGGACTCTACGAGTCTAACCACTATCCTTAGGTGATTACATGTAAAGGTTTCGTGGTTTAGAGTCTAGTAAAGTCAGTTTCAGGGATTTCAGATGTGTTACTAGACAGACGGTACATACGGTCCATGGATTGGCCTACGACCCATAAACAGGATTTCATAGGTTGAATTCAGTAGTTTTAGTGAGGGGTAATTTAGTCAATTCCGTCAATCCTATTCCTAAACTATGTCGTTTTGGGATCGAAAGGGGGTCTTAGATTAGCCTTAAAGCCCTAAGACTACCCCTCATTCTCTCATTCTTTCAATTTTCAAATTCTCTTAAGGCATTCCTCCTCCAAGAACAAGCTGGGGCAAACGAAGGTTTCCAAAAATCTTCCCAAGACTTCAAGGTTCGATTCTCCCAAGTTCTCGTAAGGTATGTGAATTGATTTATGGGTATTTTCCCACCCATAAAGTTTTCTTTTAAGTACTTTACCTTTTCTTTAAGTTCATTTAAGAAATTATGCATGCTTATGATGATTTCATGATGTTTTATGTTATTAAATGCTATTCATGATATCCGATGATATTTTACTAAGTGTATGCATGTTTTGAGATATTGATTGACCTAAATGATGAGTTTTGATAATGATGAAGTGTAGACGTTTTATGTGGTCCTTAAAAAGAAAAAATTTCCTCATGTTTTATGTGATTTATGACTGTTCCATTTAAAAAGACTAGTCCATCTAGTTTCAAGTAATGCTTTGCATGATTTATGATGATGATTAAGGCACTAAAGTTAAGTTTTAAGTAAGGATGTGTCAAAGATATAAGCATGTTGACAATTGCTCTAAAAAGATGTTTAAGAAAGGTCCCCAAGATGAAAGGACAATTCTCACTTGGTGGTTCCTAAGTTTGAGCTACTCCTATGATTGCTACTTATGATTCTAAATTATGTTTTAAAGATTCCATGGGATGACTTAGCACCGAGTGGACTTGAGATTAGGATTTATTCTATTAGTTGAGGTATGACCCATTAAAGTTAAATCTCAAAATCCC
The DNA here is from genome assembly GCA_026153255.1 of Solanum medicagineum. Taxonomy (NCBI): domain Eukaryota; kingdom Viridiplantae; phylum Streptophyta; class Magnoliopsida; order Solanales; family Solanaceae; genus Solanum; species Solanum medicagineum. Next base: position 8,470,935 of record JAPFFP010000113.1, on the reverse strand, counting down.
TAAATATGTACCACCATAGGAGCCCTTGTAGGCTAGGCTAGTGGATCCACGTAGGCCATTTATGTTATTAAGACGCACGCAAAGTTGACGGAGTTCCACTCGGCAAGTGTCTCCCCGTGCCAACTTAGGGGGTTATGTTGGATTCCATATAGTAGCTCACATGGTCTTATATGTCGATTAAGGTCTTCTCCTACAAGCTTGTGATCCTATGATATGTTTTCATTACATGTGATTTCTCATGCATTGACTCTTATTCATATTGAGCTATATTCCTTGTGCATACTTATACTCATTTTATACATTTTTCACCTCATACATACTTATATGTTATATTTATGAATGATGACACTACAATTTCATACATGCATTACATCTCACAAACTTAGTACATTATAACGTACTAACACATATTTTGCCTCCATGATTTAAGCATGTAGGGATGGACACTCCTCCACCAGCTCGTGGCTAGTATTCAGCATTCAAGACTAGCATTGTTATTTGTGGTGAGTCCTTTAGTTTAGGACATTACCATTTCCCTTCTAGCTTGTGTTTTGTACTTTTGAGATGATATATTTATGCCCTTTGAGGCATTTACTTTCTATGTTGCATAATTATGGATTCTTTTCTATTTGATGAAAATCGACTGTTATCGGTATCATCCATCGCTGTATTAGTTGGTATGCTTATGGATAAAGTATGTTAGTTGTTCTTACTGCCTTTTTTTTTTTTTAATGTTGCTTCATTGCTTAAAATGGCTCATAGTCTCTTTTCCCTTATTTTTTCGCAAATGTTCTTATTAACTGCCTATGAATGCTTAAGATGGCTTGGGTGAGGTGTCTTCGAGTATCTTATATTATTCGTCGTGTGACGGCTAGACCCCTAAATTGGATCGTTACAACAATCTTTAAATAACTAAAAATTTGGGCAGTTGTAGACATATTGCATACTCCATGCGTTGATAGAATTTTTCGATAATACTCTATTCAGATGTTATTTTTAATTTATAAATGTAAGCTCACATTTCTAAATTTGAACAAATTCTTTCTTGAAAAAAGATAAAATCCTAACTATAAGAGAAAAGAAAAGAATTTTACCTTTGAAAATTCAAACTTGAACTAGACGGCAACAACAATGATGGCAGGTTGAAGCTGAAGATGAAGGAATTGGAAAAAATATTGTAATTTTGAGTGAGAGAAGAGATTGTGATAAAATATTATTTTTTCTAAAAGAAACAAAGGGTAAAGTAAAAAATTATGATGAATTATTTGTTATATTTTAAAAAATTTAAAAATTATATATTACACCCCAAATAATTAAAAAAATTGAATTGGACTAATCAAACTTGTCACCAATTTTAATTTGGTAACACACACTTCTCACCCTCGCCATAAATTCTCCGGAAACCTAGAAATGTTAAAGCATAACTTGACTCCGTTGTCAAATTTCCTTCAATTTCACTCCAAGTCCAGTAGTCATTTGTTCCAGTTAGCGCGAATCTCCTCTTCAAGCAGCCATTCCCAGTCTAAGGCTTGTCTCCCTCCTCACTGAAATCTTCTTTCTTTCTTTCTTTCATTTTTGGTTTGGTTGTTTTTCACCCATATTTCATTTCATTTGATTCATTCTTTCTTTCTCACCAGATGGAGGCGGCTTCTTATATGTTTGGGCCATACAAGATTGACAAAAAAGAAGTCTTTTATTCCACTCATTTCTCCTATGCCTTGGTCAACCTCCGTCCCCTTCTTCCTGGTATTTCTCATCTTTATTCTTTTTATATGTTTTGTTACTCTACCTGTTATTTTTTACCCAAAAATTTCAACTACGATTCTAAAAATTATTCATTGAAGTGCTGCTTTACTTGTGATAGAAGATTTATTTTTCTATTAACATGATGATTCTAAAACTATGAGGCTTTACGCATTGATCACCATCAGGACAGTGGCTCCAACTGTTATCTGAATTTACTACTGTTATTAAACAATCCTAACGTGGTGCTACTTCTGAAACTTTTGTATTTTCTGAAGCATTACCCTTGCTAGAAGGGGTGATACCTTCCGAAAGTGTACTGTTGGAGAGAAAAACAGACATGGATGAAGAAGAAAACGCACAGATTTCAGATTTGAAGTTACTGCTTTATTAAAAACAATGACCATCATATAAATACATGAAATCATAACTGGAAAAGCTAAAGAAAAGGAGTAAAATAAGCTAAGATTATCTCCAATAACTAAAGCCACATAGGAACTGACTAATCAGATTCTGCACGACACTGCAGCTGATTTATCTGAACTTAATTCTACTTTTAAGTTGTATTTTGAGATACAACTAATCTCTAGCTTTTGAGGCACTACTTTCAACACCCCTTCTTGACTCAAGAGCAGCAACAAGTCTTTTTCTGAGAAACTCAAATCTTGCTCTAGGTAGAGCCTTAGTTAAAATATCAACATTATGAAAATCAGTTTTCCAGTGCGCCAAGTCTATGTCTCCATTCTGCTACACCTCCCTCAAGAAATAAAGCTCGATCTTGAAAAGTTTTGTCTTTCCATGTGAAACAGGATTATTTGCAATGAAATAGCAGCTTGATTATTAACAAAGATTTCAGTGCTCTTCTTTTGCTCCATGTACAAATCTGCCAGCAGCTGCAATGTACTCTACTTCAGCTATAGATTGAGCTATTATTTCTTGCTTCTTTGAACACCAAGAGAACATTCTAGAGCCAAAACTAAAACAGTAACCTGAGGTGCTTCTCATATTATCTGAGCTACTAGCTCAATCACTATCAGAAAATCAAGAAACTGAAAATTTGATTTGTTTTTTTTGAACATTATGCCAAAATTTGCAGTACCTTTGACATATCTAATCACACGTTTAGCTGCTTGAAATGAATTTCGCTAGGACAATGCATATATCTTGAAAGTAAATTCACAGCATGAAGAATATCTGGCCTCGTTGCAGTCAAGTACATTAGGCAACCTATCAGGCTCCTATAAAGTCCTTCATCAACCTTTGCAGCTCCATCTTCTTTGCAAAACCTCTCCTTTTGATTCATAGGAGTTGTTGTAGACTTGCATTCTTCCATTTTGAACTTTATGAGAATGTCTTTAGCATATTTCTGTTGGCATGTAAAGATCTCTAGTCTTTTTTGCTGAATTTCCATTCCAAGGAAGTAGAACATTTCATCAAGATCTGTCATCTCAAAAACCCTCCATTATTTAAGTCTTGAACAAAATGATCAAGTCCAAATTGCTACCTATAACTAGCAAGTCATCTACATACAAAGAGACAATGGTTAAATCAGAATCTTCTTTTCTAATATAGAGTGTAGACTCGCCGAGCCTTTTGAAAGCGTAAGCTCAAAAGATGAATATCAATTCCGCTATACCAAGCTCTTGGAGCCTGTTTTAAACCATACAATGCCTTCTTTAGAAGCTACACTTGTCTTCTTTGCCTTTTATAGAATAACCTTTAGGTTGTTCTACAAAGGTTTCTTCTTCAAGGTAGCCATTGAGGAAAGCTGATTTCACATCAAGCTGGTGGATCTTCCATCCTTGTTGAGCTGATAAAGCTAACAACATTCTTATAGTATCCAAACAAGAGACAGGAGCAAAAGTCTCTGAAAATCTACTTCAAATATCTGAGAGTACCCTTTTGCAACCATCCTGGCCTTGTACTTGTCTATAGAACCATCAAGATTGAGTTTAGCTCTAAACCCACTTGACTCCAATAGCCTTCATATGCCATGGTCTGTCAACCAGCTCCCATGTATTGTTCTTTTCTATCATTTTGAGCTCCTCCTGCATCACATATCTCCATTTTTCATCCTTAGAAGATTCTATAAATCCTCCTGGTTCTAAAATTGCAACATTACACCTTTGATATATATCAGAAAGTGTTCTTGTGCCTCTAAGGTGTACATCATCAACATCTTCATCTAGAAATTCTAGATTTTTTTGTTTTTCATCATCTTGCCAGTTCACAAACTTGACATCCCTGCTAACAATGATTTTGTCATTTTGAGGTTGATAGATCCTATAAGCTTTTGAGAGACTGTTGGATCCTACAAAAATTCCAGGTTCAATCTTCTTATCCAGCTTATCTCTTTTCATCCGAGGTACATAAGAAAAACAAAGACAACCAAATATTTTTAGATTTATTAGCAAAGGTTTGTAACCAAACCAAGCCTCAAATGGTGTCTTCTTTTGCAAGGCCTTAGTTGGCAATCTATTTAGCAAAAAACTTGCAGTATTTGCAACTTCAACCCAAAATTTCTTTGGTAGTTCTTTCTCATGAAGCAAACACCTTGTCATCTCCATTAGCATCCTATTTTTCCTTTCCACTACTCCGTGTTGTTGGGGAGTATAGGATGTTGTTAGTTGATGCTCAATTCCTGCTTCATTACAAAACTTGTTGAATTTTTCTGCAGTATACTCGATTCCATTATCTGTTTTTATCACCTGAAATCTGCAACCACTATAATTTTCCACAAAAGCCTTATATTTCTAGAATACATCGGCGACCTCAGATTTAAAATTCAAAAAATAAATCCAACAATATCTAGTACAGTCATCAATAAAGGCAATATGGTACTTACTATCCTTTAAAGATGGCATTTTCTGAGGTCCGCCTACATCAGTGTGAGTAAGTTGCAGCTTCTGCTTTGCCCTCCATGATGAATTCTGAAATGGAAGTCTTGTTTGCTTCCCATACTGACAACCTTCACAAGCAGGCATGTTCTTCTCAAGGCTTGGGAGACCTTCTGCTAGTTGATTTTCTTTCATAAAGAGTATCGCATCATGATGAAAATTTCCAAGTCTTTTGTGCCATAATTCTAGTTATTTTCCAATTGGACAACTGCTGCTTGCTTCTCATCCAACAAGTTCAAGTTTGAAACTTCTTCCTTTCATCTTGATCTTGAACATCTCCTTGGTATCAACATCCTTAACGACACATGCTTTTTCTTCAAACAACAACTTCAAACCATTTTCAAGCAGTTGTCCAACACTTAAGAAATTTTGATCAAGATCGGGAACAAAAAAGGACATCAGTTATAAGTTTCAAAGCTGTAGGGCTTTCAATTGCATCTGTTCCTCTTCCTCTTGCATCGAGATATTCTTCATTTCCAATTTTGACTTTGGAAATAGAAGATCTATCTAGATCTTTAAAGAGCTGCTCTTGGTCACTGGTCATATGATTTGTGCATTCGCTATCAATTAACCAACTTTCAGAAATTGTTTTACTAGCAAAACAAGTTGCTACAAGCAATTGGTCTTCTTGACATTGATTTACAACTGCCTTAGCTTCTTCTTGTTGCGATTGTGAGTTGCATACCTTCTCCACATGACCTAGTTGACCACATTTGTTGCACTTGACGTCTGATCTCCACCAATATTTCTGTTGAGAGTGATTTGCCTTTTTGCAATGAGGGCAGGGTGGCTGATTTCCTCCCTGTTTGTTGTAATTATTACTCGGCCTTAGTTTCTTGTTCTTTTTCCTTCTCTTGTTTGACTCGTTGTTCTTTGATTTAGCTTGAAAAGCACCTTCAACAGAATCTTCATTCCTCATTATTCTCCTTTCTCCAATGCTTGCAAAGCTTTAACAAGTTCTACTAAGGTAACATTGGACAAATCTTTAGAGTTCTCCAAAGAAGAAATTGTGGCTTCATATTTTTCAGGAAGTGTAACAAGAATCTTTTGAACAATTCTTTCATCAGTGAAATCCTTACCAAACAATCTCACTTTGTTGGCCAAGTCGAGTAGTTGGTCTGCATACTCTTTTATAATTTCTGATTCTTTCATTCTCTTCATTTCAAATTCATGAATCAGAGTAGTTGGTCTGCATACTCTTTTATAATTTGTGATTCTTTCATTCTCTTCATTTCAAATTCATGAATCAGATTCATCACTTGCATATTCTGCATTTTTTCATTTCCTTGGTGTTCCTTTTTTAGATACTCCCAAATATTTGCAGTAGACTTCATTTGCATAATTCTGGTGAGAATCGAAGGTGATACTGCAGAGAAAGGCAAGCTTTAGCTTTGGCTTTCCTTGTCTTATTCTCCCTGTGATTTTTCATCTGATTTATTCTTGAATTATCACCAAGAGGAGTTACTTCATAGGCCTCTTCTACTGCTTCCCAGGGACCCCGCGCTTCAAGGTGAACTGTCATTCTAATTGCCGAAGCTTGGTATTTCTCACCATTGAAAACTGGTGGAGTTAAGAAACTTGTTTTCAGAATTCATTGTCAATAAACTATTTAAGATAATAGTTCAAAGAATGGTTCACTCTCTTCTCACTGGTCCCTCATGATGGCATGCTCTGATACCAATCTATAGGAGAGAAACAGATGTGGATGAACAAAGAAAAAGCACAGATTTCAGATTTGAAGTTACTGCTTTATTAAAAATAATGACTGCCATATAAATAAATGAAATCATCACTGGGGAAAAGCTAAAGAAAAGGAGTAAAATAAGCTAAGATTATCTCCAATAACTAAAGCCTAAAAAGAGGAACTGATAAATCAGATTCTGCACAACGTTGCAGCTGATTTATCTGAACTTGATCCTACTTTTACGTTGTATTTTGAGATACAACTAATCTCCAGCTTTTGAGGCACTACTTTCAACATGCACTCAACAACACATAACAATTAACTTCAATCATTTGGATGGTTGGAAAATTAAAGCCCAAGCTTTCATGGTAAAATGACATGAGAAGACTTGTCATCATTATGAGCCTGTCTGGATTAGCTGATTGTAAGTACATGATGAGTTGTAAGTGCTAAAGAAACTTTGTTAAGCACTGAAATTGATATTATAATCAAGTAGTTATATGTTTGGATATAAGTGTTGAACCTGTTAATAAGCAGTTGATGTGTTTGGTAAATGAAGTGTTGATAAGTTGTTCTTTTGTTAGGAGGACTAAAATAAAATTAAAAGCTTTGTAAAAAAAGAGGAATGACGGATACCGGTGAAGAGGAAGTTAGAAGTTTGTGTTGGGAAAGATAGCTTGAGAATTAGAAAAAAAAAATACGGATATAACAAATGTCAAGTGAAGAGGAAGTTAGGAGGTTTGTTTTGGAAAGATATTTTGAGTCAAAATTAGAAAACATGTTAAGGATAGTATAGTAAAATACCTGGTCAAACCAAAAGTGCTCGTAAGCTGAAAACCATAAGTTGGGGAAGACCAATTTATGGCTTTGGCTGATTTTTGACTTATAAGTACCTTGGTGTTATCTTGATTAAACAGTACTTTGTTGTTTACCAAATGCGTAAATAAGCTAAAAGTGCTTGTGAGCTAGTTTGAATAGTTTATAAGTTTAGTCGAACACCCTCTATGCCTGATGACAATCAAAGTTGGATTGCTTAATTAACAAAGTGATAGCACAGTGACTGCATGCTTGTTGGTGTTGGGTTTTGCTTATTCATCCCTAGACACATTCATTGCGTCATACTTAAAGCATGAATACTAACTGCTGGACCCTTTTTTTAGTGAAAGCAAATAGCCAACATCATACTAGGAAAATGAGTACTATCATGACTTGGACATAAGACAATTGGTAGTGCTTGATTCTATGGCTGTAAATTCGCTTCTAGTCTAGACTTATGTTGGTCGGACTCTCCAAAAATTGTTGCAGGAAAAGTGTCAGATCCTCCAAAAATGCACCACTTTTGAAGGATCCGACATGCACCCGTCAGCACTTTTAAAGAGTTTGAGCAGCGTAGGTCTAGACTAAGGTCTCACTGACAACACTTCTATTGTGATGATCTGGTGATTTGTCAGAACCAAACTTATTAGGATGTGGAATCTATGGAAATTATCTCGGTTCTGATATTTTTATACAAAAATTTTCTCCGACCAATATATATACAAGCACCGAGAACAGATACTCTTTATGCTCAGTGTGTTCCTTCTGCTACTTTGTTTTCAATTCATACTTCTGTTAATTGTGTATGCTTCTGCTAGTCCATTGTATGTTGTGGTATTTATTCATATTTCTTATGTATCTTTTAAAAAAAAAACTTTTATACTTATGTCATCTTTTTTAGTTCTCGCATGAATCCATCTATTGAGCTCCCTTTTCTTTTCATGCAGGTCATATCCTTGTCCACTCTGTAATTGAACAGTTGATGGAGATTCATTAAGTATTTTTTATGTGAATATAGTGAGTTGTGATGATACTGAGGAAGCTAGAATGTGGCACTTGTTTGTCTCCTCAATTTACTTTTAGTATGATTCTGTCTAGTTAACCTATGCTTAAGTATTTCTTTTAATGCAAGACACATGTATTTGGGTGTATATGCGCAAATAAAATATGCCTCTGAGATCAGTTTAGAAAGACCAGCTGTCTTTTTTAAATGGCGACACACTCTAAATTGGTCCAGTTAGTATATCAACTATGCTCAATTGAACCCTTATTATCCAGTCCATTCTGTTTAGGTCCATTTTATTCTGTCTAAATACTTTATAATTTGTCTTTTAAGGCAAATCAAAGTTTTTTTTGTTTGTTTTTTCACATTAGAGGTCTTCTTTTCTTAAAATAATAAAGTTAATACTTTCTAAGTCTCACACTTATCTTTGCATGGATAGAAGTCACAACCATAATTAAATGACGTATGAGAAAAACCAATCCATATGTAAACGTAACAAGAACAATCAGGCATATTTTGCTTCTGTTCTGCTGTGTTCTTAGGTAAATCTACATTGTTTCCTAGAGGTTTAGATTTTCTTAAACAGTTTTCCTCTATGTGATTTGAGGTCAATCTCGTTCGTTCCAAAACACTTCAGTCTTGTACATATAGGCTGATGCATATAAGGTCTGTGAAGAAGAAGATCATAGCTAAACTACTTACACTGCCTTTCTTATGTTGCCATTTCTAATCTTGTCTAATGTTGTATATTGCACATCCTGTGGATGTGTTGAGCTTTGGGGCCCAAAATTCTCTCTCATGCAACATTGCTGCTTTTACAATCATTCTATAGTAGTTGCTTTCATCTTATTATGTTTATTATCTCTAAGTAATTACTTAGCGCTCCTCTCTTTCAAACATCACTTCTAATTTCATATGTTACATTTTATTTACCTGGAACCAGTAAAGTTGTTGCCATGTGACTAGGAAGTCACGAGTTTACTTTCTAGAATACTTCTGCATATATCCAATTTTGGGTCAACTATTTCTCTATGTCGTCAATCAATACAATATCATTGGTAAAGAGCATGCACCATGTAACCTCATCCTATATGCTATTGAATAATGATTAGCTCATTCATGACTAGGTAAAGTAAGTGTTCAGTGTAGATCCTGTGTATAAATCCACCCTTAATGAAAACTCCTTTATATTTTCTCTCACTGTTCCATCACTTTTGAACTCTCTTTCATATGTCCTTTTTGAATTGTGTATTTGATATGAATTACTTTCTTCTCAAGCACCAACTAAAGGTCTTTTCTTCACACAGATGATTTTACCCTCTCTAGTTCAATGAATATCTCATGGAGATCCTTTTTCCTATCTTTATAAATTTTGTTCAATCTTTTTAGCAAAACTATGAACTTTGTTTTAAATCTACCATGCAAACTGGTTATCCATCATTTTTGTACTTTCCCTAAATCTATGATCTATTACTCTCTTCTAAATCTGCATGATGTGAATCATACACATAATACCGTGTTAGTTTGCAAGACTTTGAATCTCTCTTTTGTTTAGTATATATATTAGGAAAACAGTACTTTTGTCACATGTTTGAATCTTCCCAGTCCTTAATATAACATTAAATAGCCTCGTTTGTCATGCTACTCTACAGGATACCATGTGGAAAAGCCTTTACTTGTGCAGACCTAACTATCAGAATGTATCAACATACGTAATCTCTTGTCGTGATTTGTGTTGAGCTGGGGCAATTGATTGAAATAACATCTTCATCTCTCTTTGACTCCCATCTTTGATCAAAATTTGTTGGCAGTTGTATTTACCATTGGTTCACTCCTTTACTGCTCTTCTAGTTGTGCTACTTTCCTACTCTTAGATGCAGAAAAGACATCCAAAAAGCCAGCTGTGATATCCTCTAGAAATATATGAATTAAACATGCTTTGTAAATTCTAAGGATATGTTCTGTCTGATAAATACTAATTTATGTAAAAACTCTTCAATACGGAGGAGTTGGCTCCAATGCCCGGAGCATGAAAGTTTGCAACCAGATAAAAATAGTGTTATTTGCTTTATCCTGTATGATTCGTATGTATCTTTCCAATTTTTTCAACGTTCCCTAAGGGATTGCTGTAGCCTATATGATTTACTCTCATAAGACTCATCCTCCAAATGCAGTTAATAAACTTATCAAAGACCATCATTATGAGGTTCATATTTCTTGAATTATGAATAGTTAGTAAAGAACAAATTGTTGTCTGTTGGAAATGATGCTTGTTCCAGTCTTTTGAAATATCTGTAACTTCAATTTTCTCCCACCAACGTAATAGGTTCTGTTGTGTGCTTTATTGGCTTTTGCACAAAGAATACTCTATCGTATTGGATTCTTAAAAAGCTGGCCTCTTTTTTTCTTTTCCTTTGACCTGCGCATTGGGGATGGTATGAGGTGGCATTCTTCTAAACATTTTGCTAATATGGTTAGAAGCCTCACTCATCTCCAATCCTAAAACTTTGCTATGGTTACAACCATCATATTTGGTCTACTTAACGAAATGTACATGTGCTTGTCTGCCCAAGGCGTGAAGTACAGCGCTTTGCTGAGCTTACTGCTGATGAGACTAGCGACTTGTGGCTTACAGCACAAAAAGTTGGCAAGCAACTTGAGTCATACCACAAAGCATCTTCTCTTACATTTACAATCCAAGTAAGCAAGCTTTATAATTATAGTTTTGTTGTTATCCTTAACGATGATATTGTTGTATATTTGCAAAAATACTACGGAACCTAATTTGCTAAAATTAGACATGTAAATGCAGAATTTGACATTTATAAAGTATTCTCTGCATCAATGTTGATATAAAATGGATTGGTGAGTTTTAACTGTGTTGGAGTTATGCGCATTTTGTCGTATGTATTTAGTTTTTTGGGTCTATTCCTCTGCTTGGAAAGCTGGTCTTAAGTTGTTTGTTTCTGTTAATGTCTCAGGATGGACCCCAGGCAGGACAGACGGTTCCTCAGGTCCATATTCACATCATCCCACGAAAAAGTGGTGATTTTGAAAAGAATGATGAGATTTATGATGCTGTAAAGATTCAAATATCTGCTATTGATTAGTCATACTCAGTTGGCTGGATTTGAAACACATTATATTAATCGATTGCATTGTTCATGCAGCTGGACTTGAAGGAGAAAGAGATGAAGCAGTCACTTGATTTGGACAAGGAAAGGAAGGACAGAAGCATTGAGGAGATGGCTGAAGAGGCAGATGAATATAGAAAACTTTTCTAGTTAAAGAAGCAGATGAAGGGGCTTACATCATCTCATTATTACTCAGAGTCTAGCTGTTGCCCAAGTGCTTTATTGATCACCAGCTATGGTGTGGATCTAACATTTGGATATCTTATATACTATGTGATAACATTCTGCTTGTTACTGAAGTTGTTGCTCTTTTCTCCTATACTCAAATTCCTTTATTTGGATGAACCACCTTTCTGAGAGCTGTTGGCTATTGCTGTTAGGTTAACTACTGTGTATGTCCCACTAATTTTCACTGTGACAGCTTGAATAGAATTTTTGAAGGGAGTGAGAATTTCTCTCCTTTGGTATATTGAACCTAAACCGTAGCAAAAATATGAGTTGAGGGAATCCTTCGGGTTTTAACCTAACCTGAATTCTAATTTCAACTTCCTTGAGCCAAATATGAGCTGGTGGACGGACTCGACTAAACAATTATCAACTGAAATTTAATTAAACAATAAAAGTTTTTTCGGACAATTTTCTATTAATTAACTCAGGTAAAGGAGTTACAACTTAAAACAATGAAAAATGAGTCTAAAGTTTCAAAGTCTCGTCCTTAATCAGAATGATTGGGATTAGAAAGGAGAGAGATCTGACAAGTGAGAAGAAAGGTGAGAAAAATACCAATTATCTGTTGCTTCTCTTTCTTCTGTAGAGTTGGTCAAATCAACGTGACCAGTGCTGATTTGCCATTGTGATGACGTGGCACCCTCTATTCTCATTAATCTACATCTAATTTGGGTCGTTGCTTCTACCTGGTAGTTATAACTACTTATTGAAAGCCCAAGGCCATGACGATACCCTTCCCTGCAAGGCATCCTTGTCCTCAAGGATTAATAACAAAATCAGGAAACTTTGCCTTGATGAAATAATAATCTTCCAATGTACTGTCCTCAGGAGGAAGATTTGAACATTGTATGAGCAATTGTTCTGCTTCACCATTTGCCTCTAAAGAGCCACCTGTCGAACCAAAAAATGACCATCCTCCCCGTAACTGGTGGAGTAGATTGCACCACTTCTTTAGCCCCTGTCTTCTTTTTTTAGAAGGGATACATGGAACATGGGATGTACTTTCAAAGTAGGTGGAAGATCTAGCATATAGGCTACAGGTCCAACCCTTTCTAGAATCTTTGTAGAGCAATTGAAGATTGTCGATAAGGCTGAAGCTTAAGGCATACCATCTCACTAGTTTTAAACTCCCTTTCAGACCTATATAGATCAGCATAGTACTTCACTCTTTCTTGAGCTTTCAACAAATTGTCCCTAATAAGTTGTTGTATCTGTTGTCTCTTTATGATCAATTCTTTAGCATCAGGAACCACAGTATCCATCATTGGTTCCATAGATAGCTGCGGAGGTGAGTACCCAGCTTCAAATAGGGTACACTACAAGCTTGTGTGGTAGTTAGTATTGTATCACCACTTGGCAGAGTGTAACCACTGCTTCCAGTTATGAGGTTTGTGACTAGTCATACACCTCAAGTAATATTCTATACACCAATTAACCCTCCCAATTGTCCATCTATTTGAGGATGAGAGGTAGAACTATATAGGACCTGAGTGCGAATCGACTTGAAGAGAGCTTGCCAAAAGTTACTCTAAAATATCCTATTTCTATCAGAGATAATGGACTCGGGTGCACCATGAAGAGTGTGTACTCGCTTCCAGAACTTAGTTGTGACTTGCAGAGCTATGAAAGGGTAGGATAGAGCTATAAAATGAGCACCTTTAGGAACCTATCAACCACTACAAAGATAACATTCTTGCCTAAGGATTTAGGCAAACCTTCGATAAAATCCAAACTTATGTGTCTCCATGATTGATCAGGAATGGGAAGAGGCTACAACAACCCTAGATGGCGACCATTCTCATCCTTACTCCGATGACAAACTTCACATTAGATACAAACTGCACCACTAATTATTTCATTGTAGGCCAATAAAACAACAGAGACAACCTTTTGAAAGCTTTAAGTTGGCCAGAATGCCCTCCTTATTAAGAACCATGGAAGGTCTAGATCAATTGATGCGTAAGAGGTCCATTAGAGCCCACATAAATGTCACAACCCGAATCTAGGGCCTAGTCATAACATGACGAATGTGACACCCGAAGACACCCCATCCAAGTCTCTTGTTCATATCATAAGCATACATAAGGTAAAATAAGCAATTCATAAGAGAGTAGCAAGCGGAACATATCAATATCAAGTCATAGTTTCCCTTAGGGGAATTACAACATCATAGTTCAATAAATGTCTCTACATCATAAGATGTTGGTGGGGACTAGAACATGCTATATTAGCTCACTTTCAAGATAGAATAACGATAAAATCGTAAAGTCTCAACATGAAAGCATAATATGAACAAAGCTTGTCTTCGAAGCATGGGAACTCACCAACAATCTTGAAAGATAAAATCCAAAAGCTAGACATGAAAGGGAAGAATAGGCTCGTCGTCCATTCCTACATGGTTAGATCATGTACGTAAAGAAGTATGCGTTAGTATGTGGAATGTAGTAAGTATGTAAGTATGTCATGCATCAAGGAACATCATAATATACTATCAATATGCATAATCATAGTCAATAGAATAAGGACAAGATGTATGAGCAATGCATGCTTAAAAACCATGAGCAGAAGCATCATTAAAACCTTTCATCATCCTAGCATACATATGTGAGAATAATACCATAACCAACAATAAGACCATGCGGACTATTGCATAGAATCTCGATGTTCCCTCTACACCAAGCGAAAGAGGAGTCTACTTTGCCGAGGTAGACTCGACCCTCACCCTATAAGCTCTATCCTAGCATGATGAGAATCACATATACATAAAGATCCCACTCTTTAGGCTCTGTCCTAGCATGGTAAGTATCATGTGAACATAATGCTAACTAGATCCAATAGCTAGCCTTATAGGCACATAATCATCAACCTATGGTGGCACGTAGTTATGAGACTTGAGAATTTATATAAGGACCTTTGGAGATAGTCCCCCTCAGACAAGCTCATTCGGTGCGAAGTCATATCCACGAAATACATAATCATGCATATACATAGCTTTTTACATAATTCATACTTTAACAAAATCATACTTCAATAGCTTGTAAAATAAGCATCACAACTTCATGAAAACATCTCATATAATAGGAATAGTCTACCTACATAACTTTCATATAGTATGGGTATGCCCCCCATCTTATCATCATCATTGCATAAGCATTAAGGTCTTAAGCCACCCTTATCATCATAATATCATCATCATCATCATCATCATCATCATCATCACCATTAAAACATGTTTTTCATTCTTAGAATCATAGTTAATGAAAATCATAGCTTTGTCATAGGAAACTAGGGTCATGTGTGGGTTCATGAGCAATTGAGTTAAAATCATGAAATTACATTAAAATCATAGAGGAATCATGCAATTGAAATCAATTTGGATCATTAGTAAAGGAACCCACATCAATTCAACAAGCCCTAATCATCATATACTTGAAATCACTTTCATTCTCTTGGAAATAATAGAAATCATGTAATTCTTCATAATTCATCTATAAATAGGTGTAATCGTCATGTAGGAATCCTAATTTAACCATTTCAAATCAAGTCATAAAAGCTCATAGAGTTTTATGCTTAAACTTTGACAAAAAGGGAGACTTGAGTTGGGCTTCATGTATGAATCTAATCCATGAATGAATCCTACATACCTCAAGTGAAAAACCTTAGAAATTGGGGATGAAAGACCCGGAAATACTTAGCCAATCGGAAAGAATTATTAGAGAAAGAATTTTTGTAACTTTTGGGAGAGGTTCTGAGAGTGAATGTGTTAGAATGAAATAGGAATACATTTTATAGGACTTTAGTCGTTTAAGTTAGTTAGGAGGGTCAAAACGACATAGTTTAAGAGTTAAACAAATTGAAAATGACCAAAAAGACATTTATTTAAAACTATCGGGTCATTCACGAAACCCCATTCACGGCCTATAAACCATTCAATGAGTTGTGCTTTGCTTTCATGGAATACTTGACACAAAATTTTAGTTACTGGAAATTGCACCTTGAAACCATGAAACCTTATCTATGGTCCATGGATCCATTTACAGGCCGTAATACCCTCCGTAGAGTGACTTCCATACTTAGAAAATTTATATTCCTCAGGGTCCCTATAACGATCTAGTCCACGGGTCATGGTTCCATTCACGACTCGTCCTACTCTTTGTGGAATGAATTCCTAAAACTCAAAAATTGTCCAACTTTCTAAACTCCAACCACAAGGCCTTTCTATGACCCGTGGTCCAATTCACAAGTCGTAGATTCCCTTTGTCTATTTCTATTTTAAATCTTTTTCCATTCTATTAAGTCATCAAGTTAAATTTTCTTCTAAGACAAAAGTTATTATGTTTCTCCTAAGTTAGTGATGTCGCTCAACTCGACTACTCAAAAGCAGAAGGGGTGATCGTCATCAGCATAATAATCCAACTTTAGAGGTTGGAATCGATCCACAGGGAATCATTGTTCAAGGCCGAAGAGACTCGTTGGACCAAGTTATTGTTGTATCATGGGGTTCCAAAATCAAAATAGAGTTCAGCTAACAAGTTTTGATTGTAGAATTAAACAGCTATAAAGGGAAGATGTTGGGGATGTGCAAATATGGGCTATAATCTAACAAATGGGTCTATATACTTGACTACATGAGTTGATGTTGAGTGTATAGGCTAGGTTGTTTGTAACCCAAATCACCTATGATATATGCGTGTTTCGCATGAATCAGCTAAGATATCACACAGGGACCACTGAGGACATCCTTGGCCTAAGAAGTCGAGCTAAACACCTACTACTTTGACCGTTGAATCCATGAATGTGGATATCAACTGAAATCCCATAAGGTTTCCGGCCATTATATCCATTTAACACTCTAATAATCCTAGCTAAGTAACAATCTTAAGAGATCTAGAACAAAACCCCAAGTTTGCAACCTTGAAATTCATATATTAAACTTAGGAATAGGTATAAATTCACCCAAATCAACTACATATAAGTTAAGATATCACAAAGCCAACAAGTAAATCAAAGACTCATATTAAAAGCACACCCCTAACATGGGGTTTTAGTCACACATGTTAAAAATTAAAGATTGATTACCATACATAGTAGCAGAGGTCATGGGTAACAAGATTGAGTACAACTCAGTGGTTATCACCAGTTAATCCTCTGCAATTTAATTCCCAAAAGCTTCAAAATCCTAGCTTCTCTTGCATTCTAAGAAGAAGGTTCTATGTACTACTACTACAGTGTAATTATTTTGATAAGGAATGAATAGATGTTGTACAACGTCCTTTCTAAAATTGCTTATATACTCCATGCAAATGTGTGAAAGTTTGTGCTGCAAAATACCATTGGGCAGTCAAGGTCGACCATCGCCGAGCACTCCGGCGATGCAACAAATATGCACTTGACAACTTTCTTGTGCATCTTTATAAGGCTTCTTCCACTGCAACATTAGGTGATGTCTCTTTGCTCCTCCTTTCCAATTTGTCGATGCACCAAAATATTCTTCATATCGCCTTTCTGTCAGTGTTTTGGGGCTTTGGGTGCTGCAACTTTATGCGATCACATGTACACTTTGGCGTATCACCGAGTAGGCTTTACGACATCAATCATGACCGCACTCTTGACTTGTCTTGGGACCTTGGTCGCTGCATAGTTAAGCAATCTTTATGAGCATTCGACGAATCGCCGAGGATATCTTGGTTAGCAATTGAAATTATTAGCACACTAAGGGCAATGTTTCCTTGCAATTTCTCCCCAGAATGAGTTCGAGATATAGACTCATCAACACCCCCAACTTAGGCTTTTGCTTGCCCTCAAGCAAATCAAACATCAACCGATCCAGGTCAAAGCTTAAGAATAGGGCCATAGGGAGCAACACATACATTTTCACCTTTTTCATCCTTATTCGAACTTCTACAACCCACTTACATGATCTTGAAGCCTCGAAAGATGACTGAGGAGTAATCAAAACATGGTTATACTCACAACTGCTCATGTAGCTGCTAATCACTGCCCAAAAACATCACCACTTGCCCTCACGCCAAAGAAGATCCTGATCACTCAAGATTATGCCATTGATTTATAAAGGATCTCTTCAACTCTCACTCTCCCAAATGATAAATAACATATAAGCTTCAACCCCTAGGCTTACCCTTATTCTCAATCAGAATTCACTTGACTTTTTTCTAGACTAGGATCTCCAAGGACTTTGCTAGGATTGTAATATAGGATAAAGGTTGGGTAGGATAGCATATGGTCAATAGTGGCTCATCCCTCCTAAAACTCTACATGTTCTTTCAAGCGCAAAGGTTCTTTTAGTTCCTTTTTCATTCATTCCATTCTTAGCATCTCTTTTGCTTTTGATTCATTCACCCTAAGTGTCTCCCTTTTGTCTTCTCTTTCACAACAAGACTTTCTTTCTCTGTTTTTTTTAGGGTCCTCAATTTTCAAACTTTCTGTTTTTCACTTTTTCTTTTTCTTCTAGGAATCCTCGATGTCTTTCTTTCATTCTCACCCTTTTTATTCCAACTCTTCATGGGAAACACTTTCTCATTCCCATTAACCACCCCCAACTTAGCCTTTGGCCACTGCTTCACCTTCAAGTTCAAGGAGGGATTGGTAAGAAACAAAAAGGA
>JAPFFP010000113.1:8428069-8451894 GCA_026153255.1 Solanum medicagineum | reverse complement strand
AACTATTGGGAGTCATCTAAATGCTAGGGGCTTGTGTGATCTGGGAGCGAGCATAAACCTTATTCCCAATTCCTTATTCTTGAAGCTGGGGCTTGGAAGGCCGAAGCCGACCACCATGGGGTTACAGCTGGCACATAGGTCCGTGGCTAGGCCCGACGGAGTTATTGAGGATGTCTTAGTCCAAGTGGGATCTCTCATTTTCCCTGTGGACTTCGTCATTCTAGATTTTGAGCCGGGCCCTGAGGTCCAATTATACTTGGGCACCCGTTCCTAGCTACAGGAGGGGCATTGATCGGTGTCGCCGCAGGAAGGCTCACCATGCGAGCGCATGATAAGGTAGAGGTGTTTGATGTCTACAAGGCTACAAAGCTACCAGCTGCATATAAAGATCTTATAGGTACCACAGTGATAGACATTGCAGTTGCTATGAGCCAAGTTGAGATTGAAGATCCACTAACCAGGGTGTTGTTGAATCAAGGGCTTGTGGATGATGTTGAAGCCCGAGAGATTGAGAGTGTGCTAAATACTCACAATGTGAGTATGCTAAAAGAAATGAATGAACCATTAAATAGGGTGTTGGGACCACCACCTAAACCCTCAGCTGAAGAGGCTCCTCAGTTGGAGTTGAAGCAATTACCATCTTATCTCAGGTATGAATCCTTGGTGAAAATAATATATTACCCGTAATCTTATCTGCTTCATTGGCTGCAACTCAAGTAGAAGTGGCTGTTGCAGTGCTAAAGAAACGAAAAAGAGCAATAGGGTGAAAGATGTCTGACATCCATGACATCAATCCAATTCTATGCATGCCCAAAATATTCATGGAAGAGGATCACAAGCCAGTGGCCCAACCACAGAGGAGGCTGAATCCTATCATGAAGGAGGTAGTGAAGAAAGAGGTCATAAAGTGGTTAGATGCAGGGATCATCTTCTCTATATCAGACAACAAATGGGTAAGCCTTGTGTAATGTGTTCCCAAGAAGGGCGGGATGATGGTTGTCACCAATGAAAAGAACGAGCTGATTCCGACTAGAACGGTAATGGGGTGAAGAATTTGCGTGGATTACAGAAAATTGAATGATGCCACTAGGAAATACTATTACCCCGTGCCTTTCATTGATCAGATACCGGACAGACTTGTGAAGCAGGAGTATTGCTGCTTTCTTGGTGGGTACTCAGGATACAACCAGATAACCATTGCACCCGCGGACCAAGAAAAGACAACCTTCACATGTCCATATGGGGCCTATGCTTTCAAATGCATGCCCTTTGATTTGTGCAATGCACCAGCCACTTTCCAAAGGTGTATGATGGCTATCTTCCATGACATAGTGGAGAACTTTGTGGAGGTGTTTATGGATGACTTCTCAGTCTTTGGCGAATCCTTGGAGAGTTGCTTACAGAATTTGGACAGAGTACTAGCAAGATGCGAGGAGACTAACCTCGTTATTAACTGGGAGAAATGTTATTTCCTAGTTAAGGAGGGGATAGTCTTAGGCTACAAAGTGTCCAAGAAGGGTTAGAGGTAGACAGAGTAAAGATCGAGGTGATCGATAAACTGCCACCACCGGTTTCAGTCAAGGGAGTTCGGAGTTTTCTGGGACATGTTGGGTTCTTCCGCAGGTTTATTAAAGTCTTCTCAAAGATTGTGAAGCCACTGTGTGTCCTGTTGGATATAGAGGTACCGTTTCACTTTGATGACTCTTGTTTGCAGGCGTTCGAAACGTTGAAAAAGAAGTTGGTGGAAGCTCCAATTTTGGTAGCACCTGATTGGGGTCTCCCATTTGAGCTGATGTGTGACGCCAGTGATACACCGCGGGGGTGGTACTGGGGCAGCACAGAGACAGAGTTTTCCATTCTATATATTATGCTAGCGAAACCTTGGATGCAGCACAGAGCAACTATACAATTACTGAGAAGGAAATGTTGGATTTAGTGTATGCATTTGATAAGTTCAGAGCATATCTGGTGGGAAACCAAGTGGTGGTGTTCACAGATCACGTGACAGTCAAATACTTGTTCAATAAAAAGGACACAAAGTCGCGCCTGATCAGATGGATCCTGTTGCTCCAAGGGTTCGACATTGAGATCAAGGACCGCAGGGGAAGCGAGAACCAGGTTGTTGATCATCTATCCTATCTGGAAATGGATGCTCACATAGGTGAGCAATTATAAATCAGAGAAGAGTTTTCCTAACGAGCAGCTGTTAGCAATTGAGGTGGAACAATTACCATGGTACTCTGACATTATAAACTACTTGGTAAGTGGTGGGTTCCCACCCGATGCAACATACCAGTAGAAGAAGAGGTTGGCCCATGATGCTAAGGCATATATCTGGGATGAGCCATACCTGTTCAAACATGGAGCTGACCGCATAGTGAGGAGGTGTGTTTCGAAGGTGGAGATGAAGCAAATTCTTGTGAGATGTCATGCCTCTCCGTATGGGAGTCATCATGGTGGTGATAAGACAACGCACAAGGTATTGCAATCAGGTTTCTTCTGGCCCACTTTATTCAGATATGTTATTCAGTTCTCCAGGTCCTATGATGCTTGCCAGAAAATAGGTGCCATATCCCAAAGGGATGAGATGCCCCTAAACAATATACTGGAAGTGGAGATTTTTGATATTTCGGGCATTGATTTCATGGGGTCATTCCCACCATCATTCGACTGTCACTATATTTTGGTAGCTGTGGTCTATATGTCAAAATGGGTAGAAGCAACAACCTTTCCAACGAATGATGCTAAGGTGGTGAGTAAGTTCCTCAGAAAGAACATCTTCACACAGTTTGGTACTCCAAGAGCCTTTATCAAGGATGGCGGTACCCACTTTCTCAACCAAACCGTGAAGATGCTGGCAAAGTATAGGATCAGGCACAAGGTGGCCACAAAGTACTATCCACAAACCAGCGGGCAGGTTGAGGTATCTAATCGGGAGGTGAAGCAAATATTGCAGAAAACCATAAATGCCACCCGAAAAGATTGGTAAAAGCTTGATGAAGCGTTATGGGCATACCAAACTGCATACAAGACCCTAATTGGAACCTCTCCGTATAGGCTTGTGTGTGGCAAGGCTTGTCATTTGCCCATAGAGCTTGAGCATCAGGCGTACTGGGCGATAAAGAAGGTGAATCTTGACCCTAAGCTCGCCAGCAGGAAGAGATTAGAACAGTTGGAGGAGTTGGATGAATTTCATCTTCAAGCTTATGAAAATGCTAAGCTCTACAAGGAGCATACCAAGAAGTGGCACGACTGAAACGTAATCAAGTGGAACTTTGAGCCGGGCCAACAGGTATTGCTCTTTAACTCCCGTCTTAAACTGTTTCCAGGAAAGCTAAGATCCAAGTGGAGTGGACCGTTTGTGGTGGTGACGGTTACTCCCTATGGTGCAGTGGAGTTGAAGGATTTTACCACGAACCAAACCTTTTTGGTAAATGATTAACGTGTCAAGCACTATTAAGGTGAGGACAGGAATCAAATTGTAGAGGCCATGGATTTAGCCAATGATGAATGATCCAATCATACATATTGCCACGATGTAAAATCAGGCGTTGCTCGAGAGGCAACCCATGGTGAGGTAACAATAGTCATTTTCTTTTCTCTATAAAAAAATTCAGAAAATCAGATTTCGTACAATGAGTGAAAAATTTGCACAAGTATAGGTCTTCGATGCTTCCGAGTCGCGGACCTTGTCCAATTTTGTGCAGATTTTTTTCCGTCCTAATTTCTCGATGATTCGTTGGATGTTTTTTTTTGTTTTCTTGGTCTAATTCATTAGTTTTACTATTTTGAAGCATGTTAAGGTGTTTGGGGAACTTTTCGGGTTCCGGAGCAAAAAAATAAAAATTTTAAGGAGCTCAAAATAGTGAGCATTCGCGATGGTACCGCGATGCGGTCCATCGCGGATGCTTACTGTTTCTGCACACAGGAAGCAAATTTTTTGAAAGTGTAGATCCGCAAGGGAATGAGGTGATGTGTAAATTCGACCGCGCGAAGACTTGGCCCCACCCAATTTAAATACCCCCATCCATTTTTCCTTTCCCTTTCACGCCCAAACCCGAGCCCTTTCCCTTTCTTCTCCATTTTGCTTTTCTTCCTCTTCCCTTTTTTTCCAAAATTTCGGATAACTTTGTGTTGCACTTCAATTGGGTCACACACTCAACTGCACGTACTTCATTCTCCTCACCAGGTATGATTTCTTTACTTCAAGTTTATTTCATTCTAAGGCTTCATGTTGAAAATTCTTCTTGAATGGGGGTTAAATTCAAAGAGAGTTTCTTGTTTTATGGGTGATTTTTTGTTGATACTTGTTGGGTGTGCAATCCTTGTGTTTAATTTATTCCTGAAAAGTGAAGTTTATGTTTGGTTTGTGTAGTTGGAACCCTAAGTCGAATGTGTGCTCAAATTTGGGAAGGATTTGAGGGCTTTCGTGTGTTATTAACCACACTTCATGTTTCTGTGATTTCTATGTCGAATCGTGCAAAAGTTCAATTGTGGGGTTAAGTGCATGTCGTTGGGGGTCAACTGGGTAGTAGAACACTACGAATTGGGGTTAGTCGTATAACTACAGTAATTTGTGGCTGATTGGGGATCTTCTGCTTTCGTTTTTGTGATTAGGCATTATTTGATTTACTATGTTATGAATTGTTCCCAAGTGTTATTGTGGGGAGGGAGTACACTATCTTGGGGGTAGATTGGTTGACATTTATGTTATGCATACTAGTATTCTTCCGCATTCCTTATGAGTGTGTACTTCGATGTTAGTTTGTGCCGAATAAGTAAGTGTGGGGTTGAAGGTGTTGAGTGCGGGGTACAAGTGTTAGGCTTGGTGATGTGATGTGCAGTTGTACTTGTACTTGTCAAACACTGTGAGGTTATGTGGCTATGTTGTGTTCTTATGTGTGAGGAACCGAGCTAAGTGAGGGTGTTAGATTGTTGAGCGGTAGCACGTACGACGTGGGGAAGTCTGAGTACCCTCACCATACGGGCTTGAGTGTAAGTGTGGGGTTGGGAGCATGGTTGCCTGTGTGTTGATTGTGGACTTATGTTTTGCAGGTACTATGTCTTCAAGTGCTCACCGAGACGGTCAAGCTAGCAGAGCCAGGGCTTCCAATTCTAGGAAACATCCCTGAGATATCCCAAAAGTGCCTCAGGATGCTAGGAGGGGCCAGCAGATTTGGTATGGGGCCAAGGCAATGAACACGGAAGGCAAAAGGTCGTATCAGTCTCATAATAAGATGAAATACTACCCGGATGTTCCAATTGACGTGGACTCCCTAAGGGATGAGTACCCCAGATTCTTAACCGGTGTAATGAGTTATGGTTGGGTTTCTTGTTCCAACTGCCCATGCCCTGCAATCTGAGTTTGGTGCGGGAACTCTACGCTAGTATGAGCACGGAGACGCGGACCCAATCTTTTGTGGTTTGAGGAATGGAGGTGAACTTCTCACCCCTTGCTATTAACAGGGTCCTCGGCACCTCCGAGGAGGTCTCCAGGGGTGATTTTACTAAGCTATTCCTTCACCCCCCATACCGAGCAATCCGGCACACTCTCTCAGGGCCAACCTCAACAACCAAATGAATTCGACACGCGGAGAGGGGCTATCACCTATCATTCCCATTCTCTCATATATCCAAGGAGGCCCGAGTTTGGGTCAAGTTGGTGACGCACTTGTTCTTCCTGGGCCAGCACTTCACAAATGTAATGAGGGATCGAGTATGCCTCACCTACGCACTCATGATGGGAATGCCATTGAACTATGGTGGCATCTTCAGGCTCGCAATGAGGAAGGCCAAGACCCATTAGGGTAGCAGATACGCATTTGGGGACCTTATAACTTCTTTGTGTCGCATGACAGGTGTACCCAGGAGGAGGTCGATTATTGCCTAATCATCCAGGCCCCCTTTTATGTTGCCACCAATATTAAGGGGCCGAACGTGTCTTTGGGGCCGGTGCTGACCAGGACGGAGAGAGCCTACCGCGATGAGTCGATCATGGGGCGTATGTACGGGCTCGAGATGCTTCGACACCGGACTAGCGGCTGCCCCTCCACAAGAGTAGAGTTACAAGATGTTGAGGTCCAATATTTGCTGAACGCCCATGCAAAATCTGTCTTACGTGTTGGACCAAGTTTCATCGAGCCTGTGGAGGATGATGTACCCACAGACTCGGGGGAGGTGCATGATGATGATGATGAACCAGAGGACCAAGAGGTAGCAGATGAGCCACCAGTCTACTCAGGGGTGATCCATTTTGCCGGGGCCCGACGATGAGTCAGCACCGGAGTTCCCGCCTCACAGGTTTTGTATGGTTAGCATTTGGGGCAGTGCTAAGTCTACGTGTGGGGTGGGGGATCCATCTGTTCTTCATGCTTCTATTTCTATCTCTGTTGGCATGTATTAAGACCACTATTTCTGTTGCTATTCTGTGATGTTATTATTTATGTTTGGACATCTTCTAGTTAAGTTTCGTCTGTAATTAAACTATTAACTACTTCTATGCATGGATGTTTTAATGTCAGTATGTTGTGAATGCAATGAGTTAGTGGTAGTTGTATGTCTGTTGAAATAGTTGTGTTAGTCATAGTTGAGTGATGGGGCCCTATGATGGATGGATGACGATCGCCTTAAGGGCATTCGTCGAATCGAGTTCATGTAAAGTGTAGTAGTGTGCAAATGAGCACGAGCGCAAACATTCGAACTTAGTTTAAGGGTAGTTACTTGATCCTTGTAAGTCACAAGTATATTCATGCTTAATTAATTGAACTCGTGTGAATACCATAATAGGAACTCTAGTGCTAACCTTGCGGTGAAAGTGTGCGAAGAGTGAGCAAGCTAATTGTGAGTCTCTGTTCCGATAGGTTCGAGAACTTTCCTGGTATGTAGAGTGGACTTGGTAGGAGTTGGAACTAGAGGAGAGGATCTAGACATTTCTTTGATAGACGAAAATGACCTTAGTTATCCCTTTTTGAGCTTTAGCCTAATCTTTGACTAACCACAATTCAAGCCAATCCCTTTTCTTTGATAAAGTATCCGTCTTTGATCCTAATTCCCTAGTGCTTGAGCACGGTGAATCAGAGGAGGGGGAACTTGAGTGGACACCCGAGGGCTGAGCAATAGTAAAGTGTCCAAAAAAAATGAAAACAAGAAAATTTATAAGAATAATGTCGACCAAACAGTGTTGGTACGAGTTGTGTCCGCATCGCGGAGCAAATGCGGATGCATACTATTTTGGCCCCAAGTGCAGTCATTTATCCAGTGTTGATCCGTGATGTCTCCGCATTGCGGATCCATCGTGGATGCACACTGATTCAAGAAAAAACAAATATATATATATATATATATATATTTACTTTTAGTTATTTGCTTTGCAGGGTGTCTACATAATCGCAGTGGTATTATTTTTGGTAGCGGATGTAAATAAGCAAGAGTACTTATAGCTTGAACTAGAAAGTGGTAGCAAGGGCTGTGAATTAAGGAGAAACGAAAGGGATGGAGGGATGTGAAGTGTGTGCAACAAGCGCGTGGGAATTGAGCCATGACAAACATATCCATAAATGTATCCCATCTACCTGGAACCTATATTACAGCTAGACAAAGACCACCTACGTGATCCTCTAAGGAAAATTCCAACTGGGTCTACATTAACATTAAAGGCAAACCTATGGAATCTAGAAGCAACTTGAGACATCTTATCAGAGAGTGAGAGTTGTTTGTGTACCCATTCTTAATCTTTTGTTAAATTTTTAGTGGTGTGCACGGGTAATTCTTCTTGGTGATTTACACATTATCTACACTACCTAAATATGTCAGTTCAATAGAAAATTAAACATCCACAAGGAAAAATAATCACGGCAAGAAAACCTTGGGATTAAAAATAAGGGAATTTATGGACTTGAGGTCACTCAGACTTCACCTTAATCCATAACTTCCCACACCCCACCAAAACAGAATACTTTGTCCTCAAAGTAAAGACATATACAAGAGGTACAAGGGGCATACCATGGGTTGCCACCCAGGAAGCGCCTGATTTATTGTCGTGGCACGACAGGAAGCTTTTTTGCTCATGCCTTCTCAAGGTTCCAGTCTTCCACTATCTTAATTTCTTCCATGTCACCCATGTACAATTTGACCCTCTGTCCATTGACTTTGAAAGTTTTACCCTCCCAACTTTCTAAATCAATGGTTCCATAACCCAAAACACATACAACTCTGAAGGGCCCCATCCACTTAGATCTGAGTTTCCCAGGAAATCACCTCAACCTAGAGTTATAAAGCAACACCATGTCTCTTGGAGAAAATTGGCAGTTCTCAATTCTGCGATCATGCTGACTTCATCCTTTGCTTGTACAATGCAGAGCTCTCATATGCTCGTAGCCTAAACTTCTCGAATTTATTTACTTGCATCAATCTAGATGTTGCTGCTTCATTCCAGTCTAGATTCAACTTCTTAAGTGCCTATAGTGCCTTGTGTTCAAGCTCAACTCACAGGTGACAGGCTTTCCCAAATACCAATTGATAAGGGGACATTTCGATAAGAGTTTTGATAGCTGTGCGGTAGGCCCATAAAGCATCATCCAACTTTCTTTACCAGTCAGTGCGATTTACATTCGCCATTTTGGATAGGATTTGATTGATTTCCCTATTTGATACTTCTACTTGCCCACTTGTTTGGGAATGGTATGTGGTTGCTACTCGATGCTTCACACCATATCTTTCAAGGAGAGCTTTGAATAGTCGGCTGCAAAAATGAGAACCTCCCTCCACTGTTAATTGCCTGAGGTGTATTGATCCTCGAGAAAATATTTCTTTGGAGAAACTCGGTAACACTCTTACATTTATTGTTCAGTAGAGCTACAACCTTTACCCATTTAGAGACATCATCAATTGCAACCAGAATGTACTTATTCCCATGTGAGTTGATAAAGGGTCCCGTAAAGTTAATGCCCCAAACATTGAATAGTTCTATCACCAAAATAGGATTTAGATGGAGTTCGTGCCTTCGCGAGACCGCGCCCTCTCTTTGACATCTATCACACGACTTGACGTAATCACGAGCATCTTGATGTATAGACGGCCAATAGTAGCCATATTATAACACCTTGTAAGCAGTTTGAGCTCCACTTGATGACCACCCACCAATGAAGAGTGGCATGCTTAAAGAATACTCATCATTTCAACTTTTGGGACACATCTGCTGATGTCCACACAAATACAAAAAATAAGGCTCATCCCAACAGAACTACTTTACATCGTGCATAATCTTGCGACGCTGATGGGTGTTCAGGTCAGGGGGCACTAATCACTCACCAAATAGTTGGCATAGTCATCAAACCAGGGTTTAAGGTCATGTGATACCGCTAGAACTCTCTCATCGGGGAATGAATCATTGATGTCATGTCCATCATCAAATTTACCATAACTTCATCTTCCAATCTAGAAAGGTGATCGGCTACCTAATTTTCTGAGCCCTTTCTGTCGATAACATCAAAATTGAATTCTTGCAAGAGGAGTACCCATCTGATCAATCTTGATTTTGCATACTTTTTAGCCATAATAATGGGTGCTGAAGTCAACCTTCTTTTCAAATCTTCGAAGGCTTGCATGCATGCATCATTAAATACACACTTGGCATCTTTCTCCAACAACTTGCACAAGAGTTGTGACATCTTGGAGAAGTCCTTTGTGAAGCGACTGTAGAATCCTGCGGGGCCTAGAGAGCTCTTGATACCTTTCACTGAAATTAGTGGTGGTAGTTTCTCGATAACCTTGTTTTTTGCTTTATCGACCTCGATTCCCTTGACAAAAATTCTGTGACCAAGTACAATGCCTTCTTTGACTATAAAATGACATTTCTCCCTATTTAGCACCAAGTGACTCTCAACACACCTCTGTAGCACATCACGCAAATGTAACATGCATTCCTTAAAGGACTGGCCAACAACACTAAAGTTATCCATGAAACCTCAATAGTCCTTTCAACCATGTCTGAGATGATAGACATCATGCATCTTTGAAATGTGGCTGGAGCATTACATAGTCGAAAAGACATTCTCTTAAACACAAAAGTACCGTATAGGCATATGAAAGTTGTCTTCTCTTGATCTTCAGGCGCAGTAATAATTTGGTTGCACCCGGAATATTCGTCAAGAAAATAATACCATCCCTTCTCTGCCAGTCTATCAAGCATTTAATCCATAAAGGGCATAGGCAAATGATCGTTCTTAGTAGAAGCGTTGAGTTTCCTGTAATCCATATACATCCTCCACCTAGTAACCGGCCACATAGGAATCAACTCATTCTTCGCATTAGGTACCACTGTGATACCTCCTTTTTTTGGAACACACTGCATTGGACTGACCCATTCACTGTCGGCAATTGGGTAGATCACTCCTGTGTCTAACCACTTGATGATTTATTTCCACACAACTTCTTACATTGGGGGGGGGGAGGGGTTCAACCGTCTTTGATGCTTAATACTCGGTTTGTAATCCTTGACCAGTTGAATCTTATGAGTGCATCTCCTAGGAGGTATGCCAATAATGTCTGCAATTGTCCACCCAATTGCCCTTTTGAATTTCTTAAGAACGTAGACGAGGGCCTTTGTTTGGGCTTTATTCAAGTAGGCTGCAATTATGACAGGCAAAGTGTTATTCTCTCCCAAGTATGTATATTTCAGATGAGCTGGTAGTGCCTTTAACTCTAACTCTAGTGGGACTACTATGGAAGGCTTCGTAGGTGGCATTTCCCTGTTGCACAAATCTAATTCTAACCTGTCCTATCGCCTAGGCCCAAATGACACCCTAAGAGCATTCACAGTTTCCTCATAATCAAGTATGCTGTCATCATTGAGATTCATCAACACAGCTGCTAAAGGTTCAACTCCCATCCTCAACTCAACCGGGATCTCCCCTTCAACATCCTCACCTATTTCAATCATTAATACCACCTGGAACTCACAACTTCTTCTATCTCGCTGGCCCACTTGAAACACAACTGCCTCTTCCCCAAACCTGAAGGTAAGCAAACTCTTCTCCATATCGACCATGCTCTCTCTATGGCTAAGAAATGGTCCCCCCAAGATGATAGGGACTGCAAAATCAACCTCACAGTCAAGTATAACAAAATTAGCGAGAAATATAAATTTATCTACCTTAACCAACACATCATATAGAATCCCTACGAGCTTCTTGACTGTTCTGTCTGCCTTCAACAACTGCATCTTTGTAGGAACAAGGTTACCCAAACCAAGCTTTCTGAATATGACAAGAGGCATCAAATTGATGCTGGCTCCCAAGTCACATAGTGCTCTAGCAAATGCAAGTTTCCCAACTAAGCATAGTATAGTAAATGCACCTGGATCTTCACGCTTCTGTACCAAAGACTTCATGGTAATGGCACTGCAATGTTGAAACTATTAGGAGAGGTCTTGGCTAACTTTATGCTTCTTCATGACCAAGTCTTTCATCCATATCGCGTATTCCGGCATCCTCTCAAGATCCTCAACTGAAGAGAAGTCTAGTGACAACTTCTTAAGCATTACCAAGAACTATTCAAAATTACCTTCCTCTTTTCTCTTCCCAAGCCTTTGGGAAAACGGTGGTGGGGGCCTTGGAAAGATTTTATATTTCTTTGGTCGCTCGTTTGCACTGGGTATCTCAATCTCTTTTTTTACCCTCTTTCTGCATCCTCCATCTCCAGCCATTAGCGTAGGACAATCAAAAGTACTTTTTCCATTCTGAGTCATCATTGTCATGCAGTGCCCTTCGTTCTTAGGGGTTTGAACCATATTTCTTGGTAAGATACCCTCTTAACGTTGGTTCAATTGCGAAGAAACTTGCCCAAATAGTTGTTCTAGTTGCTTAATCGCCACCGAGTGAGACTCTATTTTTTGGTTAATACTTGAAATATCCATTTTCATTCCTTTTAAAGTCTCATTTTGGTGGTCTGCCCTCTTCAACAACTTGTCGAACATCTCCTCGATTCTAGAGTTACTTGACTCGGCATCACGGCAGTGAGGTTGCACATAAGAACCAATCCTGTAGCCATCTCTTCTTCCCCATTCGGCATCTGACACTCTCTCTCTTTTAGTATCCACCCCGATTATCGCTATATGCCCCATCACGGTTGAAGTTCCGACCTTGAGTCCCGGATCCTTGCCTCAAATAATCCAAATTGGATCCTTGGGGGTTGTTCCAGAAAGCCACCGCTTGATTGCTTACAAAAAAAGCATCTTCATCAAAGAATGGATCTTCATAGATGGGAGCCTTAGGAGGTTGGTGAGTGACCGCTTTGACACTTGCTTGGTTTTGCTTCAAAACCAAGTCCATACTTGTGCGAAGTTGAGCAAGTTTCTCCATTATCTCTTCATTGACCTTTGCTTGCTCATTGTTGGTGTTCACCGCACAAGAAGTCTTCACAGCACCACACTCTCGTTGACCCCATGCTCTATTGGTTTTTACTACTTGCCCCATCCTTGTGGCTATTAATGCAAAAGGTTGGTCAAGAAACATGCCCCCCATGATTGTGTCGGCACAAGCTTGACTATTTTCATCAAGTGCCCGATAGAAAATCTCAACCAAGGAATCATCAACAATCTTGTGATCGGGGACCATCCTCAAGCATTTGGTAAATCTCTCCCATGTTGTGGTAATAGAGTCACCCAACAATTGCTCAAAGTTGTTTATTTGATCTTTGAGCTTCAAATTCTTAGATCTTGGGAAATATCTTTCAAGGAACACTCTCTGAAGCTCTGCCCAACTTGTAATAGTACCTGGAGGAAGCTCAGACAACCACACAGCTGGATTGCCAATCAATGACAGTGGAAACACTCTTAAACCAATGTCATCAAGATAAAGATTTTGTGTCCCCATGACACTCTTGCAAGCAAACACCATATTCTGGAGATGATGGTGGGGATACTCTGAAGGTAGCCTATGAATAATCCACGGTTTTGGAGCATTTGAAGTAATACACTTGACACAAAGAACTTAGCATCTACCGGTAATAAAGGCAACACCATAGCACCAGTAACGTCCATGGCTATAAGGTTCAAGCGATATTGGTTCCATCTATAAGCATTTTCATTGAAGTCCCTAAGTTGTGGCTTGTTATCCTTCTGTGGTGGATTCTCCTCTCTTCACATATTATCATCATTCATATTTATCTCCTCCTCAACTGCGATATCCTCATTCACTTGAGCCATTCTTCTAACGAGTCAGTGGATCTCCAAATGGATCCGAGCTAAGGGAATGCCTTGGCTCCTTGTGTTGGGCATACAACCTAGTACACCCTGCAAGTGAAATCAAACAACAAAAACAAAAACAAAAGTAAAATACACGAGACTCTAGAAATTAACACTAGAACTAACTAAATAGAAATCAAGTCAAAACTTAGCCGTATTCCCCGGCAATGGTGCCATAATTTTATGATGATATTCACACTTTAATAAGAAAGTGTTCGTTGTCAGAAATTAACCTAACTGAAGGTTAGGGTCAAATGCACAGGGAATACAAGGTTTGACTATGAGAAGTCACTATCAATCATTTCAAGTATCGATAACTAAAATCTCTAATCGTGGGGGGGGGGGTTGGTGATTCAAGAACAAAATAAAATGAACACTATACTACGATACGGAAAAGCACTCCATTTTAGGGATAACTTGGGAATTATGTTCCCCATGGTTCTTTGACTCGATTACCCTAGGTAACATAACTATAATAGGAGATTCGTATACAGGACGATAACTTAGGTTCTTCCAGCCCTCTTGTGAAGGTGAAGGTCGAATTTCACATGGCGCTTGGTTGGCTACCATGGCATGCCAAATGTTACCTATTATCCCAGTCAACCTCCCCTTGGTCAGGTTTGATTGATTAGAAGAGAACACATCAATCGAATTCTATCATGTACATCCCTTTTCCTATTCATCACTACATTGGTCGGGATCGTGATAGTAGGTGAGGTTTGGTGTTGGCCACCACCAAACAACAATCATAATGAAGGGAAATAAACAATACATAAAAAAACCCCAAGCATAGAAATACAATAAGCCTAGGTTATTTCAAGTCAAATACCTATGGTTTCCACGACCCCAAGTTGTGGGTGCTTAGCTACTCATGGCTAAGGCAAAACAAACAAAAATGCAAATAAATGACATGATTAAGAATTTCACCCAAAGCAATGAAGATCTGAAGGCACCACAAGTTGCAAACCATAAGCTTGATAGATTGATAATAAGCACAAAGCAAGATTTGCAATCCCTAAAATAGGGTTTCCAAGAGAAAAATATAAACTAAGCTAAGAACCTACGAGTTTCCTTGAGAGAATATTCAAAGATGGTATTTTCGTCTCTATTTCGAATCTCCCTTAATAAAACCTAACTTAACCTATTTATAGTGTTTACAAAATAACCCTAAAATTACATAGAAAAGACAGTTGATAGCTAATATGCCTCGCAAGTATGACTTATAAGGTGACCTACGAGTCGTAGTTGGGGTCTCATATAAAGTTCTTGACATCTTGGACTCAACTAGTACGACCCACTGGTACGAGTCGTTGCTTGGGCTACGACTCATATGCTTCTCTCGTAGTCTAGGCCTTCAGTTTTTTGGTCCAATATTTTGTCTCTCTGCTTCCTACTACAAGTCCACCTATACGACTCATAGGATGGCCTCATAGGGGTGACCTCCACTTAGCAGATTTCTGAGTTTTGGGTCTCTGTTTCTTGCTACGACCATATCCTACGACTCGTAGCTTGGGCTATGACTTATAGGTGAGCTCGTATGTCCTATGCTTCTGCAAAATCTGTAACTTTTCTCCAAAATCATGCCAACCTAACTTTTCTGCTAGAACAACATAAAAACATATAAAAACCATAAAGAGTAGCATTAAGAACTCACAAAATCCCTTGTTTTAGGCCTTAAATGTGTTGTATTTTGACAAAATCACATAACACACATGGTATGAAGTACGTACTACGATATTCTCACCTTACACAGATACATGTGTCTTACTCCAATATCGTACAGACCTTGGTCTAGACATTCTCAATGTCTAACCTAAGTTTCTCTCTACAATTATCCTCAAACTCATTTCTCAGAGAGATTCTTGTTTGGTTTCCAAAAAAAGTCTAAATGTGGCAGTGATACATATCTCTTCACGTTCCTCGACGTAAGAGGAGATTGCTCAAGTGAGAGAGCCAATCTCGTGACTTGTTCGACACATTAAACATTACCACATGCCTTTAAGATATAAAACAATCTTATATTGATGAGAAAATTATAACAACAAAGTTATATTACAATGCAAATCACATCCTATGTAATCCTAGAGACTTAACATATTTCTTAAACAAGTCTCTTGATATCACCTTCGTAAAGGGATCAACTACCATTTCACGAGTAGGAATGCATTGTAAATTAACTTTTCCACTTGCTACTATATCTTTTACTAAATTATACTTGATATCAATGTGTTTGATTTTGTTGTGATACTTAGGATATTTTGTACATGAAATAACTGCCTGCCTAACACAATATAAAGTCATGGGACCCTTAGGATTCTTTGCAATATTCAAATGCTCAAAGAATCGCTTCAACCAAACAATTTCTTGTACTACAAATGCATAAAGTACAAACTCAAATTCTATGGTTGAAAGAGTTGTACAAGTTTGTTTCTTGCTTTTCCACGAAATGGTACCACCATTGAGCAAGAAAATATAACCAGAAGTGGATTTTCTATCACTTCGATCACCAGCCCAATCAGCATCCATGTAGCCTCTCAAGAACAAATCAGATCCACTATAACATACTGAATAATCTGCAGTTCCCTTTATATATCAAAATATTCTCTTTGCTGTTTTCCAATGATCTCTTCTGAGATTCGATTGATACCTGCTCACCAGACCTACGACATAGAAAATATCTGGTCTAGTACACATCATATCATACATCAAACTCCCAATAGCACTAGAATATTGAATGAAATACATTAGTTCCTTCTCTTTGTCAATTCTGGGACACATTTCAAGGCCTAAAGTTTCACCCTAGATATTGGAGTATCCATGGGCTTGCAACTACTCATTCAAAAATGTTCCAATATTTTCATTATGTAGGTTTCTTGAGACAAACTCAAAGATTTCTTGGAATGATATCTTTGGATCTTAACACCAAGTATGTAGTCTACTTCATCCTTATCTTTCATATCAAATGACTTTGAACACCATGACTTGATAGTTTTCAGACGCTCCAAATTATTTCTGGCTAGTAGTATATCATCTACGTAAAGAGAAAAAATTACAAACTTTTCATTGGATTTTTTCACATATATGCAATGGTCTTCATCAATCATGGTGAAATATAATGAAATCACCTCTTTATGAAATCTCAAGTACCATTTCCTTGAAGATTGCTTCAGGCCATAAATGGATCTTGTTATTTTACAAACTTTCTTTTCTTGGCCTTTAACAATGAAACCTACCGGTTGTTCCATGTAGATTCCGTTTAATTCTACATTGAGAAAAGCAGTCTTCACATCTATTTGATGTAATTCTAAATCTAAATGTGCAATTATAGTCAAAAGTAGTCGAACAAAGGTAAAATTCACAACTGGTGAAAAGGTTTCCTCATAATCTATTCCAGCTTCTTGAGTAAAACCTTTAGCCACCAGTCGAGCCTTGATCTTTCTATTGACCCATCTGATTTACATTTAACTTTGAGAATCCACTTATTTCCAATAGCTTTACATCCTTATGGAAGGCCAACTAGATCCTTGACTTTGTTGGTTTTCACGAACTCTGATTCTTCTTCCATCACTTTCAACCGTTTATCCTTTTCAGGACTAGACAAAGCCTCAGTCATTGAGTTAGGTTCGTCCAACATCATGGGAGATACCAGGAAAACATAATCCTTAATCTGATAAGACTGTATAGGTACTCTTTTCCTAGTGTATTTATGCATTTGAAATTCAGATTCTTCTATAGAAATTTGGGATTCAAAGATCCTACTTCGACCAGGAGTCATCCCTTGATCATTTGCCTCATAGATCATATCTAATGACATTCTCTGGTCTTCTGAATTCAACATTTCGTACAGAGTCTTATCTTTAATTATATCATTTCTTTTTGAAAAAATATTTTTCAAAAGTCTGACATCTCTTAATTCAATTTCAGTCACAGTTCCATCTTCCAACTCATTAATGAACACATACCCTTTGGAGCATTCAGAGTATCTAATGAAGATACATTTCTTTCCTTTTGGACTTAATATACCAAACTCACTTAGACGATATTTAATGTAAGCAGCACAACCCCAAGGTTGTAGATCATCTAAATTTGTTTTATGACCTTTCCAAAGTTCAAAATGAGTGGAAGTTACTGATTTAGAAGGCACCTTATTCAAAATATAGGCCGCAGTCAATAATGTATCTCCCAAAAGGAGAGGCAAATTTGCTTGTGCCATCATTAACCTTACTTTATCCAACAATGTCCTATTCTTTCTTTCAGCCACACTATTTTGTTGGGGGTGTGTAGGAGGAGTTAATTATCTGATTATGCCCTTTTCATTACATAACTCTTCAAATTAAATTGACAGATATTCACATCCTCAGTCTGTTCTCAGCACTTTTATTCTTTTATCCAGTTGATTTTCAACTTCATCCATATATGTTTTAAAGCACTCTAATGCTTTAGATTTATGAGAAATCGAGTAGACGTAATTGAAGAGCGTGAAATCATCAATAAATGTAATGAAACATGTGGCACCAGACCTTGCCTTAACATTCATCAGATCACAAATATCAAAATGGATTAATTGATGTGGTAACTCAGCTCTCTTAGCTTTCACAAATGATTTTCGCGTAATCTTTCTAGTAAGATAATTTTCACAGGCTGGGAATTCAATTTTAGATAAAGGACCTAAATGTCCTTCTTTTGCCAACATATTCATTCATTCTTACCGTATATGACCCAATCTTTCATGCCATATAACAACATCAATATCATCATTACTTGAAGAACATGCCATTACACAACGGTCAACATAATAGTCATAAGTTGAAAGATTACAATCTAAAATGATGAAACGATCATAACGTAGTCCAAAATCATACAAAACATTATCTAGTGTTATTTTAGTACCATTGCAACTTAAAAAAATAAATCAAAACCATCATCTAAAAGCACTGAGATATATACTAAGCTTCATTGGATCTCTGGAGCATATAAAACATCATGCAACATCAGGGATCGAACACCATGCAAGTCAATTTTGCAGGTTCCTATTCCCTTGACTTCTAGTCTTGCATTGTTCCCTACATAAATACGTCTAGATCCATATGTAACTCGACTAAACTGCACAAACGCTTCTCGATCTCAACTCACGTAGTCGGTGAATCTTGAGTCTACAATCTACATAGGATAAGATTGAGCTAGTAAAAAAGTGCTTGCAACATATATAGAGTGTTTAAAAATGCTACCTTTTTAGACTCGGTACACTCACGAGCAAAATGCCCAGAACGCGGCAATTATAGCACTTTAACTTGCTCTTGTCTCTTTTCTTAAAAAATCTTTTTCCTTTCCTGGAATTTGGTTTGTGATTTTTCTCAGAGGGTCCTTTCTCAGTCTCCTTACCCTTTCCTTTCTTCTTACAATCTTTTTTGTGCTTGAAGCTTGAAGATTTTGTACCACTTGATTTAGCCTCAAAGGCGTTAGGAGTAATTTTAGCAGCACAAAGCGACTAGTCTTCAAGATCAACATGTTGTGCAACATTAGAAAAAGTTTTTATGCTTTCATTATGGGTCAGGTTAACCTTCAAATGTGCCTAACTATTGGGAAGGGACCGGATCACTGCTTCAATCTGTTGCTCATCAGACAGAATGTGACCAACATTCTTAAGTTGTGGTATAATATTTGACATCACCCTAAGGTGTTTGCTTGATACTTTGATCATTACGCTCTTTCAAAGTGTCTTAGTTGTCTCATGCAGGTCATAGAAGTGCCCCCATACATTCTTCACAAGTGCGTCAAATCGCATGAGCATTAGGAAATTCCTAACATTCAGGAATCATTTCATCAACCACAGAGCTTACAATTATTCCACGTGTAATGGACTCTGCCCTTTTCCAAGCTTTCTAAGTTTCAAGTTCTCTTCTGTGTTGAGCAGTGTTACCTTCTTCTGGATAACAAAGTATATATTTATACCTTCGAGCGCATTTTGCTCATCTAGGAGATACCATATCTTACGACTCCAGATGTCGTAATTGTCACCATTTAGTTTTTCGCCTATGTTTAAATCAGCAATAATACTTTTAGTAGCCATGTCTATAAGTTAAAGATAATTTAGCAAGTTTATTCATCTATTTAGGCATGTATAAAAATACATTGAAGCAAATTAATTCTAATAATGATTTCACATATGGTGTAGTATCAAAAAGATATTATAAAATATCCAATCATCATTTACATTTCAAATGTTTAACTAAAATCAGAAATTAATTTCTTAATGTATATTTAATAAAGACTTATGCACCAAGATTGCTAAGTCTTAATTCAATAAAAGGATACCATAATAAAAACAATCCAAGGCATTTAGGAAAAAAAATAAATTTATTATGAATATCCATAACATGTCCAAAACAAGACATCAAAACAATATGTTCAACAATTAAGGAATAAAATCATCAGGGTAACTTCCAGTGATCTTAACCTATTTAACACCTACGGCTAACACAAATTTCCATATGAGTTTATCAAGCTCAGGTTCCTCACATTCCTCAATTAATGCAAGCTTTCAAAAAGGTGGAAGGGAATCATACAAAAGCCAAAGGGCTTCCTCTTTATCAATGATAATATACTTTTCGATTTCATTAAATTTTTTCAGTAAAAACTCTGAGGAAGTCCAAAAGAGAGCCTGACTCATACATTTTAATTTTCTTGAATGTAGCGAGTAATTTATTTCCTTCTTTTCTATTTGCCCTCAAGTTTCTATTTTGATTCTGTTGTTCAATAGAATAAGATCTAATGATTTCCGATTTAGAATCAAATTCCTCAAGTGATCTTTTCTTCTAGAATCGAATCATCTTTGCTCCATCAACAAGATTACTCCCACTTGAAGAAACAGGAGTGTACTTCCGTTCAACCATATCTGAAATAGGAGGCAGAAATTTAATATTATGGTATGAACCATTCAAACAGTGACAACAAATGTCACCAATTTCTGGCAGAGAATAACAGAGCACACTCAGGGCTCAGAGATGGAAAATTACTCCATTAAGTTCAAGAAAAACAACCAATACAACCCAAAACATAGAAAAACAACATCTAATTTTTAAGGAAAATAGTCAACAAAACTGTAGCAGATTTGTCAAAAACGCAGTCAAAAACTACCAAAGTTCAAAAGACCATAACTCACTCATTTTTATTCAATTCGCTATTCTAAAATAGTTAGTAAAGTAGGTGTATATAAAAATCAGGCCCTAAAAATTATTAAACGTGCATCAAAATTGACCTAATCTGAATCTGTCTTCTTTGAAAAATTGTTAAAAACACCAATATTCAATAATTCATCTTTTTAACCATAAATAGATAAAAATCAAAGCATATAGACACAAAATCAACTATCAATCAGTCATGATCTGATACCATTTATAAGCAAAATTAATGGGACAAAAATAATAGGTCATACTTTTTTTTACAATTTCACGAGAGTTGTTAAACCACCAAAGTATTTAGCCCATGATCACGCTCCATTTCACTAGGAACATAGATTATAATTCACGAACCAAATATCTTTGCATGTTTCTGATGAATTAAGAACTCATATCCTTCACTGGTTTTGCACTTCTTATCTTACAATAGATTCTCAAGTCCAATTTTACTCAAAACTTTCAACTGACTTTATCTGTAGTATTTTCTTCTCTTGTAAATTCCTTCTTCTACTCACTTAAGGAATCAAAACCACCTTCCCTATAAATAGGAAAGTGGTTGGTGGTTACAACCACCTACTCAAAGGAAAATAACTTTCCATTCTTATCATTCAGGATAAGATTGGACAGTTATTTATATAATTGTACCACTGTAAAAACCAGATACTCGGGTAGGTGCGGCCCATGATTCCAATCTTAACTCGACTCAAGTATCCAATTCTTATAGTGATGTAGTTATTTAAATAACTATCCAATCTTATCCTGAAGGATAAAACTGGACGGTTAACTTCCATTAAGGAGGTGGTTATAACCACCAACCACTTCCCTATTTCTTGGGGAGGTGGTTTTGATTCCTTAAGTGAGTGGAAGAAAGAAGTTATAAGAAAAGAAATTACCGCAAATAAAGTCAGTTGAAACGACCCCAGAAAGTGCTCGAAAATGTGCTTTGAAATGCCCGGAATTTTAAATTCCATATATCTCAAAATTCTTTTGCTATTTCAAAAGTTTGACTTCATATTCTTGTTCAGGAGGTCAAAATTAGGGGGAGAAGGGTCTAACCCTGATTTTAGAGCAACCATATAAAAATTTAAAAATCCCACGGTGCAATTTCCAATGAGGTTTTCGCGTCGCCTCCGCGATGTGCCTCAGCTTATTTGGGAGTATTTTTTTTTCAATTCAGTCCAAGACTTCTAAGTCTTGGGCTAAATATTCCCAAACGTATTTTTACCTATATTTGCCCAAATTTCACCCTCGTATTACCCAAGACATTTTTCAATACTCACTTAAACATTTAGTAATATTTCACTCTCAAATTCAAGTCCCAAACCCTCATATCTAGCTAAGGTTCTGCTTCAAGGTTCTTCTTCAAGCTTCAAGTCTCCATCTCCAATCTTCACCAAGTTCATCTCTAAGCTAAGGTATGTGGGTTTTTTTCATGGGTTCCTTTCACCCATGATACCCACGCCTCCTTTTACTCAAATTGCATGATATAAAGTTGATTTACAAATGGGTCTTGATTATTATGAAATTCACAGCACACTATGTTAAAGCTATGTAAAGTTGTGACTATTTTGCCATGTTTTGAGCTGTAAATCTTTGATTTAATGTAAGATTTGAGGAGGAATTTTGATGTATATTATTTGAGGGTGTTGCAAGGTGTTGTTTGATGGTTTTATAATGGATTTTCTTGATGATTGCATATTTATATTTCATGGTTTTATACCAGCATTGCACACTCTCTAAGTGTTTGATAAAATGTCCGGATGTGGTTTCTTGAGGAGTTGAAGGTCCAAAGCATGATATATGATATGATTGACTATATGATGATTAAATGAGATTATGTATATGATATACTCTATATAAAGTATTACATTGGGGGTCTAGGAACTCGGATAACCTTGATGGGGGTTTGTACTCATCAATCAAGGGAAGGGTTAGTACGTCCCTACCTAGTGATGAGATGGTATCATCACTAACCTAGATGTGGGTTTGTACTCATCAACGGAGGGAAGAGTTTGTACTTCTCCACCTAAGTGATGGGGCGGCATTATCACCAATCGAGGGTAGGGTTAGTACTTCTCTACCTAGGTGATAGGGTGGCATTATCACCAACCGAGGGAAGGATTAGTACTTCTCCACCTAGGTGATGGGGCGACATTATAACCAATCGAATGGAGGGTTAGTACTTCACCACCTAAGTGATGGGACGATATCATCACTAACCTACCAAAGGGTTGTACTTTGGAAATCTAGCTTGCTCTTTTCTATACATATGATATCCTATATGAGCATGAGTTATTTAAGCATGTTTTACTTGAGCATTGATCATACATGCCATATTGTTATATGATGTCTATTGCCCATTGTTATGCATTTTGATTATGACGTCTATCTCTTGTTGCATTGCTTCCTACTTACTTAGTACATTTAAATATACTAACGCATACTTTATGCCTACATGATGTCACCATGTAGGAACTAGTGCCCAAGTTGATCATCCTCCTCATCCAAGTGGCTAGTTCAACACTACTCAAGCTAGTTGGTGAGTCCTCCATTTCTGGGACCTTAGTCTATGTTGCTCCTATTATGTATTAAGACATTCTTCTTTATTGCTATTTTGACTATGAGGGTGAGCCCGGTTACTTTGTCTTAGCCTCTACTCTTATCTATGTATTAGAGGTGTTTGTTGGGCATGTTATGTATCTATGCTAAGAGCCTTGACTCTATTATTCTTGATGTTTATGGTATGAGAGTGCTTTCCCTTAGCCCCGGTTGTCCCATTTTATTACCTCTTGATGCTTGATTTATTGCTTCCGTGGCCAATGATGTGTAATGATGTTCTAAAAGGCTTTGTTGGCGTCCCTTCAGGTTCCTCTTGCACCGTGTCACGCCTAAGCCCTAGGTTTGGGTCATGACAAACTTGGTATCAGAGCACTAGGTTGATAGATCCTTAGAGTCTAACACATCTCGTCGATTAGAGTCCTATTCATGGTTGTGAAGCCCGCCATGACCATGAATAGGAGGCTATGAGATGTTTTGAGAAATGTTTCCCTTCTTCATGTTCTAAGTCGTGTTGTAGAGTTATGGTAAGTTTTTTCCCATAACGATTGTTCTTTCCTATGTTAGATTATTTCAAACACTCGAGGATGAAGGGCCCAAACTCCCATGGAGCAGCCTAACAATAGTGAGCTTCGGGAGATGTGGTGCTTTTGGAGATGTTCAAATTAGCCTTCCTTGGTCGATTTTTCCCTCTTAAGCTTAGAAGCCAAGTTGGGGGAGTTTATGAACTTCACACAATGTGCTATGAGTGTGAGGGAGTATGCCAACAATTTTAATCAACTTTCAAAGTATGCTCCTCATTTGGTGGTCGATCCTAGATCTAGGATGAACAAGTTTGTGATGGGGGT
>JAPFFP010000113.1:8417708-8427969 GCA_026153255.1 Solanum medicagineum | reverse complement strand
TCATCAACATGCACATCCACAGGGTTAGGCATCTTGCCTTTAACTTCATCCATACCTACATTACTGGGCACAACAGGGTCAGACAGTACCTTACCGCTCCTCGTTGTTACTGCTATGCAATGACCATCATTCTTTGGGTTCTGAATAGTGTTATTAGGAAGTGAATCAGCTTTTCTCTGATTTATTGATGCTGACAATTGCCCCATCTGCTGCTCTAGTTGCGTGATCGAGGTGGAATACGAGTCGACCAACTGCTGAACATTGGACATCTCTCCTTTGTATCTTGCATCCCTACCTCGGTACACTCAACTTTGTCAAGAACCTTTGCCGTCATCTCTTCTAATTTTGAATTTCCATGAAACGACCCCAAAACGTGCCCGAAAATATGCCTTGAAAGTGCTCAAAATCGTAATTTCTATATATTTCAAAATTCGTGAGCGATATCAAAAATCCGACTTCATATTCTTGATCCGGGGGTCAAATTGAGTGGGAAATGGGTCTAACCCCGATTTAAGAGCAAATGATTAGCAATTTTAATTATCCAAAATGCAGTTTCCAATAAGCTCTACGTGCCCCTGGCGCGACGCGGCCAGGGCATGCAGATGTGTATTTTGTTGACTGCTTTGCTTGTTCGGTCCAAGACTTTTTGGTCTTTGGCCTAAGTGTTTCCAAATGTGAAAATACCTATACTTAGCTATATTTCACTCTCATATCATTCAAAACATTCCCCAATACTCACTCAAGCACTTAGCCAAATATTTCACTCCTAAATTCAAGTCTCAAAACTCATCCGGATCTTAAGGTTCTCATCCAAGCTTCAAGTCTCCATTTCAAATCTTCTTCAAGGAATTCTCCAAAGCTAAGGTATGGGGATTTCTTTCATGGGTTCCTTTCACCCATGATGCCCCAAGCTTCCTTTTACCTAAAATTGCATGATTTAAAGTTGATTTACTCATGAGTCTTACTTATTATGAATTTCACTGCACATTATGTTGGGATTTATGAAATGGTGATTGTTTTAGTATGTTTTGAGCTATGAAATCAAGATCTATTATGAAATTTGATGAAAGCTTTTGATGTATATGATATTATCTCTATAGTGTTGAGGATAACCAAGCCTCACTCGGGAGGTTGTAAGCCTGGGTAACCTTATTGAGCGATTCGTACCTCGATTGCCTTGCTCGGGAGTTGGCAGACCCGTGCAACCATGTCGAGGGGTTTATACCTTGCTAACCATGTTGGGAGGTTTTTACCTCATCAACCATGTTGGGGAGTTTGTACCTCATCAACCTATTGAGGGGTTCATACCTCAATCGCCTCTCCAAGGATGTGGTAGGCCTTGGATTACACTAATAATGGACAATCCTTACACATGTGTTGCATTCTAATAAGCATGATTTACCATAGGCGTCTTCCATGCATGCCATATTGTTATATGCTACTCATTGCCTATGCTTATGCATTTCGATTATGTTACTTATCTCTTGTTGAATTACATCCTACATACTTAGTACATTCAAACATACTAATGCATACTCTATGCCTATATGATGTCACCATGTAGGAACCGGAGCGCCGCTTGAGCATCCTCCTCCATGTAGCTAGTACCCGATTTCTCCCAAGCTTGTTGGTGAGTCCTCCATTTCGGGGACGATGTTTATGATCTTATGTTATGTTCTAATATTTTATGTATGTATTGACTATAAGGGTGAGCACGGTTACTTGTCTTGGCCCCCACTCTTATCTATGTAGTAGAGGTGTTATTGGACATGATATGTATTATGCTATGAGCTTTGACTCTCTCTTGACTCTTGATGATTATGATATTAAAGTTGTACCATAGCCTTTTTATCCCTATTTACTATCTCTTGTTGTTGTTTTCTTGCTTCCCCAACCAAGGATGTGTAATGATATGTTAAGAGGCTTGCTTGGGGTCCCTTAGGGTTCCCCATGCGCCGTGTCACGTCTAGGCCCTAGGCTTGGGTCGTGATAAACTTGGTATCAGAGCACTAGGTTGTTAGATCCTCGGAGTCCAACACACCGCGTCGATTAGAGTCTTATTCATGGTTGTGTTGTGCACCACAACTATGAGTAAGAGGCTATGAGTTGTTTTAGGAAATGTTTCCCTTCTTCATGTTCTATGTTGTGCAATAGAGTTAAACTAAGGTTTTTCCCCTAAAGATTGTTCTTTGCTATGCTAGATCATGCCTAACATAAGAGGAAAAAGAGCTCGCACACCCAGGAGCAACTGGCTCATGGAGAACTTTGGGATACTCTCACTTTGCTTGCCCAAGTTGTGGCTAACCAAGCCAACCAAGGGGCCCAAGCCCTTCATGCTGCTATATCGGCTTCTCGGGTGAGAGACTTCATGGGGATGAAACCCCTGGAATTCTATGGATCTAAGGTAGATGAAGACCCTCAAGAGTTCATTGATGAGGTCTACAAGGTGTTGGCTATC
Source organism: Solanum medicagineum (assembly GCA_026153255.1). Classification (NCBI taxonomy): domain Eukaryota; kingdom Viridiplantae; phylum Streptophyta; class Magnoliopsida; order Solanales; family Solanaceae; genus Solanum; species Solanum medicagineum. Next base: position 8,425,511 of record JAPFFP010000113.1, on the reverse strand, counting down.
ATGGGTGTGAGGTCACAAGATAAGGAGGAGTTGGCGGCCTACCAACTCAAAGGGGTGGCACAAATATGGTATAATCAATGGAAGGAGGAGAAGGTAGTCAACAATGTAGTGCTCTAGGAGGAGTTCAAGGTGTCTTTTCTTAATCGGTTCTTCCCTCTCGAGCTTAGGGAAGCTAAATTGGTGGAGTTTATGAATTTGAGACAAGGGTCTATGAGTGTGAGGGAGTATGCCCTCAAGTTCAACAAACTATCAAAGTATGCTCCCAAGGTCTAGAATGAACAAGTTCGTGATGGGTGTGTCCAACTTAGTGAGTGAGGAATTTCGGTCAGCTCTGTTGATTAGTGACATGGATTTGTCCCATTTGATGAACTATACCGAACAAATGGAGGAGGAAAAGTTAAGGAAGATGAGGGGTTATGAGGCTAAGAGGGCCCGTTTTGATGGTAAGTTCCAAAGTCGAAAGGGTGCCCAGTTCCATCAAGGCCAAAGGTCTTCTCATGCTTTTCAAAAGAGGGTTGCCAATGAATTTCCAAGGGACCAGGGTGTTGGGGTGTGCTTCCTAATGGTGGGTGTCCAAAATGTGGTAGGAGTCATAGTGGCCCGTGCTTGAGGGATACTAATGCTTGTTATGGTTGTGGGGAAGTTGGGCATAAGGTGGTGGACTGCCCTCAAAATTGCAACAAGGGTATGGAGATTCATCCACAAGGTGGTAACGCGGTTCCTTTGGGGAGAGGTAGCCGATAAGATGGTGCCTCAAGGCACAATCAATTTTATGCTTTGCATGGGAGGCAAAGGGTTGATGAGGTGCCTGATGTCGTCACCGGTATGTTGAAAGTCTTTGATTTTGATGTGTATGCATTTATTGATTCGGGTGCCACTCTTTGTTTTGTTACTCCTCTTATGACCAAAAAGTTCCATGTTGAGCCTGAATATTTTGTGTGAGTCATATGAGGTGTCTACTCCTATTGGTGCATCTATTATTGCTAAGAAGGTCTATAGAAATTGTCCCATTTGCATCTTGCATAAAATATTTCCTTGTGATCTTGTTGAGTTGGATATGGTTGATTTTAGTGCCATTCTTGGGATGGATTGGTTGCATGCATACTATGCCTCTATTGATTGTATAACCCGTATAGTCAAATTCTAATTCCCAAATGAACCCGTCGTTGAGTAACAGAGTCGTGATCTGGTGGTCAAGGGTAGGTTCATCTCTTGTATTAAAGCCCGTAAGTTAATCTCTAAGGGGTGTCTTTATCATCTAGTCAGGGTTAGGGATATGAAGTCTAAAGTCCTTTTCATAAAGTCGGTTCCGATTGTAAATGAGTTTCTTGATGTCTTTCCAAATGACCTTCTTGGTGTTCCTCCTGAAAGGGAAATAGACTTTGGTATAGACGTCCTCCCCGATGTTCAACCCATTTGTATTTCCACTTATCGTATGGCCCTGGCGAAGTTAAAGGAGTTGAAGGAACAATTGAGGGACTTATTGGAGAAAGGTTTTATTAGGCCTAGCCAATCACCTTGGGGTACACCGGTGTTGTTTGTGAAGATGAAGGATGGGTCTCTTAGAATGTGTATTGACTACTGGCAACTTAATAGGGTTACCATCAAGAATAAGTATCCTCTTCCGAGAATTGATGATTTGCTTGAGCAATTTCAAGGGGCTAGCCACTTCTCTAAGATTGATCTTTGGTCCGGGTATCACCAAGTGAAGGTGAGGGAGTGTGATATTCCTAAGATGGCCTTCCGAACTAGATATGAGCATTATGAGTTTGTTGTGATGTTCTTTGGGTTGACCAATGCACCAGCAATCTTCATGGATCTTATGAATAGAGTCTTTAAACCCTACCTTGATTCATTTGTTATGGTTCATTGATGATATTTTGATCTATTCTCATAGTGAGGAGGAGCATATGAGTTATTTGAGGGTTGTGCTACAAAGGTTGAGGGAGAAGAAGTTGTATGCTAAGTATGAAAAATGTGAATTTTGGTTGAAAGAGGTTGCCTTCCTAAGACATGTGGTGTCGGGGGATGGTATTAAGGTGGATCCTAAAAAGATAGATGTGATTAGAAATTGGCCTAGACCATTGAATTCGTCGGATATTAGGAGCTTCTTGGGCTTAGCGGGTTACTATTGGAGGTTTGTGAATGGGTTCTCTTCTATTACTTTTCCCATGACCAAGTTGACCCAAAAGAAAGCCAAATTTGTGTGGACCTAGGAGTGTGAAAGGAGTTTCCAAACATTGAAAGATAAGCTTGCGTCTGCTCCTATATTATCACTACCGGAAGGGCTAGAGGGGTTTGTTGTGTATTGTGATGCTTCTAGAGTTACTTTGGGTTGTGTTCTAATGCAAAATAGTAAGGTGATAGCCTGTGCTTCTAGACAACTCAAAGTGCATGAAAAGAACTATACTACTCATGACCTTGAATTGGCCGCCGTAGTATTTGCTTTGAAAATTTGGCAACATTATTTATATGGGGTGCATGTTGATGTGTTTACCGATCATAAGAGCCTCCAATACGTCTTCACTCAAAAAGATCTTAACTTGAGAAAAAGAAGGTGGCTAGAACATCTTAAGGATTATGATATGAGTGTGCATTAACATCCCGGTAAGGCTAAATTGTGACGGATGCTTTGAGTAGGGTGTCTATGGTTAGCCTAGCTCATGTTGATGATAGTGGTAAAGAGATGGCTAGGGAGGTCCATCAGTTGGCTAGATTGGGGGTTAGGTTGGAAGAGGTTGGTAATGGTGGTGGTGGTGTTGTTGACGTTGTTGATGGTTCTAAGTCTTCCTTAGTTGACGAGGTGACAGCAAAGCAAGATCTTGATCCCTCCTTGTTAGAATTGAAGGCCTTGATGAAAGAGGGCAAGGTGGAGGTTTTCTCCCAAGGGGGAGATGTAGCACTTAGGTACTAAGGTAGGTTGTGTGTGTCTTACGTTGGTAGCTTGAGAGAAAATATTCTTAACGAGGCTCATAACTCTTCCTATTCTATTCACCCCGATTCTACCAAAATGTGTAGAGATTTGAGGGATGTGTATTGGTGGGGAGGCATGAAGAGGGACATTGTCAAATTTGTTTTCGGTTGTCATAGTTGTCAACAAGTCAAAACCGAACACCAAAGGTCGGGTGGCCTAGCACAAGACATAGAGATTCTTACTTGAAAGTGGGAAGAGATTAATATGGATTCTGTGGTTGGGTTGCCTAAGACTAGAAAGGGTTTTGATTCCATTTGGGTAGTGGTTAATAAGATGACAAAATCGGCTCATTTTCTACCGGTTAAGACCACATATGGGGCTGAAGATTACGCTAGATTGTACATTCATGACTTGGTGAGGTTGCATGGGGTTCCTTTGTCCATCATATCAAATCGTGGTGCTCAATTTACTTCATACTTTTGGAGGTCCTTTCAAAGGGGTCTTGGTACAAGAGTTAAACTTAGTACGACCTTTCACCCTCAAACGGATGGCCAAGCCAAAAGAACTATCCAAACACTTGAGAATATGCTTAGGGCTTGTGTATTAGAGCTTAAGGGTAGTTGGGATTATCATCTTCCATTGACTGAGTTTGCCTACAACAATAGTTATCATTCTAGCATTGGTATGGCTCCTTTTGAGGCTCCCTATGGTAGACGTTGTAGATCACCATGTTGGGTGGTTTGAGGTTGGAGAGGTGGCTTTTTTGGGACCAAATCTGGTTATGGAGGCTCTTAAGAAGGATAGGATGATTAGAGAAAGACTGAAGACGACCCAAAGTCGCCAAAAGTCCTATGCTGATGTGAGGAGAAGGGATCTTGAATTCAAAGTTGGTGAGTGGGTTTATTTGAAGGTGCGACCTATGAAGGGTATGGTTCATTTTGGTAAGAAGGGCAAGTTGAGTCCAAGATATGTGGGTCCTTGTAGGATAATGAGGAGGATTGGTAAGGTAGCTTATGAGTTGGAATTGCCTAGTGAGATGGAATTGGTTCATCCGGTCTTTCATGTATCCATGTTAAGGAAATGTGTTGGAGACCCTAATGCTATTATGACTCTTGATGTTGTGGGTGTTGTTGAAGACAATTTGACCTATGAAGAGGTTCCAGTTTAGATTTTGGATAGACAAGTGAAGAGGTTGAAGAACAAAGATGTGGCTTCCGCTAAGGTCCTTTGGAGGAATCAACAAGTTGAAACTGCTACTTGGTAGGCCGAAGCGGACATGCAAAGGCGATATCCTTACCTTTTCCACTCCATTCAAGCTTAAAGTATCAATCTATGTCCTCTCTATGACCCAAGTCTTAAGTTCAGCTCTCTTGTCATTGCATACATTCATGTTTAAATTAACAAGTTCATGATGATTTTACACTTATGATGAGATTTTTGAAATGATATTTAAGTGCATTGTTATATCTCTATGTGGGCTGAAATTATCATGTTTACGTCTCTCATATATGTTTCTTTAACATTTGGGGACGAATGTTCCCAAGAGGGAGATATTGAAACGATCCGAAAAAGTGCCCGAAAATGTGCTTCAGAAGTGTCCGAAATCGTAATTTCTATATATCTCAAAATTCCTACACGATATCAAAAATCTGACTTCATATTCTTGATCAGGGGGTCAAATTGAGTGGGAGATGGGTCTAACCCCGATTTAAGAGCAAATAATTAGCTATTTCAAATTTCTAAAATGCATTGTCCAGTGAGCTCTATCCGCCCCTGGCACGACGTGGCCAGGGCGTGTAGATATGTATTTTTTTTACTGTATTTCTTGTTCGATCTAAGATTTTTTAGTCTTTGGCCTAAGTGTTTCCAAACGTGAAATTACCTATACTTAGACATATTTCACCCTCATATCATTCAAAACATTCCCCAATACTCACTCAAACATTTAGCCAAATATTTCACTCCCAAATTCAAGTCTCAAAACTCATCCGGATCTTAAGGTTCTCATCCAAGCTTCAAGTCTCTTTTCAAATCTTCTTCAAGGAATTCTCCAAAGCTAAGGTATGTGGGCTTCTTTCATTGGTTCCTTTCACCCATAATGCCCAAGCTTTCTTTTACCTAAAATTGCATGATTTAAGGTTGATTTACTCATGGGTCTTACTTATTATGAATTTCACTACTCACTATGTTGGGATTTATGAAATGGTTATTGTTTTAGCATGTTTTGAGCTATGATATCAAGATCTATTGTGACATTCGATGAAGGGTTTTGATATATATTGCTTAAGGGTGTTACCAAGTATCTATTGATGATTTTACACTGAATTTTCTAGCATGATTCCACTCTTGAATTGCATGGTTTTACTAGCATTACAGACCCGTCAAGTGTTTGATGAAATGTCCGGTTATGAAAACAATTCTATAAAGTGACAATTTTGCTGTCCGTCTTGATTCATCTTGAGGAGTTAAAGGTCCAATTCATGTCTTATGAGTTGAATGACTTTAGGATGATGAAAAAAATGTATGTGTATGATATTATCTCTATTGTGTTGGGAATGACCAAGTCTCACTCGGGAGGTCATAGGCCCGGGTAACCTTGTTGAAGGGTTTGTACCTCGATCGCCTCATCGGGAGGTAGAAGACTCGTGCAACCATATCGAGGAGTTTGTACCTCATCAACCATGTTGGGGCGTTTGTACCTCATCAACCATATTAGGAGGTTTGTACCTCATCAACCATGTTGGGGGTTTGTACCTCATCAATCTATTGAGGGATACGTACCTCAATCGTCTCTCCAAGGAGGTGGTATGCCTTGGATTGCACTAATAATGGTTACTCTTTACACATATGTTATATTCTATATAAGCACGATTTACTACAAGCATCTTCCATGCATGCCATATTGTTATATGCTACTCATTGCCTATGCTTATCCATTTTGATTATGTTACTTATCTTTTGTTGCATTGCATCGTACATACTTAGTACATTTAAATATACTAACGCATACTCTATGCCCACATGATGTCACCATGTAGGAACCGGAGCCCCACTTGAGCATCCTCCTCCACGTGGCTAGTACGATTTCTCCCAAGCTTGTTATTGAGTCCTCCATTCCGAAGACTATGTTTATGATCTTATGCTATGTTCTAAGACTATCTTTATTTTATGTATGTATTGACTATGAGCGTGAGCCCGATTGCTTGTCTTGGCCTCCGCTCTTATCTATGTAGTAGAGGTGTTGTTGTACATGATATGTATTATGCTATGAGCTTTGACTCTCTCTTGACTCTTGATGATTATGATATGAAAGTTGTCCCTTAGCCTCGATCCCTATTTAGTATCTCTTTTTGTTGTTTTCTTGCTTCTACGACCAAGGATGTGTAATGATATGTTAATAGGCTTGCTTGGGGGTCCTTCGGGTTCCCTGTGCCACGTCTAGGCCCTAGGATTGGGTCGTGACATTCCGCCACTATCATTCTGACGCTCATGGTTCCTATAGTCATCTCTGTTCTACTAATTTCCTTGATAGTTCTGATCACGACCATAGTTCCGACCTTAATTACCAGCGTTGAATGGTTGGTAACCCTCTGGCTGCCTAAGAGGTTCGCCTCCTCATCATAATTATAACCTTGATCATCGTACCTGGGCATTGTGTCTACAACTTTTACCTTTTCTACGCGTCCGTCTAAAAACCGCTTTGCCAGCAAGTCCAATTGCGTCTTCATGTGGGCCATGTCTTGATCCCGTTCCTCCTCCTTCTGTCGCTGTTCCACAGTTATCTCAAAGGCGAGCCCCGAGAAGTCTCCATCTCTAGTGTACCATGCCCTGTTATTTTTGGCTACCTGATCTAAGCTCACCACTATGTCTGGGAAAGTTCGAGACATGTATGATCCCCCATAAGCAGCATTAATGATAGGCTTTGTGACAAAGTTGCAGGACCTGTAGAAGATTGCTTTCAAGTGCTCATCTGTGAGGAGATGATCGAAGCACTGCTTCAGCTTCTGCCTAAATCTCTCCTAAGTCTCATGTAGTGCTTCATTTGGAAGTTGCTTGTGAGACCTAATATCATTTGTGATTTTCAGCTGACTTGATGTGGGGAAGAACCTCTCCAATAATGCCTCCTTTAACTCCCCCCCAAGTGCGGATGGAATCATGTAGGAGCTAGTTCAGCCACTTAGTCACCGTACCAGAAAGAGACAATGGAAATAACTGCAACCTAATTGCCTGCTGACTAGCCCCTAGAATCTCAGATGATTGGCATGTCGCCAGAAAGTTTAGGACAAGCTGATTTGCATCCTTAGTTGCTGCTCCGCTGAACAACCCTTTCAATTGTAGCATCTACAACATAGTGCTAGTGATATTAAACTTTAACACATGTGGGCAGTGGGGGAAATACAATTGCCTCAGTGGTTCCAGCACCCTCATCATCATCATTCACTGCTTGGGGCTGTTGAGACACTTGGGGTCTTATCGGGCAGAGAAACCTGTCTAAGTGGTGCTGTCGGTGGTACCTCATTGCCACCATTGTCATTGTCACCCAGACCATTGTTTCCCCCACTTACAGGGTTCACGGCCAACTCTCTCTGTCTCAGTGCTTCACGTTCTTGGGCATTTATTTTGCGGATTAATTTAGTAAGATCGGGGTCATAGGGAACAAGTGCTTCACCCTTACTTCAGGTGTTAGGCATGTACGCTGGCTCCTTACCAAGAAACAAAAGTAAAATTAGGGACTAGTATTACAAACTGAAAATTGCAACTAACAAACTATTACTTCGCCGTATTCCCCAGCAACAACGCCAAAATTTAATACGCCAAAATTTACACTCCAAAAGGAATAGTAAAGCGGTCGTTGATCAAATATAGAACTCAACCAGAGTTGAGGTCGA
>JAPFFP010000113.1:8367183-8417608 GCA_026153255.1 Solanum medicagineum | reverse complement strand
TACTTAAGCTCAAATTACACGACATCCCCAACAAAGTTTCCCGATTGGATAATCATCCTTAATTAAAGAAATACGGGTTCTAACATATATGCATTATATTATTAAAATAAAATATAAGTGTATAAATTAGTGGTATAAATTATGGTAGAAATGGTTATTAGTTATTGTAACTTATATGACCATTAGTTCCTGTAACTCTTATGGTCATTAGTTTCTTCTAACTTATATTACCATTAGAGTCTTGTAACTCATGTAATCACTATCCCATGTTCTACCCCATTAGTGTCTTGTAACTTATGTCACTTCCAAGACATGATTCCTCCATTCATATACCTACATTACTATCCACATTAATCCTATTCAAGACAAGGAAGAATTATCACCTATAAATAATGATGCTTTTCCTTTGTGAAGAAGATAATAAAAGATGAAATGAGAAGAGAAAAAATGTGAAGTGTGGAAAAAATATTGTAATGTGTGGTGAAGTGTGAAATAGTGAAAGAAAGAGTTGAGACAAAGAAAATACTCAAAGGCTTTAACTGTATTCACTATGTCAAAGATAGTAATTTATATATTGAAGGAAGGTGTTTTTTGTGTGGAGTTTTGGACTCTTCAAATAATTCGGAGTTGTTTGGGTCATGCAACGTTGTTGGGTTGTTGTAAGCTGGAGGGAATAAGCAAGTCAAGTATATTAGTACTGGATCGGTGTAGATTCTACCGCGGTGAGCTTGAATCTCCTTAAAGAGAGCAAGATATCCGCACCTCTGTCACGATCGGACCTAGGGCCTAGACGTGACACGGCGAATGGGAAACCCGAAGGGACCCCAAACAAGCCTCTTAGCATATCAGTACACATCCTTGGTCGCAGAAGCAAGTAAACAACAACAAGAGAACATAAAAAAGGATTAAGTGGCTAAGAGAGTCTTTCATAGCTCTCAAAGCATCATTACATAACTTGTCCAACAACACCTCTAGACTTAGAGTTTAGCGGGGGCCAAGATAACTTTCTGGGCTCACCCTTATAATCAAAAGCATATATCAAAGGAAAGGAAGCCTTTTCAAAACATAAGATCAAATACATCGTCCCCGGAGTTAAGAACTCACCAAACTTTGCTTCAAAGATAGTGCTAACCACATGGAGGAGGAAGCTGATCAAGTGGAGCACTAGTTCCTACATGGTAACATCATGTAGGCATAGAGCATGCGTTAGTAGGTTTGAATGTACTAAGTATGCAGGAAGCAATGCAACAAGAGATTGACAACATAAGCGAAATGTGTACATATAGGCAGAAGATAAGCATAGTAACAATATGGCATGCATGAATCATGGTTAAAGTAAAACATGCTTATATAGAACATATTACATGTGTAGGAAGAGACCATCATTATAGAGACCAAGGCCTACCACTGCCTTGGCGAGGTGATTGAAGTACGAACCCCTCAACATAGTTGCATGGGCCTACCACCCCCTGAGCGAGGCGATTGAAGTACAAACCCTCCAACATAGCTGCCCGGGCCTACCACCCCCCAAGTGAGGCGATTGAGGTAAAAAAACCCAACATGGTTGCAGATGCATACTACCCCCCGAGCAAGGCAATTGAGGTACATATCCCCCTCCCTAACATAGTAGTTCGGGCCTACCACCTCCCGAACGAGGCGTGGTCAACTTCCAACAATATAGATACGATTCATGAAAATCAACCCATATATACATTCCTCTTATCATCATAAAGTCACTTAACTCATATGTCATGCATTAGACCTTCAACAACTTAAGAAACATTAACCGGACATTTTATCAAACCCTTGGCGGGTGTGTAATGCTAGTATTAAACCATGCAATCCAAGAGGAAAATCATGTGAGAAAAATCAATGAAAAACCACCCACCAACACTTGGTAATGCCCTCATGCACGATACATCAAAACCCCTCATCAAATCACATAATGGATCATAGATTCATAGCTCAAAAACATACTTAAACAGTCACATTTTATGAAACCCTAACATAGTTTATAACCAAATTTATGATAAGTAAGACCCATAAGTAAATCAATTTAGAAACATGCATTTTATGTAAAAAGGAAGGTTGGACACAATGGGTGAAAGAACTCAATGGTTGAAACTCACATACCTCAACTTTGGAGATTTTCTTGATGAAGATTTGATTGAGAACTTAAAGCTTGAATGAAATTCTTAGATTTGGAATGAGATTGAGACACTTGAATTTTAGGTGAAATATTTTTCTAAGTGTTAGAAAGGGTTTTGGGGAATGTCTTGTATGATATGGAGTTGAAATATGACTAAGTATAGGTACTTTTATGCATGGAAAGGCTTAGGCCTAAGACCCCAAGGCCCAAGGCCTTAGGCTGAGATTAAAGAAATTGGCAACAAAATGTACTACTCTGCGACGGTTCCGCGTCGCGAAGAGAACTAGCACCCTCACTAAATTGTGAAATTTTTTGGAAAACGAAATTTGGCTACGGTTGCTCTAAAATCGGGGTTAGACCCATTTTCCACTCAATTTTCCCCCATGATCACGAATATGAAGTCAGTTTTTTTGATATCACGCATGGATTTTAGCGTCCTTCCTTCTCAATGCCCGGGCATCCATCCAATGTAGAGATATATGGAAATTACGACTATGGGCATTTCTGAGGCACATTTTCGGGCACTTTTGGGATCGTTTCAATATCTCCCCCTTGGGAACATTCGTCCCCGAAGGTCAAAGAAACGTATATGAGAGAAATAATCAAGATGAGTTCAAGCCAACACATGAATGCAACAATGCACTTAAACATCATTTCAAAATCTCAACATAAGTGTCAAAACACCACGAACTTATTAACATAAATATGAATGCATGCATTGATATAAGGGCTGAAACATAAGACTTGAAATCACATAGGGGACTTGAATTAGTACCTTAGGCCTGAATAGAATGGAAGAGATAGAGATATCGCTTTTGCATGTCCACCTCGACTTTCCATGTGACACTTTCAACTTGTTGGTTCCTCTAATGAACCTTGACGGAAGCAACATCCTTGTTCCTCAACCCTTTCACTTGTCTACCTAAAATTTCTATGTGAACCTCTTCATAAGTCAAATTGTCTTCAACAACGCCCATAACATCAAGAGACACAATAGCACTCGGGTCACCCACACACTTTCTCAACATAGCCACATGGAAAACTGGATGAACCATATTTATGTCATTGGGCAACTCCAACTCATAGGCCACCTTGCTAATCCTCCTCAACACTCTATAAGGGCCCACAAATCTTGGACTCAATTTTTCCTTCTTACCAAAATGAACTACACTATTCATGAGTGAGACCTTCAAATAGACCCAATCTCAAATCTTAAATTCAAGATCCCTTCTCCTCACATCTGCATAGGACTTTTGTCGACTTTGGGTTGTTTTCAATCTTTCCCTTATCAACTTTACTTTTTCCATGGCCTCCGTGATAAGATCCGGACCCAACAAAGTCATTTTTCCTACTTTAAACCATTCAACCGGTGATCTACAATGCGTACCATTAAGGGCCTTAAAAGGAGCCATACCAATGCTTGCATGATAGCTATTATTATAAGCAAACTCCATCAGTGGAAGATGATTATCCCAACTGCCCTTAAACTCCAATACATAAGCTCTAAGCATATTTTCAAGAGTTTGGATAGTTCTTTCGGCTTGGCCATCCGTTTAAGGGTGAAAGGTCGTACTAAGCTTAACCTGGTACCAAGACCTCTTTGGAAGGACCTCCTAAAGTGAGAAGTGAATTGAGCATCAAGATCCGATATGATAGACAAAGGCACCCCATGCAATCTAACCAACTAATGAATATATAATCTAGCATAATATTCGGCACCATAAGTAGTATTGACCGGTAGAAAATTAGTCGACTTTGTCATTCTATCAACCATAACTCATATAGAATCAAAATGCTTTCTAGTCTTAGGCAATCCAACCACAAAATTCATGTTGATTTCCTCACACTTCCAAGTAGGAATATCTATATCTAGGGCTAGGCCACCCGACCTCTGATGCTCGGCTTTCACTTGTTGGCAATTATGGCAATTGGACACAAACTTAGCGATGTCTTTCTTCATACCATCCCACCAAAACACATCTCAAATCTTTATACGTCTTTGTGGAACCGGGGTGAATGGAATAGGAACAATTTTGAGCCTCATCAAGAATCTTCTCTCTCAAGCCATCAACGCTAGACACACATAACCTACCTTGGTACCTAAGGGCACTATCTGTCCATTTTGAGAAAACCTCTACTTTACCATCTCTAACCAAGGTTTTCAACTCTAGCAAGGCGGGGTCAAGGTCTTGCTTTGCCTTTACCTCCTCAACCAATGAGGACTTAGAGCCATCAACAACCATTACACCACCATTGTCAACCTCTTCTAACCTAACCCCCAATCTAGCCAACCGTTGGACCTCTCTGGCCACCTCCTTGCCACAATCACCAACAAGTGCTAAGCTACCCATAGACACCCTACTCAAAGCATCGGCCACAACGTTAGCCTTACCAGGATGATAATGCACACTCATATCATAATCCTTAAGGATCTCTAACCACCTTCTTTGTCGCAAGTTAAGATTTTTTTGAATGAACACATATTGCAGACTCTTATGATCGGTGAACACATCAATATGCACCCCATACAAATAATGACACCAAATTTTCAAAGCAAATAACATGACAGCCAATTCAAGATCATAGGTAGGATAATTTTTTTCATGCACCTTAAGTTGTCTAGAAGCATAGACTATCACTTTACCATTTTGCATCAAAACACAACTCAAACCAATTCTTTAGGCATCACAATATACAACAAACCCTTCTAACCCTTCCGGTAGTAAAAAGACAGGAACGGAGGAAAACCTATCCTTCAAGGTTTGGAAACTCCTTTCACACTCATCGATCCACACAAATTTAGCCTTCTTTTGGGTCAACTTAGTCATAGGTAAAGTAATAGAAGAGAACCTATTCACAAATCTCCGGTAATAACCTGCTAAGCCCAAGAGACTTCTAATGTCTGATGGAGTCAAAGGTCTAGGCCAATTCCTAATCACTTTCGTCTTTCTAGGATCCACCTAATACCATCACTCGACACCACGTGACCTAAGAAAGCAACCTCTTTCAATCAAAACTCACATTTCTCATACTTAGCATACAACTTCTCTTCCCTCAATTTTTATAGCACCACCCTCAAATGACTCACATGCTCTTCTTCACTATGGGAATAAATCAAAATATCATCAATGAAGACCACCACTAACAAATCAAGGTAGGGTTTAAAAACTCTATTCATAAGATCCATGAAGATAGCCGGTGCATTGGTCAATGCAAAAGACATAACCACAAATTATAGTGCCCATACCTAGTATAGAAGGCCATCTTTGGAATGTCACACTCCCTCACCTTCACTTGGTGATACCCGGATCAAAGATCAATCTTAGGGAAGTGACTAGCCCCTTGAAGTTGGTCAAATAGATCATCAATCCTCGGTAGAGGGTACTTATTCTTGAAGTCGACCATCTTTACACCTTTTTCGAGCATATGGACAATCAACTATCTTGTAGCCCATCTTACCACACCCATAGCATGCACTCGTGTTCCTTAAACATGCGCCATCATGTTTCCTCCTACACCTTGGGCATCTAGGATGAGTTACTCCATCATTACCCCCGGGCTTGGCTTATGGAAGCCTACCTTCAATTCGGGCTCTCTTGGCCTTTCTCTCTCCACTCTTACCATTTGAAGTCTCAAGGGTACCCACCGATCGGTCATAGAGCATTGTGAACCTCCGCATTCAATATCTCGCCGTCCTGAATAGCTTGAGACATATTTTGAAGTATAACAGTTAGGAATTAGTAATAAGTCCTAGAGGACCAAGCTCTACCGCATGACATAGATCATGAAGAAGTGAAATATTTCCTAAAACATCTTATAGCCTCTTACTCATAGTTGTGGCGCTTTTCACAACCATGAATAAGACTTTAATCGATGCGGTGTGTTGGATGCGGAGGACCATTAATAACATAGTGCTCTGATACCATCTTTATCATGACCCGGACCTAGGCCCTAGACATGACAAGGTGAATAGGGAACTCGAAGAGACCCCAAACAAGTCTCTTAGCATATCATTAAACATCTTTGGTCGCAGAAGCAAGTAAACAACAATAAGAGAACATAAAATAAGAATAAAGGGGCTAAGGGAGTCTTTCATAACTTAAAAACATACAAGACTCGAGAGAGTCAAAGCTCAAAGTATCATTATGTAACTTGTCCAACAACACCTCTAGACTTAGAGATTAGCGGGGGCCAAGATAACTTTCTGGGCTCACCTCATAGTCAAAAGCATACATCAAAGGAAAGAAAGTCCTTTCATAACATAAGATCAAAGACATCATCCCCAGAGTTGAGGACTAACCAAACTTTGCTTCAAAGATAGTACTAGTCATGTGGAGGAGGAAGCTGATCAAGTGGAGCTCTGGTTTCTACATGGTAACATCATGTAGGCATAGAGTATACATTAGTACAATTGAATGTTCTAAATATATAGGATACAATGCAACAAGAGATTGACAACATAAGCGAAATACATACATATAGGCAGTGGATGAACATAGTAACAATATGGCGTGCATGAATGATGCTTGAAGTAAAACACGCTTATATAGAACATATTATATGTGTAGGAAGAGACTATAATTATAGAGACCAAGGCCTACCACCGCCTTGGCAAGGCGATTGAGGTACGAACCCCTCAACATGGTTGCATAGGCCTACCACCCCCTGAACGAGGCAATTGAGGTACAAACCCCCCAATATGTTTGTACGGTCCTACTATCCCCCAAGCGAGGCGATTGAGGTACAAACCCCCCAACATGGTTGCACGAGCCTACTACCCTCCGAGCGAGGCAATTGAGGTACATATCCCCCAACATGGTAGTTCGGGCCTACCACCCCCCAAACGAGGCGTGGTCAACTTGCAATACTATAGATACAATTCATGAAAATCAACTCATATATACATTCCCTTTATCATCATAAAGTCACTTAACTCATATGTCAAGCATTAGACCTTCAACAACTCAAGAAACACTAATCGGACATTTTATCAAACACTTGACGAGTGTATAATGCTAGTATTAAACCATGAAATCCAAGAGTGAAATCATGTGACAAAAATCAATGAAAAACCACTGACCAACACATGGTAATGCCCTCATGCAAGATACATCAAAACCCATCATCAAATCTCAAATGGATCATAGAATTATAGCTCAAAACATACTTAAAAGTCACATTTTATGAAACCCCAACATAGTTTATGAACAAATTCATAATAAGTAAAACCCATAAGTAAATCAATTTAGAAGCATGAAATTTATGTAAAAGAGGAAGGTTGGGCACCATGGGTGAAAGAACCCAATGGTTGAAACCTACATACCTCAACTTTGGAGATTTCCTTGATGAAGATTTGATTGAGAACTTGAAGCTTGAATGAAATCCTTAGATCCGGAGTGAAATTGGGACACTTGGATTTTTGGTGAAATATTTGTCGAAGTGTTAGAGAGGGTTTTGGGGAATATCTTGTATGATATGGAATTGAAATATGACTAAGTATAGGTGTTTTTACGCATGAGAAGGCTTAGGCCCAAGACCCCAAGGCCTTAGGTCGAGATTAAAAAAATTGGCAACAAAAATGTACTACTCTGCGACGGCTTCGCATCACGGAGAGAACGCGTACCCTCATTGGAAAGTGAAATTTTTTGGAAAACGAAATTTGGCTACAGTTGCTCTAAAATCGGGGTTAGACCCATTACCCACTCAATTTTCTCCTTGATCACGAATATGAAGTCGAATTTTCAATATCACGTGTGAATTTTGAGATATATGGAAATTACGATTATGGGCATTTTCGAGGTACATTTTGGGACACTTTTTTGGGGTCGTTTTAGCCTCAGCCTGAATGAATTTTTATTCAATTTTATCATTTTGTTTTCAACCGTAATTTATTGTATTTCTGGTATATTACAGCAACAATTTTAAGGAGTTTCATGTTTTTGTTTTAGTTTAAAAAATGCGGATATCAAGATAGGAGATCTCAACATCATTCCGCTTCAACATCACTCTCTTTAAGAGATGGAAGAGAAGAGATATACGGGTAAAGTATGTTTTTACTTGCTCAATTCAAGTTGAGAAAAGCAAAGAAGAAGAAAAAAAAATACCTAACAATCTTTATGAATAAAGTGACACTTCTTTTCATGAACACAAATGATATTTAAATTCTAGAAATAGTCACGGTTAATGAAATATAAAAAAAGAATCATTGCAAAATTGTGATTTTTGCATCTTTGAGAAATGCTATAAAAAAGAGTATTATAGATGCATATATTTATTTTGAAATAAATCACATGTTATTTTTTGCATATGATTTGGTGAGTTTTGGCTCTAAAATGTTAACAAAGAAATGATAAGAAAAAAAATATTGAGTAGCCATATTGATATGAAATATTTCGGTGAGATAAATTTCATTCTTGAAATGAAAAATACCATAAAACAAGTTATGAAAATTTTCTTGTCAAGTCACATTATGTTAAGAAAAATTGTGAAAGACAATTTTGTTGGTTGTATGAGTCTTGCAACTCCTTTGATTCAATTGTATGAAAATAAATTGGTAAACAAAGAAGAAGTTTGCTAGCCTAAAAATATGAGATATGTGACTAACAACTTGACTTGATATTTGTTCGCAGTAAAAGTATTTGGTAGGTACAAGCAAACCAGATGACAAAAGTTTGTGCAATTGGTTAAGAATGAGAAAAGTAAATTATTATTTGCTAACTCTATCATGGAGGTTGAAGTAAAAAAATTTATCTTCAACTAGTGAAAAAGTGAATTGATTTCACTATATCAAACACTTTATTTTGAGAAACTAATTTTTCTTATTTTTATTAATTGTGATAGTGCAAATAAATTTGGTATAGTACAAAAATCATAATTATAACGATAAATTCAGACCTATGAGTGAAAAAAACACAATATTGTGAGATCATGTTGATCAATGATATATCATTTACTAATAATTGTGTTAAATCTTGCAGATTCATAGACTAAGGCCTTAGCAAGATAAAAGGTCTGAAGCACATCGAGGGGAATGAGATTGAAGCCTATAAATCCTGAATCATATATGAAGAAAATCAACCCGGGGACTAGAGATCATATAACCAGGTTCAATGGGAAAAACAAATCATATAATGACTTGTGAAATGCACTACAATTAATTTTACGCAATCTCTATGATGTGAGTGTATTTATCTTGTAATCATTTATGGAGGTTGAGTCTATGAACTCTTAATGAAAGTTTGTACCTCATATAAGTGGGGTGTCAAATTATGGGAGCACCCTTGACAGATTTCACCTATGTGAGTGTGAAAGTAGGCCACTTTCTATGAGAATGAGTTTGTTCTCGAAAACACTCATGAAAGATAACACAAGGTCGTAATGTGCTGGCTAAAAAAGCTTATATCAACACCTTGATTATTGTGTGTAAGCAGTGATACTTTATTTCCCTTAAGCAGTCATAGTTCAAGTCTGAGACCACTACTGACTATGGAGTAAAGATTATCGTTTTACTAAGTGGAGGTTCAATGCAGCGCACACTTCATTATGCACAATAGTCTACCTTCAACTAAATTGGTGAATTCTCTTATTTTAATATTAAAATGAGTGGGGGAATGTTGGTGTATATTTATTAAAATAAATATTAAGTGCATATATTAGTGGTCTAAATTGTGGTAGAAATGGTTATTAGTTCTTGTAACTTATGTGACAATTAGTTCTTGTAACTCTTATGGTCATTAGTTTCTTGTAACTTATATGACATTAGGGTCTTGTAACTCATCTAACCACTAACACATGTTCTGCCCCATTAGTGTTTTGTAACTTATATAACTTCCAAAACATGATTCCTCCATTCATATATTTATATTACTAACCACATTAATCCTATTCAACACAAGGATGAATTCTCACCTATAAATAGTGATGTTTCTTCCTTTGTAAAGAAGATAATAGAAGATGAAATGAGGAGAGAAAAAATGTGAAGTGTGGATAAAATATTGTAATGTGTGGTGAAGTGTGCAATAGTGAAAGACAGAATTGAGGAAAAGAAAATAATCTAAGTCTTCAACTATATTCACTATGTAAAAGAGAGTAATTTATAGTTGAAGGAAGATGTTTTTTGTGTGGAGCTTTGGACGCTTCAACTAATCTGGAGTTGTTTGAGTGATACAACGTTGTTGGGCTATTGTATCCTAGAGGGGATAAGTCAAGTATATTACTATTGAATCGGTGTAGATTATGCCGCAGTGGGCTTGAATCTTCTCAAAGAGAACGAGATATCTGCGTCTCAGCCTGAATGAATTTTTATTCAATTTTATCATTCTATTTTCAATTATAAATTATTGCACTTGTGGTATATTACACTAACACTAATATATAAGTCGTATGCAAAAGTTTGGCCTAAAGGATGATCTTTTTCTTGGAAAAAGTTATCTAAACACACATTTTATTTTAATTTAATTTTTAAAATTTCTACTATATGAAAAAATTTCACAAGTTTTCTCGTGAATACATCACTCGTTTATTGCTATACATCCGTATCTCCCTCTCGAATACATTTATTCTCTCTCGGATACATTCCTCTCATATCTATCCGGATGTCCTATCCTCTCCGATATATTCTTCTGCTATACATTCTGGATGTCTATTGATTTATTCGGAAGTCTAGTGATGTATCTCAAATTTAATAAATTTTAATTTTTTTTGTAATTTAGAAAAAAGTAGAAAAATAATGTAATTAGTACTTAACACTATGAAATTTATGTAAGTTGTGCTATTATTATAATATATGTGTCTGCATTAATTTGTTTGCGCTTTATAAGTACACTAGATATTGACGCCTGCGCTAGCGCGAGCTCAATATTTGTAATTTTTGTGTCTCAATTTATGTGATATAGATAGAATTTGTCAAATATCATTATCTATAGTATGTTTTATACTTATCTAAATTCATCGTAATTTTTACGTAATTTCGTAATTAAATAATACATGCTATTTTTTTGTCTCCTTTTATATGGTGTCAATAGATTAATTTATGAGAGGAGTTCTGTAATAGGCATTTCTTTATTTGCTTCTTAGAGTATTGGTGATGAGTGAGTTGTCTTTAGTAGGACAACTTGCTTATGGACCAACCTACCCCCGGAGATAAGGTATATGTCCTCCTCCTTATACTGATTTCTTTTTTGGATTTTATAATAAAGCTTGGGGGTGTGCCGCTCAACCCTAACCGTCTAAAGGAATGGGGATCCTTTTGATAGGTTTGCTCCTTGTAAAAAAAAGATTAATTTCAATAATTAATTAAATTTTTTTGTTTGTTTTTAAAAAAATTTAAAATCAAGCAGTTGAAGCAGACGTGTCCTCCAATAGTTGTCTGCTTCAGCTGCTCCGTAACCTTCTCTATATATTAGAAATATTAGTATTGTTAATTATGTAAATTTATGGTAATTTTTATATAGTTTTCTAATTAAATAATACATGTTATTTTTTTTGTCCCCTTTTATGTAACATCGATAGATTAATTTCAATAATCAATTAAATTTTATATATGTTTTTGAAAATTTTGAAATTGTCAAATATTATGATTTATAGTATTTTTTATGCTTATCTAGATTTATGGTAATTTTTACGTTCCCTCATGATAATTTTTACGTAGTTTCCTAATTAAATAATACATGTTATTTTTTTAATGGATAGATATCTGCTTAAGCAAATAATTAAAGCAGACATGTTGTCCAACAGCTGTCTGCTAAAGCTGCTCCGAAAATTTTAAAATCAAGCAGCCGAAACAGACACATCAATGAACAGTTATCTGCTTAAGCAAACAGTTGAAACAGGCATATCATCCATCAGCTGTCTGCTTCAGCTGCTTCGCTAGCCTAGAAAAAAATATTTACTATCAACCAGTGTATGTTCGTGACAAAATAGTATCTGGATTAACTTTTTTAATTTGATATGAATTGGGTAAGAGTTACTAATATCTTTCAACACTGTATACTAGGAATTGTGATTTTGGGTAAACGAATAGGCTGCAAATTTCTCCCCTTTAAACAAATAAAAATGAAATCACTAACTATTAAAATAATTAATAGATTGTTATGAGTTCCAAGGAAATGGATCTTCTTCAAAATAAAATATACCGCATAGGACTTGTGTAATCAGGGTCAGTCCACGTGATCTCTTCACTTCTATCTAAGAGAAGTAAATTAAACCCTCTTTAATTCGATATATGCTAAATTATTAATGCAACAGATATGTTGTGCATATATTAACCAGATTATCATAATCAAATTATATAAATGTTTGCTTTAATTTGTAATTCTTTAGACTTCAATTATTTAATTTAATATAACTATCATGCACATTCATGATGCGAAGCTAGTGCCTACATATGTGTTCAGTGAATTTTATTAAGACTAGTATTTGTATTGAGTTGATTATATATGTACAAATATTAAATTTAGAACTTGATTTGTATCACTTAAAATTGTTATTTTAAAATTGAAATTCTAGTTTCACCTGCAAGACTACACATATGTGGTCTTGAATAAAATTTCATAAACATGACCAATAAACTATTTGTAGATATTCAAATTTCGTGAGACTATACAACATATGTTTAATGTCAGTTAGAATTCTCGCAGGTTGTTTTATCCTAAACTCTAACTTATACCTACAAAAAAGTATTCTATTTCCTTAAGTAGGTATCTTGAATATTTTGCAAATTCATGAAATATTTACAATGATCAATGAGATCAAATAAATCTCAAAGAGGTCATTTTTTTCAAGTTTGATTATTATTTGACTTTCCCAAAAGGTTATTTTTGACTTTTTATCCCTTATTAACTTCCCTAAGCCTATCATATAGCCTAATAACCTCCTACTAACGCATAAAAATATTAAAATTTTATGTTCAAAGTTCTCCCCAAGATATTCTTCATCTTCAAGTGCAAATCAAAGGTTTCTTCAAGAGATTTTCTCTTCCAAGTATGTAAGACTATCTAAAAAATGAAAAGATTTTTTTCGCATGTGTCCCATAACCCAAATTAATTGTATTGTGAACGATTTAACCTTCCATGAATGTTTCTTGAGATTTTCCCTAAAATTCTAGAATATTTTTCATGCTATTATATAATTGATAATTCTCATGAGTTAATTTCTTGAATACACAGGTTTCATTATTTGCTACGTAAACCCCAGTGATTTTGTCTCTGAAACTTGAATGTCTAGATGCTTTGATTCAGACTAGAAGAATGAATTGTGGAACCTATGAATGTGAACAATATTGACTACGAATGTAACCTTGATAAGAGGTGATAGGTTGATTGTGAAGGGATTGAATCTCCATGAAGATTTTCTTGAAAATATATATTTTACGCAGCGTAATATTGCATACTAAAAATTTTTACGAACTCATTTCTTGAACAAATGATTTGGACTCCTATTTTAAGTATAAACCCTAGATATTATTTTATTTAAATTTGCATGAATGAACCTAGGAATTGAGTTTAGAGCCTTAACAGTATGATTGTGATTGTGAAAGTGACGTGAGCATGATGAAAATGTTGATAGAATTGGATGATCCTATAGTTCATAAATTGAACTAAAATGATTGGTCTAAATTTATAGTCCTTTTAACAATTCTCTAAACTCCTCTTGAAATATGGGATTGAAAAGTTTTGATGGTTGGGAGACCGAAATGCTCGATTATGACAGAATTGATGAATTGATAAGAGTCCTTATGAGACTCTTCAATTGGATTGATTGTTATGAGCATTAAGTTTTAGGAGAAGTATTAGCCCTCTCCTTGAGCAGTGTGAACCTTGATTGATGCAAAAAACCTTTGTTGAGGGTGGCTATTAAAAGTGGCCCTGGTATGGGAATAGATATTGTCTACTTCGATATAGACTAAAAGCCTAAGTTGATGGTGGCCGGTGTAGAGGTGTAATCACAAAATAAGGTGGTGAGTTGGGAATGAGGAGAAAAAAAAGAAAATCATGTACCGAGTGCAAGAAAAAGAAAAGGATGCCTTAGATTGAGATTAAAAGCAAAATGAAGTGTAAAAATGAGTCAAAAACTGAAAAATGAGAAGAAAATACCCGAAAAAGCTTGAATGCAAAAAAAATAAAAAAGGGAGAATAAGGTGAACATATTAGACTTGGTAAGGTAAAAGTGATAAAAAAGGTAGTTCAAGGATGACTTTTAGTCACTATTTTTCTAAAATGCCATACCAAATGCCCCTGAGCCTACATTATGAGCCTAGAAAGTCCTAAAGTGATCCTGGTCCAGTTGGTTAAAAGTCTGAGTCATGAGTATATGGGTAAGCCTATGATATTAGTCATTAGGCATGAACATCTTTTAAGAGAGTAAGTGTGTTTGCACAGTCCCAAAGCTAAATTTGAATCATTGAGTGTCAAAAATGGGAGTTCTTTCTGTGAGGGCACTTGCATTACATTGTTAGCATTTAACTTGTTCAGTGATTATGGACTGTTGACATTCCCTTGCTTGTCATAGTTGTGTTGTCAAATGCACTAGTGTGTTTTGGTTTGCTAAATAGCTATTTGACTAGTATGTGATGTATGCCATTGAGTTGAGGTCTGTACAACCTATATTGTCTATATAGACTGAGTCGTCGCTTGAGGACAAACAACAATTTAAGTTGAGGGTCTTGATGTTCTATCAAAATACAAAACATTTGATGCTTAAAACATAATGCGAAATTTATGGTTTTTATGTGTTTTTTGTGCGTAGTTTTTGCAGGAAAGCAGGTTGACATGATTTTGGGGCAAATTGCAAACTTTTCTTGTTGTTAAAGGTATACGAGACCCTTTATGAGTCGTAGAGGATTCTACAAATTGTAGAATCGATTTCGTGGAGATTTCCAGTGAAGTTTGAAGATTTGAAGTTTAGTTAGATGAGACCTCTTTACGAGTCGTAGATTACTCTATGACTCGTATAGAGTGGTTTTGGGAAGAATTCCAGTCAGATCCAGTGAAGGACTAGATGTTGTAGGTAAAGTCTACGAGAGTGCAATACGAGTTGTAAGTCAGTCTATGACTCATAAAGTGGATCCGTAGCAGTGAAGTCCAAGATCTCAAGAGCTGAACACGAGACCTCAATTACGACTCGTAAACCCAGTTACGAGTTGTAAAGGCCTGTCGTATAAATTCGCCGACTAGTTTTTTAAATTTTTAGGACTTGTTTGTATATACTATAAATAGTAATTTTGGGTCATTGTTCATAAAACACAGTAGATAAGACGTCATTTGAATACTTTAGGGTAATATACTTGGAGACAAAATATTGGACTGGAGAATACACTTGTGGATTTATTGTATCTTTCAATCTTGTGATTCTCAATATAATTTGGGGTTGCTTGTTCTTCAATTCAATTGGATAAGTGATTAATTATGTTTTCTCAATTCATAGTTTCTCATCTACTTTAAGCTAAGTAGCTAAACCCAGCACTTGTCGTTATGGGAACCATGAAGATCTAACCAAATAAACCTGGATAAGTTAGAATTCTCGGAATGAGTATTTACATGTATTAATCAATTCTCTTCATTTTGAATGTTTTCTAGTGGTGGCCAACATTATATTTTGTCTAGCGTTACCTTCCCGATCCAGGTGGTAATGAATAGAAAAAAAGATTGGTTAATAGGATTCGGTGATGTGTTCTCATCTAATCAACTTAATTAGACCAAGGAGAGGTTGACTGGGACTATGAGTAATGGTTAGTATTGCACACTATGAAGATGTGCTAAGTCACTAATTGAAATTTGCCTCTCACTTTTTACCAAAGGGCTTGGTGAAACTTAAATTACCGTCCTACATGATATACATTAGTCGAGAATTGGGTTATCCGAGGATATTGAGTTGATGAATCATAGGGAACACAATTCCCTAGTTGCTCTCCATTATTGATTGTCTCTTTTTTTAGTTAGTTTAGTTTAATTTCTTATCAATCATTGCAACCCCCCCCCCGGGGAATTGAGTTAGTTAATACTTGAATTGTTTATTAGTGAATCAATTTGGAAGTCTTTGTATTCTCTGTGTGATTTGACCCTAACCTTGGTTAGGTTTTATATTTGACAAACCTCGTTATCCTCCAAAACTGAGGTGTAACTGGGGCGTGATCAAGGTGATCATGAGTGAAGCCCACAACTCTCATTATTCCATACATTCAGGATCCACAAAAATGTATCGGGATTTGAGGGAAGTGTATTGGTGGCATGTTATGAAGAAAGATATAGCCAAGTTTATACTCGAATGTGCTAATTGTCAACAAGTGAAGGTGGAACATCAAAGGCCCAGAGATTTTACCCAAGATATTGATATTCCTACTTGGAAGTGGGAAGATGTGTACATGGATTTCGTGGTTCGTTTGCCCCAAATCTAGAAGCAATATGATTCTATTCGGGTTATTGTTGATCAGATGACGAAAGATTATGCAAAGTTGTATATCTGAGAATTGGTTAGATTGCATGGTGTTCCTATGTCTATCATATCAGATCATGGCACCCAATTTACTTCTCACTTTTAGAAGTCATTTCAGAGAGGGCTTGACACTAAGGTGAATTTCAGCACGCTTTCCATCCTTAAACATATGGACAAACCGAGATGACAATTCAAACTTTGGAAGACATGTTGAGGGCTTTTGTATTGGAATTCAAGGGTAATTGGGATGAGCACCTATCACATATCAAGTTTCCCTACAACATTAGTTTTCATGCTAACATTAGTATATCGTTTGAGGCTTTATATGAGAGAATGTAGATCTCTGGCTGGCCTGCTTGAGCTAGGAGAGATAGCATTGATTGACTCAAATTTGGTGTTGGAGGCCATGGAAAAGGTGAAGTTGATTAGGGAGAGGTTGAAGACGGCTCAAAGTTGTCAAAAGTCTTTTTACCCTATGATTTATGAATTTCAAGTTTACTTTGAATATAAGTCTTTTAAATTATTATTTATTTGATACAATACAAATATGAACTATGTTTAATTGATGTTTTTAAGGAAATTAAAAACCTAGTATGTTGAATTGCATTGATATTATGAAGGTCTGAATGTGCATGTCCATTTTAAATATTGATTTAGGCATGGGTAATCTCAAATATGATTTAAATGTGAATTTCTTCATGGATTTACTTGGATTTCATATTATATTATTAGTTTAAGTATAAATCTCTATTGGCCATGCTATTCTCTCATCATTCATGACTTATGCATACATGAGCATTTCTTTTCATGAAGATTATGATGTGACCTAAGTCCCAATTATGATGATTATGTTTTCAAGTAAAGTATTGGTATGAGAAGAATGTGATTGCATAATATCTATGATATGGCTCTTTGAGCAATGATGGGTGTTTTACACCAAACGTATAAGTATGAAGGAGCTATTCCTATACATGAAAGTATGGCATGAAGTATAATTTCGCTCACTAGTCCAAGTATGCATGATTATGAAGTATGTCTGGCTTTTAACCCTAAGTATGCATTGTTATGATTTGAAAGACTTATGCCTCCTTTTTAAGCACATATTTGTATATGTATACTCATGGGATGATGACGTAGCACCGAGCAGGCTTATGTGATGGGGGATATCTCCAAGGTCCCTCATATAAATCCTCAAGTCCCATAACTATGTGTCCAACATAGTTCATGCTTATGCCCCTTTTTTGGGATGATTAATGTTAAGGATCTACCTTTGGCAAGTAGGTCACCTCTTTACCTGTTGTGGAGAAGATGATAGAGTTCAAAGTTATAGCTCACTTGGTTTTATGTTTTTAAGGTACCATCCCTACTATGTAAAAAGTATTTTGGCATTCATGCATCATGCATTTCATGGCATTATTCTTTCTTATATACTTGTTTCTATATGTGCCCTTGTCATCTAACATTGAATGCAGGTTTAATGAGATCCTATGCATTGCATGCACGCATACTTAGTACATTTACTACTAACGTATACTCTTTGCCTACATGATCTAACCATAGTGACCAGAGACTATATTCATCCAACTTTAGATGGTTCGAATGGATTATGAAGGATTGCTTGTAGTGAGTCCTATCATTCAGGGACAAGCCACCTACTATCTGCCTACTATGCTATTTTCCTGTATGTCTTTACTTTGAGGGTGAGCCCGGGGAATATCTTGGCATGTTACGACCCAAGCCTAGGGCCTAGAAGTGACACGGCGCATGGGGAACCCGAAGGGACCCCAAACAAGCCTCTTAAAATGTCATTATACATCCTTGGTCGCGGAAGCAATAAAATAATGATAACGAATAGTAAATAGGGATAAACAGGCTATGAAACATACTTCATATCATAAAACATCAAGAGTGTCAAAGAGAATCAAACTCATAGCATCATTACATAACTTGTCCAATAACACCTCTAAACATAGACCTTAGCGAGGGCCAAGATAAGGAACTGAGCTCACCCTCATAGTCAAAACATATAATAAAGGAAAGAGAGTCTTTATACATAACATAAGATCAAAGACATTGTCCCTGAAATTGAGGACTCACCAACTTGCTTTGAGAGAAATCGTACTAGCCACATGGAGGAGGAAGATGATCAAGTGAAGCTCCTGTCCCTACATGGTAACATCGTATAGGCATAGAGTATGTGTTAGTACATTTGAATATACTAAGTATCTAGGATGCCATGCAACAAGAGATAGGCAACATAATCGAAATGCATATTTAGGCAATAAACGAGCATATAGTAATATGGCATGCATGAGTGATGCTTGTAGTAAAACATGCCTACATAGAACATTTTACATGTGTAGGAAGAGACCATCATTAGTAACTAAGGCCTACCACCTCCTTGGTGAGGCAGTTTAGGTACAAATCCCTCGACATGGTTGCACGGGCCTACTATCTCCTGAGCGAGGCAATTGAGGTACAAACCCTCCAACATGGTTGCACGGCCTACTACCTCCTGAGCTAGGCAATTGAGATACAAACCCCCCAACATGGTTGCATGAGGCTACTACCTCCTGAGCAACGCAATAGAGGTACATACCCCCAAAATGGTAGTTCGGGCCTACTACTCCCCCAACGAGACAATTAATCAACTTCCAACACTATAGATACTATACATGAAATCAATACATTTATACATTCCTTTCATCATCATAAAGTCATACAAGTCATAGTTTATGCAATGGATCATCAATAGTTCAAGAACCCTAAACTGGACATTTTATCAAACACTTGGTGGGTGTGTAGTGTTAATATAAAACCATGCAATTAAAAGAGTAAAATCATGCAAGAAATCTTGAAGTAAATCAACCCACCAACACTTGGTAATACCACCTCACAAAGTACATCAAAACCCATTATAAAATCTCAAGATAGATCAAAGAGTCAACTCAAAACATGCTTAAATAGTCACACTTTTACAAAATCCCAACCCCGAATTAGATTTTTGATACCACGCATGAATTTTGAGATATATGGAAATTACGATCCCGAGCACTTCCGAGGCACATTTTCTGGCCTTTGTGGGGTTATTTCATTATCTCCCCTTGGGAACATTCATCTCCAAATGTCAAAGAATCATACATAAGAAGAATGATCATGAAAAAAGTAGCCCCAACCAGAATGCAACAATACACTTATTTCATTTTCAAAAATCTCAACATAAGTGTTAAAATCACCATGAACTTGTCAACATAATCATGAATGCATGCAGTTGGCATATAGGGCTGATATATGAGACATGAAATCACATAGAAGTCTTAGATTTAGTACCTTAGAATTGAGTAGAATGGAAAAGATAGGGATATCATTTTTGCATGTCCGCCTCGTCCTAGCTCTTTCGACTTGTTGATTCATTCAAAGGACCTTAACGGAAGCCACATCTTTGTTCCTCAACCTCTTCACTTTTCTATTTAAGATCTCTACTGGAACTTCGTCATAAGTCAAGTTGTCTTTAGCAACACCCACAAAATCCAATGGGACAATAACATTTGGGTCACCCACATATTTCCTCAGCATGGACACATGAAAGACCAGATGAACCAAGTCCATTTAACTAGGCAAATCCAACTCATAGGCCAGGATTACCAATCCTCCTCAACACCCTAAAGGACCCACAAATCTTGGACTCAATTTACCCTTCTTAACAAAACGAACTACACCCTTCATAGGTGAAACCTTCAAATAGACCTAATCACCAACTTTAAATTCAATGTCTCTTCTCCTCACATCAGCATAGGACTTTTGATGACTTTAGGCTATTTTCAACCTTTATCTAATTAACCTTGTCTTCTCCATAGCCTCCATGAACAGATTTGGACCCAAAAATGCCATCTTTCCCTGTTCGAACCACCCAACCGGTGATCTACAACATCTACCATCGAGGGCCTCAAAAGGAGCTATACCAATGCTAGAATGATAGCTATTATTATAAGCAAACTCAATCAAATGGAAGATGATCATACCAACTACCCTTAAACTCGATAGCTATTATTATAAGCAAATTCAATCCAACACATTCTCTAAGCATATCCTAAAGAGTTTGGATAGTTCTTTTAGCTTGGCTATCCGTCTGAGCTGAAATGACGTATTAAGCTTAACCTTGGTACCAAGACCTCTTTGGAAGGACCTCCAAAAGTGTGAAGTGAATTGAGCACCACAATCCGACATGATTGACAAGGGCACCCCATTCAATCTAACCAACTCATAAATGTACAATTTAGCATAGTCCATGGCCCCGTAAAGTAGTCTTAACGAGTAGGAAATGAGCCGACTTTGTCATCCTACCAACCACAACCCAAATAAAATATAAACCCTTTCTAGTCTTAGGCAATCCAACCACAAAATCCATGTTAATTTCCTCCCACTTTCAAGTAGGAATCTCTATATCTTGGGTTAGTCCACCCGGCCTTTGGTGTTCGGCTTTTACTTGTTGGCAACTATGACAACCGGATACAAATTTGGTAATGTCTTTTTTCATGCCTCCCCACTAAAAAACATCCCTCTAATCTCTATACATCTTTCTAGAACCGGGATGAATAGAATAGGAAGAATTATGAGCCTCATCAAGGATCTTCTCTCTCAAGTCATAAACACAAGGCACACACAACCTACCTTGGTGCCTAAGGGCTCTCTCCCTCGGGTGAAAACCTCCACCTTGCCTTCTCTCACCAAGGCCTTTAATTCTAACACGGAGGTGTCAATATCTTTCTTTGCTTTTACCTCATCAACCAAGGAAGATTTTGAACCATCAATAACCATAACACCACCATTATCAACCTCTTCCAACCTAACCCCCAATCTAGCCAACCGATGGACCTCTCTAGCCACCTCTTTGCCACTACCATCAAGATGAGCTAGGCTACCCATAGACACCCCACTCAAAGCATCGGCGACAACATTTGCCTTACTAGGATGATAATGCACACTCATATCATAATCCTTAAGAAGTTCTAACCACCTTCTTTGCCTCAAGTTAAGATCTTTTTGAGTGAAAATATATTGGAGACTCTTATGATCGGTAAACACATCAACATGCACTCCATACAAATGATGAAGCCAAATTTTCAAAGCAAAAACCACGGCAGCCAATTCAAGATCATGAGTAGGATGATTCTTTTCATGCACTTTGAGCTTCTTAGATGCATAGGCGTATCACCTTAAAATTTTGCCTCAAATCACAACACAAACCAATTCGGGAGGCATCACAATACATAAGAAACCCCTCCAACCCTTCCGGTAGAGACAAGATAGGAGCGGACACAAGTTTATCCTTCAAGGTTTGGAAACTCTTTTCACACTAATCGGTCCACACAAACCTAGACTTCCTTTGAGTCAACTTAGTTATAGGAGAAGCAATAGAAGAGAACCCATTCACAAACCTCTGACAGTAACCCACTAAGCCCAAAAAGCTTCTAATGTTCGATAGAGTCAATAATCTAGGCCAATTTTTAATCACATCCGTCTTCTTAGTATCGACCTTAATACCATCCCCCAACACCACATAACCTAAAAAGAAAACCTCTTTCAACAGAAATTCATACTTTTCATATTTGGCATACAACTTCTCTTCCCTCAATTTTTGCAACACTACCCACAAATGACTCACATGCTCCTCACTATGAGAGTCGATCAACATATCATCAATGAATACCACAACAAACAAATCAAGGTAGGGTTTAAAGACCCTATTCATAAGATCCATGAAGATAGCCAGTGCATTGGCCAACCCAAAAGACATAACCACAAATTCATAGTGCCCAGACCTAGTTTTGGATGTGACACCCCGTAACCCTATGCTCTTATGTGTCCATGTTTCAAGCCTCAATTGTTTAGGTTTGGGATATATTAGGTTCATGAGACTCCTAATACCTAAATGAGTCCAAGACTTCTCTAAGGATTGAATTTTGGATGATGGTTCATGCAAGGGTCAACATTAAACTAGTATAACTCTTAGAAAACTTGGAACTGGGTGGCTCACAACATGTCAAATGAAAGCACTATGAGTTAGCTTCACAACGCACTTAGTTTCACCTCATTCTGATATCGGATGAAGGAGTTATGACTGTTTTTGTAAGACCCTCTCGTGTAGTGAAGCCCCACGGGCACCCATATGGGTAGTGTGGCCTTGTACGGGTCGTGGGAAATTTTTGGGGCTGGAAAATGGCATGGTGAGTCTAAGTATTGGTCCAGGACCAGTAGCATGGGTCGTGTGACTCACCACTAGTCGTGAGGAGGGGCGTGGAGGTGTTTTAGGAGGCTTGGCTACGCGTGGGTGGCATTGGAAGCTAAGGCATGGGCCACAAACTGCCTTGTATAGCTTGTGTGAAGGGGTAAGGACCGTGGCACCTGGGCGTGTGGTGGCCAGTAACATTTTCTTGTCTAAGGGAGGTAGGATGGACCAGAAAATGGTCCATTTACTACACGGTTCGTAAAAGCGCCATCAAAGTAACGTCGACGCTAACTTTTTCTCAAGTGTTCCAATTCCATTTTTCTATCTAAGTCTTGTCTCACGGGCACTCCACACGATCCGTGGAGTGCCACACGGCCAGTGAAGTCTCCATTGAGATGACACTTTGCCAATTTTTTTATCCGTTCACTAATGGCGTTTTTTGTAAATTTTATTTATTCTATTGACCTTTTTAGACTTCCAATGCTATCTTTAAAAAGATGAAACTCATTAATCTCATCTCAAACACACTCTCAATTCTCTCAAAAGCCTCCATGAAGCCCCAATTCAATTTCAAGGAAACCCAAGAACAAGATTGGATTCAAAGATCATTTCCAAGCCTACATTCTTCCCAATCTCAATTCCAAGAAACTCTAGACCTGAGGTATGTGGTGTTGAACCATTGGGTCCTTCCACCCATGGTACCTAAATCCTCTCTTAATTAATATTGCATGATTTAAAGTTGATTTTTGAAATGGGTTTGCTAGTATAAACATGTCTATGAACGGTATTAAAGCTATGTAAAGTCGTGATTGTTTTGCCATGCTTGAGCTATAAATCTTGGATCTATTGTAATCAAAGGGGTTTCGATGCATATTTCTTGAGGGTGTTGAAAGGTATTGATTTATGGTTTTACAATGGATTTTCTTGCATGATTTAATCTTTAAATTGCATGGTCTTTTACCCCCACTACACACCTCCAAAGTGTTTGATAAAATGTCCAGTTATGATTTCTTGAGGAATTGAAGGTCCAAAGCATGTCTTATGTTATGAATGATGTTATGATGATGAAATAAGAGTATGTATATGATGTATATGGCGATAAAAGGAAAGTATGTGTATGATATCTCTTTATATAGTGTTGGATTGACCATAGCCAATTGAGGGGTATGCCTCAATCACCATTGGAGGTAGGGTGTGACCATCCTCTAACCTATCAAGGGGTTTGTACCTTGGTATACCTATCAAGGGGTTTGTACCTTGGGACCAGGGTGATGGGGGCATCATCACTAACCTATCACGAGGTTTGTACCTTGGTAACCTATCAAGGGGTTTGCACCTTCGCACCAGGGTGATGGGGAAGCATCATCACTAACCTATCAAGAGGTTTATACCTTGGTAATCTATCAAGGGGATTGTACCTTGGAACCTAAGTGGTGGGGCGGCATCATCACCAACCTACGAAGGGGTTGTTCTTTGGAATTCTAGCTTGGTCCTTTCTAGACAAATGCTATCCTATTGAAGCATGAGTTACTTAAGCATGTTTTTTACTTAAGCATTAATCATACATGCAATATTGTTATAATATGCCTATTGCCTTTTGTTATGCATTTTGATTATGATGTCTATCTCTTGTTGAATTTATCCTACATACTTAGTACATTCAAACGTACTAACGCATACTCTTGGCTATATGATATCACCATGTAGGAATCGGAGCTCCATTTGTTCATTATCCTCCTCTACGTGTCTAGTGGTATCCATTCTAGCTTTGGTGAGTCCTAATGTGCGAGGGCAATATCTATGTTCTTAAGCTATGTATTAAAGACTATCCTTCTTTTTGGTATACTTTTACTATGAGGGTGAACCAGATTTCTTGTCTTGGCCCCCGTTAAGTCCTATGTTAGAGGTGTTGTTGGGCAAGTTATGTATTATGCTTGACCTTTGATTTATTTATGATATTCAAGCTATTTAAATATGAGTCTCTGCCATAGTCCCAATTCCCCTTATTTATGTTTCTTACATTGTTTTGCATTGCTTCTACGGCCAAGGATGTGTAATGATATGCTACGAGCCTTGTTTGGGGTTCCTCGGGTTTCCTATTCGCTGGTCTTGTCTAGGCCCTAGGCTTGGGTCCTGACAAAGATGGTATCAGAGCACTAGGTTGATAGATCCTTGAAGTCCAACACATCGCGTCGATTAGAGTCCTGTTCATGGTTGTGAAGCACGTCACGACTATGAATAGGAGGCTATGAGGCGTTTTAGGACATGTTTCCTTTCTTCATGTTCTAAGTCTGGCTATAGGGTTGAGTTAAGTTTTCCCCCCTAATGATTGTTCTTTGCTCTTCTAGTTGATCATGCCGCTTAAAAAAGGAAGGCGAAGGAAGGTAACTTGAAGGTTTTGATTTTGATGGATCTGAGTTTCATTATTACTTTCATTATTCTTTTGGTTGCTAGTGGGCTTCTTGTGTGTCCCAAGTTGTGATTTGAACCTTTGGTGTCTATCTCTTGGTTGAGTATATGCTTGCTAGAAAGTCCATAAGTGTTGATCCATGTTCATCTTGCATTAGGTTTTGCCTCGTGACTTGTTGGAGTTGGTGTGGTGCCTTGTGGTATTATACTTAGGATGGAATAGTTGCATGCATGTTGTGTCTTCAAGGATATTGGTTAATTCATGCATTGGCTATGTTTATGGTTTTATGAATAGGGTCTTAAAACCCTACCTTGGTATGTTTGTAGTGGTTTCTAGTGATGAGGTATTGATTTATTTAGAGCTTGTGGATCATTTGGTGGGGGATTGGTTGCTTAATATGATAAGTGTGCTTTGTGGATAACAAGAAGGTGGTTAGAATTGTTTAAGGATTATGATATAAGTCTGCTTTAGTTCTTTTTTCCGGTAAGGCAAGCGTTGTGGTTGGTGCTCTAAGTAAGGTGCCTATGGGTACCCTATCATATGTGAATAATGGTGGCAAAGAGAAGACTAGTGGGTCTATTGGTTGGCTAGGTTAGAAGTAGGTTGAGGGAAGTTGGGAATGGTAGTATAGTGTCCTTGGTGATTCCGAGTCTTCTTGGGTTAAGAAGTCTAGTTTAAGCAAGGCCTTGATTCCTTCTTATTAGAGTTGGAAGTTTTGGGCGAGAAGATGATAAAGTGGTTGTTGTCTCCCAAGGGGGAGATGGTGGCAATGGTACCAAGTGGGTCAGGTGAATTTAAGGTTGACACTTGAGTGAAGGATTATGATTCCTCATAGAGTGTAGAGGAAGGTTGGTAAGGTTGCGTAAGTTTTGGGATTTGCCTATGGATGTAGATAAGGTTCGCCCGGTTCTTCAGGCTTCTAGGTGGGTGGGATTTGTTGGTGACTCTAGTGTTATAGCACTCCTTGAAATTATGGGTGATGTGGAGGACAAGTTGGCTTAAAGGAAGGTTCGGTGGAGGTGTTGGATGGATGAGTAGAGAAGTTGGTTAATAAGGATATGGTGTTAGTCAAGGCCCCTTTTGAAGAGTCGTCCATTCGTGTGTGTTTATCGGGGAGTTGGTACAGGCATGGAGAAACAATACTCGTATCTCTTTCTTTCTGTTAAAGCTTATGATAACGTGTCAAGTCCTTTCTATGATTCCAAGTCTCAAGTATTGGCCCATATGTCATTGCATGCATTCATGTTCATGTTGATAAGAAAATGGGAATTATCAATGTACATGTTGAACTTCCCTTTGAAATCATGTTTACGTGCATTGTTGCATTCATGTTTGGGCTAAAGTCTTCATGACTACTTTCCTTGTGTATGTTTCTTTGACATTCGGGGACGAATGTTCCCAAGGGGGAGATATTGTGACACCCCGTAACTCTAGGCTCTTATGTATCCATGTTTCAAGCCTCATTTGGTCAGGTTTGGGGTTTATTAGGTTCGTGGGAGACTCCTAGTACCTAAATGAGTCCAAGACTTCTCTAAGTGTTGAGTTTTGGATGATGGTTTATGCAAGGGTCAACTTTAAACTAGCATAACTCTTAGCACGCTTAGAACTGGGTGGCCCACGACATGTCAAATGAAAGCCCTTTGAGTTAGCTTTGCAACGCACTTGGTTTCACCTCATTCCTATGTCAGATGAAGGCCGTTTTTGTGAGACCCTCTCGTGAAGTGAAGCCCCATGGGCACCCATAAGTGTGGCCTTGTATGGGCCTTGGGAAATGTTTGGGGCTAGAAAATGGTGTGGTGAGGCTAAGTATTGGTCCACGACTAGTGGCATTGGTCGTCTGACTCACCACTAGTCATGAGGAGGGGCGTGGAGGTGTTTTAGGAGGCTTGGCTAGGCATGAGTGGCATTGGAAGCTAAGGAATGGGCCATGACTGCCTTATACAGCTCGTATGAAGGGCTACAGGTCATGGCACCTGGGTGTGTAGTGGCCAACAACATCTTATTGTCTAAGTTAGGTTGGACGGACCTGTAAACGGTTCGTGTAACATTACACGATCCGTGAAAGTGGCCGTCAAGGTGACGTCAACGCTAACTTTTTCTCAATCCAATTCCATTTTTCTATCTAAGTCTTGTCTCACGGGCACTCCATATGACCCGTGGAGTGCCACATGGCCAGTGAAGTCTCCAGTAAGACGACACTTTGCCAATTTTTCCATCCGTTCACTAATGGCATAGTTTGTAAATTTTATTTATTCTATTGTCCTTTTTAGACTTCCAATGCTATCTTAGCCTTCCAAAAAGACCTAAACAATATTCCAAAGGATGAAACTCATTACTCTCATCTCAAATACACTCTCAATTCTCTCAAAAGCCTCCATCAAACCCCAATTCAATTTCAAGGAATCCCAAGAACAAGATTGGATTCAAAGATCATTTCCAAGCACCCATTCTTCCCAATCTCAATTCCAAGCAACTCTAGACCTAAGGTATGTGGTGTTGAACCATTGGGTCCTTCCACCCGTGGTGCGTAAACATTCTCTTAATTAATATTGCATGATTTAAAGTTGATTTTTGAAATGGGTTTGCTAGTATGAACATGTCTATGAACTGTGTTAAAGCTATATAAAGTCGTGACTGTTTTGCCATGTTTGAGCAATAAATCTTTGATCTATTGTAAGATTTGATGAGGGATTTCGATGTATATTGCTTGAGGGTGTTGGAAGGTATTGATTTATGGTTTTACAATGGATTTTCTTGTATGATTTCATCTTTAAATTGCATGGCCTTTTACCACCACTACACACCCCCAAAGTGTTTGATAAAATGTCCGATTATGGTTTCTTGAGGAATTGAAGGTCCAAAGCACGTCTTATGTTATAAATGATGTTATGATGATGAAAGAAGAATATGTATATGATGTTATGATGATGATAAAAGGAAAGTATGTGTATGATATCTCTCTATATAGTGTTGGATTGACCATAGCCTATTGAGAGGTATGCCTAAATCATCATGGGAAGTAGAGTGTGACCATACTCTAACGTATCAAGGGGTTTGTACCTGGTAACCTATCAAGGGGTTTGTACCTTAGCACCAGGGTGATGGGGCGGCATCATCACTAACCTATCATGGGGTTTTGTACCTTGGTAACTTATCAAGGGGTTTGTACCTGGCACCAGGGTGATGGGGCGACATCTTTACTAACCTATCAAGGGGTTTGTAACTTGGAACCTAGGTGATGGGGCGGCATCATCACCAACTTACCAAGGGGTTTTTTCTTTGGAAATCTAGCTTGGTCCTTTCTACACATATGTTATCCTATATAAGCATGAGTTACTTAAGCATGTTTTACTTAAGCATTGATCATACATACAATATTGTTATATTATGCCTATTGCCTATTGTTATGCATTTTGATTATGATGTCTATCTCTTGTTGCATTGCATCCTACATACTTAGTACATTCAAAAGTACTAATGCATACTCTTACCTACATGATATCACCTTGTAGGACCGGAGCTCCATTTGGTCATGATCCTCCTCCATGTGGCTAGTGGTATCCATTCAAGCTAGTTGGTGAGTGCTCATGTGCGAGGGTAATATCTATGTTCTTAAGCTAAGCATTAGAGACTATCCTTCCTTTTCGTATACTTTTATTATGAGGGTGAGCCCAGTTGCTTGTCTTGGCCCCGATTAAGTCCTGTGTTAGAGGTGTTGTTGGGCAAATTATGTATTATGCTTGAGCTTTAATTTACTTATGATATTCCATCTATTTAAATATGAGTCTCTCCCATAGTCCCAATTCCCCTTATTTATATATTTCTTACATTGTATTGTATTGCTTGCATGACCAAGGATGTGTAATGATATGCTACGAGAGTTGTTTGGGATTCCTTCGGGTTTCCATTCGCCGGTTATGTCTAGGCCCTACGCTTGGGTCCTGACACTGGAAGGTCGGCTTGGGAATGTCACACTCCCTCACCTTCTTCACTTGATGATACCCGGACCGTAGATCAATCTTAGAGAAGTGACTAGACCCTTCAAGTTGGTCAAATAAGTCATCAATCCTTGGTAAAGGATACTTATTCTTTATGGTGACCCTATTAAGTTGCTGGTAGTCAATGCACATTCTAAGAGATCCATCCTTCTTCTTCACAAACAACACCGGTGTACCACAAAGTGATTGGCTAGGCCTAATAAAATCCTTCTCCAACAAACTCCTCAATTGCTCCTTTAACTCCTTTAACTCCGCTTGGGCCATACGGGAAGAGGGAATAGAAATGGGTTGTGTATCAAGAAGGAGGTCTATGCTAAAGTCTATTTTTGGAGGAACACTGGGAAGGACATTAGGGAAAGACATCAAGAAGCTCATTTACCACTGGAACCGACTCTATAGGGAAGACTTTGGACTTAACATCCCTAACCCTCACAAGATGATAGAGACACCCCTTAGAGATCAACTTTTGGGCTTTAATGCAAGAGATAAACCTACCCTTGACCACCACATCATGAGTCTCCCACTCAAGGACGGGTTCATTTCGAAAGTGGAATTTGACCCTATGGGTTCTATAATCAATCGAGGCATAATATGCATGCAACCAATCCATCCCAAGAATTACATCAAAATCCACCATATCCAACTCAACAAGATTACAAGGCTACTTTTATACAAAATGCAAATGGGACAATTTCAATAGGCCTTTCTACCAACAATAGATGCACCAATGGGAGTAGACACTTCATAAGACTCACATAACAATTTGGGCTCAACATGAAACATTTTGGCAACAAAAGGTGTAACAAAAGAAAGAGTGACCCTGGGTCTATCAATGCATACACGCCAAAATCAAAGACTTTTAATATACCGGTAATAACATTGGGCACCTCATAAGCCCCTTGTCTCCCTTGGAGTGCATAGAATCGATTGTTCCTTGGGGAACCACCTTGTTGGTCACCTCTCCCCAAAGGAACCACATTAGCACCCCAGTCTTGTGGATGAACATCTTTACCCTTGTTACAATTACGTGGACAATCCATTGCCTAATGCCCCACTTCCCCACAACTATAACAAGCATTAGTAGCCCTCAAGCATGGGCCACCATGACCCTACCACCCTTTGGACATATATCATTGGGCCCCACACCTCCATCACCTTGGACCCTTGGGTAGTCATTGGAAAACCTTCTATTAGGAGTATGAGAAGACCCTTGGTCTTGAAGAAATTGGCCACCTTTGAGACTTTGGAACTTACTATCAAAACGGGCCCTCTTGGCCTTATTTCCCCTTCTTTTTCTCAACTTCTCCCGCTCCAATTGTTTGGCATAATTCATAAGGCGGAAAAGTCCATGTCAGCTATCAACATGGCGGTACGACACTCTTCACTCACCAAATTAGACACACCCATCACAAACTTATTCATCCTAGACCTCAGGCAACCAAGTGTGGAGCATATTTAGAGAATTGGTTTACTTGAGAACATACTCCCTCACACTCATAGATCCTTTCTTCAAATTCATGAACTCCATCATTTTGGCCTCCCTAAACTCAAGAGGAAAGAACCAGTTGAGGAAAGCTGCCTTAAACACCTCTCATAGAACCACATTGTTGTTCCCCTTCTCCTTCTTCCACTGAGTATATCATATTTGGGCCACCCCCTTGAGTTTGTAAGCGCCAACTCCTCCTTCTCTTCCGACCTTATACCCATGATAGCCAACACTTTGTATGTCTCACTAATAAACTCTTGAGGGTCCTCGTCCACCTTAGACCAATTGAACTCCGGTGGGTATATAAAGTCTCTCACTCGAGATGCCGGAGAAAGAGCATGAGGGGCTTGGGCCCCTTGATTGACTTGATTAGTCACAACATGAGCTAGCAAGGTGAGAGCATCCCGGAGATCTCCATGAGCGGGTTGCTCCTCGGGTGCGTGGGGCCTTCTTCCTTTTGTGTTAGGCATGATCTAGCATAGCAAAGAACATTTGTTAGAGGGGAAACCTTACCTAACTTCTAATCAACATAGCGGCATGACACTCCTCATTCACATAATCGGATACCCCAATCACAAACTTGTTCATTCTAGACCTTGGATCGGCAACTTATTGTGAAGCATATTAAGAGAGTTGGTTGAACTTGAGGGCATACTCCCTCACACTCATCGACTCTTGCTTCAAATTCATGGATTCCATCATTTTGGCCTCCCTTAGTTCAAGAGGGAAGAACCAATTGTGAAATGCCGCCTTAAACTCCTCCTAAGGAATAGCATCACAATTCTCCCTCTCTATTTTCCATTGCACAAACCAAATTTGAGCCACTCCTTTGGGTTGGTAGGCCGTCAACTCCGTTTTTTCCTCTGAAATCGCCCCATTATAGTCAACACCTTGTACACCTCAATAAGAAACTCTTGGGGATCCTCATCCACTTAGACCCATGGAACTCCGGTGGACTCATCCTAGTGAAGTCCCTTACCCTTGATGCCGGAGTGAGAGCATGAGGAGCTTGGGTCCTTTGGTTGATTTGGTTGGCCATAGCATGGGAAAATAGGGTGATAGCATTCCAAAATTCAACTTCGGGAGCCCCTCCATTTTGAGGATCTTGAGGAACGGAGTAAGCCGGTTGTCCCATAAGTGCATAGCCCCTCCTTGGTCTTCCTCTTTGTAGCGGCATAATTAACAACTAGAAGAGCAAAGAACATTTGTTACAGGGAATAAGCCTTACCTTAAAAATAAGACATGATATTGACCATGGAAAAGTGAAACATTTCCTAAAATGCCTCATAGCCTCCCATTCATAGTTGTGGCAT
Source organism: Solanum medicagineum (assembly GCA_026153255.1). Taxonomy (NCBI): domain Eukaryota; kingdom Viridiplantae; phylum Streptophyta; class Magnoliopsida; order Solanales; family Solanaceae; genus Solanum; species Solanum medicagineum. Next base: position 8,385,593 of record JAPFFP010000113.1, on the reverse strand, counting down.
GCTTGACAACCATGAATAAGACTCTAATCGACGCGATGTGTTGGATTTCGAGGACCATTAACAACCTAGTGCTCTGATACCATCATTGTCACGACCTGGACCTAGGGCCTAGATGTGGTACGACTAATGGGAAACCTGAAGGGACCCCAAACAAGCCTTTTACTGTATCATACACACATCCTTGGTCGCGGAAGCAATTAAACAATAACAAGAGAGTCAAAATGGGGATAAAGGGACTAAGGGAATCATTTGATATCATAAAGCATAAGGAGTCAAGCTCATAGCATAGATATATCGTAATATTCCAACAACACCTCTAAACTTAGAATAGAGTGGGGGCCAAGAGACTTTCCGGGCTCACCCTAATAATTGTCAAATATCAACATAAAGAAGTTTTAGAAATAACAAGAGAAAGTAGATAGTGTCCTCAAACTTGGGCTCACCAACCTTATCTTCAAGATGTCAAACTAGCCACGTGGAGGAGGATAGTCAAATAGAGCTCCGGTCGCTACATGGTAATATTATGTGGGCATAGAGTATGCATTAGTATGTTTGAATGTACTAAGTATGTAGGATGCAATGCAACAAAGGACAGGCAACATGATCAAAATGCTTAATTATAAGCAAATGATAAGTAAGATATCAATATGGCATGCATGAACGATGTTTGAGGTAAAACATGCTGGAAAATAATTATTCTTCCATAGCTTTTTCAACACAATAAGGTGGCATGATTAGATCATCCAAATACCTTATACTAGAGGGTGAGTGGTATAGCATAGGTCATAAAAGAGAGAGGGAGCCCCAAATCCATCGGTGCTAAGTCGTCATGCCACAAGAATACATATACGTATACATATACATGCTTTGCAAAGAGATGCAAGTCTTACCAAATCATTTCAATGTATTTTTCGGGTTAAAATCTAATCACTGTTCATAATAATTCATACTTAAATGCCAAATCACAGCTTATTGTCATAATACTCATGCATACGAATATCTCATTCAAATATACAAGATAATGCAAGCACCCAAAATGCTGCAAGATCCATAATCATAGACATATATGTGATCACATTCTTATCATAACCAATTTCTTATCCAAATTCATATATATAAACATAATTGGGATTAGCCCACTTCATAACTTTCATAAAATTAAATTTTCATGAATACATATGCTATGGACGAGATGAGAATGGCATGGGGCATCAAACGAGCTGTGTGAGGGGCCGTATGACCTCACTTAGTCTCAAAATAGTGGGACTTCACGCCTCTATGGAGTGCCACTTGGTCTAGGAACTTCTGAGAAACAAAATTCCAAGCTCCAATGCAATCGCACAATATCCCGGATCGTTACATCATCTCCCCCTTGGGAACATTTGTCCCCAAATGTTGTAGAACAAGGCTTCAAAAGCTTGAGTTAGAACATGAAACTTCCAACCACAACGTACAACGCATAATTAATCATTTGAAAATCATCAAGTCGTTAAGATTTATATCAAAAAAATCATATTCAAGTCATTCTAAAATATCATAAAATAAATCATTTTCATGCACATGTATGCATGTCATGTCAAGAGACTCAAGAGTGAAAGAATTAGGACCATTGAGAATAGGAAAAATCTAATACCACAGGCTTAAGTAGATTGGGAAGGATAGAGGTATTGCAGCATCCTACTTGATTCCACTCCCCTACGTAGCACTTTCAATATGTTGATTCCTCTAAAGTACCTTAACCAAAGTCACATCCTTGTTATAAAGCCGTTTCACTTGCCTATGCGAAATTTCAACCAAGACTTCTTCAAAAAACAAGTTCTTCTCAACCTCAACACCTTCCAAAGGCACAACAGCACTAGAATCACAAACCAACTTTCTCAACTTAGACACATAGAAAACTGAATGAATAGAACTCAAACCCGAGTGCAAATCCAATCTATATGCCACATTCCCAAACCGCTCAACAATCTTATAAGGGCCTACATACTGGGAAACGAACTTGCCCTGCTTTCCAAAAGACATCACACTCTCCATAGGTGATACCTTCACATCTACCCAATCACTAATACATGACTCAGGATCCTTCTTTCCAGCATCCAATCAAAACCTTTGGTGACTTTGATTATCTTCTACTTTTCCCTAACAAATTCCACTTCTTCCATAGCCTCAAACACTAAATCCGGGGCTATAAAAGTCATCTCATCTAACTTACACCATCCCACCAAAGACCTATACCTTCTACCACACAAAGCCCTAAGCGGTGCCATACCAATGCTAGCATAAAAGCTATTGATGTAAACAAACTCAATAAGTGGTGGATGCAACACAAGACCTCGACATGTCCTCCAAAGTTTGAATTATCCCTTCGGCTTACTCAACGGATAGAGGATGAAGAGTGGTATGTACTCCAACATTATCTTTTGAGATGATTTTAAAAAGTGAGAAGTAAGTTGAGTACCGTAATCCAACATAATGAAAGTTGGTGCACCGTCCAGTCAACCCACTCCAAATAACATAACTTGGCATTGTCTTCATCACTGAGAGTGGTCTCAATCGATAAGAAGTAAACCGACCTAATCATCCAATCTTAATAGCCCAAATTGAATCAAATTACTTTCGGGTCCAAGGCAAACCAACCACAAAATCCATGTTCGCCTCTCCCCACTTCGAAGTACAAATTTCAATATCTTGATTCAAACCACCGGGCATTTGATTTTCTACCTTCACTTGTTGACATTTAGGGCATTTGGCTACAAACTTGACTATATCCTTCTTCATACCATGAGACCAATACACTTCTCTCAAACTGTAGTACCTCTTAGTAGATTTCGGGTGAATACAATAATGAGACTTATGGGCTTTACTCATTATCATATCCTTGAGACCAACAATGTCAAAAACATACAATCGATCTTGGTACCGATTTACACTATCTCCCCCTTGGGAGAAAACCTCTATCTTATTGGCAATCAACCTCCTCAACACCACCAACCCATCTAAGCCACCGGCTAAAGTCAAACAGGAGCCGATGTAAGCCGATCTTTCGAAATTTGAAAGCTCACCCCACACCCATCCGACCATACACACTTGGCATTTCTTTGAATCAACATGGTCAATGAAGATGCAGTAGATGAGAACTCTTCAATTAACCTCCTATAAAAATCAGCGAACCCAAGAAAATTGTGAATATCCGAAGGAGCAAGCTTGCTAAACAATGCACCCTTCACCAACTCCCATCTAACCTAATTTATAGGATCAACAGCAATATCCTCCTTGCCTGGATTGCATTACGAGCCCAAAGTAACTCTCCCTATTCGGTAGGGAGGGATGGATATAGGAAATCTCAAAACATGTTCCATAGCATGATAAGAATCATGAAAAGCGAAACATTTCCTAAAACGCCTTCTAGCATCCTAACCATAGGTGTGACATCCTTCACACCCATGAATAAGACTCTACTTGATGTGGCATATTGGACTTTGAGGATCATTTATAGATCTAGTGCTTTGATACCATCTTTGTCACGACCCAGACTTAGGGTCTAGGAGTCGCATGGCGAATGGGAACCTGAGAGTCCCCAAGCAAGCCTCAAAGTACCCAAATTTACATCATTTGTTTAGAAGTGTATTCAAATAGTAAACATATAGTTATAAGGGATGGAAAGTAGGACTCATGCTATGGGGATATCATAGAGAGAGGGGTTAAAATGAATTCACATAACACGTAACACATAAAGACTAAGGGGCGGGTAAATATGACTCACTCCATGGGGGCATTTTGTGACTTAGGATCTTTCACATTTCCACATCAAACATACATATATATATATCAAAATTCCCATAATCAATCCATAATAGCCATATCCAATAGATAACCATAATCATAAGGTTCAAATACAACATACAACACATAGAATCGAGAAGAGTCTACAAGATGTCCAACGATGCCTCCAGTCATAAGCTAGGACGAGGGCCAAGACATGTCCCGAGCTCAGCTCAAAGTAAATAACACAATGAAGGCAATATAGGTAGAGGAATAGTGGATTGTCCTTAGAAGATAGGCCTCACCACAACAAATATCTCAATTCTGATCTAGCGCCAAATGGTGGATGAAAGAAATCAATGATCCTTACACGTGAGATCATGCAAGCAACAATATGCATTAGTACATTGGAATGTACTTAGTATGCGGGGTGTAATGAATGTAACTTACCAAACCTGTATAGGATGCTAGATGATAAGAGCAAATAATATAAAAAGAGACTTATATCAAGGAATATAATATAACAAGATGCTATAACATTCATGATGCATTAAATGCAAATAATGCACATATATAGTAGGGACGTGTAATATGCCTCATGTGCTTTGGAATGCCCCATAAGTGTATTTCTTGAATATCTCAAAATCCGTGCATGATTTCAAAAATTCAACTTCATATTCTTGTTCAGTAGGCAAAATTGAGAGGGGAAAGGGTAGCCCTCGAATTTTAGAACACTCATGACAAAAAAACAATTTTTGCAACGGGCCACCGAAACAATGTGCCTGCGCGCCCAAGGCGCACCCGACTAAGGCGCCGTGCCTGGGGGCATGGCTAAGTGTAAGTGGCCCCTTTGCGACTGGTCCGCATTACGCCTGAGGCGTGGACCAGTGCAATATTTTCCCTACTTTTCTTGTTCCGTCCAAGGGCATTAGGGGTAATAACCAATGTCCATTTGAATGTGAATGACCCCTTTCCTTAGCTATTTTCAACCCTACGAACCTCAAAGCCCTCTGAAAATTCTCTCCAATACATCACCCAATATTCCATTCAATCTCAAGAATCTCAAGGACCAACTTTGGAATTCAAGAACCCAGCTCAAGCCTCAAGTCCTCCACCAATTTTCTTCAAGAAACTTCAAAGTTTAGGTTTGTGGGTTTGATTGTGGGAACCTTCCTTCCCACAAGTCCATCTATCTCTCCTATCCTACTACATGAAGTTTATGAATCTTTGTGATTATTTTATGAACTCTTGAATATAGTATTACTACTATGCATTCTATTATGGTTTATTTTCTGTATTATCATGAAGTAAAATATTATGTGATATTCTTTTTAGGGTATTTATGAACCCTTGTTTATGATGATATTATGATGCATTATACATATGTCCTCTATGTGAATTTTACAAGAAATGATGCTATGAAAAAATGTTATTGGGTTTTGATATTGAGATGGATTTTATGATGTTCAAGTTATGTTCTCTATGATGCTATCAAAAGCTATGAAGGAACTTATGTGTTTACTTGGTTTTTATGATATTAAAAAATAGAGGTTTTTGCTTGATAAGATGGATTTCATGCTCCTATGTCTATTATTTCAAAAATGATATATATATATATATATATATATATGGATGTATGTATATTATAATGATGAGTTGATTAAGAATGATTTAAACTAATATTTACCACATATCTCTTGAAATATGATACTTTCTTAAATATGAGGGTTTTACCATAATATTAGTGGGTTGATTTGTATGACTTTGAAATGAATTGATCTTACTATTCTCTTGTCTCTTACTCTTGAAATTCATGATTATAAGTACATGTGCACATGCCCGCCATGTGTTTGACTAAATCACTTGACAAGGATTCTTGATGTTGATGACAGATTATTGTACGAATTTACATGACAAGTATTCTTTGTCTGTTGAAAGGCTATTGTACTATTTACGTCAAGTGTTTCAAGATAAATATGGGCTCCCAAGCATGTATTTAATTCATGAAAGATATCTATGATTTTTGCAAGTGACAAGTGGAGCCCTATTTCAAGATTCTAGCCTCTTGTGAGCCATTCATGTCAAGTCAAGGAGTCAAGCATGATTACTATTTTATGCTCATGTTCAAGCTAAGCTCACTAGTAGAGGTGAAGCATGTGAATGAGCTAGTCATGTCATGTTATCATGTCTCTAACAAGTTATACATATTATGTTTAAAGTTTTGTTATTTCAAATATTCCGTGGGATTTGACTTAGCACTGATTGAGGCTTAAGGTGAGGGCTCGACGCAAGGGTCCTTATTTAACAACCCTATATAAATTCTTTAGTATCTAAACTATGTGCCACCATACGATTATATTTTCCCTTAAAGGGATCACTAGTGGATCGATCTAGTTCATGTTTCCTCTAAGGTGGGGTCAAGTATGTGCCACGTCCCAAGCCTAGGGCCTAGACGCGACACGGCGAATGGGGAACACGAGGGGACCCCAAACAAGCTTCTTAACATATCATTACACATCCTTGGTTGCGGAAGCAATTAAACAACAATAGGAGAATAGAAATAAGGGCAAAGGGACTAAGGGAGTCTTTCATAGCTTAAAACATACAAAAGTCAAGAGAGTCAAAGCTCATACTATCATTGCAGAACTTGTACAACAACACCTCTAAACTTAGAATTTAGCTGGGGCCAAGACAACTTTTTGGGCTCACCCTTATAGTCAAAGCATACAATAAGATAAAGAGAGTCTTTGCATAACATAAGATCAAAAGATATCATCCTTGGAGTTGAGGACTCGCAAAATTTGCTTGAAGAGATAGTACTATCCATATGGAGGAAGATTATCAAGTGGAGCTCCGGGTCCTACATGGTAACATCATGCAGGCATAGAGTATGCGTTAGTACAATTGAATGTACTAAGTATGTAGGATACAATGCAACAAAAGATAGGCAACATAATCAAAATACATAATTAGGCAATAAATGAGCATATTAGAATATGGCATGTATGAATGATGCTTGAAGTAAAACATGATTATGTAGAACATATTACATGTGAAGGAAGAGATCATCATCATAGACCATGCAACTTAGTACTTGAAATCCAAGGCATGCCACTCTCTTGTAAGATGGATGAGGTACATACCCTTCATCTATGGTAGAACGGGATTGCACCACCCGACAAGGTGGATGGGGTACATACCACTCATCTGTAGTACAGGATTGCCACCACCTGACAAAGTGGATGACGTACATACCCCTCAACTTTGGTATGGTCACTCGCAACATTATAGATACTTTCCATGATAACAACTGGTATATACATTCCTTTCATCATTGTAATGTCACTTATCTCATATACCATGCATTAGTCCTCAACAACTCAAGAAACCTTAACCGGATATTTTATCAAACACTTGGCGGGTGTATATACTAGTACAAAATCATGCAATTCAAGAGTGAAATCATGCAAGAAAACTTGAAATAAATCAACCCACCAACACTTGGTAATACCCTAATGTGATATACATTGAAACCCTTCATCAAATCTCAAAGTAAATTATAGATTCATAGCTCAAAACATGCTTAAACAGTGACACTTTTAAGAAACCCCTACATGGTTCATAGTCAATTCATAATAAGTAAGACCTATAAGTAAATCAACTTAGAAACATACAATTTATGTTAAAAGGAAGGTTGGGCACCATGAGAAAGGACACAATGGTTGAAACACACATACCTCAACTTTGGAGAATTCCTTGATGAAGATTTGATTGAGAACTAGAAGCTTGAGTGAATTTCTTAAGATCCAGAATGAGTTTGGGACCTTTGATTTTGAGTGAAATATTTTTATAAGTGTTTGAGAGGGTTTTAGGGAATGTCTTGCAAGATATGAGGTTGAGAAATGACTAAGTATATGTGTTTTTTACGCATAGGAAGGCTTAGGTCCAAGAGCCAAAGACGTTGGACTGAACAACAACCAAAAACTGGCAAATATTACACTGATCCGCGCCCGAGCCGCATCGCACCATGGGCACAGATTGTCTCTAAAAGTTCTATTTTTTAAAAAAATAAAATTTTGATACGATTGCTCTAAAATCGCGGTCAGACCCATCTCCCACTCAATGTATCCCCCTGATCACGAATATGAAGTTGAAATTTCGATATCACGTATGAATGTTGAGATATATTGAAATTATGATTACAGGCATTTTCGAGGCACATTTTCGGGCACTTTTGGGGTCGTTACAATATGGTTTGACTTGGGAAATAGACCACACCTTTCCAAGGGGGTGTCATTCTTCGGAATTCCAAGTAGTAGCTTGCTTGTTCTTATATGTTGGTTAAGGTCTCCTCACATTATTGTGCAAGTTGAATGTTTTACATGCATGTTTTATTACAAGCATTGATCATACATGCCATATTGAGTTTATATCCATTGCCTATATTTACGCATTTGAATATTATGGCTTATGTCTTTGTTACATTGCACCCCATATACTTAGTACATTCCAAGTACTAATGCATACTCTATGCCTACATGATATCACCATGTAGGGACCGGAGCTACTATTGATCATCCTCCTTCTCGTGGAAAGTTCGGTTCATTTGAAGAAAGTTTTTGGTGAGTCTTCAACTCTGAGGACATTAACTATTTTCCTTCATGCTATGTTGAGACTTGAAATACTTTTTGGATACTTATTACTTGAGGGTGAGCCTAGGAAGTATCTTGGCCCCCGCTCTATTCCATGTAGAGGTGTTGTTGGATAATATGGTATCTATATATTGAGTTTGACTCTTATTACATTTATGTTGGTATGAAAAAAGTTTTCCCTTCGTCCTGCTTCCCTTTTTATTAATATCATTTGTCAATGTTTATTTTGCTTCTGCGACTAAGGATGTGTGAATAATATGCTAAGTGCCTCAAGTTCCTAAGTGCCTCAAGTTCCCCATTTATAGTGTCAAGTCTAAGCCCTAGACTTGGGTTGTGACAAGCTTGGTAATAGAGCACTAGGTTTATAAATGGTGCTCGAAAATCCAACCTACCATGTCGAGTAGTGTCTTGTTCATGGTTGTGAAGTGCGCCCAAACTATAAATAGAAGGCTATGAGGCATTTTAGAAAAATGCATCACTTCTTCATGATCTATGTCGTGCAGTAGAGTTAAGTCCACTAAGGATTATTTCTGATTCCTAACCATTACATTTTATAAAACGTCTCAAGCTATTTAGAATGGTGGACAAGATAGTAACCATCCCTCGCTCGAGGATCAACTTCCCAACAATGATATATCCAATGCGGATATTTGCAATGCTCTATGGGTATTGACCAAGGTTTTAACAGCTCAACTCAATCAACAAGGTAATGCCCCCAATGCTTCAAATGATAAGAGGAGGGAGAGGAAGGCTAAGAAGACCCGAGTTGATGGTGCCTCATCTTTTACTAGTCTACTGGTGCCCAAGTAGAAAAAGAAAAGGATCCCTTTTGCCACTTGTCAAGGGTGCGGCAAGAAGTATCAAGAAAGTTGTTTAGTGGGCATCGAAGGTTGTTTTATATGTGGTAGTATTGGGCATAAGATGAGGGATTGTCTTGTGGCCTCTGCAGAAGGGAGGAGAAGGGTTCAATTTGAAGGTGTCATTGGTGGGGTAAGTTTCCCAACGTGCCCCAAAATGTGGAAGGAATCATGCTGGCACATGTTTGAGGAACACGGGTGCATGCTTTTGGTGTCACAAGATGGGCCACAAGATTTTTGATTGTCCATATGCTCAAAGGAAAGGCAAAGGTGATCGTCCTCAAGGACATACTACTCATGGAACTCAAAGGGCACAGGGAGGTGCTACTATTCCCATGTATCAAGGCAATGGTGTTGATGTTTAAGCTTCTCCTACATGCCACACGTGTGGAAGGTACCATTCGTGGAATTGTTTGGCCAGTTCGAGCGCATATTTTGGGTGTGGCACAAAAGATCATAAGTTGAGGCATTGCCCATGGATTACTAAAAATTTGAGGATGACCATTGACGTTCTCAACCATACCCCTCCAAGGATTGCTAGACATAGCATAGTGCTTCATCGCTATGTTAAAGGTTTTTTATTATGATGTGTATGCATCGTTAGATCCAGGTGCAACTTTTTCTATCATTACTCCTTTTGTTGCTAATAAGCTTCATGTGAGTCCCAAGTTATTGTGTGAACCTTATGAAGTGTCTACCCCAATTGATGAGTCCATCATTGCTAGAAGAGTCTATAGGGATTGTTCCGTATTTATATTGCATAAAGTCTTGCCTTGTGATTTTGTTGAACTTGACATGGTGGATTTTGATATTATTCTTGGGATGGATTGGATACATGCATATCATGCTTCCATTAATGGTAGGACCTGCAAGGTTAGGTTCTAATTTTCTAATGAGCCTATCCTAGAGTAGGAAAGTTGCAATTTGGAGGTTAAGGGTAGGTTCATTTCTTTTCTTGTCTTAGGGCCCGAAAATTTAGTTCTAAAGGTTGCATTTATCATCTTATAAAGGGTTAGGGATGTTGAGTCTAGGGTCACTCCTATTGAAACGGTCCCAGTGATCAATGAGTTCCTTGATGTCTTCCCATATGATCTTTCCGGTGTTCCTCCAGAAAGGGAAATAGATTTCAGTATAAACCACCTCCCCGATGCATAACCCATTTTCATTCCCCCTTACCGTATGGCCCTAGTGGACCCCTTTGAAGGATTTATTGGAGGAGGGTTTCATAAGGCTTAGCAAATCACTTTGGTGTGTACCGGTGTGGTTTGTAAGAAAGAAAGACGGTTCACTTAGAATGTTCATTGACTACCGGCAACCCAATAAGGTCACTATAAAGAACATGTGTCCTCTACTAAGGATAAATGACCTATTTGATCAACTATAAGGGGCTAGTCATTTTTCTAAGATTGATCTTCAGCCTAGATACCACCAAGTGAGGGTGAGGAAGTGTGATATTTCCAAGACGGCTTTTCGAACTAGGTATGGGCACTTTTAATTTGTGGTAATTTCATTTGGTTTAACTAATGCACCGATGATATGCTGTCAAAATATAGCACATTTGGTACATGAAACAAGGGATTTTGTGAGTTCTTGAAGTGACTTTTTTGTGTTTTGATGTGCTTTTGTGTCAATCTTGCAGAAAAGTTAGGTTGGCATGATTTGAAGAAAAGTTGCAGATTTTGCTAAAGCATAAGCTATACAAGCCCACCTACGAGTCGTAGGTTGTATCGTAGCAAGAATTATAGACCAAAAATCAGAAATCTACCAAGTGAAGGTCACCCCTACGAGCCCAGCGTATGAGTTGTAAGACACACTACGACTCGTATAAGCGGACTCATAGCAAGAATCAGAGAGCCAAAGTGTTGGACTAAAAACGGAAGACCAAGCCTACGAGACAAATATACGAGTCGTATCCCAAGTAACGACTCGTACCTATGGGTTGTACCATTTCAGTCCAAGATTCCAAGAACCTGATATGAGACCCCGACTACAACTTGTAGATCATTCTACAAGTAGTAACTACGAGACTTATCAGCTGCCAGCTGTCTTTTCTGTGTAAATTCTAGGGTTATTTTGTAAATACTATATACAGCTTAAGTTAGGTTTTTAAGAAAGTTGGACCAGCAGACATTTGAGAATTGCATTTTGAAGCTTTTCTTAGGTTTTTAGGGTAGATTATTGTTCTTTCTTGGAAAACCTATTTTAGGGATTGCAAACCTCGCCTTGTACTCATTGTTGATCAATCAAGCTTATGGATTTGCAACTTGTGGTGCTTATCTCCTTCAGTGTTATTGATGAAACTCTCAACTATGTCTAATATATGCATTCTTGTGTGTTTTGCTTTAGCCATGAGTCACAACTTGGGGTTGTGGGAACCATGGGTAATTGACTTGAAATAACCTAGTTTTCTTGCATTTCTATGATTGTGGTTTTGCATGTATTATCTATTTTCCTTCATTTTTATTGATGTTTCGTGGTGACCAATACCAAACCCTGCCTACTATCATGATCCCGACCAAAGTAGTAACGAATAGGAAAAGGGAAGTAGATGACAAAATTTGATTGATGTGTTCTCGTCTAATCAACCAAACTTGACCAAAGAGAGGTTGACTTGGACTATTAGTAACGGTTAGTTGGCATGCCATGGCGGCCGACCAAGCGCCATGGTGAAATTCGACCTTTACCTTTATAAGAGGGCTGGAACAACCTAAGTTACCGTCTTGCATGCAACTCACCAATTATAGCTATGTATCTAAGGTAATCAAGACGACGAACCTTAGGGAACACAACTCCCAAGATTTTCCCAAAATTGAGTGTTTCCTTGTGTTATAGTTAGTTCTTTTTTAGTTTGTTTTTTGAATCACTCAACCTTCCCCCCTATTTTGAGACTGTAGTCGTAAATACTAGAAATGATTAGTAGTGAAGTCTCATATTCAAGCCCTATATTCCCTGTGGGTTCGACCCTAATTTCGATTAGGTTAATTACTGAAAGCGACCGCTTTCTTATTGGAGCGTGACCATCATAAAAAATTATGGCGCAGTTGCCGGGGAAAACGGCTAGGTTTTGTTTTGATTTCACTATTAGTTTGTTTTGGTGTTAATTTCTAGAGTCTCTTGTACTTTACTTTTATTTTTGTTTTGTTGTTTCATTTTATTTGCAGGGTATACCAGATTGTATACCCAACACAAGGAGCCAAGGTAATCCCTTAGCTCCACTAAATTTGGAGATCCATCTACTACCAAGAAGGATGACTCAAGTGAATAAAGATATTGAGGTTGAGGAGGATATGCATACGAATGAGGATATGGATAGAGAAGAGAATCCACAACAAAGGGGTAATAGGCCACAACTCAGGGACTTAAATGAAAATGCCTATGGGTGGAATCAATATCAATTGAACCCTATGGCTCTGGATGTTACCGGTGCTGTAGTATTGCATCCTCTACTAGCAAATACTAAATTCACAGTATCGAATGGATTACTCTAAATGCTCTAAAATCATGGTCTATTCAGAGGGTTACCTTCGGAGGATCCCCACCGTCATCTTCAAAATGTGGTGTCTGTTTGCAAGAGTGTAATGGGGACACAAAATCTTTCTCTTAATGCTGTTGGGTTAAAAGTGTTTCCACTATCATTGACTGGCAATGCAACTGTATGGTTGTCGGAGCTTCCTTTAGGAACTATCACAAGTTGGCTGAACTTCAGAGGGTATTCCTTGAAAGAAACTTCCCAAGATCTATGAAGTTGAAGCTCAAGGACCAAATCAAAAACTTTGAGCAATTGCCAGGTGATTCTATTAACACAACATGGGAAAGGTTTGCTAAATGCTTGAGGATGGTTCCCAATCACAAGATTGTCGATGATGTATTGGTCGAGATTTTCTATCGTGGACTTGACGAGAATAGTCAAGCTTGCGCCGATATAATCATAGGAGGCATGTTTCTAGACCAATCTTTTGCATTGATAGCCGCAATGGTACAAGTGGTCAAAACAAATAGAGCATGGAGGCAACACAAGCAAGGCATGATGAAATCGTCTTGTACAGTTAATAGCAATATTGAGCAAGTAAAGGTAAACGAAGAGATCATGGAGCAACTTGCTCAACTTCACAGAAGCATGGACTTAGTCTTGAAGCAAAACCAAGCAAGACCATGTGGTCACTCACCAACCTCCGAAGGATCCTTCCTATGATGATCCATTCTTTGAGATGCACGTTTTGTAAGCAACCAAGCGGCGGGTTTCCAGAACAACCCCCAAGGGTCCAATCCGGACTATTGGAGGCAAGGTTCCGGGAATCAAGGTTGGAACTTCAACCGTGATGGGATGTATAGAGATAACTGGGGTGGATACTATGAGAGAGAGTGTGTGTTAGACGCAGAATGAGGGAGAAGAGAGGGCTACAAGAATGGTCCTTATGTGCCACCACACAATCGTGATGCCGGATCAAGCAACTCAAGGATCAAAGATATGTTCGAAAAATTGTTGAAGTGAGTAGACCATCAAGATGAGACTTTAAAAGGAATGAAAACAGATATCTCAAGTATTAATCAAAAGATAGAGTCTCACTCGGTGGCAATCATTCAACATGAGCAACAATTTGGACAAGTTTCTTCACAACTGAATCAGTGCCAAAAGGGCACCCTACCAAGTAATACTGTTCAGAACCCAAAGAATGAAGGGCATTGCATGGAGGTGATAACTAGGAGTGGCAAGAGCACCATAGATCTCCCTATACCAAAGGTGGAAGATGGGAACTGGAAGAAGAGAATGAATGAAGGAACCCAAGCATGCATCACACAAGAGCGATCCAAGAAGTATAAAACCTTTCCGAGGCCTCCTCCTCCTTTCCCTCAAAGGCTTGGAAAGAGAAAGGAGGAACGTAAGTTTTAACAGTTTCTAGCGGTGCTAAAAAAATTATTAGCAGACCTTCCTTTACTTGAGGCCCTTAAGTGGATGTCAGGACATGCCAAATGGATGAAAGACATAGTCAAAAAGAAGTTAAAAGTGAGCGAAGACCTCTCCAAAAATGTTCAAAGTTGTAGTGCCATCACTACAAAGTCATTAGTACAAAAGCATGAAGACTTGGGTGCATTCACCATACCATGTACTGCAGGAGAACTAGTGTTTGCCAAAGCACTGTGTGATTTGGGGGCTAGCATTAATTTAATGCCTCTTTCCACATTCAGAAAGCTCGGTGTGGGAGCCTTGTCCCTACAAAGATGCGGTTGTTGATGGTAGACATAACAGTCAAGAAGCATGTGGGGATCTTGTATGATGTGTTGGTAAAGGTATACAAATTTATATTTCCCGCAGATTTTGTTATAATTGACTGTGAGGTTGATTTTGTAGTTCCAATCATTTTGGAAAGAACTTTCTTAGCCACAGGTCGAGCATTAGTAGATATGGAGAATAGTCTACTCAATTTTAGGTTTGGTGAAGAAGCAGTGGAATTTCAAGTGGGTCAGCAGGATGGGAAGAGTTCTGAGTTCCAAGTCATCTCAATGATTTCAATGGATGAGGATGATAAACCGAAAATCCGATAGAATTGAGGCTTGGGTTGACCCTTTGGTAGCCGTGTTGATGAACTTTGATGGTGACAACATTCATAATTATGAGGAAACAGTAAATGCTCTTGGGGTGTCAGTTGGGCTGAGGCGACAAGCAAGGTTGGATTTGGACTTATGTAATAGAGAGACACCACCTACAAAGCACTCTGTAGAAGTTCCACCAGAGTTAGAGTTAAAGGCACTACCATCACATTTGACATATGCATACTTAGGAGAGAATAGCACATTACCTGTCATCATTGCAACAGATTTAAGTGAAGCTCAAACAGAAGCGCTAGTCTCAATTCTCAAGCAGTATAAGAGAGCTATTGGGCAGACAATTGCAAACATCATTGGCATATCTCCTGGGATATGCACTCATAAGATTCAACTAGTTAAAGATTACAAATCGAGTATTGATCATCAAAGGCGGTTGAACCCCCCAATGCAAGAGGTTGTGAGGAAGAAATTATCAAGTGGTTAGATGCTGGAGTAATCTACACGATTGTTGATAGTGAGTGGGTGAGTCCAGTGCAGTGTGTTCCATAAAAGGGAGGCATCACAATGGTGCCTAATACAAAGAACGAGTTGTTCCCATGAGACCAGTCATCAGATGTAGAGTGTGCATGGATTATAGAAAATTAAATGCTTCTACCATGAAGGAGCATTTTCCTATGCCCTTCATGGATCAAATGCACGACAAACTAGCAGAAAAGGGATGGTATTGTTTCCTTGATGGGTATTCCTGGTACAATCAAATTGTTATTGCACTTGAGGATTAAGAGAAGACAACGTTCACATGTCGCTATGGTACCTTTGCATTCAAGAGAATGCCCTTTGGACTTTGCAACACTCCAGCTACATTTCAGAGATGCATGATGTCTATCTTTTCGGACATGTTTGAAAATACTATTGAGGTGTTCATGGACGACTTCAGTGTCGTTGGCCAGTCCTTTGAAAAATGCCTTTTACGTTTGCGTGATGTTTTGCAGAGATGTTTCGAGAGCCACTTGGTGCTAAACTGGGAGAAATGTCAATTTATGGTCAAAGAGGGCATCGTACTTGGAAACAGAATTTCGGGGAAAGGAATAAAGGTGGATAAAGCAAAAATCGAGGTGATAGAAAAATTACCGCCATTAATTTCGGTAAAAGGTATAAGAAGTTTTCTAGGTCATGCCGGATTCTATTGCTGTTTCATAAAGGATTTCTCCAAGATCTCACAACGCTTATGTAAGTTGCTAGAAAAAGATGTGAAGTTTGTATTTGATGATGCATGTATATACGCCTTCGAAGAATTGAAAAGAAGGCTCACCACAGTGCCCATTAATGTAGCTCTAGATTGGTCACAGCCGTTTGAGCTAATGTGTGATGCAAGTGGGGTTGCACTCTGTATGGTGTTGGGACAACGCAGAGAGAGAGTCTTGCATCTAATCTATTATGCCAAAAAGCAATGAATGTGGCTCAGAAGAATTACACCGTAACCAAACAAGAATTGCTTGTTTGGGTGTTTGCATTTGAAAATTTCCGTTCATACTTGTTGGGAGATAAAGTGATTATGCAGACCGACAATTCGGCGCTCAAATATCTGATGGCAAAGAAGGATGCAAAGGCTAGATTGATCAGATGGGTACTTCTCTTACAGGAATACAATTTTGACGTGATTGATAGAAAAGGGTCAGAAAACCAGGTTGCCGATCACCTTTCTAGATTGGAAGATGAGGCTATGGTGAAATTTGATGATGGGATGGACATAAATGACTCATTCCTCGATGAAAGAGTTCTAGCAACGTCACATGATCTTATACCTTGGTTTGAAGATTATACTAACTATTTGGTGAGTGATATAGTGCCCTCTGGTTTTAACACCCATCAATGTCGCAAGTTTATGCATGATGTAAGAAGTTCTTCTGAGATGAGCCATACTTGTTTTGGATTTGTGCTGATGGGATCATCCATAGATGTATTCCAGAAGCAGAGATAATGAGCATTGTTGAAGCATGTCACTCTTCATTGGTGGGTGGCCATCACAATAAAGCTCGAACGCTTACAAGGTGTTGCAGTGTGGCTACTATCGGCTGTCTATACATCTAAACGCCCATGATTTTGTAATGTCGTGTGATAGATGTCAAAAAGAGGGCAAAGTTTCACGAAGGCACGAACTTCCTCTAAATCCTATCTTGGTCATAGAACTATTCAATGTTTGGGGCATTGATTTTATTGGACCCTTTGTTAGCTCTCATGGTAACAAGTATATTCTAGTTGCAATTGATTATGTCTCCAAGTGGGTAGAGATCGTAGCCCTACTGAATAATGAGGGTAAGAGTGTTACGGGATTTCTCCGAAAAAGTATTTTTTCCAGGTTCGGTACGCCTCGGGCAATTATCAGTGATGGAGGTTCTCATTATTATAACCAATTGTTCAAAGCTATCCTTAAAAGATATGGTCTGAAGCACTGTATAGCAACCCCGTATCATCCCTAAACTAGTGGACAAGTGGAAGTATCCAATAGTGAAATAAAGCAAATCCTATCCAAAATAGTGAATGTGAATCGTATTGATTGGTCAAGGAAGTTGGATGATGTTTTATGGGCCTATAGGACTACTTTCAAAACTCCCATCGGAATGTCTCCATATCAACTAGTGTTTATAAAGGAATGTCACTTGCCGGTTGAACTTGAACACAAAGTGTTGTGGGCATTAAAGAAACTAAAATTTGGATTGGCAAGGAGTTGCAACCTCTAGGTTGATGCAAGTGAATGAGCTTGATGAGCTTAGACTGCGAGCATATGAGAGCTCCGCTTTGTACAAACACGAATGAAGGTTTAGCATGATCGCAGAATTGAAGATCGCCTTTTGCTCAGGGAGACATGGTATTGCTTTACAACTCCAGGTTGAGGTGGTTTCCTGTAAAACTCAAATCTAAGTGGATGGGGCCTTTCAGAGTTGTGTGTGTTTTTAGTCATGGTGCTGTAGAATTAGAGAGTAGGGATGGAAAAACTTTCAAAGTCAATGGGCAAAGAGTAAAAAGGTATATGGATAACATGGAAGAGATCAAAACAGTGGAAGATCGGGACCTTAAAGAGGCATGAAAGCAAAAGCTTCTTGTCGTGCCGTGACAATAAATCAGGCGCTTCCTGGGAGGTAACCCAAGGTATGCCCCTTGCACCTTTTCTTTGTGCTTCCAATTTTATGACAAAGTATCATCTTTTGGTGGGGTGGTGGGAGTTATGGATAAAGGTGAAGTCCAAGTAGCCTCAAGTCCATAACTTCCCTTATTTTTGATCCCAAGGTTTTCTTGCCGTGTTTCTTTTTCCTTGTGGATATTTAATTTTCTTTTGAACTGGCATATTTAGGTAGTATAGATAATTTGTGCATGAATAGTAATGTTATTTGTTGGCTGGCATATATATGATTCTTAACTGTTCTTTAAACTTTTGATGAAAAATTGGGTACCCTCAAAATTTTTGAGATTGTGATTATTGATGCATTCATACATTTTTTAGTATTTGGCAATGTTTGACTATTTTTTGGCCTTGGAGTATGATGGAATAAAGCAAAATGGCTCTTTAAACTATCTGCGCTTTTTTAATTTG
>JAPFFP010000113.1:8315659-8344037 GCA_026153255.1 Solanum medicagineum | reverse complement strand
CTTCCTTTGACTCACCAAACCAAGCCACCATTTGATTTCACATTAATTTGTTGACTAACAAATTAACATGTGTTTTCACTTTGTAATCCAACTTGTTTTTAGGCAAGAATCAACACGTACCACCCCACCTCCATATGTAGTAATTTTCTAGAGATCATATACAAATATTTTGTTGAAGCATAATTGTTTTCTTATATACGACTAAACACTAAACCTAAATAATTCACTTTTCAATTTTTTTGAAAAATATTTTTCTTGAAAAATAATTTCATCGTACAAAACTTACCCTTAGTCTCTAGTCGTCACTTCTCTTTGGTAAACAAATGGAGGAAACAGAAAAAAAAAAAAAATGTAGGCGCTGCTTTTACTGCAAGAGGATAATAATATAAACTTGTCTGTTTGGTAGTTTATGTGATACTCCCGACAAAGATGGAGCTAAAGAATAAAGGGTCTCGTGAGTTATTGAAATACAAGTTTACTTGTGGATTTTTCAAATTAATCCATCATAAAGAAAAGATGGAAAAATCTTAAGTTATAGTTTGAAGAAAAGTCCGTCGGTCCAAAATAAGCACCCTTATTACAGTCCTGCGAAACATGGCAAATTATTTGTTGAATTTAAAAGTGGGAGATTTTTTTATTTGATTTATTACTTGTAATTAGTTTTACTTGAAAATCTATTGGAACTTGGACACAATATTTGAATTAGCGTCGGAGGATAAGAGGAACATTACGAACTGAGTTTCGAAAGCCAAATATTTCATCGCTAACGAAGACTTAAATATTAGGCATCTCGCGTATATTCTTTATAGATTAAATGAACTAGGGAAAATAAATCCCCTTTCATTTTATTCATTTTTATTTGACACACTCTTAAGAAGTAATTAATAAAATAATAAGCGCAAATTCGAATTCAAGAGATAAATAATAATAAGCACAAATTCGAATTCAAGAGATAAATTTTCTACTAATTAGTAAATTAGATATTTATTTTTAATATAATAACATATACAATAGGCGGACGGGAGTAATATACATTTCCTGCTTAGCTTATATAGGACTACTTAATTAGAATTGATTAACAAAGAAGGGATGTATTTTGTTACAAATGTTGGTACTATTACTTGTAAATATTTTCTCTTTCACAATTTATGTTGTACCTTTCTGATTTAAAAATTCAAATAATTTTCTTATCATAATTTTTGTATATATCATTTATATATTTTGAATTGTAAATTATTGTGCCTTGTAATATTTAACATGTAAATTTTATTTTTAAAATTACAAAAATTTCATATCCGAATTAACAATCAATTAACCACAGGTTGGACTCTTCAAATTCTAATCATACTATATAAATCGAGACAAGTGAGTATTTTGCTGGATTTGAAAGCTCCTGTGCAGCACCTACATGATGCATTATGTAATAAGTTGTAGTAGTTGTTACTGCAACCTATTTTTACTTTACCAAAAAAAAAAAAAAGAAACAAAAAAAGAAGAGAGAGAAAGTTCAAATTGCTGATTTATATATGCTCAAATAAAAATAAGTCTCAAATGAAGGAAACTAAAAGCGGCTAATCAACTATTTAGACCCAAAAAAATAAGAAAAGAAAAGAAAGAAAAGTCTAAGCTATACATACCTCTGGTAAGGAATGTTCGTCCCTATGATGACAAGGTTGTGAAGTTGAAACATCTTCGTTCAACTTGTCAATCCTTTCCTTTAATACCTCTATATACTTTGATGCATGTGCGATGATTGATGTCTTATTAACCTGACAAAATTAATCAATATTTTCGTAAAAAGGAAGACATTTATTTTTAACCCTCATTTGTACACAATAACAATATGCCTAAGTGAGGTTCCATAAGTATATAGATCTTGTCACTACGCTCGTAGAGATAAAGAGGCTATTTTAAAAAGACACTCAACTTAAATATTGCAAATCTAAATACAAAGAAGAAGAAAATAATATACAAGTTATAGTAACTAACTAGGAAATCAGTGCAAATTAAAGCCTACAAGAAAGAAACTAGAGCAACAAAATAGTATGATAATTATCATTTTGTACACTTTGTAAAAAAAAATTGAGCTTTTAAAAATTTTCTGTGGATATCTTGTATAGAAATCCGATTCAAAATACTAATTATCAATGAAATGGTTTCATTTAGAAGATGAATAAACACTAATTATTCCAATCAAAAGAGGATTCAAATGTTTCTTCTTTTAATAACTCACCCACCCTCACTCCAACCCCCCCCCCCTCACCCCCAAAAAAAAAATTTTAAAAATCGGAAAAAAAGGAGTTAATTAATCTCTTTGGATAAATAGAATCAACATAAATGTTGTAACAGTAAAAAACTGAAATTAAAGATGAGAGTAGTTTTACAGAAGGGGAATTAGTAATTGAACCGAGTTGCTCCAATTGTTGATTGAGCAACACTTTTTTTTGCTCTTTAGATCCCATGATCTTACTTACTTCTTCTTGTGGATTCAGTTTATTTTCTTCGTAGTCACAAATACAATAATATTGTATTGTTGTTTTTTAATGGCTTTTTAAAAAGAAGATGAGATTTCAAAGACAAATATGATCTGTTTGTTTGTATCCTGCATGAGTACCACAAGGTTCACAGGAGAGTATGACGTACTGATAATTTAATTTAATTTAATTTAATTCTTCACTGGAAAAGAAAAAGAAAATTGGAAATGACTCACTTGGCCTTTCTTGAATAACAACCCTTTACCAACATCTTTCTTAATTAAGAAAATAAACTTTAAATTCCCATAAAAATGTAAATTCCTTTTACTTAATTTATGAGGTGGTCATTAATCCGCTTTTATCTTTTTCTCTTCTATGATTTTCTTTGCATCGGTGTGTGCACGTGTATAGATTGATAGAAGAGGAAATCGCCATATATTTTTTATTAAAAAATATTATTATTAAATTTAAATATGATTACTGGTTATACTTAGAATTAGAATACAGTACGTTTGAATATTAAGATATAATAATTTGAGTTCTAAATCAGTACCACTTTTTTTTATTTGTCAACATCAAAACGTATAAATTTGACCTTTGTTTCGAAATTCATGCCTATAAAAATTTGAAATTAGTTTCGAGCTTTGCCATTAATTTACCGGAAAATATCTTGTGGTTAACATATTGTTTTGATAATCTGTTATTAATTCGATCTTAGATTGAATTTAAGAATGACATTTTCTCTTTGGCTATGATATTATTGTATGTCATTAATTTCTAATTGCAATATATACTATATCAAAAAAAATATTTTTGAAAACAACGTGATGGTTGACGATGGTGATTGCTAGTAGTTGTAGATGCTGACTGGGAGTGGTGGCTGGTGGTAGTGTTGATCAATTATGATGATTGTTGCTAGTAGCCAGTGATCATATGGTGATTGATAATAATGTTTAATTAGCAGTGTTTAATGATGACAGCGGTCAATAGTGACAACATATAAACCACATTAAATATACTTATAATGGTGTCCGAGACTTAGTACATAGGTACTCTTTGATGCAGTGGAAAATTGTATAGTACTAGATGATATTGATTATTGATGGTAGTGATTGTCAGTAATAATTGGCAATCGTTGTGACTATTATGAGCGTCGTTGCTGATGATTGTAAATAATTGCTAGTACATATGAATGTAGTGATGAAAAATATGATGGTTGTGACTGAGGATGATGATTGTATATCGTGATGATACATGATTAGTGAAGTTGATAATGGTGGAGGCAATGTTGATTGTGATGATTGTAATTAATAAGAGTGGCTAATAATGGTGGTTATAATGATAATAACGACGGTAGCTATGAGTATTGAAAGTGAATCTAGTAGGGATTATATGTCTTCTTTTCAGAATTTCTAGAATGAGTAGATCTTAATAATATAAGATATTACGACTTTATTATGGCCTTGATCAACTAAATATGTTCCGGTTGATAAGGTAGTTGCAAATAAAAAGTATAGACCTAATGATTCAAATAATGATATTCAAATGTAAAGTAACATGCTTAATGACTAATGTCTGAAAATTAAGATATAAATTTTTATTACATGCAAACAATGAGGCCTAACATTTTCACACTTATTCGGCATAGTGTGAAACCAGATAACACCTGATATTATTCTATTAGGATGTTGCAATCTCTTTATAAGAATATCCCATAAGATATCTAGCCTAAAATTCTAGATACATCTTTAGTTACATTGAAATACAGAAGAATTTGAGAATTGAGATTGTTGCTAAGAACGTGGGTGAGCTGAAAGCACCTAACAATATGCATGAAAAAAAATCAAATCAATGAAAGAAAGAAAGAAAGAAGAAGGAACAAATAAGTACAACAGAGAAGAGAATATATATGAAGATTGATCATATTCTAGACTTTGGGTTTGTTCTTTTAAGAAAAATACTGTTAAGATCCAAGTCTAGGACATAGACGTGACACGGTGAACGGGGGAATCTAAAGAGACCCCAAACAAGGCTCTTAACATATCATTTACACATCCTTGGTCACGGAAGCAATTAAACAACAATAAGAGAAAAGAAACAAGGATGGAAGGACTAAGGGAAGTCTTCCATAGCATAAATCATCAAAGAGTCAAAGCTTAAAGCATAATTACATAACTTGTCCAAGAACACCTCTAACATAGATTGGCAGGGGCCAAGACAACTTTCTAGGCTCACCCTCATAGTCATAAGCATATAAACAAAGAAAAAAGTCTTTACATAACATAGGGTCAATAGTAGTTGTCATCAGAGTTGAGGACTCACCAAACTTGCTTTAAGAGATAGTACTAGCCATGTGGAGGAGGACAGTGATCAAGTGAATCTCCGGTTCACACATGGTAACATCATGTAGGCATAGAGTATGCGTTAGTACGTTTAAATATACTAAGTATGTAGGATGCAATGCAACAAGAGATAGGTAACATAATCAAAGTGCATATATATAAGCAAGAGATGGTATATTAGAAAAATGATATACATGATCAATCTTTGAAGTAAAACATGCTTATATAGAAACATATTACATGTGTAGGAAGAGACCAACATCATATACCAAGCAACTTAGTACTTGGAATCCAAGGCCTGGCACCCACTTGGAAGGTGATCGAGGTATATACCCCTCAATTGATAGTACGAGCCTAGCACCCCCCGACAAGGTGGTCAATGTATATACCTCTCAACATGGTAGTATGGGCCTAGCACCCCCCAACAAGGTGGTCAATTTATATACCTCTCAACATGGTAGTACGGCCTAGCACCCCCCAACAAGGTGATTGAGGAATAGTACCCCCTTAACAAGGTGTTGTCACTTGCAACACTATAGATACTTTTCATGAAATCAACACATTCATACATTACTTTTATCATCATAATGTCACTTAACTCATAAGCCATGCAATAAACCTTCAATAACTCAAGAACCCTTAACCGGACATTTTATCAAACACTTGGTGGGTGTGTAACGCTAGCTAAAAATCTTGCAATTCAAGAGTGAAATCATGTGAGAAAACTTAATGTAAATCAACCCACCAACACTTGGTAACATTCTCATGCAATATACATTGAAACCCTTCATAAAATCTCAAAATAGATCATAGATTTGTAGCTCAAAATATGCTTAAACAATCACATTTTTATAAAACCTCAACATAGTTCATAATCAATTCATAATAAGAAATACCCATATACAAATCAACTTGAAATCATGCAATTTACTTAGGAAGGTTGGGCACCATGGAAGAAAGAACCCAATGGTGAAACCCACATACCTCAACTTTGGAGATTTCCTTGATGAAGATTTGATTGAAAACTTAAAGCTTAGATGAAATCTATAAATCTGGAATAAGATTGGGACACTTGAATTTTGGGTGAAATATTTGTCTATGAGTTAGAGAGAGTTTTAGGGAATGTCTTGTATGATATGAAGTTGAAATATGACTAACTATAGGTATTTTTACGCATAGGAAGGCTTAGGCCAAGACCCAAAGGCCTTAGACCAAAATATGAAACTGGGAAAAAAATAACACTGGTCCGCGCTCTGGCCGTGTCGCGCTCGGGGTGCGGATTGTCTCTGGAATTCATCGTTTTTTGCAAAATCAAATTTTGATAGGATTGCTCTAAAATCTTGGTTATACCCATTTCCCACTCAATTTTACCCCTTGATCACGAATATGAAGTCGGATTTTTGATATCGCACATGAATTTTGAGATATATGAAAATTACGATTATGGGTGTTTTTGAGACACATTTTCCAATACTTTTTAGGGCATTTATATATCTCCCCCTTGGGAACATTCGTCCACAAATGTCAAAGAAGCGTACATAAGAAGAGTAATCATGAAGGAGTCAGCCCCAACAAGAATTCAACATTGCACTTAAATATCACTTTCAAAAATCTCAACATAAGTGTCAAAATCACGATGAACATGTCAACATAAGCATGCATATAAATGACATAAGGGCTGATACATAAGACTTGAAAACACATAGTGGATTTAGAATTAGTACCTTATTTGAGAAGAATGAAAGAGGTAGGGACATTGCTTTTGCATGTCCACCACGGCTTCCCATGTGGCACTTTCAACTTGTTGGTTTCTCCAAAGAACCTTGACAGAAGCAATATCCTTGCTCCTCAACATCTTCACTTGTCCGAAATTTCTACCGGGACCTCTTCATAAGTCAAATTGTCTTCAACAATACCCACAACTCAAGAGGCACAATAGCACTTGGGTCACCCACACACTTCCTCAACATAGACACATGGAAGACCAGATGAACCATATTCATATCATTGGGTGGTCACCTTACCAATCCATCTCAACACTTAATAAGGACCCACAAATCTTGGACTCAACTTACCCTCCTTACCAGAACGAACCACACCCTTCATGGGTGAGACCTTCAAGTGGACCCAATCATCAACCTTAAATTTAAGATTCCTTATCCTCTCATCAGCATAAGACTTTTGATGATTTTTGGCTGTTTTCAACCTTTCTCTTAGTAACCTCACCTTCTCTATGGCCTCCATAACCAAATCTGGACCCAAAAAAGCCATCTCCCCTACCTCAAACCATTCAACCAGGGACTACAACGTCTACCATAAATAGCCTCAAAAGGAGTCATACTAATGAGTGGAAGATGATCACCCAACTACCCTTAAACTCCAAGACACAAGCTCTGAGCATATCCTCAAGAGTTTGGATAGTTCTTTCGGCTTGGCCATCCATTTCAGAGTTAAATCCCATACTAAGTTTAACCTTAGTACCAAGACCTCTTTGGAAGGACCTCCAAAAGTGAGATGTGAATTGAGCACCACAATCGGATATGACAGACAAGGGCACCCCATGCAAACTAACCAATTCATCAATGTACAACTTAGCATAATCTTCGGCACCATTAGCAGTCTTAACCGGTAGGAAATGAGTTGACATTGTCATTCTATCAACCACAACCCAAATAGAATCAAAACCCTTTCTAGTCTTATGCAACCCAACCACAAAATCCATATTGATTTCCTCCCATTTCCAAGTAGGAATATCTATATCTTAGGCTAGGCCACCTGGCCTTTGATGTTCGGCTTTGACTTGTTGGAAATTATGACGTGGATATAAACTTAAGAATATTCCTCTTCATGCCACCCCACCAAAACATTTCCCTCAAATCTCTATACATCTTTGGAGAACCGGGGTGAATAGAATAAGAAGAATTATGAGCCTCATCAAGAATTTTCTCCCTCATGTCATCAACACAAGGCACACACAATCTACCTTGGTACCTAAGGGAACCATCTCCCCCTTGGGAGAAAACCTCCACCTTGCCATCTCTAACCAAGGCCTTCAATTCTAACAAGGCGGGGTCAAGATCTTGCTTTGCCTTTACCTCCTCAATCAATGAAGACTTAGAGCCATCAACAACCATAATACCACCACTATAAACCTCCACCAACCTAACTCCCAATCTAGCCAACCGATGAACCTCTCTAGCCACCTCTTTGCCCCATCATCAACATGTACTAGGCTACCCATAGACACCCTACTCAAAGCATCGGCCACAAAATTAGCCTTACCGGGGTGATAATGCACACTCATATCATAATCCTTAAGAAGATCTAACCACTTTCGTTGCCTCAAATTAAGATCTTTTTGAGTGAACACATATTGGAGGTTCTTATGATTGATAAACACATCAACATGCACTCCATATAAATAATGACGCCAAATTTTCAAAGCAAATACCACGGTGGCCAATTCAAGATCATGGGTAGGATAATTCTTTTTATGCACCTTAAGTTGTCTAGAGGCATAAGCTATCACTTTACCATTTCGCATCAAAATACAACCCAAACCAATTCGTGAGGCATCACAATACACAACAAATCCTTCCAACCTTTCTAGTAGAGACAAGATAGGAGTGGAGACAAGCTTATCTTCAAGGTTTGGAAACTCCTTCCACACTCATCGATCCACACAAATTTTTCCTTCTTTTGGGTCAACTTAGTCATCGGAGAAGAAATAGAAGAAAAGCCATTCACAAACTTCCGATAGTAACCCACTAAACGTATGAAGCTTTTAATGTCTGATGGAGTCAAAGGTCTAGGACAACTTCTAGTTACCTCCGTTTTCTTATGATCCACCTTTATACCATCACCCGACACCAGATAACCTAGAAAGGAAACCTCTTTCAACCAAAACTCAGATTTCTCATATTTGACATACAACTTCTCTTCCCTCAATTGCTCTTTCAACTCCTTCAACTGCGTCGGTGCCATATGATAAGGGGGAATGGAAATGGGTTGAGTATTGGGAAGAGGGTCTATACCAAAATCTATTTTCCTTTCGGGAGGAACACCGGGAAGCTCATTAGGAAAGATATCAAGGAACTCATTAACCACCAGAACCGACTCTATAGGAGGAATTTTGGACTCAACATCCCTAACCCTCACAAGATGATAGAGACACCCCTTAGAAATCAACTTTTGAGCTTTAATGCAAGAAATAAACCTACTCTTGACCACGACATCATGAATCTCCCACTCAAGGACGAGTTTATTAGGAAATTGGAATTTGACCCTTATGGATTCTACATTCAATAGAGGCATAATATGCATGCAACCAATTCATCCCAAGAATGACATCAAAATCAACTATATCAAACTCAACAAAATCACAAAGGCAATATTTTATGCAAAATGAAAATGTGACAATTTCTATAGACCCTTCTAGCAACAATGGATGCACCAATTGGAGTACACACCTCATAAGACTCATACAACAATTTGGGTTCAACATGAAACTTTTTGGTAACAAAGGAGTAACGAAAGAAAGAGTGGCACCCAGGTCTATCAATGCATACACATCAAAATCAAAGATTTTTAATATACCGGTGACGAAATTGGGCACCTCATCTACCCCTTGCCTCCCTTGAAGAGCATAGAATCAATTGTACCTTAGGGCACCACCTTGTTGACCTCCCCTTCCCAAAGGAACCGTATTTGCACCTGCGCCTTGTGGACGACTATCTCTACCCTCATTTTGATTATGAGGACAATCAATCTTCTTGTGACCCACTTCTCCACAACTATGGCAAGCATTAGTGTTCCTCAAACATTGGCCATCATAGCCTTCCTCAAACATTGGCCATCATAGCCTCTACCACATCTTGGGCACATATCATTAGGCACCACACCACCACCACTTTGGACCCTTGGGTTATCATTAGAAAACTCCTATTTGGAGCATGGGAAGACTCTTGGCCTTGATGAAATCGGTCACCCTTGGGACCTTGGAACCTATCTTCAAAACGGGCTCTCTTGGCCTCATTACGTCTTCTCTTTCTCAACTTTCCCCCCTCCAATTTTGGTATAAGTCATGACACGGGACAAATCTATATCACCAATCAACATGGTGGCCTGATACTTCTTATTCACTAAATCATACACACCCATCACAAACTTGTTTATTCTAGACCTTGGCTCGGCGACAAGTTGTGGAACATATCTAGAGAGTTGGTTCAACTTGAGGGCATACTCCCTTACACTCATGGACCCTTGCTTCAAATTCATGAACTCCATCATTTTGGCATCCCGTAGCTTAAGAGGGAAGAACCGGTTGAGAAATGCCACCTTAAACTCCTCCCAAAGGGCAACATTGTTGTTCCCCTTCTCCTTCTTCAATTGAGTAAACCATATTTGGGCCACCCCCTTGAGTTGGTAAGCCGCCAACTCCACCTTCTCTTCTAACACCCATAATGGATAACACTTTGTACACCTCATCAATAAATTCTTGAGGGTCTTCATCCACATTAGACTCATGGAACTCCGATGGGTTCATCCTCATGAAATCCCTTACCCTTGATGCTAGAGTAGGGGCATGAGGGGCTTGGGCCCCTTGGTTTATTTTATTAGTCATAGCTTGATCTAGCATGATAATAACATCCTGAAACTCTTCATGAGCCGGTTATTCCTCGGGTGTACGAGCTCTTCTTCCTCCTGGGATAGGCATGATCTAGCATACCAAAGAACATTGTTAGAGAAAAGTCTTACCTTAACTCTATAGCAAGACATAGATTAAGAAGAATGGAAACATTTTCTAAAACGCCTCATAACCTCTTACTCATAGTAATGGTGCACTTCACAACCATGAAAAAAACTCTAATCGACACTGTGTGTTAGATGCTGAGGACCATTAACAACCTAGTGCTCTAATACCAAGTTTTTCATGACCAAATCCTACGGCCTAGACGTGACACGGCTAATAGGAGTCCAAAAGGACCCCAAACAAGCCTTTTAGTATATCATTTATACTTCCTTAGTCGCGGAAGCAATTAAACATTAATAATAGAATAGAAATAAGGATAAAGGGACTAAGGGAAGCCTTTCATAGCATAAATCATCAAAGAGTCAGAGCTTAAAGCATAATTACATAACTTGTCCAACAGCACCTCTATCATAGATTGGGCGGGGCCTAAGACAACTTTTCAGGCTCACCCTCAAAGTCATAAGCACCTAAACAAAGAAAAGAGTCTTTACATAACATAGGGTCATTAGGTATTGTCCTCGGAGTTGAGGAATCACAAAACATGCTTCAAGAGATAGTACTAGCCACGTGGAGGAGGAGGGTCATCAAGTGGAGCTCTGATTTTTACATGGTAACATCATATAGGCATAGAGTATGCGTTATTATGTTTGAGTGTACTAAGTATGTAGGATGCAATGCAACAGAGATATGTAACATAATTAAAGTGCATATATATAAGTAAGAGATGGTATATTAGCAACATGACATGCATGATCAATGCTTGAAGTAAAACATACTTATATGGAAATATAAAACGTATGTAGGAAGAGACCAACATCATAGACCAAGCAACTTAGTACTTGGAATCTAAGGCCTAGAATCTCCTTAGAAGGTGATCAGGGTATATACCCCTCAATTGGTAGTACGGGCCTAGCATCCCCTGACAAGGTAGTATAGGTATATACCCCTTAACATGGTAGCACGGGCCTAGCACCCCCTGACAAGGTGGTCAAGGTATATACCGCTCAACATAGTAGTACGGGCCTAGCACCCCCAATAAGGTGGTCAAGTTATATACCTCTCAACATGGTAGTACGGGCCTAGCACCCCCCGACAAGGTGATTGAGGCATAGCACCCGCTCAACAAGGTGTGGTCACTTGCAACACTATGGATACTTTCGTGAAATCAACACATTCATACATTACTTTAATCATCATAAAGTCGCTTAACTCATAAGCCAGGCAATAAACCTTTAATAATTCAAGAACCCTTAACCGGATATTTTATCAAACATTTGACGAGTGTGTAATACTAGTTCAAAATCATGCAATTGAAGAGTGAAATCATGTGAGAAAACTTAATGTAAATCAACCTACCAACACTTGGTAACACCCTCATGCAATATACATTGAAACCCTTCATCAAATCTCAAATAAATCATAAATTCGTAGCTCAAAATCTTCTTAAACAGTCACACTTTTATAAAATCTCAACATAGTTCACAATCAATTCATAATAAGAAATACCCATAGATAAATCAACTTGTAATCATGCAGTTTACTTAGAAAGGAAGGTTGGGCACCATGAATGAAAGAACCCAATGGTTGAAACCCACACACCTCAACTTTAGAGATTTCCTTGATGAAGATTTGATTGAGAACTTGAAGATTGAATGAAATCCTTAGATTCGGAATGATATTGAGACACTTGAATTTTTTTGTGAAATATTTGTCTAAGTGTTGGAGAGGATTTTGGTGAATGTCTTGTATGATATGGAGTTGAAATATGACTAAGTATAGGTATTTTTATGCATAGGAAGGCTTAGGCCGAAGACTCAAAAGTGTTGGACCGAAACAGAATACTGGAGAAAAAATAACACTAGTTCGTTCCCTGGCCGTATCGCGCCAGCAGCGCGGATTGTTTCTAGGATTTGTCATTTTTGAAAAATCAAATTTTGATATGGTTACTCTAAAATCAGGGTTATACCTATCCCTCATTGAATTTTTCCCCCTGATCACGAATATGAAGTTGGATTTTTTATATCACGTACGAATTTTGAGATATATGAAAATTACGATTATGGGCGTTTTCGAGGCACATTTTCGGGCACTTTTTGGAGCCTTTCAAATAATTAGAAAATAAGTACATTTTCCACTTATATTTTTAATGTTTATTAATTGAGCAAAAAACTAAAAAAAATAAAATTATATATCTCAAGAATATTTCTATGTTACTTAGAAAAGTAATATGAAGGCGAGATAGGATGAGGAGTGGGGATGTCGGGGTTGGATATATAGGAGGAGACAATAAGTTAAACTTGAAATGCTACTTATGCAACTTGTTTTCCTACTTCTACTAAGGAAGTCAACTTCTTTATTTTTTAAGAAACTTAATATCTTAGAAAAGGTAATTTCCAAAATTTTTGTTGCATATAAAATTTTGCAATAATTACCCTAAAATGTGCAACAAACACTCCTAGGTTACTTGGAAATAGTTAGTTAGTATTCACCTTAGCTTCAATATGAAGTAGAGAATGTTATCTGATCATCTCCATTTTTCTTCTCTCTTGGCACCACTACTATGCATGGCTCCTTCTTATGGTTTGGTTTGCGGGTACACTTTTCATGACTCTATGCGAATTTATCCCTACAACAATTTGTTCTTCTAGTTCTACCCTGTCACGTGAAATACAGGCAAAGAAATAATTAAAAGTGTAATGCAAAAGTATGATTATATCTTGTTAGCCCCTATAGCAAGGCTTTACGATCGTATTCCTCGATCATGATTTCAAAATTTAAAACGCTCAAGATACACCATCCGATTGTAACATTGTCATATACAAATATATTAACACTAAGGAAAGGGGAGATATTGTAGCGGTTTTATTATGGAGGTTTCAATAAACCGCCATAAATATAAAATAATATGACGTTTTCTAATACTTCACATTAAAGATTTTAATTGTGATGGTTCAAACTTAAATTATGACACTTTGAACCATCAGTAAATTTTTTGAAATTTTCAATTTTACCTTACAAATCTAGCCATCCATTTATTAGTATTATATTGTGCCCAATTGTATTTATCATTTTGTTTTCCTTATATATAAATTTATTGTTTTCTTAAATTTTCTCATATATTTATTAGTATTTAATTATTACTCTTCTTTCCTTAATAGTTTTAAGTGTACTAGAATGTTAAATATATTTATTGCTATCTTGTTTTTCCTCAAGAGAAGAAAATATGAAATGCTCCAAGAAAGAAAATATAGTTTTTCTTTTTCATTCCTTTTTCCTTACAAATCCTTTTCCGTTTTTCATTCCTTTCTCTTAGAAATCACCAAAATTCTCCAAGAAAGAAAATACAAAATCGCTAATTTAGGGGGAACATTGATTTGATTCTCCAAATCTATCAATCATTGACCAATCCCTTACAAATTCTCAATACTTCAAGCTCCCAATTCTCTCAAAGCTATTGATGAGTCCAAGATGTCGACTCATTTGGAGGTTGAAAAGTGAAGAAAATATTGTCCTCAATGTGCTATTATGCTATACTCGTTAATCTTTGTGTTTTATGCCAGGAATGATGATCAAAGTGCATAGAAGAGCAATACTCAAAAACACAAGGCAAAGGAGCAAAAAGGCCAAAAAGGTGGTGCTGGTAGAGGTTCGACAGATTGTTGAACATGATCACCGATGCACAGTGGTGTCACCAAATATTGTAGAGACCAAGGCCTTTAGTTGATGCATTAAAAGGTGGTCAAGTGCATTTTCGGCGCATCGCCAAAGTGCTCGGTGATGGATGACCTTGACTGGCGAATGGTGAAATTGTGCACAAACTCTGAACAAATCGCATGAACTATAAAATGAATTTGGAAAGGACATTGTACCTATCATATCATACCATCACATTTGAGCTTACCATATTTTGAGAGTACAGAGAACCTTCTTGGTGTCCAAGTACAATGGTTTTTATTTTCAAGCTTTGGGAGGAGAATTCTAGGGATTAAGAAAGAAATTCTGACTTGTCTCTTTGTAATTTTTCTTACCCACATCTATGGCTACTGATATTGATATATATATTTCTTACTATTAAGCATGTGAAGATAAAACCCAATATTAGGGTGTGTATTTGATATAGGCTCTTGGATTATTAGCTGGGCCTATTGTATTTTAAATATTTTGATATTAATTTGAGTGACTTTTACTTATTGCTATGTATAACTTATAGTCTTCAGGTTGCAAACTCTGGGTTATCTTTAGATCTTCAATTATTGGATTAATTTGAGTGATTGTAGTGGGCAATAAGTATGATAGCTGGAAATTTTTTGAGGTTTCAGTTGAATGCCACAAAATTAGGTTCAATGGCTAAAGTAGTAGAGAGTTCGCTGATAATTGCTTAGGCCAAGCGCGTCCATGAGTGATTTGCATGTGAAGCCGTAACAATTTCATGTGATACACAATTGTTGTCCTAATAGAAGCAGTGATACTAGAAATTCTAGCTTTCTCACGTATTATTAACTTAGTCATTCAAGCATTTAGACCTGGTTAATTAGCTCTCATCCCATATCCGCACACCCTCGACATTTCTCTCTATTGGTTGTTTTAGATCTAATCTCATAATTGTTAAAAGTTGAATGCTATTTTTATGTTACTTGCAACCCCCTATTTTAACATTATGATTGCCTAGTTCAATATAATACTTCTATATTCGAACAATACCATTCCCTTTGGGATTTTGCCGTAACTCATTGTTGTGTTATTATTCTGATAACGATCGTCCATATTTTCCAAAAGTGAGGTGTGCGTGAATGTCATAGAAAATGGCGCCGTTGCCAGGGAACAATACTTGTTCTTGTTAGAAGTTTTTGTGTGAACTTAGCTTTTGTAGTTGAACTTTCTTATTGCTTTTCCTTTTTTCTTTTTGTGATGGTTTTGTTTTAGTGAAACTATGGATGACGACGAAATGGTGAATGGTGAAAATGCTAGCGATCTCAATGACATTTGTGATGTAGATTGGGATCAAGTAGGTAGTACAAGAGTGATCAGATTGCCCTCATTAGCTTGAAATATAGTGTTTCATGTCACAAGTACAATGCTCCAACTGTTCCAGCTAAAGAAACTATTTGGAGGTAAGCCCATGAAGACCCTCATGAGCTTCTACACAAATTTGTGGACATTTGTTCACCATTCAGCTTCAGGTGTGTGACACAAGAGGCCATCCGGCTGAGACTCTTTCCTTTTTCATTATTCGGAGAGGCCGTAAGATGGTTGGCTGAATTACTGCGTGATTTTATCACATCATGGGAGGAATTGCAATATGCATTTCTTGAGAGATTCTTTCCTCCCTTAAAAATAGTAAAACTCTAGAGAAGTATTGAGAATTTTAAGAGGATTTAAGGTGAACCATTGTATGAAATATAGTTAAGGTTCCGAAAACCCCTACTCCAATATATAAATCATGTAGTTCCAAACTATGTTCATTTACAATACTTCTATGTGAGTTTGGATGTTGTGGAAAAAAAGTATAGCTGATCTGTTGGGAAGAGGAGACACCATGAAACAAACATTTATTGCTGCGTCAGAGTTGCTAGATGATATGACTAAGATAAATAGATCTTGGTATACCCAAGACAACCTCATTTCCTCTACTAATAGAGGATCATCCAAGGAACAATTGATCAAGAGAGGGATGAAAATATGACTAAAATATTGACTTAGATGGATCTTTTGACTAAACATATGATGGGCGGTGATCAAAACGTGTGTATGCTGTTGGTGCTGCTGGTGATATGTCATTTAATAGTGTGCCTTATGATGGTGGTTACAATGAGGAGGTGCATTATATGGGAAATCAGGT
This sequence comes from Solanum medicagineum, assembly GCA_026153255.1. NCBI lineage: Eukaryota > Viridiplantae > Streptophyta > Magnoliopsida > Solanales > Solanaceae > Solanum > Solanum medicagineum. Next base: position 8,327,630 of record JAPFFP010000113.1, on the reverse strand, counting down.
CATGGGTTCTCGACCGGCCTTTCTAAGGCCACCCAGGAATCAAGGTTGGAACAACAGTGCTAGTTGGAGGGATAGCACAAATTGGCAAGACCAATTCAGAGGTTGGAGACAAAGGGAAGGTGAGAGAGGCCACAACATTCCACCCTATGATAGCGTTGAGCCCACTGAGCCGGTGGTGAATCCAGAAAGCTTTTGAATTGAAGATATGTGTAATGACCCATTTCCGTACAAAGTCTTTGGACCTTGAGAAATCTCATTTCAGATAAAGATTTGTACCAAGTGTGTCTCAAGAGAGACCACATGGCCAATGTGGGGTCACATGAGCCGTGTGGCCTCAAGTGAGACCACAATTGGCCTCAAATCTTGCAAGTTGGCCTTAGGGTGGTGTTGCAAGAAAAGGCACAACTCAGTGGCCATCGACACAGACTTTGTGACACTTCATGGGTCATCTGGAGGAGCCATGGGTTGGCCTAGACTTGAAAACCCCATCATTTGGGTTAATGGAGGCCACAAAACCAGTCACACGGGTCGTGTGGTGTGAGACGGGCCGTTTGGCCTTCCATGAAGCTTTAGAGTGAAATTATTTCTAAGTATTGAATCATTTTCTCGTAACTTTTTTGCAAAATGTTCATAAGGTTAGGGTGACGGGAGCACGACATGGGCAGTGTGGCTTCACATGGCTCGTGAAAGGTGTCCATTTAGTGGGTTTGTGCGAAAAATTCTAAAGTATTGGTTCATGATCAAAATTTCTAGAAACGTTTCTAAGTATCATTACACAGGCACTTCACACGAACGTGGAGTGCCACACAAGCCGTTTATCCTCCAGTCAAGTGGCTTCCGATAAATTTTTCCTCTGATTCATTAATGGTGTTTTCATAAATTTGATCATTTCTATTAGTCTTTTGAGAATTTCTATGCTATTCTAAGGTCATCTAAAGACCTCAATACCTATTTCAAACATTCAAAATCATTCTTCATATTTTAAAACCTCTCAAAAGCTTTCCACTAAAGAACACTTGGAAATTTCAACATTGGAGCTTGGGAACTCAACTCTTCTTCAAAATTCTTTGAGGTTTCTTCATCTATGTGAAGGTATGTGGGTTTGATCATTTATTTCCTTCCAATCAAGGAGACCTAAACTATTTTCAAGCAATTGTACGAATTTCTAGCTTACTTTAAATCGGGGTTTTGAATATTTTGATTCATAAAATTCTATTGATGCATGGGTGGTGTTTATTTGATGATTTTGAAGGAGATTCAAATCATTATATGAGGATTTACTTTGGGTTTATGGAATTATAATTATGCATGTCCTCTTTAAGGCTTGTTTATGCATGAGTGATTATATTTATGATTTTAGATGTGGATTTAATTATGCTTTACTTGAATTTCATATTATATTATTGATGTTAGATTGAATTCTTAATTACCCATGCCATTCTCTCATTATTCATAGCATATGCATTCATGTATATGAATTATTATGGAAATTATGAGGTGGGTTAAGCCCAATTTTGTTATATGATATGCTTTTGATAAGATATCGGTTATGAAAATATTGTGATCACATATGTCTATTGATTGTGGATCTTTGATTATTTTGGGTGCTTGCACCATTTTGTATATGAATGGGCTATTCCTATGCATGAGTATTATAGCTATGAAAGTATGGTTTGGCATTTGAGCCTAAGTATGAACTATTATGAAATGTGTTTGGATTTTAAGTCCAATTGTGCATTGAAACGTTTTGGCAAGACTTGTATCTTTTGAAAGCATATATAATTACGTATATTATAAGTATTCTTGTGGAATTACGACTTAGTACCAATGGATTGGGATCGTTAGGGCTATCCCCAAGGGTCATCTCTTTTTCCTTGAACTATGTGCTTAGCATAGGTTTACTTTCCGAAATGGGAGGCCCGTATGCAAAGATGCCTCTGAAATGGGGTTGCCCGTAAGGTGATGAAATAATATGATATGATATGTTTTGATAAGAAAATCCTATCCGAAATATGAGGCCCATAAGGAAGGTTGCTTTATACGAAATGGGAGGCCCCTAAGGTGAAACATGGTTTACCCTTTCCAAGTAAACCACCTGTTTACCGATGAGGTGTGATCATCGGGATTCCATGTAATAGCTCGCTTGGTCTTACTTATGTCAGTTGAGGTCTCATCCTCATTATATATATGAGCATCATTTGCATTTCATGCATCATGAATTTCCTAACAGCTTGCTATATCATACTTCTTATTATATATATCTTTTTTATAATATGTGCCCTTGTCATCTAATATTGATATGCAAGTTTTTGTAAGTTCGTGCATTATATCCCGCATACTTAGTACATTCAAATGTGTTAACACATACTCTTTCCTACATGAATTCACCATGTAGGGACCGAGAACTTTGATAATCTACTGTCTGACACTTATCTCGGCTTCTAAGTTTATTTGTAGTAGTGAGTCCTATCTACAAAGGATGATACACCATCAACCTTTGATACTTTCGTTTCTTTATATATTGAGGGTGAGCCCAGGGAATGTCTTGGCCCCCGAACCATCTATGTAGAGGCATTGTTGAACACCTTGTAAACTTCCTTACATTTTATGCTATGTGTTATGGCTTAAGTCTATGTCATGGGTTGGTTATCTTTTAACTATCATTATGTGAGTTGGTTATGTGATTTATGGATTGCAAAGATCCAAAGTCCCAAACTTCCCCCATAGAGTAAGTCCTATTTTCCCAACCCACAGAACTTTGTGTTTATTTTGTGCATGCTTCCGAACCGATGATGTGAGTTTTGGTATCTTGAGGCTTGTTTGGGGACTCTCGGGTTCCCATTTGCCATGTCATATCTAGGCCCTAGGTCCGGGTCATGACAAGGATGGTATCGGAGCCCTAGGCTTGTAAATGATCCTCGGAGTCCAACATGCCGCGTCAAGTAGAGTCCTATTTATGGTTGTGAAGGTCACTATGCTTATAAGTGGGAGGCGATGATGATGTTCTAGGAATTGTCTCATTACTTCATGTCTTGCATCGTGCTGTAAATAGTTAGTTTAACTCTTGACCTTGATGGTATCCTTGCTTTGTTTCAGAAGATGCCTCGTGGTAGACCTACCAGACCAGTCCCGCGTAATGAGGGTCAAGCACCTCAAGGGCCTATGTATGAGCCTATCTCTAATGGGGAAGTCTGTAGGCCTTTACTATGCTTGCCTAAGTGGTGATACGCGGACTTGGCAGGCCAGCCTACCTTGGGATCCCACTACGGCTTCTAGAGTAAGGGATTTACCCGGATGAATCCTACAGAGTTTTTTTGGGTCTAAGGCTGACGAGGATGCTTAGGATTTCATTGATGACCTTTCCAAAGTATTGAATGTCATGGGTGTCACTTTTGAGGGTAGGGATGTACTGGCTGCTTCTCAGTTGAAGGATGTGGCTGAGGTATGGTATACTTAGTGGTCTATGGAGAGGGTTTGTGGTGATGCTGTCAATTGGGAGGAGTTTATGTTTGCTTTCTTGGATTTTTTCTTCCCATATGAGTTTAGGGAAGCCAAGATGACAGAGTTTGTCAACCTCAGGTAGGGTAATATGACTGTGAGAGATTATGCCCTCAAGCTTACTAAGCTCTCCAAGTATGCTCCGACACTTGTGACTGATCCTCGTGCAAGAATGTACAAGTTCATTTTCGGTATCTTTGACTTACTTGTACAAGAATGTCGTATGACCATGCTTAAATGGGATATGGACATTGTAGACTTATGGTTTATGCCAAACAAATCAAAGGGGAGAAACTCAAAGGGAGAAGAATGCATGATCCTAAGAGGGCCTGTTTTGAGGGTCTATCGTGGTTGTCCTATTTCTATGTTGCATAAGGTACTTCCGTGTGATCTTCTGGAGCTTGAAACGTATGATTTTGATGTAATTCTTAGGATAGATTAGTTGCACGTATCATATGCTTCTATAGATTGTAGAACCCAAAATGTCAAGTTCCAACCTCCTGGTGAGCCCGTTCTTGAATGGAAAGGTAGTGACTCTGCTATTAAGGGTCGGTTTATTTCCTACCTCAAAGCTCGGGAAATAATCTCCAAGGGGTGTATATGTCACATAGTGAGGGTTAAGGATGTGGATTTCGAATTGCCTACTCTTGAGTCTGTTCTGATGGTGAACGAGTTTCTAGATGTGTTTCCCGAAGACTTGCCTAGTGTTCCTTTTGAAAGGGAAGTAGACTTTGGGATAAATCTTCTTCCAATTACTCAACCTATCTCCATTCCTCCCTATCGAATGACACCGACTGAGTTGAAAGAATTGAAGGATTAGCTGAAAGATTTTTTAGAGAAGGGTTCTATCAAGCCAAGTATATCTCTATGGGGTTCTCAGGTGTTATTTGTAAGGAAGAAAGATGGATCTCTTTGGATGTCTATCGATTATAGGCAGTTGAATAAGTTGACCATTAAAAATAAGTATCTATTGCCTAGGATCGATGACATGTTTGACCAACTTCAAGGGGCTACTCATTTTTCGATGATTGACCTCCGTTCCGGGTACCATCAGTTAAAGGTTAGAGAAAGTGATATTCCTAAGACGACCTTTCGGACGAGGATGGGAATTTTGAGTTTGTGGTGATATTGTTTGGCCTAAATAATGCTCCAGCTGTGTTTATGGATCTTATGAATCGGGTGTTCAAGCCATTTCTTGACAGTTTTGTGGTTGTCTTGATTCACGATATTCACATTTATTCCCAGAGTGACCGGGAACATATAGATCATTTGAGGTCGGTGTTGCAAACTATGAGAGAGAATAAGTTGTATGCCAAGTTTAGCAAATATGAGTTTTGGTTGGGTTAAGTTGGTTTTCTGGGTCATGTGGTGTTCGATGATTGTCTAAAGGTAGATCCGAAGAAGATTGAGGCAATAAGGAATTGGCCTAGACCGTTGACTCCTTCGGACATTCAAAGCTTCCTTGGGTTAGCAGGCTATTATAGAAGGTTCGTTGAGGGGTTCTTATCTATTGCATGTCCATTGACTAAGTTTACTCAAAAGAAGGCTAAGTTTGTGTGGTCGGGTGAGTATGAGAAGATTTTCGATACTTTGAAGGATCAACCTACATCGGCATCGATTTTGACTCTACCAAATGTTTTGGATGGGTTTGTGGTGTATTGTGATGCTTCTACAGTTGGGTTGGATTGTGTGCTTATGCAACATGGTAAAGTGATAGTTTATGCATCAAGGCACTTGAAGGTGCATGAGCATAATTAGCCAACTCACAACCATGAGTTGGTGGCGGTGGTTTTTGCTTTGAAAATTTGAAGGCACTCTTTGTACGGGGTGCATGTTGATGTTCTCACCGATCATAAGAGCTTGCAATATATGTTCATTTAAAGAGACCTTAACTTAAGACAAAAGATATGGTTGAAACTCGTAAAGGATTATGACGTGAGTGTTTTATATCACCTCGGTAATGCAAACGTGGTAGCTGATGCTCTTAGTAGGCTGTATATGTGAAACGTGGCTCATGTTGAGGAGGAGAAGAAGGAGTTGGTAAGGGATGTTCATCATTTGGCTAGATAGGGTATTAGAGTGGCCGATTCCAATGATGGTGGTACACATGTTCTAAATGGGGTCGAATCCTCGGTGGTGGTTGATGTGAAGGCTAAGTAAGATTTAGATCCATCTATGGTCAAATTGAAGAAATTTGTTGCTGAAAGGAATATTTGGGTTTTCTCCCAAGGGGGAGATGGTGTACTTTGGTATCAAGATCTATTATGTGTTCCGAATGTGGATGATCTTAGAAAGGTGATCATGAGTGAATCCCAAAGTTCTCATTATTCTATTCACCCGGGGTACACTAATGTATCTGGATTTGAAGGAGGTGTATTGGTGGCATGGTATGAAGAGCGACATAGCCAAGCTTGTATCCGAATGCCTAAATTATCAACAAGTGAAGGTGGAGCATCAAAGGCCCTATTAGTTGGCTCAAGACATTGAGAATCCTATTTGGAAGTGGGAAGAATAAATATGGACTTTTTGGTTGGGTTGCCTCGGACTCGGAAACATTTTGACTCCATTTGTGTTATCATCGATCGAATGACTAGATCGGCTCATTTCTTACTTGTTAAGACTATCTTTAGTGCCGAAGACTATGTAAAGTTGTACATTCGAGAGTTGTTAAAGTTGCATGGTGTGCCTAGGTCCATCATCTAAGATCGAAGTACCTAATTTACTTCTCACTTTTGGAGGATGTTTCAAAAGGGACTTGGTACTAAGGTCAAGTTGAGCACCGCCCTTCAACCTCAAACCGATGGGCAGGCTGAAAGAATGATTCAAACTTTGGAAGATATGTTGAGGGCTTGTGTGGTGGAGTTCAAGTGTAATTGGGATGACCATTTCCCACTTATTGAGTTCGCTTATAATAATAGCTTCCGTGCTAGCATTGGTATGGCCCTATTTGAGGGGAGTTGGGGGAGGTGGCTTTGATTGGCCCGGACTTGGTAATGGAAGCTATGGAGAAAGTAAAGTTGATTAGAGAAAGGTTGAAGACGGTTCAGAGTCGCCAAAAATCCTATTCGGATACTAGGAAGAGGTATCTTAAGTTCCAAGTTAGGGATTGGGTGTTTGTGAAGGTCTCACCTATGAAGGGAGTGATGCATTTTGACAAGAAAGGGAAGCTAAGTCCCCTTTGTGTAGGACCTTATAAGGTTATTGAGAGAATAGGGAATATGGTGTATAAGGTGGAGTTATCCCCGAATTTAAGTTCTATGCATCCGGTCTTCGAAGTGTCCATGTTGAGATAGATGGTTGGTGATCCTAGCACCATTGTGCTTTTGAAGGGCATTTAGTTTGAGGAGAACTTGTGTGATGAGGAGGTGCTGGTGGAGATCTTGGATAGACAACTGAAACATCTTCGTACAAGGATGTGGCATCGGTAAAAGTGCTTTGGAGGAACCAACATGTTGAGTATGCTATGTGGGAAGCTGAGTTGGAGATGATGAAGTGGTATCCCCATCTTTTCCAATATACTCAAGCCTAAGGTATTAAGTTTTTGCTTTACTCATTGGTCCCAATTCTTTCTTTCTTGAGTCTCATGGTATGGCATGCTTACATGTTCATTAAGAATGGTTCTGTGATTTTTTGAATAATTTTATTTCCTTTTGACATGAGATTTGATGGCTTTATGATTTTCAAATGATGAACTATGCATGGTATCTTGTGTTTAAAAGTTTCATATTCTAACTCAAGCCTTTCGAGCAATGTTTTTGCACATTCGAGGATAAATGTTCCCAAAGGAGAGATGATGTAATGACCCAGATTCTGTATGACGTCGTTGGACCTTGAGAAATCTCATTTCGAGAAAAGATTTGGACTAAGTGTGCTCAAGAGAGACCACACGATAGTGTGGGGTCACACGAGCCGTGGTGTGGCCTTAAGTGAGACCACACTTGGCCTCAATTCTTGCATGTTGGCCTTGGAGTGGTATTGCAAGCTAAGCCATACCTCACTGGCACCCCGCACAGGCCGTGTGACACTTCACGGGTCATGTGAAGGAGCCTTGAGGTGGCCAAGGCTTGAAAACCCCATCATTGGGGCTAAGGGAGTCCATATGACCAGTTACATCGGTCGTGTAGTATGAGATGGTCCGTGTGGCCTTCCGTGAAGCTCTGAAGTGAAATTGTTTTAAGTGTTGAATTACCATCTTGTAACTTTTTCATGAAATTTTCCTAAGGTTGGGGTGATGGGAACTCTACACTGAACGTGTGGCTTCAAAGGGCTCATGAAATGTGTCAGTTTAGTGGGGTTGTGCGAAAAATTCTAATGTTGGTTCAAGATCAAAATTTCCAGAAACTTTTCTAAGTATCGTTTCATGGGCATTCCACAAGGACCGTGGAGTGCCACATGAGCCCTTCACCTTCAAGTCATGTGGCTTCCAGTAAATTTTTTCTCCGATCCATTAATGGTATTTTCATAAATTCGATTATTTCTTTTAGTCTTTTGGGAATTCCTATGCTATTCTAAGGTCATCTAAAGACCTAAAACCTATTTCAAACATTCAAGGTCACTCTTCATATTTTAAAACCTCTCAAAAGCTTTCCACTAAAAAACACTTGGAAATTTGAACATTGGAGCTTGGGAACTCAACTTTTCCTTAAAATTCTTTGGGGTTTCTTCATCTTAGTTAAGGTATGTGGGTTTGATCCTTGATTTTCTTCCTATCAAGGAGATCTATACTATTTTGAAGCAATTTAAGAAATTTCTAGCTTACTTTAAATCGGGGTGTTGAATATTTTGATACCTAAAGTTCTATTGATGCATGAGTGGTCTTTACTTGATGATTTTAAGGTGATTCAAGCCAATATATGAGGATTTACTTGAAGTTTATGGAATTATAAGTATGCATGTCCCCTTTAAGGCTTGTTTATGCATGGGCGATTACATTTATGATTTTAAATGTGCATTTAATTATGCTTTCACTTGAATTTCATATTATTTTATTGATTTTAGAATGAATCTTAACTATCCATGTCATTCTCTCATTATTCATAGTATATGCATTCGTGTACATGGATTATTATGGAAATTATGAAGTGTGTTAAACCCAATTTGTTTACATGATATGTTTTTGATAAGATATCGGTTATGACAATATTGTGATCACTTATATGTCTATTAATTATGGTTCTTTGAGCATTTTGGCTGCTTGCACCATTTTGTATATGAATGGGCTATTCCTATACATGAGTATTATGGCCATGAAAGCATGGTCTTGGCATTTGAGCCTAAGTATGAACTATTATGAAAGGTGTTTTTCTTTTAACCCCAATTGTGCATTGAAACGTTTTGGCAAGACCTGTATCTTTTGAAAGAATATATGATTATGTATATTATAAGTATTCTTGTGGGATGAAACTTAGTACCAATGGATTGGGCACGTTAGGGCTATCCCCAAGTGCCCTCGCCCATTCCTTGAATCATGTGGCTAGCATTGGCTTTCTTTCCGAAATGGGAGGCCCGTAATGAATGATGCCTCCGAAATGAGGTTGCCCGTAAGGAGATGAAATGATATGATGTGATATGTTTTGATATAAATATCCTATACGAAATGGGAGGCCCGTAAGGAAGGTTGCTTCATACGAAATGGGAGACCCGTATGGTGAAGTATGGTTTACCCTTGCCGATGGGAGGTAATCATAAGGATTCCAAGTAATATCTCACTTGGTCTTACTTATGTCGGTTGAGGTCTTATCCCCACACTATATATATGAGCATCATTTGCATTTCATGCATCATGAATTTCATACCATCTTGCAATACTATACTTCTTGTTATACATATCTTTTTCTATAATATGTGCCCTTGTCAGCTAACATTGGTATGCATGTTTTGGTAAGTTCATGCATTGCATCCTGCATACTTAGTATATTGAAACGTACTAACGCATATGCTTGCCTACATGATTTCACCATATAGGGACTAAGGACTTTGATCATCCACCGTTTGACGCTTAGCTCGGCTTCCAAGTTTATTTGTAGTGGTGATCCTATCTTCCAAGGAAGATGCCCCATCTATCTACCTTTGATGTTTTCGTTTCTTTATGTAGTAAGGGTGAGCTCGGGGAATGTTTTGGCCCCCGACCCATCTATGTAGAGGTATTGTTGGAAACCTTGTAAACCTCTTTACGTTTTATGCTATGTGTTAGGACTTAAGTTATGTTATGGGTTGGTTATCTTTTGAGTATCGTTATGTGAGTTGGTTATGTGATTTATGGCTTGGCTATGTGTTGTGATGGAAAGATCCTAAGTCCCGAATTTCCCCTATAGAATGAGTCTTACTTTCCCACCCCGTTGAACTATGTGTTTATTTTGTGTATGATTTCGAATAGATGATGCGAGTTTTCGTATCTTGAGGCTTGTTTGGGGATTCTTGGGTTCCCATTCACCGTGTCACATCTAGGACCTAGGATTGTGTCCTGACAAAGATGGTATCAGAGACCTAGGTTTGTCAATGATCCTCAGAGTCCAACATGCCGCGTCAAGTAGAGTCCTATTTATGGGCGTGAAGTGCACCATGCTTATAAGTGGGAGGCTATGATGACGTTCTAGGAGTTGTCTCACTTCTTCAGGTCTTATGACATGCATTAAATAGTTAGTTTCACTCTTGACCTTGATGTTATCCTTGCTCTATTTCAAAAGATGCCTCTTGGTAGACCTGCTAGACCAGCCCCGGCTAATGAGGGTCAAGCACCTCAAGGGCCTATGGATGAGCCTTTATCTAATGGTGATTTCTGTACAACCTTTTCCATGCTTTCCCAAGTGGTGACTACTTAGACTAGGCAGGCCTACCTGCCTCAGGATCCCACTCCGACTTCTAGAGTAAGGGATTTCACCCGGATGAATCCTCCGGAGTTCTTTGGGTCTAATGCTGACGAGGATGCTCAGGAGTTCATTAACGAGATCTCTAAAGTATTAAATGTCATGGGTGTCACTTCTATGAAGAGGCTGAACTGACTTCTTATCAGTTGAAAGATATGTCTTAGGTGTGGTATACTCAGTGGTCTGTAGAGAGGGTTTGTGGTGATGCTGTCAATTAGGAGGAGTTCAAGTTTTCTTTCCTAGTTCATTTCTTCCCACTTGTGCTTAGATAAGCTAAGATGACCATGTTTATCAACCTCAGGTAGGGTAATATGTGTGAGGGATTATGCCCTCAAGTTTACTAAGGTCTCTAAGTATAATCCGACACTTACGACTGATCCTTGTGCAAGTATGTACAAGTTCATTTCCAGTGTCTCTGACTTGCTTGTACAAGAATGCCATACGACGATGATTAATCGGGATATGGACATCTCTAGACTTATGGTTTATACCGAACAAATCGAAGGGGATTAACTCAATGAGAGAAGAATGCATGATCCTAAGAGGGCCCGTTTTAATGGTGGTTTCTCCGGTTCTCAGAATGCTGGTTTTGGTCGCTTCCAACAGGGCCAAGGTTCAGGTGGTCGGGTTGCTTATGGTAGGGTGTCTCCTCCTAGGGCACCGATTGATGGTGGATAGGGATTCCCTTTGTGTGATAAGTGTGGGAAGCACCACAGGGGTGATTATTGGGGAATCTCAACCAGTTGTTTTGGGTGTGGTGATAAGAATCACAAGGTTACTGATTGTCCCAAAACTCCTCTAAAGGGTCAAGCCGGGTGGCTCAAGGTGAACAAGGTCAACCTAGAGTTCTTCAAGGTGTTGCTCCAAGGACCAATAGGTTCTATGCTCTTCATGCACGTTAGGAGGTCGAGGAGGCTCCAGATGTTGTGATTGGTACGTTGAAATTCTTTGATTTTGAAGTTTATGCTTTGCTTGATCAGTGTGCAAAATTTTCTTTTGTTACTCCTCTATTGACTGTTAAGTTTGGTATGAGTCCAAAAATTTTGAGGGAGCCTTATTCAGTTTATGCTCCCATGGGTTAATATGTTGTTACACAAAGGTTCTGTCATGGTTGTCTTGATACTGTGTTGCATAAGATACTTCTTTGTAATCTTGTGGAGCTTGAAATGTATGATTTTGATGTAATTCTTGGGATGGAAAGGTTGCATGCATCATGTGCTACTATAGATTGTAGAACCAGCAAGGTCAAGTTCCAACCTCCCAGTGAGCCCGTTCTTGAATGGAAAGGTAGTGACTCCGTTATTAAGGGTCGGCTTATTTCCTACCTCAAAGCTTGGAAAATGATTTCCAAGGGGTGTATATATCACATAGTGAGGGTTAAGGATGTGGAGTCCGAATTGCCTACTCTTGAGTCTGTTTTAGTGGTGAACGAGTTTTCAGATGTATTTCCCAAAGAATTGCCCAGTGTTCCTCCCGAAAGGGAAGTAGACTTTGGCATAGATCTTCTTCCGGATACTCAACCTATCTCTGTTCCTCCCTATCATATGACACTAGCTGAGTTGAAAGAATTGAAGGATCAGTTGAAAGATTTTTTAGAGAAGGGCTTC
>JAPFFP010000113.1:8270699-8306225 GCA_026153255.1 Solanum medicagineum | reverse complement strand
TACAGATATACATTACTTAGTTTTGGTAGACATCTGTTATAGAATTATATTCTAATTTATCCTTACTTTATTTACTGTTTTTACTCAGTCAACATATTAAGACTACTAGGTACCTTATTTCTGGTACTCACCTTACAATCTACATCTGCTTCATGATGCAGGAGCCAATACGAGCCAGCGCCATGATTTTCTTCTCGCTGTTGCTACTCCAGGAGACTTGTGGTGAACGTCAAATGATCTTGGAACCTTTTAGTCTCCTTCTGTATCAGTGGGCCTCTCTTTTGATACCGGGGACTAGCCTTGTATTCAGTTTTGGACTAGTATATATTTGTATATGTTGTTGTGGTTGGATAGTTGTATCGGTCTATAGTAGCTTTGTATAGTTGACTTCCTGGTTCTGAGAAAGTGATTCCTTGGTTGTGTTGTTGCTATAGCTATAGATTTGAGTACATATATTGAGCAGGTTATCTTGTTTGTTGTCTCTACATTCATATTTGTTACTAGTCGTTTCGAGTTATTGGTTGGCTTGCCTTAGACGGGATTATAGCAGGCGCCATCATGCCTTGTAAAGTCGCATCGTGGCAGTTCGCATTTTCAGAGGAATTCCGGAACTAGGGGCAGAGCTCTCACGCTTACTTGCAAGCACTCTGGAAACATTCAGATTTGACTCCTTTCACTCTTAAACTGTTTTATTTTGTTATATTCACTTTATTTTACCTAATAATTTATAATCAAACAGCTTGCAAAAATAGATCTAAAAAGAATTAGATCAAGACGCATGCTCTTGCCCTCCTATAGAATAAACAAGTTGATATTAGACTACTGCAATTGTAGTATTGTTTTGATAAAAACTGGCTAATACATGTTTCGAATGGGGATGTAATTGAAGTTACTTAATAATTTATGTAGAATCCATACATTATGAGTTATTCTATCCTATCGACCCCTTTGTGTTCTCTCTCAGACATACATATCTCCACAACTTGCTCCACAGAGAGTAGAGACATTAAACGTATGAAATGGAAGACTCTAATTTACTGATTTTAAAGCCAGAAAATGAGGAAAGTAATGGTAAGCTAGTTGCAAAGCACCAGAAATTACAATGGTTTTTTTTTTCATTTAAGATAAATTGTCACTAAGCTAAAAAGAACTTAGATGAAGCATGAATCTCTCCGTATTGAGCTATTCGAAGTTTAGGTCAAGTATGAAAGTTAAGAAACAAATCAAAAGACACAGCACGAATCCAGTTTACAAATTGAGGAAAACAACTTGTATGTTTTATGCTAGGGAAATAGGGAAACATTTGGCCGCAGATTTTGTAAGTCAAGTTGTGCTCAATTTTTCGAGCAACAATGTTTAGCCGTTTCTTTCCAACATTAAACATCAACAAATTCAGCATGTCAGTTTAGAATGGAAAATCTTTTGTGAAGTAACAATATTTTAACCCTGAAAAGATTGCTTGCATACCTTAGATACTTCTATTTTTTGGAACTTCTGCTCAATCTCAGGCATTTCATCAATTCACCACTCTCTGATTGTAAGTCTGAAATTCCTTTCCTGTGGATTTGAAGTGGTCAAAACTTTAACTTTTTGGTTACAGGTTTAGTCTATGTTGCTCGAGTTTCATCCTTTCTTTTCCATGAGAATCAGTCAATTACTATCTCAATGAATGAAAATGTTATCTTGAAAACAAAATTTCAGCTATACAATGTCAATTGCTGTTATCAGTACCTGCAGCACCCGACTTTCTTCTCTTCCGGATTACATAGTATCCAACCCCTCCTATAAAAAGTAATAATACAACTCCGTCAACCACACCTACAACAATTGGAATCCATTTCTTCCAATGAGAGTGCTTATCATGATCTTGATCACTTCCCTTTGGTACCTTGACCATATAACTCAGTCTTCCGTCTCTTTCGATTTGCTTAACTCCTCTAGCTAGTCCATACAAATAGCATTCTCCAGGTTTTGCTGGATCATCCTCAGAATCCTCAAAAGAAAAATGTAATGCTGCAACACATGTGCAGTTATCCAAGCACAAATTTGCACATATTTCTTTGCTGACATTGACCTTATAAGGATTGCTTCTTAATACACTCGTAATGCCTTGTAATTCTAGCATTTGGGACTCATTTCCTCCACAAAGTCCCTCAGTCACATTTTCAGCGCAATCAGAAAGCAATCCATCTCCTCTTTTTATTAGCCGTATGCAGGAACACTTTTCTGAAAACGTACAAATACCGTAAGGTTTACATGCCAATGGAAGATCACAACTAGTGTTTAGTGCTTGATATGAAGCTTCAAACTTCCCATTGCCAGATGAGTAATAGTAGAATCCCAAATTTCCTGTACTATTTCCCAACGCTAAAAATCTCAGGGGCTCTGTCTTGTCTGATTTTATCCTTCCAATTCTATGATTTTCCTTGTTGAATATTTCCAGCGCGTTAGAATTTAACTCAACGTATGTGATATTCAGTCCATCTAATTCCAAAGGAGTATATTCCCAATAGGAGTACTTCGATTTTCCAGAGTATAAGTACAATGCAATCTTGTCATACTGAATCTCAAAAGAATATGACAAAATAGAGTTGCTAGGGAAAGACGTTAACCGAGTCCTTGAGCTTAGTCTCTGACCCCAAAGCATAATATTAGTTGGAAAATTGAAACTTTGCCATTTTATCAAGTTCAAAGCATCAACTAAGACCAAATTACCTGTCCCAAGTAAGTGCAGTCTCTGCAGAAGAAGTCAAATATTAGCATTCACTATTTATGTTGCACATATGATTTGGCCTTTTTGTAGTTTTACCTCAGAAAAACATATACTTAAATGGTTTGAGAACATAAAATTACCCTTTTCGTATTTTGCAATAAAAGGCCATTTTCTTGCTGCATATGCATTATATCTAACTGAAAATTCACATAGAAAAGATTTGACAATTAATTACCTTCACACCTTGTCCTGAAGTTCCAGCTTTCCATCCAACTATGTCATCTTGACCTCCTTTCAACAGTAAGTCTCCATATTGAGTTAGCTGAAGTGTACATTTGTCTATTGTGTAGAATTGTGACAGATGACCAGAACTCCAAACCTTCACATCTCCCAGAAAAACATCAAGTGAACATGTGTATTTATCATTATTGGCTTCAACACTAATTGCACCTCTAAAATTTGGTCCCATTTGGTTGTCAGTTTCCATAAGAAAAGCCCTGCCCATGAAACCTCTGCTATATGATGTTGGTATAGCAAGACTTACCTGATAACCAATGTGAACATCAGAGGTGCAGTAGCCATGACCTAACCAGTAGATGAGAAAAACAAGCTCATAAATTTTCCTCTGTGGAATGTCACTCACATCAGACATCAGGTATGTTTTCTTCTGCTGATAGATAGGTATTGGTATGCCTATTAATTCAAAAAAGTCCGACTAATTTAAGCGCCGTCTTTCGGACATCTAAAAGCAAGTGGTTTTACGTTTGGAGCCGAGTAATAAGTTACCAAATTGGCAAATCAAAAGGCTTTGCTCCTGCCTTTGTTGTTAGGGAAGTATAAACAAGAGGAAAGAAAGTAAAAGTTTGGCATGGTTATAATGTTACAACATTATTAGCGTCTCCCCACTCCTTAAAATAGTGACTTAACTATCAAGTGATTTTTTTTCTTTATTTTAGAGTTTTTGGAGTTATTCTTATCAAATATTACATAAAAGGTGTATTAATTAGGAGACAGAAGGATTACATTGAAGTGTAGTGGTTTTGCGGTTAGCACTTAACAATGTACCAATAAATGATACTTATGATATGGAAAATCTTTTAAAAGGTGGTTGTCATTTGGACAGTTGAATCAAATAAAAAAGATATTTCCTCAGGTCCCTATGGCGGACGGAATTTAATAGACAGTGGAGCATTGTCTGGACTTTTCGTGAATTTAGAATTGTTGATGTTTATCGTTGTATTAGTCATACTGTTATAGTTTTTGTTTTTGACATGTATTATTGTCTGTTGTTTATTATGTTTGATTATTGCACCATTTTGTTGCTCTTGTTCTTTCTCATAGGATTTGTGCTGCTTCAATAGTTTTAAGGTTTGACTTGTTATTTGATGTTTCAGAAAAAGATGAAATAGATTAATACTTGCTTGCTTTGCATGAGAGAGGCATGAGGTTCAATTTCACTTATCTCCACTCTTTTCGCACTGGGACTACTTGGTATGTTGTTGTTAACGCACTGAGACTACTAGGTATGTTGTTATTAATCAATATTATAGTTGTTGAACAGATTGCTGTTAGATGATTATAGAAGGTAAATTAGCTGTCAAAAAAGTTAATCCATATTATAATTGATTGATATGAGACACCATTCAGTATATCTGGGGCCTGGTAGGTAGTAATGGATTGTGAAAGGGCCCCATAATTCCCCCTTGTTTTCTTAGATTACTTTTTGGTTTTGTGGGATGGCATGCCCACTATTTGAGTGTTCTTTTGTTTTGAGTGAGAGATAAATTAGGCTCTACGTATGCAACGTGGGGTCAATTGTAAATTAAACTTTATGCCCATAATCTTTGCCGACGCTCTTGTTGCGTCATACTGACATATTATAAATCCCTTATAATGGTAACAAAGAAAAAAGAAGAGATTTTCACTTTGAGAAAAGAAACTATGAAACTTCGCAACATAATTTGAATTGCATGGATTTGAAGTTAAAACTTTGCTTTAGATATATATTTTTGCTTTTGATTTTTGACTTTTAAGTTTGAAAATTTTTTATAACACTCAAAAGGTGCTTAAATTTTTCTAAAAATATAAAAAAGTGCCCAAAAAAAAGAAGCCAAATGCGAAGAATAGGCGATCTCTAACTTATGGCTTTTGGCTTAAGCCACATAAAAAATGTCAATCCAAACACCCCTTATAATCTAGATTTTTAGGTTGCATTTTTCTTTATAAATATAAAAATTCTATAATTTGTGAACATTAATTTAAAAAAGTTCAAATATTTTACAATCTTAAAAAATAAGCAAATCATCGTTAAAACATCGAATCAATAAATCACATATCTCTATGTCTCTTTCTGTAAATGAATATGTGTGATTATATGATATTATAAACTTTCAAATACACATATTTTTAAAGAGTCACTAGTTTAATAAATCAACAATAGAAGTAAAATCCTTCCAGATAGTTACGTATAATCTCTTCACATCGAGTATGACATCTTTTGTTTTTGCAAAATTAAAACTATATATTTTTTAATAAAATATAAATTTATGGATCAAATTTTATATTTAAAAAAATAAAAATCACAATTTGGAATTGCAAATTCTACTTTTTGGATATTATTAAGTTTCAAAGTTGAAGTTGAAATTTTGTGTAGATTTTATAAATAAAATTAATTTGAAAGCAAAATTTTAAATGGGACTTTCAAATCCTGTGACCAAATGCCTACTCAATGACAATTTGGAACTGTAAACTCTACTTATTTGTATATTTTTAAGTTTCAAAGATGAAGTTGAAATTTTGTGTCTATTTTATAAATAAAATTAATTTGAAATGAAAACTTTAAATGAGATCTTCAAATCCTATAGCTAAATGCCTACTCAATGAATATAAGATACCAATTACATTTAAAGTATTATAAAGAAGACAAATAAATAAGAGAACACTGCAAAAATAACTATCAAATGAGCTCAGCTAGATATCTATATCTATAATTTGAAGGTTTATAATTTATAATTACTGTTTGAAATATTAAGCTAAAAATATTTTAAGAAATCCCTTTTGTCTCTCTTCTCAATCTTATTCACCCTCTCCCTATTTCGCTCTTTCTCTTCTTTGGTCTCCCTCTCTTCCTTGCTTCTCTACTATCTCTCTCTCCCCCTCTTGTATTTTGTATTTTGTCCCTTCTCTATTTGTATTTTTTATCTCAACTATTTTCATTTACTACTTATATATTTTGAGATTTAGGCGAGTGTATTTATTATATTCATATGTACATTTAGGTTGTAATCTTTGTCTCCTTCTCATCCCTCTTTATAATTCTGTTTATCCACCTCTGTTTTGTATCTCTATATATTTTTTTTGACAAATTTGACTGTGTTAGTTCTATCGAGACGTACTTTGAGGTTATATTCTATCTTACTTCTCTCTCTATAATTTATATTTTTTTTTTGAAGTGTCAGACATCTAGATTTGTTGTATGGATACACACTTTTAGGGTTGTATCATCTCTTGCCATTTTGTGTATTTTTATATTTTTTGAGGTGTCAGAGAACTATATTTAATTTATTGTATTTATAGGTGCATTTTTTATTATACCACCACTCTCCCCACCTCTTTATTTTTTAAATATTGTATATTCATTTTAGGTGCAAGACGATTGTACGCATTGTATTTAATGTGCATTCAAATTGTATTGTTATTTTTATTTTCTCACTCTTGTATCATTTGTACTCACTCGCATTTGTATCATTTATATTCATTCCTTCTTGTATCACTTATATAAAGAACTCTTGTGTCACTTATATTTATTCACTCCTTTGTCACTTGTATTAATTCGCTCTTGTATCACTTGTATTCATTTATTTTTGTATCACTTGTTCTTAAATCTGATGTATCACTAATATTTAATTGCTCTTATATCACTTATATTTGTTTACTCTTGTATCACTTATATTTATCCTCTCATTTAACACTTATATTTATTTTCCAATGTATCACTTGTTGTAGTAATGCAGATGTTGGAACCAAAAGGAAAGCCCAGAGCTTGTCACTAACATAGGACCCATAAGCTCTTTTTACGGGACATAAAAGATTCTGCGAATTGTAAAAATATAATGACCCGAATATCGTATGACACTGTTGGGCCTTGAGAAAACTTGTTTCGGACGAAATTTGAACCAAGTGTTGGGTCAAGAGAGACCACACACCCATGTGAGGTCACAGGAGCCGTGTGTCCTCCTGCGAGGTAACACTTGGCTTCAGTTTTGGAATGTTGGCCTCGGTGTAGTGTTACAAGCTAAGACACACCTCACTGGCACCCTACACGAGCCGAATGACAATTCACGGATCGTGTGGAGGAGCTGTGGAGTGGCTTAATCTTGAAGACTCCACCATTGGGTCTAAGTGAGGTGCCACGCCCAGTCACACGGGTCGTGTGGCTAGGGACGATTCGTGAAGCTTCAAGAGTGAAAAATATTCTAAGTATGGGATCACATCTAGCAACATTTCGTAGAAAAATTTCCAAGTGTTGGCTCACGGCTAGTCAGACGGACCATGTGACTTCACACAGCCTGCGAAGCCATTCGTGTGGGCGTAAATGTGCCCGAAAATTCTAAGTGTTGGTTCAAGATCGAAATTTCCAGAAATTTTTCTAAGTGTTGATTCACGGGCACTCCACACGGACAGTAGAGTGCCTCATGGGCCGTTTGGCCTCAAGTGAAGTGACTTCCGAAAACGTTTTTCCTCCGATTCATTAATGGCATTTTCGTGAATTTGGTTATTTCTATTAGTGTTTTAGGGATTCCTATGCTATTTCATGGTCATCTAAAGACCTAAGACCTATTTCAAACATTTCAAAACTCATTCCCCACATTTTGAACTCTCTCAAAACAATTTTCAAAAGAACTCTTGGAGATTTCAACATTTGGAGCCAGGGAAATCAATTCTTCTTCAAATTCTTTAGGGATTTCACCATCTTGGTAAAGGTATGTGGATTTTGATCCTTGGTTACTTCCAATCAAGGAGACCCAAGCAATTTTCAAGAAATCTACATGAATTTTGCTTACTTTAATTTGGGGTTTTAAAATATTTTGATTTCTTAAATTCCAACAATGAATGAGTTATGCTTATCTATAGATTTAAAGATGAATTAAGCTTTGATATATATTATGAATATTTGAATATGCATGGTCCTTAAATGTTTGAATCTAAGCATGGGTGATTATATTATGATTTCAAATGTGGATTTAACTATGTTTTCACTTGAATTTCTTATTATATTGATGGTTTTAGATTGAAACTCAATTATTATTTCATCCTCACATCATTCATAGCATATGCATTCATGTTCATGAGAATTTATGGAAATTATATTATGGGTTAAGTCCAATTATGTTCCACGATATGATTTTGATGAGATATTGGTTATGACAAAATGTGATCACATATATGTCTATTGATTATGACTCTTTGAGCATTTTGGGTGCTTGGACCATTTTGTGTAGGAATGGGCTATTCATATGCATGAGTATTATGACTACGAAATTATGATTTTGGCATTTGAGCCTAAGTGTGAATCATTATGAATAGTGTTTGGCTTTTAAGACCAATGGTGCATTGAAATGTTTTGGCAAGAATTGAATCTCTTAAAAGAATGTATAACTATGTATATTATAAGTATTCTTATGGGATGACTACTTAGCATCGATGGAATGAGGGTTCCTATCTCTTTCCTCGAACTATGTCCCTAGTATAGGTTTTCTTTCCAAAATGGGTAGCTTGTAAGGAAAGATGCCTCCAAAATGGGGTTGCTCGTAAGGAGAAGAAATTATATGATATGCTCATATATGAAAGTCCCATCCAAAATGGGAGACCCATAAGAAGGTTGCTTCATACAAAATGGGAGGCCCGTATGGTGAAGCATGATTTATCCTTGGCAAGTAGACCACCACTTTAACAATGACGGGTAATCATTGGGATTACAAGTAGTAGCTCACTTGGTCTTACTTATGTCGGTTGAGGTCACATCCCCACTATATATATAAGCATCATTTTCACTTCATGCATCATTGGGTTCATGACATCTTGTTATATTACGTTCCGTGTTATATATCCCTTTCTATGATATGTGCCCTTGTCATCTAACATGAAAATATAGGTTTTGGTAAGTTCATGCATTGCATCCTGCATACTTAGTATATTCAAATGTACTAACACATACTTTTGCCTACATAATTTCATCATGTAGGGACCGAGGCCTTTAATCATGCCGTTCGACGCTTAGCTCGGATTCCCCAGTTTACTTGCACTAGTGAGTCCTATCTTCCAAGGACGATCCACCATCTTTCTACCTATAACTCTTTCGTTTCTTCCTTTTTGTACTTGAGGGTGAGCGCAGGGAATGTCTTGGCCCCCGACCCATCTATGTAGAGGCAATGTTGGACATCTTGTAGACTCCCTTACATTTTCTGCTATGTTTTATGACTAAAGTCTATGCTACATATTGCTTATCTTTAGCTATCGTTATGTGAGTTGGTTATGAGACTTAAGGCTTGGTTATATGTTGTGATGGAAAGATCCTAAGTCCCGAATTACCTCCATAGAGTGAGTCCTACTTTCCCGCCCCGTAGAATAATGTGTTTACTTTGTGTATGCTTCCGAACTAATGATGCGAGTTTTGGTATCTTGAGGCTTGTTGGGGACTCTAAGATTCCCGTTCACCATGTAATATCAAGGCCCTAGGTTCGAGTCATGACAAAGATGATATCAAAGCCCTAGGTTTGTAAATGATCCTCGAAGTCCAACATGCTGCGTCAAGTAGAGTCCTATTTATGGGCGTGAAGTGCACCATGCCTATAAGTGGGAGGCTATCAAGACGTTCTGAGAATTGTCTCATTTTTTCATGTCTTAAGTCGTGCTGTGAATAGTTGAATAAGCTCTTAACCTTGATGGTATCCTTGCTTTATTTCAGAAGATGCCTCGTGATAGACCTGCCAGACCGGCCTAACTAATGAGGGTCAAGCACCTCAAGGGCCTATGGATAAGCCTATCTCTAATGGTGAATTCTGTATGGCCTTTGCCATGCTTGCCTAAGTGATGACTACTTAGACCAAGCATTCTAACCTTCGTAAGGATCCGGCTCCGGCTTCTAGAGTGAGGGATTTCACCCGGATGAATCCTCCGAAGTTCTTTGTCTCTAAGATTGACGAGGATGGTCAGGAGTTTATTGATGAGCTCTCCAAAGTATTGAATTTCATGGGTTTCACTTTTGAGGAGAAGGCTGAACTGGTTACCTATGAGTTGAAGGATGTAGCACAGGTGTGGTACACAGTGGTCTATAGAGAGGGTTTGTAGCGATGCTATTAATTGGGAAGAGTTCAAGCTTGCCTTTCTGGACCGTTTCTTCCCACTTGAGCTCAGGGAAGCTAGGATGACCAAGTTTATCAATCTTAGGCAGGCTAATATGAGTGTGAGGAATTTTGCCCTCATGTTTTCACTAAGCTCTCCAAGTATGCTCCGACACTTGTGGCTAATTCTCATTCAAGAATGCACAAGTTCATTTTCAGTATCACTGACTTGCTTGTACAAGAATGTCATATGACCATGCTTAATTGGCATATTGACATCTCTAGACTTATGGTTTATGTTGAATAAATTGTAGGGGAGAAACTCAAGGGGAGGAGAGTGTATGATCCTAAGAGGGCCCATTTTGATGGTGGGTTCTTCGATTCTCGGGGTGGTGATTTTGGTCACTTCCAACAGGGCCAAGGTTTGGGTGCTCGGGTTTCTAATGTTAGTGTTCCTCCTCCCAAGGAACCGGTTTGTAATGGTCAGGGATATCCTTTGTGTGATAAGTGTAGAAAGCACCACACGGGTGACTGTTGAAGGATCTCGGGTGCTTGTTTCGGGTCCGATGATAAGAATCACAAGGTTGCTGATTGTCCAAAGAATCTTCAAAAGGATCAAGGCCGGGTGGCTTAGGGTGATCAAGTCTAGTTTAGAGCCCCTCAGGATGTTTCCCCGAGGAACAACAGGTTCTATGTGCTTCATGCACGTCAGGAAGTTGAGGAAGCTCCGGATGTTGTGACTGGTACGTCAAAAGTCTTTGATTTTGATGTTTATGCATTGCTTGATCCGGGTGCAAACTTATCTTTTGTGACTCCTCTATTAGTTGTTATGTTTGGTTTGAGTCCGAAAATTTTGAGGGACCCTTACTCGGTTTATATTCCCGCGGTTGAATTTGTCGTTGCACATAGGATCTATCATGGTTGTCCTATTTTTTTTATTACATAAGGTTTTTCTGTGTGATCTTGTGGTACTTGAAATGTATGATTATGATGTAATTCTTGGGATGGATTGGTTGCATGCATCACATGCCTCTATAGATTGTAGAACCCGGAAGGTCAAGTTTCAACCTCCTGGTGAGCCCGTTCTTGAATGGAAGCGTAGTGACTCTGCTACTAAGGGTCAGTTTATTTCCTACTTCAAAGCTCGAAAGATGATCTCCAAGGGATGTATATATCACATGGTGAGGGATAAGGATGTGGAGTCCGAATTACCTACTCTTGAGTCGGTTCCAGTGGTGAATGAGTTTCCAGACGTGTTCCTTGAAGACTTGCCCGATATTCCTCGGAAGTACACTTTGGCATAGATCTTTTTTCGGATAGTCAACCTATCTCTATTCCTCCCTATTGTATGACATCGGCTGAGTTGAAAGAGTTGAAGGATCAGTTGAAATATTTGCTAGAAAGGAGTTTTATTAAGCCAATTGTATCTCCATGGGGTGCTATGGTGTTATTTGTAAGGAAAAAAGATAGATCTCTTTGTATGTGTATTGATTATATGCTATTAAATATGGTGACCATTAGGAATAAGTATGTGTTGCCTAGAATAGATGACTTATTTGATCAACTTCAATGGGCTACTCACTTTTCAAAAATTGATCTCTATTCCAGGTATCATAAGTTAAAGGTTAGAGAATGTGATATTCCTAAGATGACCTTTCGGACAAGGTATGGGCACTTTGAGTTTGTGGTGATGTCGTTTGGCCTAACAAATGCTCCATCCATATTTGTGGACCTTATGAATCGGGTGTTCAAGCCATTCTTTGATAGTTTCATGGTTGTCTTCATTGATGATATTCTCATTTATTCTCGGAGTGAGCGAGAGCACATGACACATTTGAGGTTAGTCTTGCAAACTTTGAGGGAGAAGAAGTTATATGCCAAATTTAGCAAATATGAGTTTTGGTTGGGTGAAGTTATTTTTCTAGGTCATGTGGTGTCCGGTGATGGTATAAGGGTGGACCCGAAGAATACCGAGGAGGTGAAGAATTGACCTAGACCGTTGATTCCTTCGGTTATTTGAAGCTTTCTGGGTTGACGGGTTATTATAGAAGGTTTGTTAAGAGGTTCTCTTCCATTGCATCTCCATTGACTAAGTTGACTCAAAAGAAGACTAAGTTTGTGTGGTCGGACGAGTGTCAGAGGAGTTTCCAAACATTGAAGGACCGACTTACATCGACTCCAGTTTTGACTCTAGCAAATGGCATGGATGGCTTGTGGTATATTGTGATGCCTCTCAAATTGAGTTGAGTTGTGTACTTATGCAACATGATAAGTTTATAGCTTATGCATCAAGTCAATTGAAGGTACATGAGCGTAATTACCTAATCATGACCTTGAGTTAGTGGCAGTGGTTTCTTCTTTGAAAATTTTGAGAAATTATTTTTATGGGGTGCATGTTGATTTTTTCACCGATCACAAGAGCTTATAATACATGTTGACACAAAGGGGCCTTAACTTAAGAAAAAGGAGATGGTTAGAACTCCTAAAGGATTACGACATGAGTGTTCTATATCGCCCCGGCAAGGCAAATGTGGTAGCCAATGCTCTTAGTAGGCTTTCAATGGGAAGTGTGGCTCATGTTGAGGAGGAGAAGAATGTGTTGGCAAGGGATGTCCACCATTTGGCTAGATTGGGTGTTAGAGTGGCCGATTCCAATGATAATGGTATACATGTTCTAAATAGGGCCAAATCCTCGGTGATTGTTGATATGAAAGCTAAGCAAGATTTAGATCCATCCTTAGTTGAATTGAAGAAATTGGTTGCCGAAAAGGAGGTGTATTGGTGGCATGGTACGAAGACGGATACAACCAAGTTTGTATCCGATTGCCAAATTGTCAACAAGTTAAGGTGGAGCATCAAAGGCCTGGTGGGTTGACTCAAGACATCAAAATTCCAACTTGTAAGTGGGAAGACATAAATATGGACTTTTTGGTTGGGTTTCCTTGGCCTCGGAAGCAGTTTGACTCCATTTGGGTTGTCATCGACCGAAACTTATTTTCTACGGGTTAAGACTACATTTGGTGAAGAAGATTATGCAAAGTTATACATTCGAGAGTTAGAAAGATTGCATGGAGTGCCTAGGTCTATCATATCAGATCAGGGTTCCCAATTTACTTCTCACTTTTGGAGATAGTTTCAAAAAGGACTTGGTACTAAGGTCAAATTAAGGACTGCCTTTCATTATCAAACTGATGGACAAGTCGAGAGGACAATTCAATCCTTGGAGGATATGTTGAGGGCTTGTGTATTGAAGTTCAAGGGTAATTGGGATGATTATCTTCCACTCATCGAGTTTGCGTACAATAATAGCTTCAATGTTAGCACTGGTATGACCTCGTTTGAGGCCTTGTGTGGTAGGAGGTGTAGGTCTCCAGTGGGATGGTTTGAGTTGGGGGAGGTGGCTTTGATTGGCCCGGACATGGTGATGGAGGCTATGGAGAAAGTGAAGTTGATTAGAGAGAGGTTGAAGATGGCACAAAGTCACCAAAAGTCCTATTCGGATACTAGAAAGAGGGATCTTGAATTCCAAGTTATAGAATGGGTGTTTGTGAAAGTCTCACCTATGAAGGGGGTGATGCGTTTTGGTAAAAAGGGAAAGCTAAGTCCCCAATATGTGCGCCCTTATGAAGTTATTCAACGGATTGGGAATGTGGCGTATAGGATGGAGTTATAACCGGAGTTGAGTTCTATTCACCCGGTCTTTCATGTATCTATGTTGAGAAAGATGTTTGGTGATCCTAGCACCATTGTACCTTTGGAGGGTATTGAGGTGGAAGAGAACTTGTCCTATGAGGAGGTTCCGATGGAGATTTTTGATAGACAAGTGAAACAACTTCGTAACAAGGATGTGGCTTTGGTAAAGGTGCTTTGAACTAATCGACATGTAGAGAGTGCTACATAGGAGGCGGAGTTGGACATGATGAAGCGATATCCCCATCTTTTCCAATCTACTCGACCCTAAGGTATTAGGTTCTTTTTCTAATTGGTCCCAATCCTTCCCTGAAATGCCCCAAAAAGTTCCTAAAAATGTGCCTCGAAAATGCCCATATTCGTAATTTCCATATACCTCAAATTCCATGCGTGATATCAAAAATATTACTTCATATTCTTTTTTTTTGGGGGGGGGGGGAATCGAGTGGGAAATGGGTATAACCCTGATTTTAGAGCAACCGCATCAAAATTTGATTTTTCCAAGTTTGCCAAAACAGTAAGGGTGCACGCTTGTTCCGCAACACGGACCTATCACGAACCAGTGTATTTTGTTGCCTTTTGTTTTCTAGTTTCGGCCTAAGGCTTTGAGGCCTTGGACCTAAGCCTTCCTATGCATAAAAATACTTATACTTCGTCATTTTTCAGCCCCATATCATTCAAGACATTCCCCAAAATCCTATCTAAAACTTACCCAAATATTTCATGCAAATTCAAGTATCCCAAACTCATTTGTGATCTCAAAAAATTCGTTCAAGCTTCAAGTTCTCATTCTAATCTTCATCAAGGAAATCTCCAAAGTTGTGGTATGTAGGTTTCAACCATTCGGTCCTTTTACCCGTGGTGCCCAACCTTCCTTTATGCAAATTTTATGTTTTCAAGTTGATTTATCTATGGGTACTTCTCATTATGAATTTGACTATAACATATGTTGGGGTTTCATATAATGTTAATTGTTTAAGCATGTTTTGAGCTATGGATCTATGATCTATGATGAGATTTGATGAGGGGTTTCAATGTATCTTGTTTGACGGTATTACCAAGTGTTGGTGGGTTGATTTACATTAAATTTTCTCACATGATTTCACTTTTAAATTGCATGATTTTGAACTAGCATTATACATCCGCCAAGTGTTTGATAAAATGTCTGGGGAAGGAATCTTGAGTTATTGAAGGTCTATTGCATGACTTATGAGTGAAGTGACTTTATGATGATAAAAGGAATGTATGTATGTGTTGATCTCTTGAAAAGCATCTATAGTGTTGCAAGTTGACCATAACTTATTTAAGGGGTGCTATGCCTTAATCGCCTTGTCGGGGGGTGCTAAGCTCGTACTACCAATTGAGGGGTAGATACCTCAATCACCTTGTCGGGGGGTGGTAAGCCCGTACTACCAATTGAGGGGTACATACCTCAATCGCCTTGTTGGGTGGTGGTAAGCCCGTACTACCAATTGAGGGGTATATACCTCAATTACCTTCGAAGGGGGTGATTTGCCTTGGATTCCAAGTATTAGTTGCTTGGTCTATGATGATGTTCTCTTCCTACACATGTATTAAGTTCTATATAAGCATGTTTTCTTTAGCATTGATCATGCATGCCATGTTGCTAATATACTATCTCTTGCTTATGATTCTGCATTTTGATTATGTTGCCTATCTCTTGTTGCATTACATCCTACATACTTAGTACATCAAAGGTACTAACACATACCCTATGCCAACATGATGTTACCATGTAGGAACTGAGCCCCTTATGATCATCCTCCCCATGGCTAGTTGGTCATCTTGACGATAAGATATTAGTGAGTCCTCAGGTTCGTGGACACTAGCTTTGCACTCTTACTTTGGTTATCTATTTATGTTGAATGTTGATACTCAAAGGGTGAGCCCGAGAAGTTATCTTAGCCTTCGCGAATCTATGTTAGAGATGTTGTTGGACAAGTGATGTAATTATGCTTGAGCTTTGACTGTTTTGATAATTTATGCTATTAAAGACTTCCTGTAGTCCCTTTATCTTTATTTGTATTCTCTTATTGTTGTTTAATTTCTTCCGCGACCAAGGATATGTACATGATATGCTAAGAGGCTTGTTTGGGATCCCTTTGGGTTCCCATTCCCTGTGTCACGTCTAGGCCCTAGGCTTGGGTCGTGACAAACTTCGTATCAGAGCACTAAGTTGTTAACGGTCCTTGGCATCCAAAACACCTTATCGATAAGAGCCTTATTCATGGTTGTGAAGTGCACCACATCTATGAGTAAGAGGCTATGAGGCATTTTAGGAAATGTTTTCCTTCTTCTTGATCTATATCGTGCTATAGAAGTTAAGGTAAGGTTTTTCCTTAACGAATTTTCTTTGCTATGCTAGATCATGCCTATTCGAAGAGTAAGAAGAGCTCGCACTCCCTAGGAGGGACCAACCCCTCCTGCTCCTCAAGCTCCTCAAGATGGAGGAGTAGCCCATGAAGAGTTTCGGGATGCTATAACCTTGCTATCCTATGCCATGGCTAATCAAATCAACCAAGGGGCCCAAGCCCCTCATGTTTCTACTCCAGCGTCTAGGGTAAGGGATTTTATGAGGATGAACTCACCGGAGTTCCATGGGTCTAAAAGTGGATGAGGACCCTCAAGAATTTATTGATGAGGTGTACAAAGTGTTATCTATATAGGTGTTAGATCGGAGGAGTAAATGTAGTTGGCGGCCTACCAACTCAAAGGGGTGGCCCAAATATGGTTTACCCAATGGAATGAGGTGAAGGGGAACAACAATGTGATTCTTTGGGAGGAGCTTAAGGCGACATTTCTCAACTGGTGCATCCCTCTTGAGCTAAGGGAGGCCAAAATGATGATATTTATGAATTCAGAGCAAGGGTCGATGAATGCGCGGGAGTATGCCCTCAAGTTCAACCAACTCTCTAAATATGCTCCACAATTGATTGCCGAGCCAAGGTCTATGATGAACAAGTTTGTGATGGGTGTATCCAATTTGGTGAATGAGGAGTGTCGTGCCACCATGTTGATAGGTGATATGGACTTGTCCTTCCTCATGACTTATGCTGAAAAATTGGAGGGGAAAAAGTTGAGAAAGAGAAAGGGTAATAAGGCAAAGAGGGCCCTTTTTGAAGATATATTCCAAGGTCCCAAGGGTGTCCAGTTCCATCAATGACAAGGGTCTTCCAATGCTCCTTATAGGAGGTTTCTAATGATAACCCAAAGGTCCAAAGTGGTGGTCGTGTGATGCCTAATGCTATGTGCCCAAGATGTGATAGAGGCCATGATGACCCATACTTGAGGAACACCAATGCTTGCTATGGTTGTGGAGAAGTGGGCCACAGGATGATTGATTGTCCACGTAATCAAAACAAGGGAAGAGATGGCCGTCCACAAGGCTGAGGTGCAAATGCAGCTCCTAGGGAAGAGGAGGCCAACAAGGGGGTGGTCTAAGGCAAAATTGGTCCTACGCTCTTCAAGGGAGACAAGGGGTAGATGAGGTGCCCGATGTCGTCACCGATATGTTAAAAGTCTTTGATTTATGTGTATGCAATCACAGACCCGGGTGCCACTCTTTCTTTTGTTACTCCTTTTGTTGCCAAAAAGTTTCATGTTAAACCTTAATTGTTGTGTGAGTTTTAAGAGGTGTCTACTCCCATTGGTACATCAATTGTTTCTAGAAGAGTCTATAGAAATTGTCCCGTTATCATTTTGCATAAAATATTGCCATGTGATTTTGTTAAGTTGGATATGGTGGATTTTGATGTCATTTTTGGGATTGATTGGTTACATGCATATTATGCGTTTATTGATTGTAGAACCCATAGGGTCAAATTCCAATTCCCTAATGAACCCGTCCTTGAGTGGGAGAGTCATGATGTTAGTGGTCAAGGGTAGATTCATTTCTTGCATTAAAACTCAAAGTTGATTTCTAAGGTGTGTCTCGATCATCTTGTGAGAGTTAGGGCTATTGAGACCATAGTCCTTCCTATAGTGTCAGTCCTGGTGGTGAATGAGTTCCTTGATGTCTTTCCCAATGAGCTTCCTGGTGTTCCGCCCTTTGACCTCCTTCTCGATACTCAACCCATTTCTATTCCCCCTTACCATATGGCCCCGGCAGAGTTGAATGAGCAATTGAGGGATTTGTTGGAGAAGGGTTTTATTAAGCCTAGCCAATGACCTTGGGATTCACCGATGTTCTTTGTGCAGAAGAAGGATGGTTTTCTAAGAATGTCTATTGATTACCGGCAAGTTAATAGGGTCACCATAAAGAATACGTATCCTCTACCAAGGATTGATGATCTTTTTGACCAACTTCAAGTCACCTTTCTAAGATTAATCTTCTGTCCGGGTATCACCAAGTGAAAGTGAGTGAGTGACATTCCCAAGATAGCCTTCCGGGCTAGGTATGGCCCCTATAGTATGTGGTTATGTCCTTCAGTTTGACTAATGCACCGGCTATCTTCATGGATCTTATGAATAGGGTATTTAAACCCTACATTTTGACTTATTTGTGGTGGTATTTATCAATGTCATTGTGATCGATTCCCGTAGTGAGGAGGAGCATATGGGTCACTTGAGGGTGGTGTTACAAATCTTGAGGGAGGATAAGTTGTATTGTAAGTATGAGAAATGTAAGAATTGGTTAAAGAGGTTGTCTTTCTAGGTCATGTGGTATCGGTTGATGGTATTGAGTTGGATCCTAAGAAGACAGAGGTAATTAGAAATTTGCCTAGACCTTTGAATCCATCGAACATTAGATGTATATTGGGCTTAGCGGGTTACTATCGGAGATTTGTGAATGGCTTCTCTTCTCACTTCTTCCATGACTAAGTTGACCAAAAAGAAGGCAAAATTTGTGTAGACCGATGAGTGTGAAAAGAGTTTCCAAACTTTGAAAGATAAGCTTGTCTCCGCTGCTATCTTGTCTTTATCGGAAGGGTTGGAAGGATTTGTTGTGTATTGTGATGCCTCACGAATTGCTTTGGGTTGTGTTTTGATGCAAAATGGTAAGATAATAGCTTATGCCTCTAGACAACTTAAGGTGCATGAAAAGAACTAACCTACCCAAGATCTTGAATTGGCCGTAGTGGTATTTACTTTGAAAATTTAGCGTCATTATTTGTATGGGATGCATGTTGATGTGTTTACTGATCATAAGAGTCTCAGATCTCAACTTGAGACGAAGAAGGTAGTTACACTTCTTACAGATTATGTTATGAGTGTGCATTATCACCCCGGTAAGGCTAATGTTATGGCCGATGCTTTGAGTAGGATATCTATGGGTAGCCTAGCACATGTTGATGTTGGTGGCAAAGTTGTGGCTAGAGAGGTCCATCAGTTGGCTAGACTGGGAGTTATGTTGGAGGAGGTTGATAATGGTGGAGTATTGGTGGTTGATGGTTCCAAATCTTCATTGATTGAGGAGGTGAAGGCAAAACACGATCTTGACCGTGCTTTGTTAGAGTTGAAGACTTGGTGAGAGATGGTAAGGTGGGGGTTTTCACCCAAGCGGTAGATGGTGCCCTTAGGTACCAAAGTAGGTTGTGTATGCCTAGTGTTGATGACTTGAGAAGAAGATTCTTGATGAGGCTCATAATTCTTCCTATTGTATTCACCCTGGTTCTACAAAAATGTATAAAGATTTGAGGGAAGTGTATTATTGGGGTGGCATGAAGAGGGACATGGCTAAGTTTGTGTCCGGTTGTCACAATTGCCAACAAGTAAAAGCCGAACATCAAAGGCCGGTTGGCCTAGCCCAAGATACAGAGATTCATACTTGGAAGTGGGAGGAAATTAACATTGTATTTGTGGTTGGGTTTCCTAAGACTAGAAGGCATTTTGACTCTATTTGCATTGTGGTTGATATAATGACAAAGTCGGCTCATTTCCTATCGGTTAAAGCTACATATGGTGCCAATGATTATGCTAGATTGTACATTCATGAGTTGGTCAAATTGCATGGGGTGCCCTTGTCGATCATATCAGATCGTGGTGCTCAATTCACTTCTCACTTTTAGAGGTCCTTCTAAAGGGGTCTCGATACCAAGGTAAAACTTAGTACGACCTTTCACCCTCAAACGGATGGCCAAGCCAAAAGAACTATCCAAATTCTTGAGGATATGCTTAGAGCTTGTGTTTGGAGTTTGAGGGTAGTTAGGATGAACACCGTTCCACTCATTGAGTTTGCTTACATAATAGTTATCATTCTAAAGTAACTCATGCTCATATATGATATCATTCGTGAAGAATAGACCAAGCTAGATTTCCAAAATATAAACCCCTTGGTCCGTTGATGATGATCTCACCCTATCACCCTAGTGGTGTGGTACAAACCCCTCACATGGTTGATGATAATCACACCTTATCACCCTGGTAGGGAAGTACAAACCCCTCACATGGTTTGATGAATACAAACCCCCCACCTCGGTTGATGAGTACAAACCCCTACCTCGATTGCACAGATATTTAGTCCCCCGGATTGGGCATGGTCTAATGTAACACTTTATACATACTATATCATATACTTAAGCTCTTTCATCATCATAACATCATTCATATCATATCTCATGCTTTGGACTTTCAATTCCACAAGAACCCTAGCCGGACATTTTATCAAACACTTGGGGGCTTCCAAAAGCTCAAGGATTTGTTGGCTTCACCATCTGTTTTTACTTTACCCGAGGAGGGAGTTCCATTTGTATTATATTTTGATGCGTCTAGCATGGGTTAGATGGTGTATTGATGTAGAGGGGAAAGGTGATAGCCTATGCTTCTAGACAACTGAAAGTGCATGAGAGAAACTATCCTACCCATGACTTGGAGTTAGCTACGGTTGTATTAGCGTTGATGTTCTTGCGACATTATCTTTATGGGGTGCATTATGAGGTCTTTACCAACCATCGAAGTCACAAATACATCTTTTCCAAGCCTAATCTAAACATGAGACAATGTAGGCGGTTGAAGTTGCTTAAGGACTATAATATCTCTATTCTATATCAGCTCGAGTATATGCCAAGATGGTGGTAATATCTACTAGTATGGGGAGTTTGGTATTCTTGAGGGCTGAGGAGAGGCCTTTCACTTCGGAGGTTTAGTCACTTGTTATACAGATAGTTCGTTTGGATATTTCTCCTCCTAAAAGTATTTTGGCCTTTGTTATGGCTAAATCTTCCTTGTTAGGTTAGATATGTGCTTATAAGTTTGAAGGTCCCAGGTTATGTATGATTCGTGTCAACATGTTAGAGGTGAAGCCAAGTCAGCTATTATTGATTCTTATGTGTTAGGATGATAAAGTGGCAGGGTTTATGCATCTAAGGTGGGAAATTGGGTGAGATTAATATTAGAGGTGAAACAACCCCAAAAAGTTCCCGAAAATTCACCTCGACAATGTCTGAAATCGTAATTTTCATATATCTCAAATTCCGTGCATGGTATCAAAAATCTGACTTCATATTCTTGTTTAGGGGGTTAAATTTAGTGGAACATGGGCCTAACCCCAATTTAAGAGCAATCGTAGTAAAATTTGAAAATCAAAAAAATGCGATTTCCAGTGACGATCCACGCCCCAGGTGCGACGTACCAAGGGCACGGCAAAGTGTTATTTTTGCCTTGTTTTGTTGAGTTGGTCCAAGGATTTAAGTCATGGGGCTAAGTATTCCCAAACGTGAAAATACCTATACTTAGCTATATTTCACCCTACTATCATTCAAAATACTCACTCAAACACTTAGCCAAATATTTCTCTCCAAAATCAAGTCCCAAAACTCATTCGGATCTTAAGGTTCTCATTCAAGCTACAAGTCTCCATCGCCAACCTTTTTTCAGATTCTCCAAAAGCTAAGGTATGTGGGTTTCTTTGATGGGTTCCTTTCACCTATGATACCCAAGCTTCCTTTTACCTAGAATTTCATGATTTAAAGTTAATTTACTCATGGGTCTTATGTATTATGAATTTCACTGCACAGTATGTTGGGGTTTCATGAAATTATGACTGTTTTAGCTTGTTTTGAGCTATGAATCTAAGATCTATTGTGAGATTTGATGAAGGGTTTTGATATAAATTGTTTGAGGATGTTACCAGGTATCTATGATGGTTTTACACTGGATATTCTAGCATGATACCACTCTTGAATTGCATAGTTTTACACTAGCACTACACACTTGCCAAGTGTTCGATAAAATGTCCAGTTATGGTTTCTTGAGGAAATGAAGGTCCAATGCATGTCTTATGAGTTGAATGACTATACGATGATGAAAGGAATGTATGTATATGATATGATCTCTATAGTTTGGGAAAAATGACCAAGCCTCACTTGGGAGGTTGTAGGCCCGAGTAACCATATTGAGGGGTTTGAACCTCGATCGGCTTGCTCGGGAGGTGGCAGGCCTGTGTAACCATGTCGAGGGGTTTGTATCTTGATAACCATGTTGGGAGATTTTTACCTCATCAACCATATCAAGGGGTTTATACCTCATCAAACACATGAAGGAGTTTGTACCTCATGCACCTCTCTAAGGAGGTGGTAGGCCTTGGATATGCACTAATGTGGTCTCTCCTTACACATGGATTATATTCTATATAAGCATGGTTTATTACAAGCATCATTTATACATGCCATATTGATATATGCTTATTCATTACCTATGTTATACATTTTGTTTATGGTGATTATCACTTATTGAATTGTATCCTACATACTTAATACATTCAAATGTACTAACACATACTCTATGCCTACATGATGTCACCATATAGGAATCGGAGCCCCGCTTGAGCATCTCCATCTATGAGGCTAGTACGATTTCGCTCAAGCTTGTTGGCGAGTCCTCCATTTTGGGGAGATTGCTTATGATATCATGCTATGTTCTAAGACTATCTTTCATTTATATATACGTTGACTATGAGGGTAAGCTCGGTCGCTTGTCTTGGCCCCCACTCTTATCTGTGTAGTAGTGGTGTTGTTGGACAAGTCATGTGTAATCTTATAAGATTTGACTCCCTCTTGACTATTGTTGTTATTATATGAATTGATAACACGCAACGTAGAAATGGCACCAACATGAGTTGCATGTACCCCTCAAGACCATTCACAATGAGTCAAGCAAAACACCTCCAAGACCTACAAGCAATGTTCATGAAAAAGAAAGCATTGGAGGAGCTTGAGGGTCAACAAAGAAAGGCTTACAATGTGTGGAAAGTTTATCAAGGTGAGGAGAAGGAAGAAAAGAGGTCATGTGTGCAAATGTCTATTACTTGAATTCAAGAATTTGAAAAGAAGGCAACTAAACAAGGTCCTTACTCAATAAGGGTAAAATTGTAAAGAAAATATCTTCTTGTATTTACTTAGAATAAATAGTCTTATGTTAGCATTTGGAAGACTTAGACTATGTTGAATGTTGAATTTTCAAATTGTAATATCTTCTTAATGAGTAATTAGTGAGTAATTAGGGTGAACTCTTAGAATTGTTAGTTGACTTGCTTGCTTGGTTAATTGAAGGTTGTTGGTTCTTAGTTCCCTTTAATTTTACTTCTAGGGATTTATTTTAGTTGTTGAAATCAATTGGGAGGTGAGAGTTTTAGTACCTTGTTGCCCATAATTTCAATAGTTTGAATTTAATCCACATATCCTTCTAACGTTGTTCCCTTTTCCCTTTCTTTCTTGTTTGATCTTTATCATTTAGTATCAAGAGCTTAGGTTTAGATTTATTTTTACAAATCTAGGTCTTGGAATTTTGATCCACTCAAAAAATTCAAAAATACAAAAAAAAACCCAAAATTTTTAAATTTGATTTGTTGTATTTCACACTAGATAGTTGTTCACTAGTGTTTTTTGAGCCTACATCTCAATTTTCATTTAATTTGGAGTTGTGGAAGTGAAATTGCCACCGAAAGGTTTTGAGCATTTAAACTTTTCAAATTTTGAAAGTGGGTTCTTTGATTGAGAAGAAAATGAAGGTTAATGATCATTGGAGTTTGTTCTCTACATCAAGGGGAAGCTAATCGTAAATTTTAAGCCAATTTCGAGTTGATTTGAAGGTGTTGGGATTTAATGTGTGTTCTTGGTGTTCTATGTGTCCTTGAAGATATTCTTGTTTTCCTGAAGAAAAAGAAGACCAAAAGGTACAATTTGATGTTCTTTTTTTTTTCAAGTCAAAGTTGGTCAAGGTGTTGGTTGACCCTTAGTGGAAATTTGAAAAAAAAAAGTTACAAGAAATCAGAAAAACAAATTTAAAAAGAAATTCAAAAGAAATGAATTTCCATGTTAGCGCTAAATCAGAGCCAACTCAGTGCTAGTCAGTGCCAAATCAGTGCGTCAGCAGTGAGTCAGCACCTGCTCCTCTCTAGACGTGCCACATGGTGCGTGGAGCCCAAATTCAGAGACCCACTTTGCAGGTTTTGCTTAAAATTTTCTAAGTATGGGAGGTTTTTTTTTTGGGGATAAAAGTTTTTCTAAGTGTCCAAACAACGTGATTTTTTTTTAAAAAAAATTTGTGCTTTGATTATCCAACTATTTCACAAGTAATTAACATCTTTAACTACATGTTAACTAGTTTTAATCATCAAATCATCAAATCAAACCCCTTTCAAGTCATGAACACCTTAAGACTTCAAAAATTTTTCTAAGTGTCCGAACTCAATTCTTCTTCTTTGTCACTCATTTTTCTCTCATTCCTCAACTATTTAACAACTAAGTAACATCTTCAATTACTTCTTAACTAGTCTTTAAACATTAAATTATCTATTTGATTCTTCAAATTAACTAACAACAAGTACTTTCTTCTACTTTTGATACTTAGTTTTTTTTAGTCCGATATTTCTTGTGCCTCTTTCTTCTAGTTTTCTTCTTTTTATTCATGTTTCTATGCTTTGTTTAAGTCATCATTCTTCAAGAGTCGTAAGAATCCACTCCACCACAAAGGATAAGTGATCTTGAATTGGTTGAGTGGAGCTAGTTCACTATCAATTTTGAGACGACGCCATAGAAAGTGCATTGAGAGTTACATATGAGTGACGTAAGACTTTTGCTACTAATCTTGTTTATTGAGTATGGTAGGTATCATGTATAATACAATTCCAATTAGGGAAGGTTCAAAGAATATCATGGAAACTCTTGCTTACTTCTCCAAAAAATAGAGAAAATGAATGGGAGGATGGGACGTTTGGAGGAAACGTTGCAACGGGTGGATAATGTTAATCGAAGGAAAGCAATTCAACCAGAAAATGAGGAGATAAGGAGGGCATCGACGCATTGCACCAATATTACCCTGGGACAAGCCCATAATCTATGTTTTTCTCCATAAAGCCGAACCCGAAGCTACCAAAAACCCACTTTCCAAATGAACTACAATCAAAACCATCCAAGACAAGCTACATTACCTCCACCAAATGTACCAAAAATTCCCTACCAAACCTACCAATATGAAAATCCCTTGAATGCATGGAGATCTCAACAATGATGAGTTTTGGGAGCATGAGGGTAGGGATACCTATGGAGTACAAAGGTAAGGTGTCTGACCTCGGGACTTGGGGTGGGATCATGGTATGGGAGGCCGAGATTATTGGTATAGAGGAGATAGATGGGAAATAGAGGAGATAGAATGGGATATAGAGGAGATAGGATGAGAAATGAAGAAGAAAGGTTGGATGAGAGGGTAAATTTTGCTTACTTATGGAGAAAGGAAAATCTTTGCTTGCTAATGATGAAGACTTGAAGGTGAGTTCCAATCTTTCATGTGTTATGAGAAGATTAAAGGAGCCCTTTAGAAAGAAGAACTTCATCAAAGGGAGAATCTATTTCATGTTAGGTGCAAAATTCAAAATAAAGTATGTTCTTTAATAATTGATGTTGGAAGTTCCATTGTTGTTCCAAGGGAAGGAGTTTCCTTGGCTAAAAATAAGGAGAATATGTGCATGAAAGCCAAGAAAGTGTTTAAGTGGTGTGGATTAGGGACACTTTCTAGTATGCCGTGTCAACACCCATCTTTATTTGCATGCTAACCAAAATACTAGCACTTTGCCTAGTATTGTTTATTCTCTTTTGTAGGACTATGATAAGCAAGGCAAGGAAAATATGGTAGCAGATGAACTATCAAGAAGGTTAATGTTGGTGGCTGCCTTGGCTTCTAGAATGATGGGATTTGAAAGCTTAAAGGAATTCTATCCTAGGGATCCCGACTTCAAAGATACTTTTGATAATCTTACCCAAGGGAAGCCGGTTGATAGGTTTCAATTGGTTGATGGATTTATGTTCAAGGATGGACGAGCTTGTGTTCCTATAAGCTCATGGAGAGAGCTACTTGTCAAGGAGGCTCAAAATGGTGGTTTGATGGGACACTTGGGGTTACCCAAAACACGTGACATTCTAAAGGAGAAATTCTTTTGGCCAAAGATGAAGCATGATATGGAGCGAATTTGTGGACAATATCTCAATTGTAAGCATGCCAAATCCACGACTCGGCCCCAAGTTAAGTATACCCCCTCTCCTTACACCTAGTGGCCCATGGATCGATATCTCTATGGATTTTATGTTGGATCTTCCTAGGACAAAAAGAGGACATGATAGCATCACTGTGGTAGCGGATAGATTTTCTAACATGGCTCATTTTACTCCATGCCATAAATGTGATAATGTATCCCATGTAGCATCTTTATTTGTCATCAATGCTCTTAAGTTGCATGGAGTCCCTCAAACCATTGTTAGCGATAGGGGTTCCAAATTACTTAGTCAATTTTGAAAGAGTCACATGTGGTACCATACTTATGTTCTCTACTTCTTGCCACCCTCAAATGGATGGACAAATTGAAGTAGTTAATAGGATTCTTGGAAGTGTGCTTTGGTGCATGATTAGAGGAACCCCAACTACTTGGGAAGACCGTTTACCCTTGATTGAATTTGCATACAATCGGTCTTTCCACTCTTTTATTGGAATGTCACCATTTGAGGCATTTTATGTCTTAAAACCTTTGTTTCCACTAAGAATGACTCCATTACCTAGATGCCAAGCAAAAGGCAAAGGAGATGATGAGCGTTCATGCCAAAATTAAAGAGACCATTGAAAAGAAATTCTAAGGTGGCTACTTGAAAGAATTGGGGGAGAAAGGAAGTGATCATCAGCCCAAATGATTGGGTACGGGTAGAGAGGTTTCCACATGTTTGAAAAGAAAAGCTAAGCCCAAGAGGAGGTGGACATTTCAAAGTACTTAAGAGAATCAATGACAATGCCCACATGATTGAGTTGCCAAGTGAGTGTTCATAATGTTTTCAATGTTAGTGATTTTTCTCCTTGTGTTGTATGTGAATCTTTGGATTCGAGGATGAATACTTTTTAAGAAGGGGAGGATGACACATGCAAAGTAGAGATGGCACCAACATGAGTGGCATGTACCCCTCAAGACCACAAGGAGTCTAGAAAAAGATCTCTAAGACCTACAAGCAATGTTCATGAAAAAGAAAGCATTCGAGGAGCTTGAGGGTCACCAAAGAAAGGCTTACAATGTGTGGAAGGTCTATCAAGGTGAGGAGAAGGAAGAAAGAGGCCATGCGTGCAAATGGCTATTACTTAAATTCAAGGATTTGAAAAGAAGGCAACCAAACAACGCCCTTACTCATTAAGGGTAAATTGTAAAGAAAATGTCTTCCATTATTTACTTAGTATAAATAGTCTTATTTTAGCATTTGGATGACTTAGAGTATGCTGAATGTTGAATTTTCAAATTGTAGTATCTTCTTAGTGTGTAATTGGAGCGAACTTTTAGAACTATTAGTTGGCTTGTTTGCTTGGTTAATTGAAGGTTTTCCATTTGGTTCTTAGTTTCCTTCATTTTTCCTTCTAGGGTTTTATTTGATATGTTGAAATCAATTGGGAGGTGAGGGTTTTAGTCCCTTATTGCCCATAATTTCAATAGTTTGAATTCAATCCACATATCCTTGTATCTTTGTTCCATTTTCCCTTTCTTTCTTGTTTGATGTTTATCATGAATGATGTCCCTTAGCCCCGGTTATCCCTATTTCTACTCTTTTGTTGCCATTCTATTTCTTCCGTGACCAAGGATGTATAATGATGTGCTAAGACGCTTGCTTGGAGTCCCTTCATGTTCACCTTGCATCGTGTTACGTCTAGGCCCTAGGCTTGGGTTGTAACAAGAGGAGGTCTATTGTGCTACATACTCCATCCATCTGGGTGTGGCTAAGATGTATCATGATCTTAAACAACATTATTGGTGGTTTGGCACGAGGATAGACATAGTTGAATTTGTGGCCAAGTGTTTGAATTGTCAATGGGTGAAAAATGGGTATCAAAAGCCCGATGGATCAATGCAAATGAACCCCATTCTTGAGTAGAAGTTGGAGAGAGTGACTATGGATTTTGTTACAGGTTTGCCTGTGGCTTGCAACAAATTTTACTTAGTTTGGGTGGTTGTTGATCGATTGACCAAGAAGGCACACCTCTTACTAGTGAAGACTAGCTATAGTGCACAGCAATTACCTAACTAGATTATATATATGGGACGTTGTTAAATTGCATGGTGTGCCACTATATATTGTATCAGATAGAGGGTATATGTTTACTACTCACTTTTGGCGGGCTCTACAGCATCGTTTAGGTGCTAGAGTGGATTTGAGTTCAGCTTTTCACACATCAAATGATGGTCAATCAGAGCACACTATTCAGGTGTTGGAGGATATGCTATGAGCTTGTGTAATTGATTTTGGGGCTTGATTGGACATGTCACGACCCAAGCCTAGGTTTAAGACATGACACAGCGAATGGAGACCCGAAGGGAACCTAAACAAACCTCTTAGCATATCATATGCACATCCTTGGTCGCGAAAGCAAAATAAACAACAACAAGATATATAAGTATGGGAAATGGTACTAAGGGAAGTCTTAATATTTATAAAGCATAAAAGAGTCAAAGATCAAAGCATAAATACATCAATTGCTCGAACAACACCTCTAACATAGATGTAAGCGAGGGCCAAGACACTTTTCGAGCTCACCCTAATAGTATCACATATTTAACATAAAAAGACATCAAAAGTAAGAGTAGCATAGCTAGTGTACTCGAACTTGAGGACTCACCAAAGCTTATCTTCTAGAATCCCAAAACTAGCGACGTGGATAATGATCGAGAGATGCTCCGGTTCCTACATGGTAACATCATGTAGGCATAGAGTATGTGTTAGTACGTTTGAATGTCCTAAGTGTGTAGGATGCAATGCAACATGACATAGTCAACATATTCAAAATGCCTAATTATAAGCAATGGATAAGTATAATATCAATATGGCATGCATGATCAATGCTTGAAGTAAAACATGATTGTAAATCATATAACTTGCAAATATAGATTGCATGTATGGGAAGAAACCAGAATCATAAAGCAACTACTACTTGGAATCCATGGCATATCACCCCCTCGGTGAGGTGGTCGAGTTATCTACCCTTTAAAATGGTAGTACTGGGATGTCACCCCCTGACAAGGTGGTCAAGGTATCTACCACTCAACATGGTAGTATGGGCATATCACCCCCCGACAAGGTGGTCGAGATATCTACCCCTCAACATGGTACTATGGGCATGTCACCCCACAACAAGGTGTGGT
This sequence comes from Solanum medicagineum, assembly GCA_026153255.1. Classification (NCBI taxonomy): domain Eukaryota; kingdom Viridiplantae; phylum Streptophyta; class Magnoliopsida; order Solanales; family Solanaceae; genus Solanum; species Solanum medicagineum. The sequence goes on along the minus strand of JAPFFP010000113.1, from coordinate 8,276,860 downwards.
CCACTTGCACTATAGATACTTTTCATAAATTCAGTGCATACATATAATCCCTTAATCATCATATAGTCAGTTCACTTATAAACCATGTAGTAGACCATCAATAACTTGAGAATCCTTGTCAAGACATTTTATGCTAGTTCAAAATCATTCAATTTGAGAGTGAAGTAATATGAGGATACTCAATGTAAATCAACCCACCAACACATAGTAAAAACCTCATGTAAGATATCTTGAAATCCATCATCAAGTCTCATAAGAGATCATAGATTCATAGCTCAATACATGCATAAACAGTCAACATTTCATAAAACCCCAGCATAGTTTATAATAAAAATTCATAATAAGAGATATGTATAGATGATACAACATGAAAACATGCAATTTTAATAAAAAAGAAGATTGGACTCCATGGGTGAAAGGACCCCATGGATGAAACCCATATACCTCAAACTTGGGTTTTCTTGATGTTGTCTTGAAGGAGACTTGAAGCTTGAATAGAATTCTTGAGATGCGAAATTAAGCTTGGGGCACTTGAAGTTAGATGAAATATTTGGTTAAGTGTTGGAGAGGGTTTTGAGACGGTCTTGAGTGATATAGAGTTGAAAAATAGCTAAGTATAGGTATTTTCACGCATAAGTGGGTATGGGGTATGATCTTAAGGCCCTTGGGCCAAAATAGAATTTCAGGGAAAAGTTAACACTGATCCGTGCTCCTGGCGCATTGCGGTTAGGGCGCGGATCACCACAGGAAATCAAATTTTTTTGAAAATCATTCTTTTACTACGAGTCCTCTAAAATCAGGGTTATACCCATTTCCTACTCAATTATTTCCCCTGATCACGAATATGAAGTCAAATGTTTGATATTATGGACGAATTTTGAGATATATGAAAATTACGATTATGGGCATTTCCGAAGAATATTTTTGGGGCATTTTTTTGGGCATTCCAGGACAAGCACTTACGTTTTACAGATATTACATATAACTACAATTACCATTCTAACATCCAGATGGCACCATTTGAGGCTTTATATGACAAGAGGTGTAGAACACCCATTGGATAGTTTGATTGAGGTTCAGCTGAGGTGTTGCGTATTGATTTGCTTCAGGATGCCATGGATCAGGTTAGTTTGATTCAGCGTAGACTGTTGATAGCTCAGAGTCACCAGAAGGGTTATGTTGATAGAAGGTTAGGCCTGTTGAGTTCTCTATTAATTATAGTGTTTGGGTAAAAGAATCACCCATGAAGGGCGTGGTGAGATTTGCAAAGACGGAAAAGCTCTGTTGTTACGACCCAAGCCTAGGTCCTAGACATGACACAACGAATGGGAACCCGAAGGGACCCCAAACAAGCCTCTTAGTATATCATTCACACATCCTTGGTTGCGGAAGCAAAATAAACAATAACAAGAGATATAAGTAAGTGAAGTGGGACTAAGAGAAGTCTTGATATTTATAAAGCATGAAAGAGTCATAGCTCAAAACACAAGTACATCAATTGTTCCAGCAACACCTTTTACATAGATTGGACCAGGGGCCAAGACGCTTTCCTGGCTCGCCCTCATAATATCAAGTGTTCCACATAAAAAGACATCAAATAGTAAGAGTAGAATAGCTAGTGTCCCCAGACATGAGGACTCACCAAAGTTTATCTTCCGAAATGCAAAAACTAGCCATGTGGAGGATGATCGAGAGGTGCTCCGATTCCTACATGGTAATATCATGTAGGCATAGAGTATGCGTTAGTACGTTTGAATGTACTAAGTATGTAGGATGAAATGCAACAAGACATAAGACAACATATTCTAAATGCATAATCATAAGCAATGGATAAGTATAATAACAATATGGCATGCATGATCAATAATAGAAGTAGAATATGCTTGCAAATCATGTAACTTGTAAAGAACATAATACATATGTTGGAAGAGACCATAATCATAGACCCAGCAAGCTATTACTTGGAATCCAAGGCATGTCACCCCCTTGGAAGGTGATTGAGGTATCTACCCCTCAACATGGTAGTATGGGCATGTCACCCCCGATAATGTGGTCAAGGTGTCTACCCCTCAACATTGTAGTACGAGCATGTTACCCCTCGACAAGGTGGTTGAGGCATGTCACCCCTTCAACAAGGTGATTGGGCATGTCACCCCCCAAAAGGCATGGTCAACTTGTAACACTATAGTTACTTTCCATGAATTCAATTCATACATAAAATCCCTTAATCATCATAAAATCGATTGACGTATAAACCATGTAATAGACCGTCAATAACATGAGAATCCTTTTCAAGACATTTTATCAAAAACTTGGTGGGTGTGTAATGGTAGTTCAAATTATGGAATTCAATAGTGAAATAATATGAGAAAACTCAATTTAAATCAACCCACCAACATATAGTGTCACTATCCAAGCCTAGGTCCTAGATGTGACATGGCGTAGGGGAACCCAAAGGGACCTTAAGCAAGCCTCTTAGCACATCATTACACATCCTTGGTTGCAGAAGCAATAAAATAGCAACATAAGAGTAGAAATAGGGATAACCGGGGCTAAGGGACATCATTTATATCATAATAACAAGACACATGATATGTCCAACAACACCTCCAATACATAGAAAAGAGCGGGGGCCAAGACAAGCAACCGGGCTCACCGTCGTAGTCAACATTTACATAAAAGAAAAGGTAGTTTTAGAACATAACGAGAGATCATAAGCAACATCCCCAAAATGGAGGACTCACCAACAAGCTTGAGTGAAATCGTACTAGCCACGTGGATAGAGATGCTCATGCGAGGCTCCGGTTCCTACATGGTGACATCATGTAGGCATAGAGTATGCGTTAGTACTAAATATGTAGGATGCAATGCAACAAATGATAAGTACCATAATCAAAATGCATATCATAGGCAATGAATAAGCATATAGCAATATGACATGTATGAATGATACTTGAAGTAAAATCATGTTATAGAGAACATAATAAGAGTTTTAGGAGTGACCATTATTAGTGCAATCCAAGTCCTACAATGGTAGGATCGTGATCCAAAACAATACTAATATGGAGTGAATACTAGAATGTGGAAACAACATAAAAAAAAAGAAGAGAAAAACTAATTAAAGATATGGAAAATTCAAAGGAAAGATCCACAAATTTCCATGAAATTGATATTCTGAGGCCTTGATAGGATCCAAGTAACAATGTAAAGATTTATGAAAAAAATCTAGGCCTTTACTTGAGAAAATGAATCAGAACATTAGAATCGGATTTTGTCCAATTTATAAGTAACTAAAGACAATAATTAGTATGTAAACTAATCACCTTCTAAATAGTACCAAAAATGAATCAAAGATATCACAAGAAGAAAGTACTTTTACCTCAAACTACGAGCTAGTAAAGGTTTAAAGATAAATTCTCAAAGAACAAGTCACTAAGGTTCAATAAAGCTCTCTCAAATATTATTAATATCAATCTAATTATCCTTAATGAAAGAAAAAAGACTCCTATATATATATATTATAGGGTCCTTGGACATCCAAGACTCCTTAGGTTAGGCCCAAGGAGCATCCAAAACCTAGAAAGAAAATTACAAGGTAAATCATATTCCAGAAAAAGGAAATAAAGTTACCTTAACTAAGAATAGACCTAGTAGTTCTTGTAAAGCATTAAATGGTACTAGGATACCTTAAATAGGACAAGGAAAACATTAATAACCTATATATAAATAAAAATAAGGTAAAACCCAACTAGGAAAAGAATCTTGACAAATTTGAAAAGTTTTACTAGTCTTCTCTACAAACTTGGGCAGAAAGCAACCTTTGTTGTAGTTGATTCTTGGACTCTTCTTGGCCTTACTTTCACGAAATTTAACCCTAAAATTCTTCATCATGGACTTGAATTTGGACCACCAAATAATTGTACCATTTGGATAATTCATCCTTCTTGGGCTTTAGCTCTTCTTCCCCAACTAGACACCTTTGGATCTGTAATTGAAGCCCATTGAGCTTATCATTAAACTCTATGGTTTGAGATCTTGTTATGGGCCTCCTTTGATCTTCTAAAGCATCATACTTTTCATCCTTGTCCTTTAATGGAGTAGAGCTTCGTATGATGCTATCTATCATACCACCTACTTGGAGAGGCGGATGAGGTACAAACCCCCCAACAAGGTTGATGGAGTACAAACCCCCCAACAAGGTTATCAAGGTACAAACCCCCCGACAAGGTTGCATGGGCCTGCCACCTCCCGAGCAAGGCGATTGAGGTACAAGCCCCTCAACAAGGTTACCCGGGCCTATAACCTCCCAAGTGAGGCTTGGTCATCCCCAACACTATAGAGATAATATCATATACATACATTCCTTTCATCATCATATACATACATTTCTCTCATCATCATATACATACATTCCTTTCATTATCATAAAGTCATTCATATCATAATACATGCATTGGACATTCAATTCCTCAAGAAATCATAATCGGACATTTTATCAAATACTTGGCGGGTGTGTAGTGCTAGTGTAAAACCATACAATTCAAGAGTGAAATGATGCAAGAAAATTCATTGCAAAACCATCAATAGATACTTCATTACAGCCTCAAGCAACATACATCAAAACCCTTCATCAAATCCCACAATAGATCTTAGATTCACAGCTCCAAACATGCTAAAACAGTCACAATTTCATAAAATCCCAACAATAGTCTGCACTGAAATTCATAACACATAAGATCCATGAGTAAATCAACTTTAAATCATGTAGTTTAGGGTAAAGGAAGCTTGGGTATCATGGGTGAAATGAACCCACGATACCTTAGCATTGCAAAATAGCTTGATGAAGATTGAAGATGGAGGCTTGAAGCTTGAATGAGAACTCCGGATGAGTTCTGAGAATTGAGTTTAGGAGTAATATATTTCGCTAAGTGTTTGAATGAGCATTTGGGAATGTTTTGAATGATATAAAGGTGAAATATGACTTTGAATAGGTAATTTCATGTTGGGGAACACTTAGGCCCAAGACTCAAAAGCCTTGGACCGGATTGAAAAACTGCCCAAAAAATATACTGTGGCGCGCCCTTGGCGCAACCTCTCTTGATTTTTGGTAAAATGAAATTGTGATTCGTTTGCTCTAAAATAAGGGTTAGACCCACTTTCCACTGAATTTGACCCCCTGAACAAGAATATGAAGTCAGATTTTCAATATCATGCACGAATTTTGAGATATATGGAAGTTACGATTCTGGGTACTTCCGAGGCACATGTTCGGGCACTTTTTGGGGTTGTTTCACATAGTAAAATCCTTATGTAAGATACCTTGAAACCCATTATAAATCTCACAATAGATAATAGTTTCGTAGCTCAAAACATGTATAGTGTCATGGACTTAGAGCTTCGCTAAGACTTTAGTAAGGCACTAGTCGATTTGCTCATGATTCTTTCATGATCTTGAAAATACTAGTAAGCCATTAACTCTTGATCACTAAGGGAATGCTAGATTTAGAAGACAAGAGAGATTTAGAAATATGACTCTTTAAAACACTTGAAAGATTGCTACAACTTTCATGGATAGTTTGTACAAACGAGTGGCCCTAAAATTTATATACTAACTAGGGACCAAAATGTAATTGATAATTACTTATAAGTCCCAAAGTTATTTACACTTTAGCCCTCTCTAGATTCTTCCATACAAGTCTAGAGAGTGCTTAATAGTACAAGGCTTTCCTACATAATTCTAGATTCGTCTAAGATTTCTCAAGACTTGTCCATATTATTCTACATGATTTTAGAGTCTTCTATAAACCACCAAAAGACTGTAGATTCTTCCCTTATTTTCAAGACCAAGTGGCGGGCCGTCACAATAGTCTCAATAGACAAAACCAATTCATAGTATAAGCTTGAAATAGACAAATATGCATATTCAATCAACATTTCATAAACCCCATCATAATTTGTAATCAAAATCTATAATAAAAGATACCCGTAGAAGATACAACTTGAAAACATGCAATTTTCATAGAAAGGGAGATTGGGCTCCATGGGTGAAATGGCCCAATGGATAAAACCCGCATACCTAAAGCTTGGGTTTTCTTGATGAAGATTTGAAGGAGACTTGAAGCTTGACTGGAGTTCTTGAGATCCGGAACTAAGCTTGGGAC
>JAPFFP010000113.1:8236795-8251293 GCA_026153255.1 Solanum medicagineum | reverse complement strand
CTTTTCTTTTGGATAAGTAAAATTCACCACGAGTTTTTAACCTTCACGAAGTGACTAGAAGTCAAATGATTTAGACATCTAGGAAAATACATTAGAGACATTCTCTTTATGCAATTAATCAGGATATAGGTCATATCTGTTCTGGAGATTAAAAATATATCACTTCTCCAATGGACGAGGTACACTTTCTATAATCAATCCAAACATGGGTCAATTTGGCTTGTTATAAAATCTTAACCATTATCACTATTACGCGGAAAGAAACCACAACTTGGTTTAACTATGATTATATATAATTTAGACCTTGCTTTGGTTAGTTTTTTGGACTTGTATGTCCTAAAGGAATAATTAGTGAGTAGTGGAAGAAAATGGACTGAATAGATCTGAACAGGTCCGAAAAGGTGTAGAAAATTTATACTGCTGGCCCGACTAGTTTGGGACTGATCTAAAACTACAGCATCAGCATTAAAACAGTTGTACAATCAGTAATTCATTAAGACAAGAAAAACATGCGTAGTAGTTAAATCAATAACATCAAGCAAATGTCTACTTGCCTGAAAATTAGAAAGTTGTTCTGTAGTCAAAGCATCAGTCAACGTAGAGATAATGACAGAATTGTTTAGCTCTTGCAACTTCTGGACAGAAGCAAGTGCCCTATTCTTCCCAACATCCTCCTCTGTGAAGATAAAATTGCTAGATAGATCCCACAATTCTACATTTCCTTCATCGTGCAAAGTAACAGACTTCACGCCCGCAAGAATAAGGTTCTTTGCTGCAATAAGGAAACAAAATTCAGTTATATCTCACACTTGTTTAAGTTTTAACAGAATAGTTACCATATGCAGCACATTGATGACTCGCAATGACTTCCTCTTTTTATCAGTTATCACTATCGCGAATATCTACAAAGAGTAGGTCAGTGAAAGAGAACATGCAAACATACATTATCAATCAACTAGGCATCATTTATGCATTCTACTGGATTCATGCCTATTTCAATCCAATGCTAAATTATTTGTAATCTTTTCTTATTTATTTTCATCGTAGCTTTTTACTCTTATACTTCAGAACCTGTTTTTAGGAACACCTTGTTGAGCTGACGGTCTATCGGAAACCATCTCACTAAATTATCAACAGTGTACATCAATTTCATGTGTAAAAAATGGAAACGAAAACTTCATAAAGAAGGAAACAAACCGCACTTCATTATATATGCCAGATTTCGAACTTACAATTATTCCAGCACATACAGAAAAGAAGAAGAAACATATACCAATTTCAGCGCCAAGGCCTTGCATTCCAGAGATGAGAACATTAGCTGCAAAAAGTTTACGCATGGTTTCGCGTCCATAGACGGCGAGTTGACGGCTGTGAAGATCCTCATCGATATCAGAGTTATTACGCAGATCGATCGGAGATATACCACCGGTACGGCCATTAGTAGCGTTGCCGTTCGCGCTAAAATCACCGGCAGCAGAACCAGCTCCTCCCATAGTCACCGTCGACGAATCACCAGCAGCGGCGGCGGTGGCCTTGTACTTCTTCGTTAAAGGATCCACTGAAACGGCGTCGTTGTGTCCTCCGACTTGAACTGTCGATGACCTCTTCACAGGAAGCATAAAGTGCTCTGAACTGCTCGATTCAACCATTTCAACAAGATTAAAAAACAAAAATTTAAAAAAATACGCAAAATTGAAAAGCTGCAAGAGAGAAGGAAGAGAAATGGTAATAGGAAGAAAGGATACCGAGAGAATATGAAGGAGTGAGATGCGCGTGATGATTAGGGTTTGTGTGAGATGCTTTGAGCTTAGAAAGAGTGGAGCGGTGTTGTGTGGGTTCCTATCGTCGATTACGAAAAGGGAAATGGACGAAGATTGTTTGGGGTGGGCCGAAAGAAATGCACATATTCCTTTGGGCTTTTCCATTTTATACAAGCTAATTTCTATTTCTTTGTTTATTTGTGCTTAATTTCCATCACTCTTGGATGGAGCCAAAATTTAGTATTTTTTGGCTTTGGGTATGATGAAATAAAGTAAAATGACTCTTTAAACTGTCTGCGCTTATTTCAATTGTGAAGTAGCAGTTAGTCAATGCAACTTTTGACGCTCATCATGGGTCATCCAGAAACAGTCGCGCTATGTTTTAAACATAGGGGTCAGACCGCGTACATCCGACTCCCTTACCCCGCAATGGGCGGGAGCCTTTGAGGCATTGGGGTAATGTTGTTATTGTTGTTTATTTGTGGTTACTCTTTCTATTAGCTCATGAATAGAATTTTGTGCATTTTTACCTCTATTAACTTGTTGAATTCTGCTTATTGAAAAGAAAGCACTCAGAAAAGCTTGAAATAGGAGAAAAAGGGAGAATGGAGTGGAATGAAAATAATAAGTGTTGGTAGGGCAAGAGTGTAGAAAGAAGCAGTGTCAAGGAGGGTCGTTACTCACTATGTTCCCAGAGTATCATATCAAAGCCTCCTAAGCATACGTTACAAGCTCATAAAGTCCTATAGTGACCCTAGTCCAAGTAGTCGAAGGTATTAGTCATGAGTATAGGGGAAACCCTATGGTATTGGGCACGATACATGAATATCTTCTGTGAGGGTGAGTGATTTTACATAGTCCCGAGAATATACATGAAAACATCATTAAGAGTTAATTATGGGACTTCTTTCTATGAGGGCACGAGCATTGCATTGTTAGCACTAGGCTTATTTAGTGATTGTAGCTTGTTGATAGTATTTCATATGTCATAGTTGTGTTTTCACATGCATCAGTCTGTATTGGTTGTCTAGATGGTTGTCTAATTTTGTTTTGAAAAGTGGTGTGGGTATTTATGCTTAAATTTAATGTGATGTGTGCCATAGGTGGATGTTTTGTGTTACTGTGTTGCTTATATAGATTGAGTCGTCGCTAAAGGACAAGTAACAATTTTATGTTGAGGATGTTGATGTGTTGTCAAAATACAACACCTTTTGATACTTAAAACTTAGAATTTTTTGTGTGTTCACAATACGATGTTAGTTGGTTTTATGTGTTTTTGGGTTTTCTTTGCAGGATTCCAAGGTTGGCCTTGATTTTAGGAAGAAAATGCAAAAGTTGCTATTTTTGAAGATATACGAGGCCCTTTACAAGACGTAGTTCATTCTACGGGCCGTGAAGTAGGTTTCGTGGACAATTCCAGTGAGGGGCTGAGTTTGTGGAGTTTGTGATACTAACATGCAGACAGGTCGTGGACTACTTTACGAGTCTAGATCATGTTTCGTGCCGTGAGGATCAGAGAAGAGGGACTTTCTGAATATTCATCAAACAAAATCCCGTTGCGCGCCATAGCACACTTTACAAGCCATAGAGGGGCATCGTAGATACCTGTCTAGTTTTTTAGCAACATAGTATGAGAGCACGATTACGGGCCGTGGAATGCAATACGTCCTGTAAAGCTGTTTCGTGAGACATGCCGACCCCGCTATCTTATTTTGTTTAGGATTTGTACTTTAAAAATTATAAATAGGTTTTTAGGTTATTTTTCGTTAAGTTTTCAAAAAATTCGACTAGTTGAGAGTAAAATAGTGAGATAGTATAGAGAAAACATTTGAGAGCTTTGAGAAACATTTGTACTTTGATTTGATCTTCTAATCTTGTGATTCTCATTGAAGCTTGAATTTATTTGTTCTTAATTCAATTGTGTAAGTGCTCTATTATGTCATTCCAATTCATAAGTCTTGCATCTACATAAATCATGAGTAGCTAAATCCACAACTAGGCTTGTGGGAACCATGAAGAACTAACAAGGTAAAATCAGGTAAATCATAATTATTGGAATGTGTGTATGTGTGCATGTATTAATTAACTTTCTTCATTTTGCATGTTTTCTAGTGGTGGCCAACATTAGAACTTGTCTAGTATTATTGACTGGACCAAGGTAGTAGTAATGAATATAAAAAGAGATTAATTAATAGGATTCGATTGATGCGTTCTCATCTAATCAATCGAACTGGCCAAAGAGAGGTTGTACTGGGACTAATAGGTAGGAGTTAGTAATGCACACTGTAGAGATGGGTCAAGTCATGTAGTGAAATTCGCCTCTCGCTTGGGTCAAAATATTTGGTGAACTTAACTTACCGTCCTGCATGCTACGCACTAGGAAAGAATTAGGTTATCCGGTGATACTAAGTTAGGGAATCATGGGGGACACAACACCCTAGTTCCTCTCCATGTTGGTTAAACTCTCGTGTTAGTTACGTTTAATTTTCTACTTGGTGTTACAACCCCTCCCCCCTCCCCCCTCCCCCCGTGGAAGTAAGTTGGTTAATCACTCGAATTGTGTTACTTAAATTCTCATAAGTATACGTATTCCCTTGGGTTGGACCCCAACCTTGGTTAGGTTCTATTTCTTGACAACGACCGGTTATCCTCAAAAAGGAGGTGTAACTTGGGTGACATCAAGCTTTTGGCGCTGTTGCCAGGGAATACGGCTAGACTTGGTTAATTCAAAGGGATTTGGGTATTAACCCTTACTTCCTTTATTTTGCGTTTTCTATTGTTTTATTTCTTTGCAGGGTGTAAGTCTAATGTATGCCCAACATGCAAAGTCGAGGCAATCCCTTGACTCTGATTAACCTAGAGATCTAGAAAACACTAGGAAGAATGGCCCAAGATAACGCCAACAACATGACCAATGCAGCTCTGAACAAAAACGAGAATAAGAATGTTAATCATGAAAACCCACCTCTTCTTAAGGACATTGCTCCACAGCCACAGGATTATAATGCCAATGCTTACCAGTGGAATCAATAAAGGCTGAATTCTATGGCTATAGAGGTGACTGGAGCTATTGTGTTGCCACAGCTACCGGCTGACATAAAGTTCCTAGTCTCGAGTGGTTGCTTTAGATGTTGCAGAACCATGGGTTGTTTGCGGACTTACCATCAGAGGATCCTTATAGCCATCTACACAACGTTGCATTTATCTGCAAGAGTGTGGTGGGAACACAGAATTTATCTATGGATATTGCGGGATTTTGAGTCTTCCTATTATCTCTTACGGGCAAGCAGTATTATGTCTATCCGAGCTCCCAAAGAGTTTGATCACCAGTTGGGATGAATTGCAGAGGGCCTTTTTGGAGAAGTACTTCCCCAGGTCGAAGAAGCTCTAGTTGAAAGACCAGATCAACAACTTCGAGTAACTTCTTGGTGACTCGATCAATACTCTATGAGAGCAGTTCACTAAGTGTTTGAGGAGTTTCCCAGACCACAAGATTTTTAATGATGCCTTGATGGAGATCTTTTACTATGCCTTTGATGAAAATAGTCAGCCTTGTGCTGATTCTGTTATGGGGGCATGTTCTTAGATCAGCCATTCGCAAGGATCACGGAAAGGATGGAGAAAGTAGTTAAGACCAACCGTGCATAAGGCCAAAAAGACAGACCATCTACCAGAATTACGTGCAATATTAGTATTCGTTCAGAGTAAGCTAAGATCAACGAAGAGATTATGCAAGAGTTTTCCCAAATCCGTACCGGCACAGAGGTGAAGATGAAGCAGAATTAGGAGCGAGTAAATGCAGTTATTCATCAGCCTCCACGTGCACCCATATATGAGGATCCCTACTATGAGGAGGACACTTATTTTATTGTTGATCAGATGGGGAGCTTATGAACCAACGCCCAAGGGTCCAATTAGGACTATTGGCGCCAAGGTCGGAACTTCAATCGAGATGTAGATTTCAGGGACAATCGGGAGGATATAATGACCAAAATTGGGGCCAAGACAAAGATGCAGATTGGGGCCGCAGAGAGGGTTACAGAAATGGTCCTTATGTGCCACCACATAACTGTGACATAAGTGTAAGTAGCTCAAAAGTTGAGGAGATATTTGATTGTCTGCTGAACAAAACTAAGATAAAGGATGAGACTCTAACGGGGATGAAATCTAAAATCTCCAGTATTAATCAGAAAATTGAGTCTCGTCATTCTATTGCCATCAAACATCTTGAACAATAGTTCAGTCAAGTGTCGACTCCACTAAATCACCATCAAAGGGGTACACTGCCTAGCAACACTGTCTAATCCTAAGAATGAAGGTAAGTGTATGGTGGTTACTACTCAGGGTGGCAAGAGCACCATTGATCCTCCCATGCCATTTGATGAGGATGATGTTTGAAAGGAGACGATTGAGGTGCAGAATGCTGATACAAGAGATGATTGTGGCAAGGATGGGTCGAGTGAAGCTAATGATGTGCCATAGAAGTTGAAGCCCATTCCTAGGCCTCCTTTTCCCTTCCCTCAAAGATCAAAAAGAGGGAGGATGAAGACAAGTTCAAGCACTTCCTCTCCATGCTAAAACAACTCTCTATCAATATCTCTTTTATTGAAGCATTGGAGAAGATGCTAAGATATGCCAAGTACATGAAGGACCTTGTTATGAAGAAGTGCACTATGAGTCAGGAGCTCTTCCAAGAGCTTCAGTATTGCAGTGCAATTGCTACGAGGTCCTTGTTCCGGGAGCGAGAAGATCCTGGCACTTTCACCATACCCTGAACCATTAGAGATATGGAGTTCGCAAGGGCATTATGCGATCTAGGTGCCAGCATCAATCTTATACCCCTTGCTGTCTTTAAGAAGCTAGGATTGGGGCTCCTACGTGACGAGTATGTGGTTGTTGATGGTTGATCGCATGGTGAAGAAGCCTGTGGGGATACTTTATGATGTGTTTTTGAAGGTTAAAAAGTTCATATTCCCCGCAGACTTTGTGATCCTAGATTACAAGGTTGACTTTGACGTCCCATGATCATTCATTGCCACTGGTCGGGCACTGGTGGATATGGAAGCTGGTCAACTCAGGTTTCAATGATGAAGAGATAGTCTTCAATATCTATTTGACTATGAAGAGCCAGATGATTTAAAGAATGAAGTCTGGGCACTTGGTGAAGAATGAGTAACCAAGTTTTCCAAGTTGTGCCACGACAATAAAGCAAGCACTACTTGGGAGTCAATCCAAGGTTTCTGAAGTGATAGTTGTAGTTGTAGCATTGCTTTTAGTTTTCAGATTTGCAGGTAGTTTATTTTCTTGTATTCTGATTGTAATCTTGGACATTGGGCTAGTTGTATATAAGGTAACATTGTGTTCTGTGAAGAATGTGCAGGTACATGGCTAAGTCAGCCACTCTTGGCTGAGAAGGGAATTAGGAAGTCCCTCTACAACTGGTTCTACGGGCCATAAACCATTTTACAGTCGTACACCATCTCATAGACACTTCGACTGACCAAAAAGTTATGCATTCCAGTCCACGAGCCAACTTTACAATCTTTAGATGAAACTATGGGTCGTGAATAGGACTCGTTGGCCCCAGGTAAGTTTCTAAATATTTTACTAAGTGTTGGGCTCTCTACGACCAACTCTATGAGTCGTACTTCATTTTACGACTTGTAGACTAGTCCATGAAATCCAATCCTGAAAACTATGGTTTGGATGTTCTACAAAACCGCAATTCATGAGCCGTAAAATACTCTACAACCCATATTCAGAGTTTCGTAGAGTCTAGGGCCATCAGTTTTTATTGACCCAGTCAAAGTATAAATGTTGGGGTCAAAATATTTTGACCCCATTTCAGCCCTAATTTGCAAAAACACCTAGTCAACCCCCACCTTCAAACTTTTCGAACACCGATGGCTACCACCACCATTCTCCAAAAAAGTTTTCCAATGACCTAGGGTTTTAGTGTCTCACCACCTCCTTCATCTTCTACAATCTAATCACACAAATTGGTAAGTTTTCCATTAACCCAACACCATTAATTTGTCTATATTTGTATGGTTGAATTGAAAATTATGTCGGGAATGGTTGTGTTAGACATAAACCCATGTGTGAAAATTGATGTGTTAGAAGAGAAATTATGGTTGTTCGTTCTTGATATATGTGTCAAATCGAAATTTGGTGTGGTTGCTTTGTTGTATATTTGAATAATATGTTTTGGCGCCTATTGAATCACCCACTATTTATGATGAACTGATGTGTATGTAATTTGGTGTCCATGATGATATGGGTGCATAATTTTGTTGTTAATTCATTCATACGGGGTCGGAAGGGTTGGGGGAAGCATGCTCAATTACTTTCGAGGAGGTACATGTGTTAATTATCATGTTCGGGTGTTGGTTGTTATGAAGAAAATCATGTGGGTGTGTGCAGACTGCTTGGATGCTGTTAGAATAAGATTGAAAAGTCAAATGGGTCTGTTTTGATGGACTTAGAAACTCAAGTGGTTGAGTTTTCTGGTTTACGAGTGGTTCTTACGACCTGTGAAACATTCCACGAGTCATGATTGCCCTTCGTACAAGATTCTAGAAATTTGAAGTTTCTGAGTACCCATTAGATAAGATCTTCTACGAGTCATAGAACATTTTACGACTCATAGAAAGGCCTCATAGATCCCTTCCTGAAATAAATTCAGACATTGGAATCCTTTACGATTCAATCTACGACTTGTAGAACATTGTACGAGTCATACCTGGTCTCATAGACATTTTCGGTAAACAAATATTTTGTGACCACTATTTTATGAGAGCTTTCTACGGCTCGTAGTGTCCACTATGGGCCTTAGAGGTGCTTTCGTAGACCCTTCTACACATAAGTCTGAGTTGTTTTTGAGTTTCACTTTTTGATCTATGGGGTCTAAATTTATATTTCAAGTACTATGTCTTCCGAAAGCAAAACGTGATATCAGGGTCTTACAGAGAAGGGTCAGAGATAAGCCCCCGGAGGATGAGCAGACCCCCACTCTGAGTGATTCACTAGAGGACCTCAGAGTCTGACCTGACCCGTAGGCCGACAGACCACAAACGACGGCTGCTTCCAGAGCTGGGCATACTCAGGTTCTTGTTGTTCGTGCTTTCCATTCTGATGAGAGAGGCCACGACAAGAGCATTTCCATACAGATGACTCCATCCAGAGAAGAGTCTAGCTCAGAGTCAGGCTTCGGTGACAGTTCAGAGACAGAGTCCTCCACCGCACCTCGGGCATCATAATCTCCATCAGGCACTTTTACTAGTCGGTGGTGCATCAAGGGCATACGAGACATTTATATAGAGGATATGCAGACTACAAAGCTGGGCAAGCCAGCCCGCTCTATCTATGAGGAGCCCCGAGTCGTCCCAGACAGACTCGATAATGTCCCTGGTCTCCAAGACACCATGATCAAATATGGGCTCCAGTGGTTGACTAGATCACTCGGGATACTTTCCAACCATGGTGAGGGAGTTCTATGCGTTCTATGGAGCCACCATTCACAGCACTCTTCCCAAGGGAAAGAGCCCCTTGCTCAGCCCAGATTAACTGAGACCAGAGTGAGGGGCTGAAGGGTGGATATCTCGGAGACCACTATTCATTGTATGTTATTTAGGCTAGAGTTCCCTGCCCCCCGATCCACAGTTGAGTTTAACTATCGAGTGGGGTAGACGAGGGACTTGACGGTGATGGGAGATCCATACCACAGAGCCGGCCTGATGAGATGGGTGGCCGAGTTGATTGCTGAGCAGCATCCGGAATCTGTAAAGGTCGCCATACAGCTGGAGCCTATTGTTAAGGCTTTGCTCAGTTTCCCCGCCAAATTTTGGTAGACGGTTGTCAGATCACGCGTCCGGTCAACACTTGCTAATAATACATTAACGTCGGTATTGCCAGCATCTTGGCTGGTTACGAGATTGATTGGGCCAGCCTTATTACCGAGAAAATACATGAGGTCGCCCTGAAGAGGTCCACCTCCATCCTTTTTCCTTGCTTGATCTACAGAATTTGTTTAGAATTATGAGGCGTGCCAACCCAACTATCCTATGTTGTTTATGGCTTATATTTTAAATATTAAAAAAGGTTTTTTGATTATTTTTTATTAAGTTTTCAGAGAGTTCGACTGGTTGAGACAAAAATAATGAGATAGTATAGAGAAAACATTTGAGTGTTTTGAGAAGCACTTGTACTTTGATTTGATCTTCTAACCTTGTGATTCTCATTGAAGCTTGGATTTACTAGTTCTTAATTCATTGTGTAAGTGCTCTATTATGTTATTCCAGTTCATAAGTCTTGCATCTACACAAATAATGAGTAGCTAAATCAGGGTTGTGGTAACAAGGTAAAACCAGATAAATTATAATTCTTAGAAAGTGTGTATGCATGTATTAATTAACTCTTTTTGTTTTGCACATTTTCTAGTAACGGCCAACAATAGAACCCGCCTAATGTTACTGACTAGACCAAAATAGTAATGAATAGCAAAAGAGATTAATTAATAGGATTCGATTGATGTGTTCTCGTCTACTCAACCAAAGTTGGCTAAGGGGAGGTTGTACTAGGACTAATAAGTTTGTAATGCACACTGCGGAGATGGGCCAAGTCATGTACTGAAATTTGCCTCTCGCATGTGCGCATAAAGACCATAAAAAGAGTCTCATTTTATGGTTCTTTCATATACGTTATAAGCCAAAGGATTTGATGAACTTAACTTATCGTCTTGCATGCTACGCACTAGAAAAGAATTAGTTATCAGGCGATACTAAGTTAGGGAATCATGGGGAACACAATACCCTAATTCCTCTCCATATTAGTTAAACTCCCATGTTAGTTAGGTTTAATTTTCTACGTGTTATTACAAACCCCCCTTTGGGGAAGTAAGTTGGTTAATCACTTGAATTGTGTTACTTGAATTCTCCTAAGTCCACGTATTACCTTGGGTTCGACCCTAACCTTGGTTAGGTTCTATTTTTGACAACGACCGTTTTATCCTCAAAAAGGAGGTGTAACTTGGGCGGCATCACTACGTTTGATTTGAAAACCATATAAATCATGAAATTCTCATAATTCATGCATAATTATTTGTAATCATCATATAGGAATTATAATCCATACATGTGGAATCATAGGTTAAAAGTCCAGAAGAAATCATCATGAAACTTTGATAAAAAGAAGATTTTGGATTGGGCTTCAAGGATGAAACTAATCCATAAATGAAGCCCCACATACCTTAAGTAAAGCCCAAAGAAATCATGGAGAAAATATGGAAATCCTTAATCAAACCTCGAAGTTATAGCTTTAATGGAACCCTTATCTTAGAGAGAGAAATATTAATAACCCTTGAGAGTAATTTGAGAATAAAGACTTTGAATGAACTAGGAATAGGATATAAGGCCCCACATGTTGGAGGGTGCAAAAATGCCTAAGAAATTAAATCTTAAAATTTTTCAAGTACCAGTGGATTTTTGGAAGGGCCTATAGGCCGTAAGTGGCCCCATGAGCCATAACTTATGTTCATGGATTGATGGCCCGGCTTGGTTAAACGATGATTTCTAAAGTTGAGTATA
Organism: Solanum medicagineum; assembly: GCA_026153255.1. Taxonomy (NCBI): domain Eukaryota; kingdom Viridiplantae; phylum Streptophyta; class Magnoliopsida; order Solanales; family Solanaceae; genus Solanum; species Solanum medicagineum. Next base: position 8,239,949 of record JAPFFP010000113.1, on the reverse strand, counting down.
TGACTTATCAAACAGTCCATATAATGACTTACGAGCCGCAAGTCAGGTCGTGAAATGAGGATCAGAGAAAGTTTTCTGAGGGTCCAAAATGTTAGAGATGAAACCCCTCTTCTAACACCCGTAGACTGGACCATGATCCGTAGATGAGGTCTCATGGTTCTTCCCGGCAAGATTTTAAAAGCAAATTTGACCTTTCCTATTTTTCTAAGTCCAAGGTACATCGTTTAAGGCCTCAAATGACTCTTTTCCAGCCTTATACATCCTTCGCTCCTTCATTTTAATTCATTGCTCAAAAATCCCTAAGTTTGAAACACTCCCAAAAACTCCCAAGTTCCCCAAAGGCTTCAAGAAGAGTCCCAGCTAGGATTCCAGAGTTATCCTCTATTTTTCCAGCAAGATTTTTCATCTCCAAACAACCAAGGTATATGGGTTTGATTGTAGAGACCTTTCCTCCACAAGTCTAACCATTCTCTCTTTTTAACTGCATGAGATTTATGGATATTTATGGATGCTTTTGTGAATCTTTTATATGATAATATTGTGAAGAGAGTTATGATATTTTACTTAAGTATATGATTATGCATTGCATATCCATGTGAAACTTATGAATTTTATTAAGGCTTATGATACCTTAGCTATGTCTTGTTATGCCTTTTAGTGTGTTATTTTGAATAATGTTCAAATGGTTCCATTTTACTCATTTAAAGTCATTACACATGAATTTCATGGTTTAAAACTCATGTATATGTACCCACCATGATTTGATTAAAGTTGTATGTCAGACTTCTATGTTGATGAAAGCCTTATGGCAAGATTATGCAGACCATGAATGCTAAGAATTTTAAAATAGGCTATTATGCATGTTATGAGATATAAGAATGTTGTGGAACTTGTGAATGATATGTAGCCCTATTCTTTGATATTATGAAGCTTTGGTTTTGATGAGCTACTCCATGACATTATTATGATATTATGATGCTTTGCATATTATGGTTATAAGTATGATTTGAATATTCCTTGGGATTGTGACCTAACACCGAGAGGACCTTGGTAGATAACCATTATCCCGCAACTATGTTGCTACCATAGGTTTGTGAATTAGCTAATGGATCCATATAGCCATGTTACATGATTGAGAAAAAAGGGTGTTGTTTTCATACGACACATGTTAGTGAAGTACCAAAAGGGATGGTGTTGCCGTAAGGTTGTTATCATAAGTTAACCGATAAGGGTAGTGTTCCCGTAAGGTGTTTATGAAGCACTTTTCAAAATAGGGGAGTTCTTATAAAATGAGTATTTGGTTTTCTTTTACAAACTAGACCACTCCTAGTCCAGTTGGAGTGGACATCGAGATTCCAAGTAGTACCTTGCTTGGTGTTATATGTCGGTTATGGTCACTTCCCATCTATGTATGATATGTTATATGACTTGATGATTATTCATGCATATTTTGACTAAGGCATTGAGCATTCATGACATATTGAGCTTATATCTATTGATTATCATATGCATAATGCTTAATTATGGCTTATATTCTTTGTCACATTGCACCCTGCATACTTAGTACATTCTAAGTACTAACACATACGTTTGCCTATATGATGTAACCATGTAGGACTGGAGCTCCTATCCATCCTCATCACTGGCTAGAAAATTCAGTTGAAGATTACTTTTGGTGATTCCTTCATTCTGGGGACAATAGCTATTACTTACAAACTTCATTTAGACTTGTATATTTTTGGATACTATCTTTTGAGGGTGAGCCTAGGAGATGTTTTGGCCCTCGTTCTGTTCGTATTAGAGGTGTTGTTAGATAATTTGATATGTATGTATTGAGCCCAACTCTTATTATGCTATGTGTTATGAAAGACTCCCTTAGTCCCTTATTCCTCCTTATGTGTTGAATGCTTGCTATATGGATAAGATGAAAGTCCTAAGTCTCTAATTGCCCCCATAGTGTGAGTCATACTTAACCGCCCCTTAAACTTTAATTTCTACATGATCCATGTTAATCCTCTTCTCTACAACATCCTCATAGCTTGAGTCCTATGTCCCGTTTCCCCTAGAAATTATGTGTTATTTGCTTTAATTTTCGCTTCCGCAACTATTTAAGGATGTGCTATGCATGCTTAAGAGACTTATTTAGGTTCCTCTAGGTTCTTCATTCACCGTGTCACGTCTACGCCCTAATCTTGGGGCGTGACAAAGCTTGTGTAGAGCACTAAGTTTGTAAATGATCCTAAAAAATGAGTCTTATTCATGGTTGTTAAACACGCCATAGCTGTGAATAGCAGGCTATGAGGCGTCTTAGAAAATGAATCATTTTTTCATACTCTATGTTGTGCTATGGATTTGAATTAAGGCTTTAGATCTCTAATGAATGGTTTTTTGCTCTTCTAATCATGTCTTAAAGACGAGCAGCCCAAAGTGCCCTCACTCCCGAGGATGAACCGGCCCCTCCGGCTCCATAAGTTCCCTAAGGAGAGGAAGGAGTCACTCATGCCGAGTACCGTAATGTGTCATGTTGTTGGCAAATATTGTGGCCAACCAAGGAGTTCAAGCTCCTTATGCTCCTAGCCCCGCCTCAAGGGTGAGTGATTTTATAAGAATGAATCCTCCAGAGTTCTATGGCTCAAAAGTTGAAGAAGAGCCCTAAGAGTTTATCGATGAGGTATGTAAAGTTCTCAATATAATGGGGGTTAACTCGGAGGAAAAGGCGGAAGTAGCAGTCAATCAACTAAAAGGCCTCACGAAATTGTGGTTTGTTTAATCGAAGGGTGAGAGAGAGGATAGAGAGACTATCACTTGGGAAGAATTCAAAGTTGCCTTCCCCAACCATTTCTTTCCCATGGAGCTGAGGGAGGTGAAGATGACGGAGTTTATGAACCTCAAGCAAGGTTCAATAAGTGTTAGGAAGTATTCCCTAAAGTTCAATAACTTCTCCAAGTATGCTCCTCACTTGGTTACTGACCCTAGGGCAAAGATGCACAAATTCATGTCGGGGGTGTCCAACTTGATAACGAAGAATGTTGCACCGCCATGCTCATAGGAGATATGGACTTGTCTCGGCTCATGACTTATGTCGAACAACTTGAAGGGGAAAAGCTTAGAAAGAAGAGGAGTATAGAATCCAAGAGGGCTAGGTATGAAAGTG
>JAPFFP010000113.1:8217696-8236695 GCA_026153255.1 Solanum medicagineum | reverse complement strand
TTACGGATAATTAGGAAACCATTAAATATTTTAAAAGACCTAACAGAAAAATCTTTTAAAATCCAGAAAATAGGTTCAGGCTCACATTTCCACTTCGAGAAGGTTTTACGCACTCGAAATGGCCGCTAAATGCGGTTATCCAGCGATTAAGGAGTTGACTAACTTTGAAAATATTTGATTTGTTTTGCAAAGTTTAATAATTTATAAATTGACTTATTTTAAAAAGGAGTTGACCAAACTTGACTCAACTGAAAACAACTGACAAACTTGAAGAAAATTTTGATTAAAAAAAAAATTAAACTAAAGTGTAAAATCGCATTTTTTACTTTTCTTTTAATTTTATTATTTCATTATTCTCCTTTTGAAATGCAAACGCTCTCTTTTTTTTTTATAAAATAAAATTAAATAAAATAACATAAATGGTTTTGACATGCGGGCAATTTAATTAGATTGAAACCAATAATAAATAAAATGTTAGCGTCCAAACAAATACAAATATATAAAACATAATAAAAAGGAAGAAGAGAATTGAAGAGTTTCTGGGCCTTTATCCCTTGTGCCGCTGTATGCACACATTAGTATTTGCGATTCCTGCTTCCCGGGATCTGTATAATAGCTTCTTTCTTCTGGTAATTGGACTGACTCGAAGGAAAGGAAGTTCGGGCCTCCATGGCCCAAGGAATGCAGAATGAGGGAGTCCGAAGTGACTCAGAGCATTGTTCATGCAAAGACATAAAATTAAGGATTAGTAAGAGACTCAAAATTGATACTAGCAAATAACTAATAAAACAACACAAGCAATACATGGACATAGACTTTTACACATGTTATGAAGTCAAGTGGACTGGAACTTAATATCACTGATATGCATAATGTTAAACAATTGATATGCCACTCAATGGTATTGATACGCAACTTAATAGCGCTGATATGATTCAAACTTAATCGCAACTACTTAATGTCATTCCAAGAACATCGATTGTTGCTTCATGGATCAAACAAAGATAAAACGCAACTAGAATAACACGACCAAAGGTCAAATAGATTCATAAAAGAAAACTCATCCCAACCTACTAAAAAAAATGACACACTGCTGAGAGCAAAACATATGAACAAAGGCAACTGACTGCAACAACGAACCAACAATTATATTTGAGCTTAAATACTAAAACTCAAATCTCTAACAAACATGTAGGCACAGAACAAATCACAAACAATATGATTAGTCCAAAATCAGTCAACAGATTAGGTGGAAAATGCAGAAACTCAAGTCGAAAGAGTCCATATCGGTTGAAACTGAGCCACATCTTACAACTATTTAAAGCAACATAGCATCACAACACAGTCCCAGCAACATCTTAACAATTAATCAACAACACCGCAACATCAGTTCGTCACAGCAGGGCATTTCCAATCAAGACAAAAATGCGAACATGACAACTTCGATATGGCTGCGACATTCACATTCCGACACAGTATCTAACACCCGAAATGAAAAGAAGGAATTGGGGAATTACCTTTATCGGGGCAGTAACTGGGACGACGAGCTTAACAATGAATTTCGACACCACAAAATGAAACTTGTTTCGAATTCTTTGGCTCAAAAACCAGATGCTCTGGTTTTAGTCTTTGAATCGATGAACTTTCGTGAGAATAGTGACAGCTATGGAATCTTTCTAGGGTTTTTTCGATTGTGACTGCGGCCTTCTCAGGATTTCGATAGCTGCCGCTTTGATTGATACTTCTCTGGTTTTCGAGCTTAAGTTTACTCGGGTTTTTTCGATTCGATCCTTGCCTTTTTGGTGAGAATAAAGGGGACTATATAGCCCCACAATTAGTCAAAATGAGAGGGAAAACGGTCAAGAAAGGCTGGAATCGACTATGGATTTCAAAATCCAAACCATGGGGAATCATTATGTTTCAACTTTTATCCGTCAATTACGGAATAAAGTTGACTTAAAGGGAGAGATTGAGTTGAACATTGAGAAAGGAAAAGGAAGTTGTCAGGTAGGTGGCGTTGGTTTTGGTTCTCTGGTCTTTGATGGTTTCCTGCGAAGAAGAAAAGGAAGGGAGATAACGATGGTCGGGGATGAGAGGGGAAAAGTGTGCGCGTGTGAGGGTGAGGGAGAAGGAGATGAGTGCGACGAAAACAGAAGGGGAAAGGTGTTGGGGATGGCTGGTTCATACATGGAGAAGGAGATGGGAAATGGGGAAAGGGGATCGGGCATTTGAAGAAGAAGAAGTAAAGAGAATTGGGAAATTGAGAAATTAGGGGCGCGTGGCCCCCATGCACCTATTTTTTTAATTTTATTTTTTTTAAGTTTGTTTAACAATCGTTTAAAACAAAAATAAAAACTCAATGATTAATTTGACACCATTGAGGCTAAAAATTGGGTGTCAACAGCTGTCCCTTTTTTTGGATATGATTGATGAAAGAGATCGTGAACAAAGAAACTTGACTAAATCAATCTTTAGCCGACCACATTTTCGGCTTCGGAAAAACTCTTGATACGGACTATGAGAAATTATGGCCGGATCTTGATCTTCGGTTTCCTACATATCTCAGGTTGCATGAGAATTTAGGCCACTTTTACTTCAAAATACTTGATTTTACGCACGAGGCTGAAAGAATTCAAAAGCTATCCCAATGTCGAATTATGGAGAGATTAGGATGCTTGGGATTGAGGCTTTAGAAGTAAATGTTGGAATACAGCCGAGTTTTCAAAATTGAGCCCGCCTACATATGCCTTAGACCTAGGAGTCAGGCTGCTTGTAGTTCGACTCTATCGGTTGAAGAGGAAATTCCTTATTCGGAGATGACCTCTGGTTCAGAAGGAGTGACAACAAAATTGAATTATGAAAAAGAGGCTTGCAAGTTCTTAAATCATAAATGTGGTGCACTTCACATCCATAATTAAGACTTTACATGGACATAATTTCCAAAACTCTTGGTATACTGTCACTCGGATTAGAAGATTGCCTTCGGTGAGAGTTGAGATTATCTGAAGGCGAAACTGAAATTAAACTAACTGACTCATAGAAATTCCCATATGCCTTCTGAAAGGGTGTGGTTAGATGGTGGTGGTAGTCACTCGTGTCCGAAAGGTTTGACGCCCCTCTTCGGACTATGTCCCAGTTCGCTGCTAAGAAAAAGTTCCACATTATGCTGCGTCCTACTTGATGACATCCACTCCTGTGGCTGTTTTGAGAATTTCATCCTTTCGGATGATCTGGATATGACTAAAACAAAATGTTAGTAAAAATATAATTTGTACTGGAGATGGAATTTTTTACCTTGTTCTTTTCGGCATGATAGATAATGAATCAATATAAAGCGATTATTTTATAGTCCTTTTGCAAACTTGAAAAAATAAAATAGCCTTGTTGATCATGCGATGGCTATCTCAGCGGTTGGAGATGAAATGGCCATGTTGGCATGATAAATAATGAATCAATATGCAGCAACCATTGTGAGGTCCTTTTCGCGACTTGAAAAACAAAATAGCCATGATAAACATACGATGGCTACCTCGGCAGCTGGCCACACTCTTCGGCATAATAGAACAATAATAAAAATAATCTTTGTTGATAATGATCATGTGATGGCTCGGCAGCTGGAGATAAAACAGCCACGTTCTTTGGCAATAACTCAATATGAATAAACCTTCATATGGTTCTTTCGGCCATTTGGAAAATAAAATAGCATTCGTCGGCGATAATCATGTGGTGGTTATCTCGGCAGTTGGAGATAAAGTGGCCATGTTGGCATGATAGATAAAATAACCTTTCAGTGATTCTCCTGCGAGGGGTATGTAATGGCCCCTGTTAGCAGTTGAAGATAATAACATAAATCTTTCAATGATTCTCCTGCGAGGGATACGTAATGGCCCCTGTTGGCAGTTGAAGATAATAAAATAAATCTTTCAATGATTCTCCTGCTAGGGGTATGTAATGGCCCCTTCTTGGAGCAGCCAAAAATAAATTGTGCTCCGAGCGTAACGCTCTGGGCACAATAAAATGGCGCTCTGGGCGCGATAGCAAAATAGAATAGCGCTCTGGGCGCATCTGAAAAATAGAATAGTGCTCTGGGCGCACCTGGAAAATAGAATGGTGCTCTGGGCGCACCTGAAAAATAAACCTGGTTCCTAGCATAAACTGGAAGATAAACCTGGCATAAACCAGAAAATAAACTGGCATATGGCATAACTGAAAAATAAACTGGCATCTGGCATAACTTTGAAAAATAAAAGGGCGCTCTGGGCGCGGAGTAGCGCTCTGGGCGTGGAATGGCGCTCTGGGCTCGGAGTTGCGCTCTGGGCGCGAAGTGGCGCTCTGGGCGTGGAGTTGCGCTGGACGCAGAATGGCGTTCTGAACGCAGAATGGATGTCTCTCCGCGATGCATGATAAATGACGCTTCGTGATGCATGATAAATGACGCTCCGCGATGCATGATAAATGATTCTCCGCAATGCATGATATATGACTCACCGCGATGCATGATAAATGACTCTCCGCGATGCATGATCAATGACCTCACCGTGATAGATGACAAAATGAACCTCCATGAGTCTCTGTGATGCATAATACATACTAAATTACCTGGGATTTAAGTGAGACGAAAGCTGTTTACGCCTTGATTGGCCTCTTGTAGGCAAGACCTGCAAAATTCCTCTACATCCACAGAAAATTTCTTAGTTTTAAGATGGATTGACCTTTGACAAATTGCTGCTAACTTTAGCGAGGTGGAACTATTTACGCCTCATATATTCTCCTGTAGATAAAACCTGCGAAAAATTCCCTGCATCCACAGAAATTTTTTTAGTTTTAAAATGAATTGAGCTTTGAAAAATTGTTGGTGACCTGAGCGAGACGGAGCTATTTACGCCTCGGTCGTTCTTTTGCGAAAATTTCCCTGCATCCACAGAAAATTTCTTAATTTCAAAATAAGTTGGTCTTTGTTGAATTTCTGGGACTGAAGCGAGACGGAACTATTGCGTCCCAACTATTCCCCTGTAGATGAGACCTACGAAAAAAATTTCCTGCATCCACAGAAAATTTCTTAGTTTAAAAAAAATGAATTGATCTGGCGAATTACTGGCCACTTGAGCGAGATGAAACTTTCTACGCGTCAGCTGCTTTCTTGTAGATAAGACTTGCAAAAATTCCTGCATCCACAGAAAAGTTCTTGGTTTAAAAATAAATTAATTTAATCTTTGACAAATCGTTTGAAACTTGAGTGCCTTAGCTGCTCTCTTGCGCGAGTTTTCCTAGGCCCATAGAAAAATTCTTAGTTTTTGAATAAATTAATCTTTGCCAAATGCTACTGTCTTGAGCACCTCATCTGTTCTCTCGCGCGAGTTTTTCTGCATCCACAGAAAAATTCTTAGTTTTTTGTTTTAAATGAATCACTCTGTGTTGATTCTTCGGATATCTGCTCCTCTTCTTGTCCCTGATGAACTGCTTTGATCTTCCACCTTTAGGTAGGCATAAAAAAGTACGAATTTCAAATTTGTAATAATGCTTAGAAAAATTTTGAGGGCAACCTCAAAATTTCTGTCCCAGTTTAGACGTTGTCAAGGATTGTCCCAGTTGAAGTTTCATTGTACTCAGAACTTCAATTTGTTGTAGAAGACTTTTGTGTTCAGAATTTTTGAGTTCTTTTCAAAAACTCTGTCCCAGTTTCCTTTTTGGGAGTATGACCGAGCTGTTGTGGCGCCTACGTATCCCGTTGAGTCAAGAATCAGGTCAAACGTAGTTCCAAAGGGACTTGCCACAGTGATTTCGGTCAGCCTCGCACCATCATTATGGTATGTCATTTTTCTTCCTGCTAGTTTAGATCAGGGAGAGATTTTTATGTGCTCTGGATCTTGTGAAATAGGGATGAGCAACTTTTATCAACACAGATCAAGTCTAAATTACCTGTAAGAAGAATTACTCAAAAGCAAACAAGTCAGTTTCTTCAAATTAGTAGGTAATAAAAGGTAACACACATATCAATAAGCACACAATTGTTGCTTTATTTGAGAGTAAACCAGCCCATAGATGCACGAGATATGGTAAATAGGCAGGACTTTGCCTATATGATTTTGGAGATGGTGGATCAGGAAATCGATTTGCGCCAAGTAAGGTTTTCTTGCATTTGATAATGTAGATTGGGCCAAGAGAAGGAAAAATACGTTTCTGAAAAAGCTGGGGAAAAATACGCTTCTGAAAAGCTGAGTGAAAATATGTTTTTGGAAAGCTGGGGGAAAAATATGCTTCTGAAAAGCTGAGTGAAAGTATGCTTCTAGAAAGCTGGGGAAAATATACCTCTGGAAAATTGGGGAAAATACTCTTCTGAAAAACTGAGGGAAAAATATGCTTATGGAAAACTGGGGAAAATACGCTTCTGAAAAGCGGGGGAAATACGCTTTGGAAGCTGAAGGTAAATACGCTTATGGAAAGCTGGAGGAAAATATGCTTATAGAAAGCTGGAGGTAAATACGCTTCTGGAAAGTTGGAGGAAAATACGCTTATAGAACGTTGGAGGGTCGGGCCTAAGAGGCTGCCTACGTATCTCACGAAGGAGAAATCAGACCTTACGTAGTTCGGAAGGCTTGAATCTTTTTCGAATTAGAATGAAAATTATCTCTTGATTTGAGAGTGAAGTTCGATTTTATGGAGAAACTTGAGACTCGAAGAGTATTTGGACGAACTTTGATAATGATCAATTTTGAGAGTGGGTTTGATTTTGTTGAGAAACTTGAGACTCAAAGAGTATTTGGACGCATATTTGATCGTGACTTGATTAATGTGCTTAAGGGATTCTAGAAGCTTTCGAACAGGAGTGGGCTAGAAGACTTCAAACGAAGCAACATAATCACACCAATAGTTATAAAACATATAAACTAAACAGATATTACGTGTCTTAAATAGATATGTGACCCTTTTGTGCCAAGGGTAGGCCTAATGATTTGAAGGATATATATGCAATTAGTCGTTCCATTACCCAAAAAATATTTATAAAAGTCTTATGAATAAACTTAATGAGAATACATAATATGGAAAAGGGATACAAAATAATCAGTCCCATACAGGGGTACAGTCCTAAACTAAACCTTCGTGGAGTATTTCTTCTTCTTGGACTTCTCGACATCTCCGCACGTCTTTTGATGTAATGTCCTGTAAGCAAACCTGTTATGATTAACCTGTGTTATTAAAATGACTCAAACCCCAGGACAAAGGTTCGTCAAACAACATATACATCCTTCAAATATAAACACATAGGCATGATCGTCCATTTGGGCTGGAGGCCACTTTGGACTCAAGATGGTCTTTCTAATGGGCCCAACAAGACTAATGTGATGGGTCATCTTAGGCCAATGCTTAGATCGTAGGGATTTGGCTTCGCTCCATCCTAGGTGTCTAAGAGTGGCTTTTGAATGGACTGGTACCCAGGCGGACAACCTGAGCTGGAAATTTATGACAACTATTGCACGAATGTCGTAAATTGTCACTTATTCCGAAAGGCTTAAGTATTTAGAAATCCAGCTGTGGGATTGCATAACCGTCTTTCCAAATACATAAAGATAAAATAGGAAGTTCTATGAAATGCAAATAACAGTTTAACATCAAATTTAAACAAATAAAGCAAACAAGAAAATAATTAAACAAATCAGATATTTAGTCAGACAACTTAATCTAATGGTTAGAAACTAATTAATTTCCCAGCAGAGTCGCCATTTTTGTTACGCCGAAAAATGGCTTTTTAAAAAAAAATAAAATTCAAAAATAAAAAATCAGTTTAAACTCAATTGATTTAACAAAACCGATTATCGAAATTCGAATGAAAACAGACATAGTCACCACCTAATTTTACGGATAATTAGGAAACCGTTAAATATTTTAAAAGACCTAACAGAAAAATCTTTTAAAATCCAGAAAATAGGTTCGGGCTCACATTTTCACTTCGAGAAGGTTTTACGCACTTGAGATGGCCGCTATATGCGATTATCCAGTGATTAAGGAGTTGACTAATTTTAAAAGTATTTGATTTGTTTTACAAAGTTTAATAATTTATAAATTGACTGATTTTAAAAAGGAGTTGACTAAACTTGACTCAACTGAAAACAATTGACAAACTTGAAGAAAATTTTGATTAAAAAAAAATTAAACTAAAGTGTAAAATCGCATTTTTTACTTTTCTTTTAATTTTATTATTTCATTATTCTCCTTTTGAAATGCAAACGCTCTCTTTTTTTTTTATAAAATAAAATTAAATAAAATAACATAAATGGTTTTGACATGCGGGCAATTTAATTAGATTGAAACCAATAATAAATAAAATGTTAGCGTCCAAACAAATACAAATATATAAAACATAATAAAATGGAAGAAGAGAATTGAAGAGTTTCTGGGCCTTTATCCCTTGTGCCGCTGTATACACGCATTAGTATTTGCGATTCCTGCTTCCCGAGATCCGTATAATAGCTTTCTTCTTCTGGTAATTGGACTGACTCGAAGGAAAGGAAGTTCGGGCCTCCATGGCCCAAGGAATGCAGAATGTGGGAGTCCGAAATGACTCAGAGCATTGTTCATGCAAAGACATAAAATTAAGGATTAGTAAGAGACTCAAAATTGATACTAGCAAATAACTAATAAAACAACACAAGCAAGACATAGACATAGACTTTTACACATGTTATGAAGTCAAGTGGACTGCAACTTAATATCACTGATATACATAATGTTAAAACACTGATATGCCACTTAATGGTATTGATACGCAACTTAATAGCACTGATACGATTCAAACTTAATCGCAACTACTTAACGTCATTCCAAGAACATCGGTTGTTGCTTCATGGATCAAACAAAGATAAAATGCAACTAGAATAACACGACCAAAGGTCAAATAGATTCATAAAAGAAAACTCATCCTAACCTACTAAACAAAAATGACACACTGCTGAGAGCAAAACATATGAACAAAGGCAACTGACTGCAACAGCCAACCAACAATTATATTTGAGCTTAAATACTAGAACTCAAATCTCTAACAAACATGTAGGCACAGAATCACAAATAATATGATTAGTCCAAAATCAGTCAACAGACTAGGTGAAAACCACAGAAACTCAAGCCGAAAGAGTCCATATCTGTTGAAACTGAGCCACATCTTACAACTATTTAAAGCAACATAGCATCACAACACAGTCCCAGCAACATCTTAACAATTAATCAACAGCACCGCAATATCAGTTCGTCACAGCAGGGCATTTCCAGTCAAGACAAAAATGCGAACATGACAACTTCGATATGGCTTCGACATTCACATTCCAACACAGTATATAACACCCAAAATGAAAAGCGGGAATTGGGGAATTACCTTTATCGGGGTAGGAACTGGGACGACGAGCTTAACAATTAATTTTGACACAACAAAACGAAACTTGTTTCGAATTCTTTGGCTCAAAAACCAGATGCTCTGGTTAGTCTTTGAATCGATGAACTTTCGTGAGAATAGTGACGACTATGGAATCTTTCTAGGTTTTTTCGATTGTTACTGCGGCCTTTTCAGGATTTCGATGGCTGCCGCTTTGATACTTCTCTGGTTTTCGAGGTTAAGTTTACTCAGGTTTTTTCGATTCGATCCTTGCCCTTTCGGTGAGAATAAAGGGGACTATATAGCCCAACAATTAGGCAAAATGAGAGGGAAAACGGTCAAGAAAGGCTGGAATTGACTATGGATTTCAAAATCCAAACCATGGGGAATCATTGTGTTTCAACTTTTATCCGTCAATTGCGGAATAAAGTTGACTTAAAGGGAGATTTTGAGTTGAACGTTGAGAAAGAAAAAGGAAGTTGTCGGGTATGTGGCGTTGGTTTTGGTTCTCTGGTCTTTGATGGTTTCCTGCAAAGAAGAAAAGGAAGGGAGATAACGATGGTCGGGGACAAGAGGGGAAGAGTGTGCGCGTGTGAGGGTGAGGGAGAAGGAGATGAGCGTGACGGAAACAGAAGGGGAAAGGGATTGGGGATGGCTGGTTCATACATGGAGAAGGAGATGGGAAATGGGGAAAGGGGATCAGGCGTTTGAAGAAGAAGAAGTAAACAGAATTGGGAAATTGAGAAATTGGGGGCGCGTGGCCCCCACGCACCTATTTATTTAATTTCAATTTTCTTTAATTTAATTTTTTTTAAGTTTGTTTAACAATCGTTTAAAACAAAAATAAAAATTCGATGATTAATTTGACACCGTAGAGGGTAAAAATTGGGTGTCAACAACAATAAAGTTACCAATCTATTATAAACTATTTTGAATATAATCTTGTAGGCAAAGGTGATAAGACTAATAGGTCTTAAGTCCCCAAATGTATTGACATTCTTTTATCTATAGAACTAAATTGTGTGAGTGATAAAACTAAGGATATTCTTAACCATGAGAGAAAGAAAGCCTTGACAATATTGGTTATGTCTTTTTCTATAATATCCTAATATGTCTGATAAAAATGGTCAGAGAATATATCTGGACCACTAACGCTATCATGATTTAGAGAAAAAATAAATTTCTTCACCTTCTCCTAGATTGGCATTTTTGTTAACATCTCATTATGTTCTTCAATAATCACCTTAGAAATGGACTCCAACATTTCATAATTTTGAGTGCAATTGATTTTCATGAACTGTCCCTTGAACACCTTCGTAGCGTCCTCACCTATATTTTGAGTAGAGGTGATAGTATCTCCTTGAGTAGTTTCTATTTCTACTATGTGTAGTTTCCTTCTTCTCTCCTTAACAATGAGTGAAAGAATTTTATATTTTTGTCTCCATCTTGAAACCACCTCATTCCATCTTTCTATTTTCAGTATTCCTCTTCTAGATTTAAGAATTTTTTTAACTCTACGTCCTCTGCTTAATTCTTCCTTATTGCCTCTAGATGAATTTATCTTCAGTTGTGGCTCATTTACCTTTATAACATTTTCTAAGGTAGCAATTTATTGAAAAACATAATCAAAATTTATCGTACTCCATTTAGCTAAAACCACTTTCAATTTCTCATTCTTCTTCTGATAAATGGTCAAAGGAGATCCTTTGCTCCTGACCAACTTTCCTCCACTTTTGTTTTGAACTCTGAATGCTTTGAATAATTCAAAAATGTGAAAGGTCTTACTATTGGCTTGCATAGTGGTGCTATATGTGACATGAAGAAGGGCATGGTATGACCCGTTCTAATCAAATGATGAACCTTACTTTATGGCAATAAATTCACGAATCAGTGTATTTCAATACATTATTTAGTCTTTTAAAAATACAATCCTCCTCAATTCTTTGATTTCACTATGTAAATTTACTCGTGTACCTTATTTTATTTAAGCAAAATTATTCTGGTATAGAATAAAATCAATGATTTCTTGTTGTGTTAGACCACCCATCTTTTCTTCCTTATTTAGAATAATATTGAAATCTTGCTACACAATCCATAGTTCTTGAGTGTTCATTACTATCACTGCTAACTCCTCCTATAACTCCAATCTTTTCAAAGCACTACACTTGGCATATATTGGTGTGATTTTGAAATTATTGTGATTGAGTTATGAGTGATCTATATTGTTAATTGTTACATTTAATTAGTTTTTATATGTCTTTACCATTTCTTATTTCAGAAACTTCATATCTTGGTTGAGCAGTTTACTATAGCATGTTGTAAACTTAACCTCCTTTAGATGCTGAAATGGCTCTAAAAGAGCTATATATGTGTAATGATGTCTTCTATGTAAATTCATTAATCTCTCAAATGCATCTTGAGATTTGAAATATCTGATAGTTTAATATATAATTTTATCAATCATTGATCATATCGATTGACCTGCCCCTTGTACACCTTCTTGTTGTATTAAAAGGAACTAACTTGCTGCTAGACTTCTTGTTGCTTTTTTGTCGCCTGTTTATTTGTCTTGGTGACAGATCTTCTGATGCAACAATATCCTCAATATGTTTCCTATATAATCATCATCTTCTTTTTTTTGTTCAACTTCCTTATGAGATATAATATCCAAGAAGTGTTTTCGGTGATGGCTTCAGAATTTGTATAAGCCGAGGACTAGCTGACTTAATTGATATTGCAATCTTATCATCCAACTCTCCTCCTTCTGTTTGTTCAGACAAGCTTCTACCTACTTTGTTGTTGAATTCTCTGCATGTTTTTTTGGCTATCTTTCAATTACTTCTCTTTTTATTGACAAATATAGAGTTTCTTTATTCTTTTCGACTCTCTCCCTTTCTTCTAATATTTATGTCTATTCCAATTCCTTATATTCATTATTATTATATTTAATTCTTACAATAAGTTTTCTCTCATTATTTTTCTTTGTTATCTGAACCCTTCTACATTTTCCATCTTCCTTTGTTACTTTTAGTGTGCCAAATTTTTTTTTCACTTTCTACCCTTTTCCTTTATGAAGAGTTTTTGGATTCCATCTTTGTTTCTGTGTACTCTTATCATACCTTTCCCTTTTGTGAAACACTTGTATTTTTATTCTCTAAGAATTTTATTATTATCTCTTTTTTTACTAGTGTCTCTTCCATTCGTGTTGACATCAAGTGATCCATTCTTTATTTTATTTTTGTATTTCTCTTCCTTTCTTTCTTTTTCCTCCTTGGATACAATTCTAGTGTAAAATAAAGTAGTCTTTTTTATTGTGATCCTGAAGTTTGTAAGTTTTGTGATACTTTAGTATATAATCATATCTAATTGAAATATATTTCTCCACTACTTCCCATGTCTTCTTTCTTACTTGCACATTAACCTTCTTTGGAAATTCACCTATCAAATCCACCTCTATCTTAACCTTAGCATAATTAGGTCTTGTCTTGTTATGAGTCGTCATGTCCATCTGTAAAGGCTTTCCTACTACCATAGCAAGGGAGAAAATAGCTTCCTTTACAAAAAAATAGGCGGTGAAGTAGGAAATAAAAATCATGTAATTGCCATCATAATCTCTTTCTTCTGGTTGAACATGGGATCCCACGTCAACGTCCTCATTGGATGTGTATATTATTTGTGACTGATAATAAAATTATGACTTTGACAGAAGAATCACGTAATCTATGTTCTTATCAAAACATATCTTTTGTGTAATCCAATATTGACTTCACCTTTCAATTAGTATTATTTTGGAATCAAAGTTCTCAGATCTTATACGTCTTACAAGATATCATAAGTCTTCTTCTAACATCATTTGGTCTATGTCTTCCTCCTTGCACATAATCATTCGCTCCCCGTGCAAGTATGGAATCTGTTTGATGATTGAAATTGTTTGGATTGAGAGTTGAGACATACGTTATTGGATTAGAAATAGTGTAGTTGTCATTGGTTGAACAACATCCGTGGTGGATGTTGTTCAATGGCTGGAGTGGTCATGATTTCGACAGTTGTCAATAGGTTTAGGCAAATTAGGGATTGTTTGGTGTGAGTGATAAAAATAAGTAGTCATGGACAAAAAATTAATGAAGAGATAAAATTTTGGTATCTTGTTTGGAATAACTTCTCCCATCATTTATACCATAGTGATGGGATAAGTTATTTCATATACAATGGTGGGATAAGTTATCCCATATACATTCCAGGATAGTTAATTCCAAGATAACTTATCTTGGGATAAGTTCTTCCCAACGAAACAACCACTTAATCTTTTTTCTCCGTCCGACCGTAGTTTATACATTTTTCTTGCAACATAAAAAATTTCATTGCATTTTTATTTTGATTAAAATTATTAAATTAAAATGTATGCATCCAAAATTGCTTCTGTTTCCATTTAAAAGCAGTTATACTGATACATGCCAACTGTCAAAAAAAAATAAATCAAATTAAGTCCTTTTGACCTCCCAATAGCAATGCACAACCGGCTTCCAACAATAGTATTGATCATTTTTCATAACCAAAATTTAGTAATAAGTCATCAAAAAATCCTGAAATACTCAGTTCTAGATATTAATAGAAGTAGATTTATTGAATGAACAATTGTTGCATTATTTCTTAAGAAACACAAAACTCATCAAAAGTTTACAACTTCTATACCTAAATTTAACTTATTACTCCACACTAACACATTGCAGCACCTTACATTATTCAGCTATACATTGGTTATGATCTAAACTCTGAAGCAAACTCCACCAGGACTAGTATCTTCCGCGTTAGTTTTATTGTTCTCGAGTGATTTAATTTTGCAAGCTTGTGGTACATTGCGCCCTTTATAAGCATTACAGATGTATGCTATAAAATTCTGGTAATCCTGCAGTTACAAGTAAATAATCAAGCGTCATATAGAAGCTAATAAAACAAAAAATGCTAATGCTATGTAATTAACAAGACAAATGTGAAAACACATACAAATTATGTTTCATGTCAATTGAACATATATATAAAAGGGAATACACAATATCAAGAGTAATAACATTACAATATTCATTCAATTTTTTTTTTTTTTTTTTTTAAATGGTGCATACTAGTGATAACATAACACTTGTGTCATCTAACAAATTCTCTCTCAAACCAAAACTCTCAAAAGGATTACATTGTGTATACAATCAAGACAAATGTGAAAAAAGATACAAATTATGTTCAATGTCAATTGAACATATATATAAAAGGGAATACAAAATATCAAGAGAAATAACATTACAATATTCATTCAATTTTTTTTTTTAAAAGGTGCATACTAGTGATAACATAGCACTTGTGTCATCTAACAAATTCTCTCTCAAACCAAAACTCTCAAAAGGATTACAATCAAATCAAAATGACTGACTTCTATTTATAGAGTTATAAACTATTTTCTAACAAAGAGTAATTTGAAATTTATTTGTGTTTTTCTTTTAATAAAAAAAATTAAATTATAATAAGAAAATCAAAACAAATATTTATTGATATTATACGTGAATGAAGGCAATAGAGAGAGAGAGGAGCGATACTAACTTCTCGAAGTGGCTGATTATTTACTAGCACCCATGGTACAAATCTGTGAGCCGGGTTCAGGTGTGCAGTTTCATCTGCATATGCTGTCTCTAGCTGCAAGTTCATTTACATTACGAATTTATCAATTTCCACTAAGTTAGAATACAACAAACTCAAATGATATATTTATTATTTTTTTTTTACTTTTAAATGATCAATAATCGTGACTAAATAGAAACTTTTAGCTGAAATAATTTATTCTGTTTATAACTATAATATAATTTTATAAAAATTGAAGCTTTTTACCTATTTAGCCCTCCCATTCCTTCCCTAAAAAAATTAGATATTGTGTTTTGTATTTGTCAAAAGAAAATTTTCTAATCTTTTTTGAAAAACATTTTTTTCATGTTGTGTTAGATATATAAACATATATTTATGAATATATTTTTTCCTACTTGCTTGTGTACGCTTGTAACTGAATGGAAATTTTATTTTTTAAAAAATCTTAGACAAGTAGAAAATACTTTCTCTAAAAAAATATATGTATACATATTTAATGCAAAATTAGAAAACAAATTGAGAGCTAAGAATTGGGTGGGATGGGATAGATTTTTTTATTTTTTTTAGAAAAATAATATCTAATAAAATTTTTGGAGGGGGGGGGGGTGGATGAATTAAGAATTTTTTTTTAAAAAAATAATTGTAAAAGAGATTAAAAATAATTTAAGAGGAATATGGTAGGAGGAGGTGATGGGTTGGGATAAGAAAAATATTTAAGGGGAGTATCGTGGGAGGAGGTGATGGATTGGGATAAGAAAAATATTTACATTTTGTTTTTGAAAATTATTTATTTTTGGATAATGATACTTTAATAATCACCTTTTAATTAATACTAGTAGTAATTTCTTTAATGGGAAACTTACATAGATATACTATATTAAGAAAATATTTATCATTTATAGCAAGAATAATTTTTTTCATTGAACACTTATAATTCAATTTTAATATATATTACAGAAAACTATTTATAAAACATATATAATAGTGCACGTTTTATTGATAGATAATACATTTATCACACACCTTAATACACTTATAATACATTATGTCAATTTCTAACCAAACAAATACAATATATTTTAAATCACTTATATGCATAATTCACTTTTAATATAAGTGCACATTTACCATAATATTATTATATATTGCTATAAATAATAAGAAATAAAAAATATCGATAAAATCGATAATTATTTTTTAAAAAGTACTCACCCATATAACTTTTTCCTTATATAATTTTGTCAACATAGAATATTTTGTCCATTTTTAAAATTAAAAAGAGAAGGTAGTAGACACGTCATCAAAAGAGTATAATAGTGTAATGATAATTTAAGTATAAAATTAATGATTCCAATAATTTAAATATGAACTCACAAAATAAGATAATTTAAATAACTTTTTAACACTTCACTCGATATATTTATGATGTTGTGCCACGAACTGCAAACATTTATACTAGTTCAGATTATCAAGAGAGGAATGCAACTACCCGATATCCAAGTCCATTGTTGTAGCAATTCTCAATGGGACTTTGGTCTAAACCAGTTGAACCAAAACAAGATTGCCACCATGAGTGCTTGTTTTGCAGATGCAATCCTTCTATGCAACTTATAAACTTGAAATGTGTCTCCTGTGGAATTACGTTATTAATTAAAAGAATATCTAATGGTATTTTTTTTGTAATTAACAATACTTACCAGATTTGACCAAACCTTGATAGCACAAGCTTCCACTGTGTTTAGTTGACACTCATCTGTTCCGTGCTGCATCTCACATTTAACCATCAAATTAACAACAAAAAAATAATAGTAAAGAGGCAACTTGACTTGGCAAGAAACACAACAGAACAGAATTCAGTGATATGGAATTTGGACAGAGTTCTTCAGGGGGCACTTTAAAAGTTTGGCTAGAATCAATGACGAATACAGGATTCAACATAATTAGTTTAGTAGTGTCCACTTGTCCAGCGGAGGAGTCAAGAATTTTATTAAAGAGTATTACGGTATAATTAAATTTGATCTTTAAATATTTTAGAGAAATCTTAGTAGCTCAGGTAAACGACTATTTGAAATTTCCAACTTTTTAGCAAGAGTTCAATTTTCCATCTTGCAATTGTTACCTCATTTCCCATCCCCTACCACTCATTTTTTTTTAAAAAAAAGATCTTAAAATATTTCTGAATTTTCAAAAGTTAGCTAAAAGAAAAAAATCAGTTGGTGGGATTTCCACTCAAAAAACTTTTAAAAAAAATCTGAACAAAATGCATGTTCAAATTTATGATGAAACCGTAGTTTGACAAAATAAAGGAAATTAAGAAATGGAACCTGACAAATCCAGCTGGTGTTAGGTGCAATCTGAGTATTACCCCAAGGAACAAGCCTAAGATTGACAATTGAACCAAGATCTGTTTGGAGAACCTTAACTAACTGGTTCACAATGAAATCTGCACAATATGGACACAAAGATTCATAGTACAATGACAAGTTAACTTTGTCTTGTGAAGACACATGAGAATTAAACATGAACAATGGAATCAAAGCAAATGTAATGAGAACTCTAGTGATTTGATTATGAGATGCCATTTCCCCTTATGGAACTAAGAATTTATTCTTCTCATTTTCTATTTATCCTGTTTTTGTACTCAAGGTTCCAAACTTAGCTTGAAAATAAAAAAGTTTTATTCAATTTGCTTTAGCTTTTACACTTATCTGCACAGCCATTCCTCACCCCACCTACCATAATAAATTGTTGAATTATTAACTACTGAACTTTTTAGATCTGAGAAAGACTTATTGGTCATCTGTTTTTAAATTTGTGCAACTAGTAGTAACTTGTTTTAGTTCCTAGAGTTAATATTACAACAAGATACCGTTTCGAAATAACTTCCTTTCATGCCATTTTAGGTTTATCTCAAATAATTTCATACCTAGAGACAGTAGGTCATATGTGATAGTGTCCTGGTCTGTACAAAGTCTAATACTACTTTTTTCCTGATTTATATGATGTTTTTTATAATAATCTTCTTTTAATATATATTTAGTCACACAAATATTTATAACTTATTTTAAATTATAAATTTCACGTTTAAAAAAAATTCTCAAATGATACTGGGATGCAGATGTGACCGTACTTGCTTTTAATCAATCTTTTCTGTAAAGGCATCTTAAGCTTTAGAAGAGTGGTTTTTACTTTATTCTGATAAGACACATGCTATTTGAAGAGTGGTTTTTACTTTATTCTGATAATTTTCTTCCACGCAATTGAAAAAAGGGAGAGGTACTTATGTTCTACAAAATAAAAAAATATGCAACGCTCATCGATACAACAGTTTCTGATCTTATGAACAAATTATTCCATAATTACATTTTAGTGGTATATATAGGCATGTCACCATGTTATGATTATGGGTGTGTTTGGTATGAACAAAAATATTTTCTCATGTTTAGTTAGTTTAAATGTTTTGAAAAATATTTTTCAAATCAATTTATTTTTCTCATATTTAAGAAAAATGACCTCCTCCCAAAAATTAAAGAAAAATATTTTTTAAAACTCTTATCCAATTTTAAATTGATCTTTTTATCCATTCATACTACAATCATCCTCCCCCAAAAAATTTATTATATCTTAAAATAAAAAAAGATTAAAAATTTACTTTTGAAAAACATTTCACATTTTGAAAACTTTATTTTTTTTCAGTCGTTCCTATTCCGACTCACCCAATTCTCCCAACCCCCACTCCCCAAAAATAAAAATTCATTTTTATTTTTTAAAAAAAATATTTAAAATTTTCAAATTTTTATTCCACCATACGTCCCAGCCACCATACAAAAAAAAAATAAATAGAAATTTATTGTAACAAAAATTCAAGTTTTGAAAAGTTTAACTTTTTATTCCACCCTCCCCCCCCCCCCCCCCACCCCCCCTACCCACCCCAGCCCCCCCCCCCCCCGCCCCCACCCCATCCCACCCACCCCCCCCCCCCCCCCCCCCCCCCCCCACCCTACCAA
>JAPFFP010000113.1:8205593-8217596 GCA_026153255.1 Solanum medicagineum | reverse complement strand
TTAAATCGCACAATATTTACAAAAATTTTCAAGTC
The DNA here is from genome assembly GCA_026153255.1 of Solanum medicagineum. Taxonomy (NCBI): domain Eukaryota; kingdom Viridiplantae; phylum Streptophyta; class Magnoliopsida; order Solanales; family Solanaceae; genus Solanum; species Solanum medicagineum. The sequence goes on along the minus strand of JAPFFP010000113.1, from coordinate 8,217,561 downwards.
GACAATTTGCCCCGATTAAATTAATTACGGGGTCTAACATTTTTATAAAATAATTGCTATGGCATTACAAGCACCACATTCAGAATGTCAAAGATGAATTTTGAACTGTTTTTCCAAAAAATAATCAAGCATTTAAACATGTGAAATCAAATGAAAACTTAGAACACAATGCCTAATGTTCACTGCTAAAAGCATTTATAACAAATAATTTAAATATCGACAAAATTACCAGGCCATGATAACATTAGGTTATACACAAACTCATACACAAATATTACCAAATGTCAAGTCCCTAATTCATGCTTTCTATTGCATTAAAATAAAGTATATAGAATGTCATTAGAGTCACACATCACCCGACCTCAAAAACATACAAAGTGTACTTTTATGACATACATTCACAACAGAGAAGAACAACAAGAAATTAAATGGAATAATATGACCAAGAGTCACACATTGCTCAACCCTAAAAAGTTGCAAATAAAATTGATCCGTCCAATTGTTTTGAGTACTAGAACCCATTTCCTATAATAATACTTCCTGTCTATGTTGCTTAAACTCTTTTGAGATGATGGGTGCACTATTACAAAAAATTCAATATGAGATATAAATTTGATTAGCCAGAGAAGAACAACAAGAAATTGAATGGAATAAAATATAAAAAATGACCAGAGTCACACATTTCTCAACTTTAAAAAGTTGCAAATAAAACCGACCTGTCCAATCATTTTAAGTACTAGAACCCATCTCCTCTAATAATACTTTTTGTCTATGTTGCTTAAAACTCTTTTGAGATGATGGGTGCACTATTATGAAAATTCAATATGAGATATAAATTTGATCGGTCAGAGAACAACAACAAGAAATTGAATAGAATAAAAATATAAAATGACCAAAGTCACACATTTCTCAACCTTAAAAAGTTGAAAATAAAAACGACCCATCCAATCGTTATGAGTACTAGAACCTATTTCATATAATAATACTTCTCGTCTATGTTGCTTAAACTCTTTTGAGATGATGTGTTCACTCTCACGAAACAATTCAATATGAGATATTGATATTTTGAAGTATTGGCAATTTAACAAATCATATGGGAACAGATGAAGGACATGATCCCATGTGTGTTGCGAATCAGAAAATGGTACCAACAAATAGTTAACTAACAATTCTGTTATTGTTGGTGCGCGTCTGCTTGCTGTGCAGCAGTTGCTAGCCAATGAAAATGCTCCAAATACTATTGATGTTGGGTATATATATTCAATATTTATTAAGAAGAAAGTTTGAGAGTTTCTTCACAAATTGAGTGTTGTGTTTTCGGTGAGGCTCTTGTCCAGTACATTAAGAAGATCGAGATTGCTCTTGCTTTGTTTACTTCATTGTTCTTATTGAATGTTTCCATCTTCTAAATCAATTCTTAACCTATAATGTGATACATAAACCAGCAAGCCTTTGTTCTTCAATTGTTTAGATTTAGCTAGAGGTAGCCATGGTATGTTAGTGAAGTCTAAGTTGGTTAGAGTTAGTCAATCTAGTGGGTAGCTAAGCAACTGCTTTGGTGCTTGAATCTGTGGTAGAGTTGTCACAGTGAGGGGGAAGGGATTTAGAGTTAAATTCCTTGATTGAAAAAGTTTGTAATCGCACACTTTGCTCCTTTGATGAGAATGGAGTTGGATTGAATTCTTGTGAATACAGGTCGTTGTTTTCTCCTCCCTTGAGAAAGAGAGTTTCCACGTAAAAGAACTTGTGTGACTTTATTATGCTTATTTACTATTTTTACTATTTAATGTAACACCCCTTAATTTCCTCCTATCTGATCTGGTTGAGTATGTGCAGGGGATGACCGAGAAAAGGACTGAGAAAAAAGGCAAAAGCAGGTTACGAGGGAGGCTTACAAGTCGTACAGAGGTTTACGACTTGTAGACCGAGGTTTCGTATGAAATTCCAGTATTTTAGACTGCAGGTTCATCTTGCTTACGAGAATGAGTTTACGACTTGTAACCAAAATTACGGCTCGTAAGATGAGGTTCTGTACTAAATTCCAATGAACCCAACTTCAGATTTCCTTGTACATGAGAGGTCACCTACGATTCGTATAATTGACTATGACTCGTAAAAGGAGGTCTTGTATCAATTTCCAATAGCTAATGATTTTCAGACTTCCAATCTACGAGAGTGATCTATGACTCTTAGATTGTTCTACGAGTCATAGACGGGGTTTCGTGGGCCCAATTGACAGTTTAAATAAAGGGTATTTTTGTCCATTCCATTACCTATCCCATTAAACCCTAGACATTTTTATATTTGAATGAGGTCCTAAAATAAACCCTACATACATTATTTCCCATTCTCCATACTTGGGCTTTCTTGAGAGCTTTGGATAAGAAGGAAGAGGTTAGGGTTTTCAACTCAAGAGCAAGGATTGATTGAGGTTCGATTGTTCCTTCGATTCCAAGGTATGAAAGGCTTACCAAAGTGTGAAATTCCTTTCTTCACATACCCTTTTCCATTATCTTGAGTCAAGATTTGAGAAGAGTTGAGATTTTTTTGAAATTCTAGTATCTAAATACCAAATCTTTGTACTCATTCATGAGGTCCTATTTTATTACATGAGATAATTACTATATTGCTTTGAGGATTGATATGAAATTTACACATGTACTTCACACTTGATAGCATGAACCCTAAATCATATGATTTTTATGAAATTTTATTCACATCATTGAATATTTGAGTTGATGTAAATTGAGCATTTAGAGTTGAATAATTTGAGCATGATTGAGTATGAAGAGCATGTTGCATTGAGTCACATGTATTGCTATACATGAATATCTTGCTTGCATTACACAATATCTAAATTAAGTGAGGCTAAATAACTGTTGAGTTTGAGCCGAGCTGATTTGTTTGCATCGATTGAACGAGCTGATGAGAAATTAAGTTGAATTGAGCATTGAACTTTGAGCTTTGAGTTGACTTAATGAGTATTGTGGATTGAGTTAATTGATGAGTTTAGCATGATTTAGTCTTGGGAGGAGTATCGAGCACCAAGTGGGGATCGAGTACGCTTCTACTTTAACCCACAAAAATATGTTGCCAGCATAGAATACTCGTTACAGCTAGTCTAACGACTCTTGTCCCGCAAGTGGACATTTACCTTGGATCCATGAGAGAGTTGATCGCCTTTTTCCATTACAAATTAAGGGCGGGCTTGGGAACGATGCTGATTCATTATGCATCACCTAATTAAAGATGGTGGGATGAGGATGTCGATTAAGAGAAACTCTCAAGCAACATTGACTGAGCATGAGGTTTTAAATGAGTCTATTTTTAAAACAAAATCATGATTTTACTATAAAACTTGCATATCCTGAGTTGAATGTGATTTATTGAGTCGAGATGAGTGAGTCAAGCTTTACTTTTCTTGAGCTATTTTACATACCAGTATATTCCATGTACTGACATCCATTTGGGCCTGCATCATTTTATGATGCAGATACAAGTGATAGAGGACTTCAGCCCACGCATCGTTGGTCCAGATCAGTACACTTCCAAAATTGGTGAGCCCTCTCTACTATCCGGAGGCGCTCTTATCCTTATGAGTTGACTTGGTATCTTTTCTTTCTTTGATTTTGAGGTATCTATGGCCTATCGTGGCACCATCCTAGACTGTTAAGTAGAGGCTTCATAGACATTTGAGTAGAAGATTTGAGGAGTTTTATGTATCTAAACTTATTTTCATTTATAAACTACGATACAATAGAGTTATATTTTCCTTATATGATGTCTCCCTCGTTGAGTTATTTCTTTCGTTGTTGAGTACGATATGACGATGAGGCTAAGTAATTTGCTCGGGGGTCAACAATAGTCGCTGAGTGCCGGCCATGCCAAGAGTACCCTCCCGGGGCATGACAAATTTGGTATCAAAACACAGAGTTCAAGAGTCCGAGGGAGTCTATGAAGCCGTTTCTAGTAGATTCTTGTCTAAGGATGTGTTATACACTACACTTCATAAGTAGGAGGCTACAGGACATTAGGAACTGTTACCTTTTCTTGTGATCTGTATTCATGCAATAGAGTTGAAATCTATATAAAATTCTTTTCTAACTTGTGCATTACCCAATTGTAGATCATGCCTCCTAGATGCACTGTAACCCAGAGGAATGCCTCAGCCAGTACTGCTGAGAACTACTTCAGAGGTGCCTCCTCAAATGGAAATAAGGGGCAGAGGTTGACCGCCCAAGACTATCGGTGTTCTTGTGACACCTACCGCTCCACATGCTCCCACTTCAGAGGCTGACTTTTGAAGAGCCATTTCTATGGTCACCCAATTGGTAGCTGCCCAGAGTAGGAATCAGGGTTCATAAACCCCTAATTCTAGCTCTCATAAGCCAACGACTGCCTCCAAATTGAGAGACTTTCTGAGGATGAACCCATCTATCTACACTGGGTCTATGGTTGAGGAGGACCCCCAGAACTTCGTTGATGAGATGTGTAAGGTGCTAAAGACTATGCATGCACTGAGACTGAGGGAGTGGAGCTTGCTGCCTATTAGCTAAATGTGGCTAATGTGTGGTACAATCAATGGGAAGAGAGTCAACATGATGATACTGATCCCGCTGTTGGAAGAGTTCGAGAGTGCTTTTCTCGATCACTTCTTTCCTCAGGAGTTGAGAGAGGCGAAAGTCGAGGAGTTTGTGAATTTGAAACAAGAGGGGATGACTATTAAAGAGTATAGCCTAAAATTCATCTAGCTATCCAGGTATGCCCCGGAGATGGTTCCTGATATGAGGGCGAAGATTAGAAAATTTGTATCTGGTTTGGGCAGGCAAGTGAAGAGAGAGTGCAAGGCGGCATTACTGATCCCAGGCATGGATATCTCCAAAATGATGGTTTATGCCCAGCAAACTGAGGAAGACTAGAACAAACACAGAGAGGAGCATTTGAGTAAGAAGGCTAGATTAGCAGGGCCTGAGCCCAGTCAAAGTAAGCAGAGTAAGGGAGGTAAGTTCTATTTCTAGAAGAAATCCTCTGGCTACGCACCATCTTCAGCTAGCGCACCAAACCTGAGCCACACGTCCTAAGGTCAGCCGATCTTTAGCGCACAGGGTGCATAGTATCAAGCTAGTGTGATCTTTGGCTCTAAAGAGAAGGCACCTTGTGGAAAATGTGGCAGGATGCATTTGGGAGAATGAAGAGATGGAGGGAATGCTTGCTATAAGTGTGGCCAACTGGGTCATTTTCATAGGGAGTGTACGATATTGGGCAATAAGGCCCAGTCTTCCACCACAGCACCACCAGTGAGGGATAATCAGAGAGGTGTTGCATCAGGGGTAGGTGGTGGGACAAACCATCTGTATGTGATGGGAAACCAACAGGATCAGGAGGTTGCACCAGATGTTGTGATGAGTATGCTTCGAGTCTTTACCATTCTTTGCTATGCTTTACTTGATTCGGGTGCAACTTGCTCTTTTGTGACGCCATATGTGGCAAGTAGATTTGAGATTCTTTCTGAGTGTTTTGTTGAGCTATTTTCTATTTTTACTCCTGGTGGTGACTTCATCATGCGAGCTGAGAGGATCTATAGAGATTGTGTGGTATCCATCTATCATAGTGATACTCCTTTTGATTTGATTGAGTTAGAGATGGTTGATTTTGATGTGATACTTGTTATGGATTGGCTTAATGCCTGTTATGCCTCTGTTGATTGCCGAACTCGGATTGTCAAATTCCAGTTTCTGAATGAGCTTGTTATTGAGTGGAAAAGATATTCTGTTGGACCAAAGAGTAAGTTTATTTCTTACCTCAAAGCCTGAAAACTAATCTCTAAAGGATGTATCTACTACCTCATGTGAGTTAAGTCTGATGAAGTTGAGCCCCTACTCTTGAGTCTATCCTGCTTATGGGTGAGTTTCCTGAGGATCTTCCTGGAGTCCCTCCCGAGAGGGAGATCGACTTCAGAATTGATGTTCTTTCTGACATCCAGCCTATCTTTATTCCTCCGTATAGGATGGCCCCTGAGGAATTAAAATAGTTAAAGGAGCGGTTGAAGGATTTGTTATAGAAAGGATTCATAAGGTCGAGTGTCTCTCCATGGGATGCTCCAGTCTTATTCGTTTGAAAGAAAGATGGTTCTCTAAGGATGGGTATTGACTGTCATCAGTTGAATAAGGTGACACTCAAGAATAAATATCCCCTTCCGAGGATTGATGATTTGTTCGACCAACTTCAGGGAGCTACTATTTTCTCTAAGATAGATCTCATATCAGGCTATCATCAGTTGTAAGTGAGAGAATGTGATATCCTGAAGATGACTTTTCAAACTTGATGTGGTCATTTTGAATCCTTGGTGATGCCGTTGGGTTGACAAATGCACTCGCAACTTTTATGGACCTAATGAATAGAGTATTCAGACAGTATCTTGACATGTTTGTGATTGTGTTTATTGATGATATTTTGGTGTATTCTAGAGATGAGGAAGAGTATTCCAATTACCTTAGAATCGCCATGCAGACACTCCAAGACAACGAGTTATATGCAAAGTTTTCTATGTGCGAATTTTGGCTCAACTCTGTGGCTTTCTTAGGTCATGTGATTTCTGGAGATGGATTTCGAGTGGATACTCAAAAGATTGAGGCGGTCAAGAACTAGCCAAGACTAACTTCTCTGACTGATATAAGGAGCTTTTTAGGATTGGCTGGCTATTACTGAAGATTAGTTGAATGATTTTCATCCATATTTGTGCCGTTGACCAAATTGACTCAGAAGAAGGTCAAGTTTCAATGATCTGACAAGTATGAGAAAAGCTTTCAAGAGTTGAAGAATAGGTCAACTACCGCACGGGTATTGACCTTGATTGATAGAATTGATGGGCTTGTTATCTACTGTGATACTTCGAGGATAGGATTTGGATGTGTGTTGATGCAAAGGGGAAAGGTTGTTGCCTATGCTTCTAGACAACTTAAGGTGCATGAGAAGAACTATCCCACTCACGATTTAGAGTTGGTAGAGGTGGTGTTTGCTCTCAAGCTATGGTGCTACTATTTGTATGGGGCCCATGTCTATGTATTTACAGACCACAAGAGCCTGCAATACGTCTTCACCCAGAAGGAGCTTAACTTGAGGCAGAGGAGATGACTTGAGTTGCTTAAAGACTACGACATGAATATCCTCTATCACCCAGGTAAAGTATGTGGTTGTTGATGCTCTTAGCAGGTTGTCCATGAAGAGCACTGCCTATGTAGAGGAGAAGAAGAGGGATTTAACCAAAGAGGTTCATAGACTGGCACGATGGGAGTTCAACTACTGAGTTAGGCGAAGGAGGAGTTCATGTGCATAATGGGTCTGCATCATCTCTAGTAGTGGAGGTGAAAGAGAAACAAGATCAAGATGCTGTTTTACTATAGTTGAAGGAGGATGCACATAAGCAGAAAGTTATGGTTTTCGCCAAAGGGGGAGATGAAGTATTGAGATATCAAGGTAGATTGTGTGTTCCAAATGTGGATGGGGTTCGAGAGAGGATCATAGCAGAGGCCCATAGCTCCAATTATTCCATTCACCCAGGGTCTACCAAGATATACCATGACTTGAGGGAAGTCTATTGGTGGGGCAGAATGAAAAGAGATATTGCTGAGTTCGTTTCCAAGTGCCCAAATTGTCAACAAGTTAAAGTTGAGCACGAAAGGCCATGTGGAGTAGCTCAAAACTTTGAGACCCCCGAGTGGAAGTGGGAGATGATTTATATGGACTTCGTTACAGGTTTACCAAGATCTCGTAGACAGCATGACTTGATTTGGGTGATAATTGACAGGATGATTAAGTCAACCCACTTCCTGACAGTCAAGATAACTGATGCAGCAGAGGACTATGCCCGATTATACATAAGGGAGGTTTTTAGATTGCATGGAGTTCCCTTATCTATTATATTAGATAGAGGAGCCCAATTCACTGCCCAGTTTTGGAGATCTTTTTAGAAGGGCTTGGGTACGAAGGTGCTCCTTAGCACAGATTTCCACCCTCAGACAGATAACTTTGGGATGACCACATGCGTTTGATTGAATTTGCTACAACAACAAATTTCGTTCGAGTATTCAAATGTCTCCATATGAGGCACTCTATGAGAGGAGGTATAGGTCACCGATTGGATGGTTTGGGGTAGGTGAAGCAGAGTTGATTGGACCATACTTAGTTTATCAAGCTATGATAAAGGTGAAGATCATTTGAGAAAGGTTGAGGATAGCCCAGAGTCCACAGAAATCCTACACAGATATCAGAAGGAGAAATTTAGAGTGTGAGGTCAATGATTGGGTGTATTTGAAAGTGTCGCCCATTAAGGGTGTGATGAGATTTAGAAGGAAAGGGAAGTTAAGTCCAAGGTACATTGAACCTTATCAAAATCATAAAGAGAGTGGGAAATGTGGCATATGAGTTAGAGCTACCATCAGAGTTAGAGGCCATCCACCCAGTTTTCCACATTTTTATGCTTAAAATGTGTTTGGGAGATCCACAATTGGTTGTGCCTGTTGAGAGTATTGAAGTGAGAGACAACATAAGTTATGAGGATATCCCTATCCAGATCCTTGATCGTCTGGTTCGCAAGTTGAGGAAAAAAGAGATTGCATCTGTCAATATATTGTGGAGGAATCAACTTGTAGAAGAAGCTACTTGGGAGGCGGAGGAGGACATAATATCCTCATTTATTCCTACCTGCTAATGAATGAGAGAGATGATGATAAATGTTCCCCTCTAAATTCTTGAATTTCCATTCCTTGAGTCCTTATTTCATTCTCCATGTGATGACGATAGAGTTTTGGAGTCTGAGTGAGGATTGATGTGATTGGTTGATTGTTTTGCTTGCTAAATTCCTTGATTTGTTGATTACATGGGTGAGATGGGAGCTGGATGATTGTTGGAGTCCATAGGGAGATTCGTGGCTTGACCCAAATTCCTATCCTTCTTTAGCACCCCTTAATTTCTTCCTATTCGATCTGGTTGAGTATGTGCAGGGGATGACTGAGAAAAAGAATGAGAAAAGAGGCAGACACAGGTTACGGGGGAGTTTTACAAATCATTGAGAGGTTTACAACTCGTAGACTAGGTTTCACATGAAATTTTAGTGTTTCAAACTCCTGGTTCATCTTGCTTATAAGAATGAGTTTATGACTCGTAACCCCAATTACGACTCGTAAGATGAGGTTCCGTACTAAATTCCAGTGAACCCAACTTCAGATTTCCTTGTACACAAGAGGTTACCTATGACTCATATAATATACTATGACTCGTAAAAGGAGGTCCTGTATCAATTTCCAGTAACTAAGGATTTTTAGACTTCCAGTCTACGAGAGTGATCTAAGACTCATAGAGCACGGAGTTTCATAGGTCCAATCGACAGTTTTAACTAGAGGTATTTTTGTTCATTCCACTACCTATACCGTTAAACCTAGACATTTTTATACTTGAAAGAGGTCCTAAAATAAACACCCTAAGGACACTATTTCTCATTCTACACACTTGGGTATTCTTTAGAGCTTTGGAGAAGAAGGAAGAAGTTAGGGTTTTCAACTCAAGAGTAAGGATTGATTGAGGTTCGATTGTTCCTTCGATTCCCAAGTATGTAAGGCTTACCAAAGTGTGAAGTTCCTTTCTTCACATTCCCCTTTACATTATCTTAAGTCAAGATTTGAGAAGTGTTGGAATTTTTGAGAAATTCTAGTATCTTAATTCCAAATATTTGTATTCATTCACGAGGTCCTATTTTATTACATGAGATAATTACTATATTGCATGAGGATTGATATGAGATTTACACATGTACTTCACACTTGATAGTATGAACTCTAAATCATATGATTTTTATGAAATTCTATTCACATCATTGAATATTTGAGTTGATGTAAATTGAGCATTTAGAGTTGAGTAATTTGAGCATGATTGAGTATGAACAACATTTTACATTGAGTAACATGTATTTCTACACATGAATATCTTTCTTGCATTACATAATGAGTAAATTGAGTGAGGATAAATGACCATTGAGTTTGAGCTGAGCTGATTTGTTTGCGTTGATTGAACGAGTTGATGAGAAATTGAGTTGAATTGAGCATTGAGATTTGAACTTTGAGTTAATTCACTGAGTATTGAGGATTGAGTTTATTGATGAGTAGAGTATGATTTAGTCTTGGTAGGAGTATCGAGCACTAAGCGGGGACCGAGTACACTTATGCTTTAACCCACAGAATTACATTGCCAGCGTAGGATAGTCATTACAGCTAGTTTGACGACTCTTGTTCCGCAAGTGGACATTTACCTTGGATCCATGAGAGAGTTTATCACCATTTTCCATGACAAGTTAAAGGCAAGCGTGGCAATGATGTTGATTCGTTGTGCATCACCTAATCAAAGGTGGTGGGATGAGGATGTCGATTAAGAGAAACTCCCAAGCAACATTGATTGAGCATGAGATTTTAAATGAGTTTATTTTACTGAGCCTATGTTTTTAAAAGCATGATTTTACTATAAAACTTGCATATCCTAAGTTGAGTATGATTTGTTGAGTCGAGATGAGTGAGTCGAGCTTTACTTTTCTTGAGCTATTTTCACATACCAGTATATTCCATGTACTGACGTCCATTTGGGCCTGCATCATTATATGATGCAAATACAGGTGGAGGACTTCAGCCCACATATCGTTGAGGTCCATACCAGTATAATCCCAGAGTTGGTGAGCCCTCTCTGCTATCCGGAGGCGCTCTTTTATTCTTATGATTTTAATTGGTATCTTTTCTTTCTTCGATTTTCAAATGTCTATGGTCTGTGATGGCACCATCCTAGACTGATGAGTACACGCTTCATATACATTTGAGTGGAGAATTTTGAGTAGTTTTATGTGTCTAAACTTATTTTCATTTATAAACTATGTTATAATAGAGTTATATTTTCCTTATATGATGGCTTCCTGATTGTGTTATTTCTTGCGCTGTTGAGTACGATATGATGATGAGGCCAAGTGGTTCACTCGAGGGGCTAGCAATAGTCTTTGAATGCCAGTCACGTCAAGATACCCTCCCAGGGCATGACAATAAATGACCTGTAGTCACTATAGGAAAACTCTAACAAGTGAAAAGGAAGCGGTACTAAGAAAATGACCTGGAGGATCATTACGAGATAATTTTGTAATTAGCTATGAAGTTTTTTTAGCAAATAGCTTGATTATTAACTACAAATTTTATGTCGCCGCTATTTAGTACCTCACATATTTTATGACAATTCTTTACCATCACTAAATCACTGGTTAATTAGAGACAATAAGCCACTCATTGGTCATATTATTAGTGACCAAAAATTAATGTCATAACTACATATAAAATTTTCTAGCTAATATAACATTTAACTACAACCCCTAATTTTTTGCTATTATAACATGTTTTTTGGTGACAAAAATTTTTTTATGGCCAAAAATAAATTAATTTTAAGACAAAATATAATTTGTCACACGTTAGGATGTTTTGGTGAAGAAATAATGATAAATCTAAATTCATGGCTACTAAGAGCCAATTTATTTTTTGGTGGAAAGTTTTGGTGGGTTGGGTCTAGATATTTGCCCAGTAGAATATATAAAATTTCTCCTTTAAAACTCCATTGTCTATAATTAGGGGTGGCAAACGAGCGGGTCCAGTCGGATATTAGTTGATCAAATATGAGTTAAGTAAAAATGAAAATAATATCCAATTTGACTCATATTTTAAATGAGAAAAAATAAGTTACCCAATGGATAATATGGATACCCATATTATAGAAAGGATCATGTTAAAACTTAAAAGTTTCAAAAACAAATCCTTTTAGCCTTTTCTCACCCCTTACCCCTCCACCTCGAGCCCCCACCCACCTTGAAGGGTTTCCTACACAAACAAAATGTAAAAGAAAATTCAATTTAAAAAAAATAATTTTTTAACCCTCGACCCCACCAGAACTC
>JAPFFP010000113.1:8187531-8205493 GCA_026153255.1 Solanum medicagineum | reverse complement strand
CCCCAAACTTTCTATTTTAAAACCGATTAAGGACTTCCGAATCTCAACTTAAATGTACACTCTGACCACAATTAAGCATCGAGAACTTACTTCGACCTAATTAATTTACGGGGTCTAACAGATAAATAGCATAAAAACAACACAGTAATTTGTAAAAATAAATGTCCTAAATGCAAGGAGCCTCGTTGAGCCAGAGGTAGGCCTAAGATGACATATAAGTGATTCACTATAACTAAATCAAACCTAAATTTGTTAATTGGAGTTTAGAGTTAGGAAAAAAAAAGTTAATAAACTATTTTATTTATAATAATTGTTACAATTTTGAATTAAAGAATATGAAATCTAAGGGAGAAGGGATAACAAGTGGGGAAAATCCTAAACTTCAAGCCTTTCTCCAGCATAAATTTGGCATCATAAACTTGTAAAATAGAAAGGTAAACTTTTCTAAACTCCATTTTAACACTATCTAAGATTTGAATTTGTTATCGTGATTCACATTGACACATAAGATGCAATATTCCATCTTGGAGGGTGATTGGACCCTCTAGACTTAACAGGGTGGCTACTATTATGTATATTGACCCCATCGGGCCAAACTACCCAAGGCTTATACATGCATGACTTAAAGTTTGTGGGTAGCTCTATCCTAGGTTTCTAAAGAGCGGGTTGGATGGGTGTTCCTATATGAGAAGCATGTGGTCCAACGGTAGTAAGACTATCCGTCATTCACCATGCAAGCGCTTAGTCTCTAAAATTTGGGTTTGAAGAGAAGGCAGGAATAGTGCAAAGGCACGACATAACCTTAAAAAGAAAAAAAAGGACCCCAAGTGGGGTAAGGTATGAACGGCATGAAAGTTTATGAAAGCAGTAACAATTAGCTATTAAGGTAATATTTAAACAACTAATTCAAAGTAGTATATAAAGGGAGGGGAGTTATATTATTGGGGATAAGGGAGGGGATGTTAGACGGAATAAGGGAAGGGATGTTAGAGGTAATGAGAGATAGAAAAAGAAGCAAGTTAGTAATGAAAAAAAAAAAGAATAACAATAAAAGTAAACAAATAAGGTAGGTAAGCAATTAAGGAAAGCAATTAAACCCACGTAAAAAGAGTTAAGTTATGGTTAAAACCTATAATCCCCAGCAGAGTTCGTCATTTTGTCCCGCTCCATTTTTTTCGCAAAAAGATGAGAACCTAGACGACGTCGTGGCAAGGACTCTTTTGGGATTTAAAAAGGAAAGGAAGAAGAGTCGTCACCTAATGATTGGGGTGCATTAGGACATAATTTCTAACCTATTATTAAGTCTAAGTCACCAGAGATTGGGTAAGGGCTCAAAATACCTCAAAAGGAAGATGTTAGGCACCCCTGGAGGTCCACAAAGTGGGTCCTGACCGTATCTCATGTCTATGTGGGAGTTGAAAATAAGGTCTCTTATATTTTACGAAGCTAGATTAATTAGATCTAAGTGGTAGGAATAAAGGAAATTAAACAAATAAATGAGGAAGATAAACAAATAAATAAAACCTAACTACCCCAAATAATTAAAAGCAAACAAGAGAAACAAAAATTAAACTAAGCGATATTATTTTCGCGGATCAGTTTACTCGACATTATAGTCATTTTTATTTTATTAAGAAACGAATCCTAAAGAAAGAAAATTAATGAGTTTAAGGATTAAACTTCACACGAGCAAAATACATAACAATTAGCACTATAAAATATCAATGTTAACAATCTCTTTTTTTTAGTGAACATTCCTAGAAAATTAATCTAAGCGTGATTGAAACGAAATGAATCCTATAAGCATGTTTTCTACAACACACTAAAAAAAAAAAAAGGAGAAAAGTAAAACGAACGAGTAGCACATTAATTCCCCTCCCCCTTAGTCCCCAAATTTTATTATTACAAGAGTATTACAACAAATACATTAATACAAATGAAAATTTAAAAAATATTGTAAATAAAATCTTTAGACATTCAGCTTCTTGTAGATCCAATCCCGTCCCAAAACAAAACTCTTCCCGTGTTTGAACCTGCTAAACAAAGCACAGAAAAAGCAGTGTACGATAAAGACAATATCATAAAATTACTAACTAGTCAAATTTAAATAGCAAATGATAACTGACTAAAGTCTTGAGAGTGATCAATGACGGCCTTCTCTTCCTTTCTGCTTTTGTTTTCCCCAGAGAAACAGAGAGGGCCAAAATATAGAGAGAATGAAGAGTATAATGGTCTGTGTGTTTGTATCAAGAGGTATTTAAGTGAAGAGTAGTTTTCGTGTGTAGAGAGAGTTGTGAAAGTGTATTCAACATGAGCCAAGAATGAAAATGAATTCTTTTTTATAGAGTAATTAGATGATCAAATAATCAAAGGTAAGAGCATAATTTAAAACATAAATCAAGGATACTATTCCTTCAATTAATCTAATCAATTAAAAGTTTGCCATAATAAAGCAAGTACAAATCAGTCCACCTAACAAGGCAAGAAGAATCAATTAGTATACTAAAATCTAACTAAATAACGAGAAGTCATTCTATTTCGAATAACGAACTCGAAATATAATAAACAAGAGAGTAAATCACGCAATTTTTTCCTTAAGGATGACAAAGAGAATCAATCATGTGTCCAATTTACCATAAAAGAATAGATAAAAATCTGCTCAAAATCATGAAGATAAGGAAATCAGCTAACCATTTAATCTTACCATAAATGAGGGAATAAATAATGAATTAGGAGATTCAGTTAAAATATTATTAAAAATACTCAAGTACTAAGATCATTTCCTAGAAATATAACATATCAATATTTGTTATGCCTTGAGTATCCAAATTCCAACACCAGATCCTATACTACCACTCCTATATGCTGCCATATATTGTATTAAGAGTCTCAAATCACCAATATTTAGACAAACTGATCAATAACAAGCCACAAAAGAAAATGGATAGAAAAGTAATCACTTATGAACATGGTAATAGTATATATTTCAAGATGCTTCACTCAATAAAAGGACTAGGTGTTAATTTGACAGAGTGAAAATTACCATGTAAGTTAGCATCCCTAGGAAATTAGTGCGAGAAGAATGTTTTTGATTACTATAATTGACAAACTATAGAGGTGTAACACCCGGTGAAAAGACTTAATTACCCCTAGAATTGAACTTGTGTTTAACATGACTTCCAATGCTCCATTTGTAAATCTATGACTGGATTTGCGATCGGTGCAAAAAACTGAGTGACAAAATAGTCTAGACTTGATTTTTACGCAATCGACTGAAATTATTTTATTCCAAAAAGATTCCAAAATAGTGGGCTTTCCGCACCCCTTCCGCGATGCACCAGGGATGCGGACTTCCACTTATTTTTTTCGTGATTTTGACGTAAACTAGAAATTCACGAATAATAGAGAAAAAGGTTGTGCACTACGAGCACCAGTACAAAATCAGGCTGAAATTTTCTTTTTTATTTGGGAAGGGTAGTTTCGACCTTTCCCACACCCCATAAGCCTAAACTAGTCGGTTTTAACTCTAATATAGGCCCTAAATGCATAGAATGCACTTTAACTCTTTCAAAAACCTCTAAAGAAAACTCAAGCATATATTAAAAATGCAAAGCTAGGGCATTCACGAATTCTTCCCAATTCTTCCAAGAAGTTGATTCTCAGGTATGTAAGGCCTAAGAAAATCTTCATATACTATTTTTGCATTATGAAATTTCTTGTTTTCTCCAAAATATCAAGTTAGTAGTTTACAACAAGATTTCTTTATTTTGAGAAATTTTCTTGTTTATGCTATTTTTGAAGAAAAGTATGACATTTACTAAATTCTTCTGTTGCATTGTAGTCCTGAGTTGAGATGCTACTTTTAAGCATTAGATTAGTCAAACTCGAAAGTTACTACAGAAATCGATGAAGTTGATATCTTACTTTAAACTCCAGAAAAGTGTGTGTGTGTGTATATATATATATATATATATATATATATATATATATATATATATATTATACGTATTTGCTGAATAGAGGAGCAAAAAACCTATGATTTCAGAAAGTGTTTATTTAAGTTTTGAGAAGTATTTAAAGCTTTGTACTTGAAAGATGACAAAGTAATAAAGTTATGTTTTGAGATACTTGTAATAATAGTATTTCGGTTAGAGAAAAATTTAAGACAAGTTGAGAAAAGTTTAACAAAAGTTAAAGCACGTCTAAGTCCCAAAAGAAGAAGGTAATGCCTTGAACAAGAGTATTCTTGAAGTATGAGTGATATAAAAATTATTTTTTGGAAGTAGTATTGAACACTGTTATGAGTGAGAGTAGAATTAATTACTTGAACTCATAAACTATGTAGCCAGCATAGGATAAGATTGTACCAAGATACAACTCCTCACTTGTCACTGAGAAGACACCAGTTTTGGGATGGAACCACTCCCCTAGTTCTTCGTCCCCTACCCCGGCAAAGTACAGGACGGCTCTGGCAGTATGGGACGATGCTGTATCATCAGGAAGCTCATAGTGATGACTGTCGGTTAGAGAAACTCCCCAAGAAGTAAAGATTATTATTCTACATATTGAGATTTAGTATTTCTTTATTAAAATATTTCTTTAATTATGTTGCATAATTAAATGAGTTGAGCCAATTACGGAGCTAAGCTTTTGAGTACCATATTTTATATATATATAGCTATGCTCATTAATGCGCTGACATAAGTGTTCCTTT
The DNA here is from genome assembly GCA_026153255.1 of Solanum medicagineum. NCBI lineage: Eukaryota > Viridiplantae > Streptophyta > Magnoliopsida > Solanales > Solanaceae > Solanum > Solanum medicagineum. Next base: position 8,200,779 of record JAPFFP010000113.1, on the reverse strand, counting down.
TATGTTGAGTTGCACTTTTAACAAGTTTAAGAATATATATGTTTCATATGCATGACCTATTTTTGTTAGTTAAGCTATCTCAAGGTGCAGTTATAAAGTAAGTATTCTATTTTAGTACTTTTTGACCATCTTACATACCGTACATTCCACGTATTGACACCTTTGGCGCTGCATCGTATCATGATGCAGATGCTATGTCTATGTTAGCAGATGCTTAGCAGGACAGTCCCCATCAGCGGTCGGTGAGGCCTCTTTGCATCCAGAGGAGCTCGGGAGTCTTCATTTCTTTTTATTTATTTTTGTTGAGGTACACATGAGCCTACTCGGGCATCTTATTCAGAGTCAACACTTTAGAGTCTTCGTAGACTAGAAAGATATTATATCAAGTTATTTCTTTAAAATTGTTTTGAGTGATTTTGAGTTAAGTTGTATACCTTTCCATTGTATCTATAAGTTCATGAAGTTTGAGACTATTCTAGTTCATTACAGTATTAATGTCTTCCACTGAGTAAGTTAGACAGGCCAAGTGGTTTGCTTGGAACTAAAAATGGTTTTTCAGTGCCGACTACTTCTAGGGTGTAGGCTCGGGGTGTGATAAACTTGGTATCAGAGCACAAAGTTCAAGTGTCCTAGGGTGTCTATGAAGCTATGTCTATGGGAACTTAATTATGGTTGTGAGAGCCCCACTTTTATAAACGAGGGACTATTGACATTTAAGAAAACTTCCCTTCTTCCACACTTTAGATCGTGCAGTAAAGTTACTTTCTCAGAACTTGGTTATTTTCGTGCGGTTCTCAGATTCATTCGACTACCTCTCATAATTAAGGTGATCAGAATAGAAAATTCCAGATCCTTATTGTTGAGCTACCTTTAGATAAAGTATCCAGAAAGCAAAGAGACTACACTAGTCTGGAGATGAGCCAACTGGTGTGCTTGAGTTATCGATCCATAATATTGCACTCTTATTCATATGAATCGTGCGTTGAGTTAGAGCAAGATATGATGTATTTCCAGACTATGTTCCCTAAATCGTGTTGTAGATGTTATTCTTGAGAGAAAAGTTAAGTTATGCCTCTAATGCTTAGTAGTATTCCCTACCCTTGAGAGGAAGTGATGGAAGGCCCTTTTGAACCATGTGACAGAATCTTCCTAGAGTTAGAAAGATGTACGAATCACGAAGATTGAGAATAGTAACTTCTTGAAGCTAGTAGCTAAAAGTCATGTGGTGATTAGTCAAGTTCCTTACAAGTTTCTGTTAAAGAGTAGTAGGTATCGTATAGCTTCTATGATAAGGTATATGAAGAGTCGCTAGTTTGTATAAGATGGTGCACACTCGAATATGAAAGAAGTTGATGTTGAAGTAGCATTATGTTAGTAATGATAAGTATATGTGCTGAATATAAGAACAAAGGGCATAAAGTAGTAGATATAAACTAGGCTTATGATTTTGAAAGGGGAGTCATATGAGAATTATAGAGTTACGAGCTTAGCTAGGTAAGGAGGTGTAATGGATGAGTGGATATTATCTGACTTAAGAAAGGGAGTGTGATTATAGACTATATGTAGATAGACAATAAGCTAAAGAATTACTTCTTATCATGAGATTAGTGATCTAACCTTTCTTGACTTCATCTAGTAGTTTAGAGTTAGTAGAGTATATGAGAAGTGTGAATGTACATGTTTAGTTTAAACCTTAAGCTTGAACGTTAAGTGAGTATCATGAAAAGAGGGGACAACAGGATGAGAGTGACACTATTAGTTTGAGATTTGGTCTAGTTGGCTTGATATAGCATAAGTAAGAGGTTAAGATATTGGTTTGAAAGAGGTGTGTGGTTATGAGTATGGCCAATGTGACCCTTAGATGAAAATAGTGAATTGAGGCTAAGTCATTAGGTAAGAAAAAGGGGCTAAGATGTATATCCAAGGTAGTCTTTAACAGTGAGACACTTTAAGTTTATGAGTTACTAGGTACCTAGATAGTATATTGAGATATCAGTGTGGAGTAGGCTAATGTAGACCTCCTCTACTACCCTTAAGAGTGGAGTCCAAGGAGGATAGCCATAGATAATGAGGAAATCTCTATTGTAGTTCAGGCTTTTTTCAGTCCAATGTAAGTGAACATAGAAGATGAGTATTAGCGGACCAAAAAGGAAGATATTAGATCATGAGTCCTATAAAGCGGATGTTATGCTAGTGAGAGTACCAAGTGATTGAAGTGCCTATAAAGATAGAAGAAGGTTAGAAGTTGGTACATCGGAAGAATGTTTTAGCAGTGGTTTCACATCTTTGAGTAGTAAGTAATAGGAGGATATAGACATTCTGTACATGATGGTGCTCCAATCATCTAGAGGGTTGTACTTATAACATAGTGTAGAGAATTAGTTCACAAACTTAACTTTGACCTAAGGGGGAGATGTTTAGATAATAAGCCAAAGTAGACCTTGAGCTTTTGATAGTGATAAGTTGATCAGAACGGGGCGTCAACGCTTTCCTATCTCATATTCCTTATACTTCATCGTGACGATGCTTTATTCCTATATCATGCAAGGACACCATGCCCATGATTCGGACTCATTCACTCTATGTTGATACATGTTCATGTTCAGCTATTAAAGTGAAAGTGATAACTTCATTCCAATCTAATTTTAACTCATGAACCAATAGTTTTCAGCCTTATGTTATCCAAGGCAAGATTTGAGCTTTCCAGTATATATTGTTCCACAAACTTGTGATGAGCCCCTAATGACATCATATCATGTTACGAATGTCCTCATATCAGATTTCCTAAAGAATCGTGCTTACGATATTATTCTCTAAGCCCTCCTAATAATTCTTTCTTTGGTATTGATAGTGATGATGATAGTTGATGATTTGTGTCAGATGAAAGGGAATGGGTGACGGTTGTGACAGGCTTGTTCCATTTAAGGTTATAAATAGAGATGAGACCTAGTTGTATGTAATAGAAAAGTAAGGGTAGATTGGCATGCATCCTAATAGCAGTAAATGAGATTGTGGGTGTAGAGGTGCTATCATAAGTTTAGCGATCTCTAAGTAATGTTGACCTCTGAGAAGCTATGAAGTGATTAAGTTGATAAGCTCGAAGGTGTAATTGCCGTTAAGTGAGGAATAGATATAGGCCACTAGAGACTTTTGCAATGGATTCTAAGTAGATATGTGGGAATGGTACTCTTTATAAGCAAGCCTCTAGGGAAGTACAACACATAGTCCTTATGGATTCGGCTGGCATGAGTGTGATAATCTTAGGGGTAGCACTTTGTAACTTTGAATTAGGCTTGAACATGATGGGAGCGTGCAATAGACTTAGGTGATGATGGGAGTTGCAAGCTCCTGTTAATGAAGGGTAGAACTTGAGGAAAAGAGCATAGTAGTGAGGAGAATTAGTTTAGTGATCTTGAATGAAAGCCCCGTGAGAGTTAAGAGATGAGTATTGAGGATTGTCTTTTTATGAATACGATTATATCATGAATAGCACCTTGAGGCTTACAAGTAGGCTTGAATGGTAGAGGAGGAGGTGGTAAGACGGAAATTGAGTAAAAGTTATACGCTTAAGTTGATTTAGTTGAGTTTTCCACTCTTGAGTCATTGTTCACCCTTGATATGGAGTATTTGAGTAACTAAGTTCTTGATGCGTATATTCCTAAGTCCAAATAGGGACTATTAAGATCGATGAGGGGTTGAGAGTTTGAGTTATTGAGTATCGCCTCGAGTCTAGAGTTTATTCGTGCTGCATTACCACAACATCCTCATCATTCGAGGATGAATGATCCCAAAGGGGAGATATTGTAACACTCGATGAAATGACTAAATTACACCTAGAATTGACCTTGCACGTAACGCATCTTCCCATGCTCTATTTGCAAATCCGAGATCGAATTTGCGATTAGTGCGAAAAACTCAGTCGAAAAATGGTCTTGACTTGGTTTTTACGCAACCAAGTCAAATTATTTTTTTCCAAAAAGATTCCAAAACAGTGGGCTTTCCATGCCCCTTCCGCGGCACGCTAGGGATGCGGATCCCACTTCTTTGTGCGAAGAATAGAAGAAAAGGTTGTGCACGATGCGCAAGTACAAAATTAGGCTGAAATTTTCTTTTTTATTTGGGATGGATAGTTTCGACCTTTCCCAATACCCCATAAGCCTAAACTAGTCGGTTTTAACTCCAATTTAGGCCCTAAATGCAAAGAATACACTTTCACTGTTTCAAAGACCTCTCAATAAAACTCAAGCGTATATTCAAGATGCAAAGCTAGGGCTTTCAAGAATTCTTCCCAATTCTTCCAGGAAGTTGATTCTCAGGTATGTAAGGCCTACAAAAATCTTCATATATTATTTTTCCATTATGAAATTTCTAGTTTTCTCCAAAATATCATGTTAGTAGTTTACAACAAGATTTTTATTTTGAGCAATTCTCTCGTTTATGCTATTTTTGAAGATTAGTATGAGATTTACTAAATTCTACTGTTGCATTGGAGTCTTGAGTTGAGATGCTACTTTTAAGCGTTAGATTAGTCAAACCCTAAAGTTACTATAGAAATTGATGAAGTTGATATCTTACTTTAAACTCTAAAAAAGTATATATATATATATATATATATATATATTTTATAAGTTTTTGCTGAACAGAGGAGCAAAAAGCCTATGATTTTAGAAAGTTTTGAGCTAAGTTTTGAGAAGTATTTAAAGCTTTGTACTTGAAAGATAGTGGAATAATAAAGTAATGTTTTGAGATACTTGTAATAATAGTATTTTCGGTTAGAGAAAAGTTTAAGACAAGTTGAGAAAAGTTTATGAAAAGTTAAAGCACGTCTAAGTTCCAAGAGAAGAAGGTAATGCCTTGAACAAGAGTATTCTTGAAGTATGAGTTATATAAAAATTATTTTTTGGAAGTAGTATTAAGCACTGATATGAGTGAGAGTGGAATTAATTACTTGAACTCATAAACTATGTAACAGCATAGGATAGGATTGTACCAAGGTACAACTCCTCACTTGTCACTGAGACGGCACTAGTTTTGGGATGGATCCACTCCTAGTTCTTCGTCCCCTACCCCGACAAAGTATGAGACGACTCTGGTAGCATAGCAAGACATTGTATCATCACGAAGCTCATACTGATGGTTGTCGGTTAGAGAAAATCTCCAAGAAGTAAAGATTATTATTCTACATATTGAGATTTAGTATTTCTTCATTAAAGTATTTCTTTATTTATGTTGCATAATTAAATGAGTTGAGCCAATTGCGGAGCTAAGCTGTTGAGTACCATATTTTATATTAGTTATGCTCATTAATTGTCACGCCCCGAGCCTACACCCTAGACGTAACTGGCACTTAGAACCATCGCTAGTCTCGACCGAACCACTTGGCCGGGCTTCATACTCAGCGGAAGACTTAAATAAATGTGGATAGGCTATAAATTTAACAAGCTAAGAGCAATAACTGTCTTCATAACCCGAAATATAAAGGTTCTCCATCCATACTGAAGTAAACATTAACTAACATACTTAACACATAGTCTATATCAGTGCCCTACTATTCATAAGAAATACTGATTGTTGAGAGACTGATTTATGAAAGCCCTGTGAGGCCTCAACCGACAGCTTTGCTTCGTTCTGGGCGGTTTTCAAGCTAGCACCCGCTCGCTCGAAGAAAACCTTTTTAGAGTCTGGTACCAGCCAAGCCCCCTCTCTTTACAGTCAAGTGGCTGAACGCCCCCTCGACTCGGCAACAAGAGTCAGTTATGGGATAGCCTTTTAGTCGGCTTTCTCGTTCTTAAGGACTTTCTGGTCGGTGTGCTTTATAGCGGACCTGCCTTGCTGACAGCTAGGATATTACATATATAGTTGCGCTTGCCTTCACTTAGAAACTCTACACCTCCTATTAGAGTAAGGCATGCTCTCTAAACTAGATTCACTCGTTCTTGTCTCCAGGATCTCCCACTTCCTTCTATTCAAAAGGCGAGCAGCCCTTAAACAAAAAGGCCCAAAACCTATTCTGGATAAAACCTTGGGCAACCTCTACTAAAGTTGTCTGAAAGGACTATCAGGACAGGCCCCAAGTAGCCAGAACTGAAATAAATACTGAAAGAAAACATAAGTAAACTCAAGAGCCTCTGATTGAGAAGAGGCCTCACCAATGACCGGAAGTTGTCTAGTTCTCGATGAAGCGGCTGTTGAGGAACTCGATCACCTGCGTCTGCATCATAAAAAGATGTAGGTCCTAAGGGCGTCAGTATGTGGAATATACGGTATGTAAGATAGCCAAAATTAGTAACTCAGGGTAATATAATATTTCTCAAAAGACATAAACATTACTCAGAATAAGTAACATAATAATAAATACTTTGAAATGCTGAAATTAACATGCTGAAACTTGTATGTAAAACATATCTTCTTAGCTTGGAGAGTTTCTCTAACCTACAACCACCACTATGAGCTTCGTGGTGATACAACATCTTGCCCACGCTGCCAGAGCCGTCCTGTACTTTGTCGGGGTAGGGGACGAAGAACTAGTGGAGTGGATCCATCCCAAAACTGGGTCATTTCAGTGGCTAATGAGGAATGTACCTTGGTACAATCCTATCCTATGCTTGCTACATAGTTTATGAGTTCAAGTAATTAATTCTACTCTCACTCATATCAGTGCTCAATACTACTCCCAAAACACTTTTATATAGTTTATGCGTAAAGACTTGAAATTCTTAAAATTTGATCTCTAGGGGACTTAGCCCAAGTTACTACTCAACTTTCTCAACTGAATTCTTTAACTTTACTGAAAACTAGTATCTTCTCAAGTATTCTCAATGTGTAGGTTACTCAACTAACATGCAAAATAGTTCAAGAAAATGATTATTTAATTTATCGCAAGGCGATAAGCCTTATGGGTGTTCATGAGACCCACATGAAATTTACAAGAAATCCTTCTTAGTTATAAGTCTTGGTTTCAATACTATACTTAACAAGTAAACAATAAAAAATTATCATACTTTATCAGGAATCTGAACATAAAAATTAGAAATTTACTAAACTTCACAGAAATCATATGAATTTAATCTTAACTAGTGCTTGAAACTTCTTGGATGAAAACTAAGTTATGTTTTCTGAAATGTTCTCAAAAATAACTTTAGAGTGTCCCTACATACCTAGGAAAAGAATTCTTGAAGAATTGAAAAGAATTCTTGAGCCCTACTATGATATTGATTTTCTTGTGTGAGTTTTTTGAGAGTGTTTTTGAAAGAATGAACAAGAATTCTATGTGCTTAGGACCTAAATTCGACTTAAAACCGATTATTTTAGGATTATGGGGTCTGGGAAAGGGTGAATCTACCCTTCCCAATTAAAAGAAAAAGACGGTCCGAATTTATACTAGTGCGCATCGCGCACCAGTGTAGGTTTCCTATTTTTTGAAAAATTCAATTTACGTCAAAATTCACAAAAAACCAAGTGGGATTCCACATCCCTGGCACGTCGCGGAAGGGGTGCAGAAAGCCCACTATTTTGGAAATTTTTGGAAAAATTTAATTTGACTCAATCACGGTAAAATTGAGTCGAGACCATTTCCCAACCCAGTTTTTCGCACTGATCGCAAATCTTGTCTCAGATTTGCAAATTGAGCATTGGAAGATGCGTTACGCACATGGTCAATTCTACGGGTATTTTAGTCTTTTTACCGGGTGTTACAATATGTCCCCCTTGTGATCATTCGTTCTTGAACAATAACGATATGAACAAAAGCTAGCTCAAATCACAAGATTTTCGAACTTATCAAACATAAATCCTCCAGATAGTTTATGGAAGTTTACCTTCAAGGTCCTCATTTAGGCCAACGAACAAGTGTGGATACTTGGCCTTCATATCTTCCTCTGCTTCCCATGTAGCCTCCTCAATGAATTGATTCCTCCACACAACCTTCACCGAAGCAACCTCCTTGGTCCTCAATTTATGAATTTGTCGATCTAATATTTGCACCGGAATCTCTTCATATTATAAATTTTCCTTAATTCCAACACTTTCAACCGGGACAACTAGAGAGGGATTTCCCAAGCACTTCTTAAGCATAGAAATATGGAATACCGGATGTATAACACTTAATTATGTTGGTAACTCTAGCTCATAAGCAACGCTACCCACTCTCCTCAGGATCTGGTAAGGCCCAATATATCATGGGCTGAGCTTCCCATTTTTTCCGAATCTCATATCTCCCTTCATTGGAGATAATTCAAGTACACCAAATCGCCTACCTCAAACTCCAAGTCTTTTCTTCTAACATCCATGTAAGACTTTTGTCGGCTCTGTGCTGTCTTGAGCCTCTCCTGGATAACCTTCACTTTTTCCATAGCCTGATGGAGTAGATTAGGTCCTATCAACCCTGCTTTGCAAACCTCAAACCACCCGATGGGTGATCTATACTTTCTCCCGTAAAGGGCCTCATATGGTGCCATCTTTATGCTAGCCTGAATGCTATTACTATAAGAGAACTCAATCAAGGGGAAATGATCATCCCATTTACCTTTAAAGTCTATCCTGCATTCCCTCAACATGTCTTCCAAGGTCTGTATAGTTCGCTCTACTTGCTCGGCTGTCTACGGATGGAAAGTTGTACTAATATTCACCTTCGTACCAAGCCCCTTCTGAAAGGAATTCCAAAACTGTATTATATATTGAGATCCTCTATCTGAAATAATGGATATAGGGACCCTATGCAGCCTAATAATCTCCTTAAGATAAAGTCTAGCATAATCCTCAGTTGTATCAGTCGTCTTGACATATACAAAGTGAGCTGACTTGGTCATTCTATCTACTATGACCTATATAGAATCATGCTGTCTACGGGATTGAGGTAAGCCTGTTACAAAGTCCTTGTTAATCATCTCCCATTTCCATTCTGGAATCTCTATGTTTTGGGCTATACCACAAGGCCTTTCGTGCTCTACCTTAACTTGCTGGCAGTTTGGGCATCTAGAAAAAAACTCTTTAATGTCCTTCTTTGTACCACCCCACCAATAGACTTCTCACAAATCTCTATACATCTTTGTTGCACCAGGGTGGAAAGAGCATATGGAATTATGAGCCTCAGCCAAGATCTTATCTCTAAAGACATCAACACTTGGCACACATAATCTCCCTTGGTATCGCAGGACACCATCTCCCCCTTTTGAGAATACTAATACTTTCTATTTCTGAACATCTTCTTTCAGTTGGAGAAAGATGGGATTCCTGTCTTGTTTTCCTTTCACTTTCACATCCGCTCTTATTCTTCTTTTTCAAGCTTTTCTCGCTTGCTTTCTTTCTCTTTTTGAGTTGTTCCTTATTTTTTAACTCATTTTTTTGTTATTCTCTTCAATCCAAGGCAACTTTTCTTTTCTTTTTCTTACTCGGCTCATAACTTTTTCATTTTTTTCTTTCTTTCCCAACTAAACACCTCATTTTCATTACTTTAACACAATAAAGGGTCACCCTCAACTTAGGCTTTTATCCTGAAAAGAAGCACACAATATCTATACCCCAATTCAGGGCCACTATTTTTAGCCATCCTCAACTCAGGCTTTTAGCCTCAATCAAGGTTCATATGCTCAAGCATAGATCACAGCCAATATCAAAGTATTTCATAAAATAAGGCTAAGCTAGCTAGGTGTCAAGAAAGAATAGGTACAAAAGAAGCTCAAACAATTGGAACAAGGGATTGACTATCACATTTGGTAGGTCATTTAGGCAAAAGTGGACTTCACTAAAAGAACAATGGCCTAAGATCCTTTCCCAATCCAGCCACACCACTAGTCTAATCTTAGAGTAATAAGGCAAGTTCTGAGTCCATACATAATACATGAATAAGGCAAATAAGCTCACACACTCATGGCATCACATACACAATCAAGTATAGACTCACAGGTCATGTTTCAAGCATCAACTTGCCTTCCCCTTATCAGAACAAACATTGCCAAATAATCACATGCATTACTGCAAAAATAACCAAAAATCTCAGAAACAAAAACAATTATAGGGTAGTGAATTTTCAAAATATTCAAAAAGCACTTCAAGATTATATATTTGCCCAAAAGATAGTAACTACTATATAGCTACAAATTATCTACACTACCTAAACATGACAGTTCAACAGAATTAAAAGCATCCACAAGAAAAAAGAAACACAAAAAGAAAACCTTGGGATCAAAAATACAGGGAAGATATGGACTTGAGGTTACTCAAACTTCACCCTAATCCATAACTTTCCTTCACCCCACAAAATAAGATACTTTCTCCTCAAAGTACATATATAAAGAAGGGAAACAAGGGGCATACCTTGGGTCGCCTCCCAGGAAGCGCCTAATTTAGTGTTGTGGTACGACGGGATGCTTTTTTGTACTCATGCTTCTTCAAGGTCCCACTTTTCCACTATCTTATTTTCTTCCATATCACCCATGTACAGTTTAACCCACTGGCATTGACCTTGAAGATTTTACCATCCCTTCTTTCTAACACAGTGTCACCATGACTAAAAGCACGTACCACCCTGAAGGGTCCATCCACTTGGATCTCAGTTACCAAGAAACCATTTTAACTTGGAGTTGTAAAGCAACACCATGTCTCCTAGAGCAAATTTGCAGTTCTAGATTCTGTGATCATGCTGAATTTTCATTTTTTGCTTGTACAAAGCAGAGCTCTCATATGCTCTCAGTCGAAACTTATCAAGTTCATTAATTTATATTAGCCTAGATGTTGTTGCTTCATTCCTTTCTAGTTTTAGCTTCTTTAGTGCCCATAGTGCTTTATGCTCAAGTTCAACTGGTAGGTGACATGCCTTCCTAAATACCAATTGATATGGAAACATTCCAATTGGTTGTTTGAAGGCTGTGCAGTAAGCCCACAAGGCATCATCCAACTTTCGAGACCAGTAAGTGTGATTCACAATCAACAGTCTTGGACAAGATTTGCTTTATTTCTCTATTTGACACTTCCATTTGACCACTTGTTTGTGGATGGTAAGGGGTTTCCACACAATGCTTTACACCATACCTTTCAAGGAGAGCTTTGAACAATCAGTTGCAAAAATGAGAGCCTCCATCACTGATAATTGCTCGAGGTGTGCCAGACCTGGTGAAGATGTTTCTTCAGAGAAATCTAGTGACACTCTTGCCTTTGTTGTTTGGCAAGGCTATGGCCTCTACCCATCTAGAGACATAATCAACAATAAGTAGGATATACTTATTTCCATGAGAGCTAAGAAAGGGTCCCATAAAATCAATACCCCAAACATCAAACAACTCTATCACCAAAATAGGACTAAGAGGAAGTTCTTGCCTTCGTGAGACACCACCCTCGCTTCGGCATCTATCAAAAGACATGACATAATCATGAGCATCTTTATGTATAGATGACCAATAATGTCTACACTGCAATGCCTTATAAGCAATACAGCTTCACTGTGATGGCAACCCACCAACGATGAGTGGCATGCTTCAAGGATGCTCATCATTTCCACCTCTGGAACACATCTATGGATGATCCCATAAGCACATATAAGAAATAAGTATGGCTCATCCCAAAAGAATTTCTTCACATCGTACATGAATTTGCGATGTTAGTGGGTATTCAAGTCAGGAAGCACTATGTCACTCATGAGATAATTAGCATAGTCTTCAAACCAGGGTCTGAGATCATGTGAGGCCACCAATACCCTTTTATTTGGGAAGAAGTCATTGATAGCAAGACCACCATCGAATTTCACCATAGCTTCATCCTCTAATCTTTAAAGGTGGTCGGTTACCTGATTTTCTGAGCCCTTTCTGTCAATCACATCAAAGTTGAATTCTTGCAAAAGGAGTAACGATATGATTAGTATCGATTTTACATCCTTTTTAGCCATCAAATATTTGAGTGTTGCGTGGTCTTTCTGCACTATAACCTTGGCTCCCGACAAGTATGATCAAAATTTTTCAAAGGCAAAACCTAGTGCGAGCAATTCGTGTTCAGTGACTGTATAATTCTTTTGAGCTACATTAAGTGCCTTGCTAGCATAGTAGATAGGATGCAGAATCCTCTCCTTGCGCTGCCCCAGCACCGCATCTAAAGCAACTCCACTTGCATCACACATTAGTTCAAAGGTTTTTGGCCAATTTGGATCTACAAGGATGGGCGCCAAAGTCAACTTTCTCTCCAATTCTTCAAAGGATTGCATGCATGAATAATCGAACATAAATTTGGCATCTTTCTCTAACAACTTGCATAAGGGTTGTGCGAACTTGGAAAAATCCTTTATAAACTAATGGTAGAACCCTGCATGACCCAAGAAACACCTGATACCTTGCACAGAGATTGGTGGTTGTAGCTTCTCAATAACCTCAATCTTTACTTTATCAACCTCAATGCCCTTGCCTGAAATAATGTGACCAAGCACAATGCCTTCCTAGAACATAACGTGACACTTCTCCTAATTCAACATCAAGTGATTCTCAACGCATCTTTGCAACACATCACGCTAATGTAGCAAACACTCCTCGAATGGTTGGCTGACCACACTAATATCATCAATGAACACCTCAATAGTGCTTTCAACCATGTCCAAGAAAATAGATATCATGCATCTTTGGAATGTTGCTGGATCATTACATAACCCAAACAACATTTTCTTAAATGCAAAGGTTCCATATGGGTAGGTAAAAGTTGTCTTCTCTTGATCTTCAGGTACAATGAGAATTTGATTATACCCGGCATATCCAACAAGCAAACAATACCAACCCTTCTCTACAAGCCTGTCAAACATTTGATCCATAAATGGCATAGGGAAATGATCTTTCTCTATGGAAGCATTAAGCTTTGTGTAATCCATGCACACTCTCCACCCGGTGACTAGTGGAATGGGAATCAACTCATTTTTCTGATTCGGCACCACTGTGATACCCTCTTTTTTAGAACACACTGCACCAGACTAACCCATTCATTAGCAGCTATTAGGTAGATTACTCCTGCATCCAACCACTTGATGATTTCTTTCTAAACAACCTCTTACATTGAAGGGTTCAACCATCTCTGATGTTCAATATTGGGCTTATAATCTTTGACTAGTTGAATCTTGTGAGTACATATCCCTGGAGGTATGCCGATGATGTTTGCAATTGTCCAACCACTAGCACTTTTGAATTGTTTGAGAACTGAGACAAGGGCTTCTACTTGTCCTTCACTTAAGTCAGTTGCAATTACGACTGACAATGTATTGCCTTCTCCCGAGTATGCATA
>JAPFFP010000113.1:8165735-8187431 GCA_026153255.1 Solanum medicagineum | reverse complement strand
CCTTTTGGCTTGTTATCACTGTTTATTTGCTTTAAGGCATGTTAAAGGTAGAAACCCCTTATAATATGTATAGAAAGCGCATAGTTACAGGTTGGTTCTCCCGAGCCTTATTGGCAACGGGTGTCAGTCCGCCCTAACGGGACTTTGGGGCGTGACAGAAATCATGCAATTCAAGAGTGAAAACATATGAGAAAACTCAATGTAAATCAACCCACCAACACTTAGTAACACCGTTATGCAAGATACATTGAAACCCCTCATCAAATTCCATAATAAATCATAGATTCATATCTCAAAACATGCTTAAACAGTCAACATTTATGAAACCCGAACTTAGTTTACAATTGACTTTCATAATAAGAGATATGCATAGGTAATTCAACTTGAAAACATGCAATGTACATAAAAGGAAGGTTGGGCACCATAGGTGAAAGGACCCAATGGTTGAAACCCACATACCTCAACTTTGGAGATTTCCTTGAAGAAGATTTAAATAGGAACTTGAAGCTTGAATGAATTCCTTGAGATCCGAAAATAAGTTTGGGACACTTGAATTTGGATGAAATATTTGGCTAAGTGTTAGAGAGGGTTTTGGGAGTGTCTTGAGTGATATAGTGTTGAAAAATGACTGAGTATAGGTGTTTTTACTCGTAGGAAGACCTACACCCAAGGCCCCAAAGCCTTGGGATGAAATCAAAAAAATTGGCAACAAAAATATACTGATCTGTGCCCTGGCTGCGTCGTGCCAGGGGCGTGGATCCTCTCTATTTTTCGTAAACTTTTAAAAATAATTTTTGCTATGGTTGCTCCAAAATTGGGGTTGTACCCATTTCCCACTCAATTTTTCTCCCTAATCACGAATATGAAGTCGAATTTTTGATATCACGCATGAATTTTGAGATATATGAAAATTACGAATATGGGCATTTTCGAGGCACATTTTCTAGCACTTTTTGGAGCATTTCAAGTACATTACACGTACTGACGCATATTCTTTTTCCTAGATGATCTAACCATGTGGGGACTGACGACGACGAGACTATCCTGTATATTCGTGGCTAGAGTTGGGCATCATTTTGGAGATTGTTGGTAAGTTCTCATGCTTCTAGGAAAAGTCGTATTCATGCTATGTTTTGTTATGATGAGACTTATGGTTTTACTATATTTTAAGGGTGAGCAAGTAGCACATTCAAGATCCCACCAAGATCTATGATGCAGAGGCATGCATGGATGAATTGATATAATTCCTTTTAATGGGTAACTATGGATTCTTATGTTTCTGCTTGTTTACTCTCTTTTATTGCTTATTTACTTTATGTATTCTTATGATATGAATAAGAAGCTTGGATGGGGGCGCCTTTGAGTTCCCCATTCGCCGTGTCACGACTAGGCACTAGATTCGGATCAGGACAATCTCCTAACGTATAAAGCCTCAAAAAGGGTCATTTGGATGGTAGCATAATAATTATTGTTATATGCAAAGTCAATCAACGGTAGATGATCATCCCAATTCCCTTTGAAATCAAGTACGCATGCCTCAACATATTTTCTAAGATTTGAATTTTTCTTTTAGCTTGTTCATTGATTTGAACATAACTAGTTACCCTTAGCTTAACCTTCGTAGCAAGGCCCTTTTGAAAAAACTTCCAAAAATACAAGGTGAATTGAGTACCATGATTTGAAATAATTGACCATGGACACCACCCGAAGCTTTACCAACATCGTATATACATTCTCACATAATTTTTAGCAGCATAAGAAGTCTTAACTGGTAGAAAATGAGCTAATATGGTCATTTTATCTCTTGCAATTCAAATTGAATCATATTGTCCACAATGACGAGGCAATCCCATTACAAACTCCAAATTCACATCCTCCCACTTCCAAGTAGGTATTTCAATGTCTTAGGTTAGGCCTCCCCGTCTTTGATATTCTACTTTTACTTGTTGGCAATTTGAATATTCCCTACAAACTTTGCTATTTCCTTCTTTATTCCATTCTACCAATACACTTTCCTCAAATCTCTATACATTTTTCTCAAATCTCTGTACATTTGTAGATCCTGAATGAATAGAATGCCGAGAATTATAGGCTTCACTCAATATCATATATCTAAGGCCATCCACATTTGAAACACATAGACGACTTTGATAATGTAATAGCACATCCTCCCTTTAGGAGAAATACTCAATCTTCTTTTCGACAAACCAACTTCTTTAACTCAACTAAAATCGAATTCATGTCGTGCTTTGCCTTCATCTCCACCACTGGAGAGGATTCTGAACCATTTTGGTCAAGTACACCACCCTTATTAAAATCAACCGATCGAACACCTAAACGAGCTAACTTATGCACATCTTTAAACAACTCTTTCCTATCACCCTTAGCATCAGCAATACTATTCATGGACATTCGACTTAAAGCATCAGCAACCACATTCCATTAGCCAAATGGTACAACACACTCATGTCGTAGTCCTTTAATAGTTCAACTTATCTTATTTGCAAAGGTTCAAGATCTCAAAACCAACCCTTGAGATTTGTCCAGACCCCATACACATAAACCATGTGCTAATCATACTACATTCGACGTTCCAGACTCAATGGAATCATCTGAAATCAAATTGGAGATCTCCTTGACCCAGAATCCCATTAGTCGTAACTAGAACAACTTAGGGCCCTAAAAAATACCAGAACTCTCTCTAAACATTCAAAAAATAATACTAAAGCTCATTCTACTGTTAAAAATCATCTTCTGAATCTAACAAAATCAACAAAAATTCCAATTCAAGCATTCGAACTCAAAACGTTGACTAAAGTCAAACCCTTATTATATTTAACTCATTCCCATCTTAAGA
Source organism: Solanum medicagineum (assembly GCA_026153255.1). Classification (NCBI taxonomy): domain Eukaryota; kingdom Viridiplantae; phylum Streptophyta; class Magnoliopsida; order Solanales; family Solanaceae; genus Solanum; species Solanum medicagineum. Next base: position 8,184,574 of record JAPFFP010000113.1, on the reverse strand, counting down.
CTTCAAATCCACACAACTTCAAATTAAAAAATGACTCCTCTCCTACCCCAACCTCCTCATTCTAGAGCTGATTTGTCATAGGATCATAACTTGATGAAACATCCATAAAACCTTGTGAAATGATCATAAAGAGCCCCGAGATGGTTACCTTAGCAAACCAAGTATAAGCTTGAAGAACCACCAAGAACTAACAAATTATATCATCCAACACTAGCTGCAAACGCAGCTTGTAAAAGGAAACAAATGATTGTAATATATCGTTATTGCATTCTAAGCACAAGGGCAAACTCTAATGATAGAAATAGCAAGCGCACCTTAATCAGAAAAAAATTGCATCGGAACCCTCTCTGATTCTTACTCTCTATTTAAGAACTAAAGTGAGTTGTTTATATGTCTTAAAACATCGAGATGTTGCCTTATACTATTTTTTGACTCAACCTAATTTGCCATGCAGTTTCAACCCAGACAATCCACAATTAAACAATCGTAACTCTTTACCCCGATGTCGATTTAACACGAAGCTTTGTGCTTGCAAATAGGCTCATGGTGCTTTGATTTGGTAAGTTGTGGCCTTCTTTAACTCTTTATACATTGAGAAAAAAGATCCAAGATACTTGACCTTAATATCAAAAAAATTATTAAAAATACACATAATAACTTTTGTAGACTTTTATCTTATGCATAATATACACTCTTAGTTTTATTTCAACGGTACGAGTTGATTTAAACCTTCCAAACGCATGGGGTGATACACAATACAAACCTTAAGCCGAACTATTTTTTAAGAAATTCCTTTGACCCAAAACTATAGCTTAGTTGATAATACCATCCATTTGCTATCTTATTCTTCCAACGTGCTATACCAAGTCATATTACACCAACTACGCCATGCTACGTATATTATCCAAGGAAACAAAAACATGGGGGTCTCAAACATACAATAATGTACAAGATATTTTACCATAATAGTCATCCATTATAAAACACCGAAAATTGGAGGAAGACAAAAAATTCCCTATGCATAGACAAATATCGGAAGCCAACCGCTAGAAAATGCAACCATTTTCCATTTCTTTCAAATTGCTAAACTAGACTTCCGTAATCCTAACTCAGTTGTGATGTATCTTAGCAATTGTTGCACCAACGTTCTCACTCTAGCTTCCCTGTAAATAATGAATTACCTCATATTAGATACCTACTTAATTAGGAAAAAACAAACGGTATGGAATAAACAGTGTTACAATAGCTCCTTTGAACCAAGACACAAGAACTTAAATTTAAACCACTTTAACCACATTCTCTTGTCATTTGCTTACCTTGATATGACAAGTTCACAGAAGGTTGGGAAAAGAACAAGCAAATGTGCACGCCTAGCTTGATTGTCTTTTGCAAGGCATTGTTTCAAGTGAGGATGTAAAGGAAGTTGGGAAACAGTGTCTGAATGAATTTCAAGATGTGCAAGCTCTTGGAGGGTAAAGATAACTTCTTCCACACGTGCTGCTGGCAATGGATTTTCTCCTGACATAGTTGTATGATTTGAGAAATAACCAGAAGGAAACAAGAATAACAAAAAGAGAATCATTTGAAATCCCTTTCAACAGAAATAGATCACCCACCTAATTTGCTCTCATCCATCAAGTACCTTTCCAGAATGAATTCACATCTGCTTACTACTATTTTTATTGACATGTTGCTTACTTCACATCTAGTTGCATTCCATTCATCAGTTCCTTGACTGAAATCAAGTGAAATGACAATCACCACAAACATTATGAAGTACTACAAGTGAAAATAGGAAAAATTATGGGAGTACTATATCCACCTGCATAGAAGAAACAGCTTTTGCAAACAGGTCAATGAGAACCTGCTACAATGTGAAGGCATCAGCTCAACAGTCTCAAGTGGCAAGGAACATGTACGTGATGCACAACGATCTAGAGTGGTGATTAGACGTTCCAGAATCTGCAATAACATGATCATCAGCATTATACTTGATCTCAAAGTTTACTTCTTCAATGCATGACAAAATATATGATTGCAAACATACATACATACATACAACTTCAAGTAGCTAATAAGCAATAGTCTGAGCTGTAAAAAATGGATAAACAAAATATTTTATCTTCTGCTGAACTTCTCAAACCACCAACCTGTGTTATTAAATAGCTGATTTCCATATTTATGCAGAAGGCCAGAAATAATTCCTATAATCTCAAATCTTATTGGTCAGAGCTGTCACCTGAAATGCATATGTTCTTTTTCTATAGGCCTATGTTCAAGAATCCAGTAATGTGACGGCAACTATTAATTGTTAAATTGTTTACACAAACAAGGGTCCTAAAAAGGTGGTGGTTTGCTATTTGTTGGACTTGGTATTTAGAAAACCAAAGAGAAATTGGGGATACTTGAAAGAACTTTATTGGCTAATTCCTCGTGGCACGCAATAGATTGAGAGAAACCCATAAAAGATGCAATTTATTTATTTTTCAGAGAAGAGTGGACATGAAAAATCTACACCTTTGGAACTTCTGAAACACACAAGGACATCTTGCGTACACAAGTGCCAAAAATGGACTTCGTTCATCAAAATGGGAAGTTCCAAGTGTCCCAAAATGGAGTGTTTTGGACACTGTTCATTAACATGGGAGGTACCAAAGTGGCCCAAAATGAAGTGCTCTCTTTTATCGAGAAAGGAGCAGCTTTGTATTCACACCAAAAATTCATCATTCAAAAAATAAATGAATTGGAAACTTATATCCCAGAGAATGGTGGGCACACCCCCAAAAACGCATTCTTTACAATTTTCCAATGAAGTCAACAGAATCTACTGTCTCCCCTACCAAATCTTGATGAACAGTTATTGAAAAGTTACTAAATATGTGCAGCTGTAAAGTTGAAGAACTAGAGTATCAATATATAAAAAGATTTAGGTTAGACAGTTACTTCAAGAGGTGCATCAATCTGTGATTTGAGAATTTTGTCTCCTAGAATATCCAAGAGATTAATCTCAAGAGATTCATCAGCACTGTCCGCCATCACTGAAAGTGCACGACCACAGTAGCCCATTAGAAATATCTCAAAAATGTCAGCAACTTCTTTCCAGATACGCATTCTTGCAGGTATGGTAATAGTCGACTCATGCCCTGCATTCTCAGACAGTTTGCTGATATCATCAAGCAGAATGCAACTGAAACCTTCAACTGCTAGTCTCCAAAGTGAGCCATCAGGATTGTCTCTTCTTGTTATCATACATCTGCCAAAGAAACGCAGAACTCAGTTTATAAGAAGCTCTGAATTCTTTAAGCATATTAATTTCCTTGAAAGATGACCACAATCAATAAAAGGAGTATAAGCAAGCACTTCCAATTGTGATCCATACAGAATTACTTGTGTATCATTGACATGTGAGCCAAAATAAAACAAAACAAAAATACAATAGAAGCCTACAAATTCAGCAAGAGACAAGAAAGGAATATGCCAAAAGTAGATCATTTCTTATATTTATCATAATGTAATGACAACCTTTCTAGGTCCTTTCATATGATTAACTGAAGAGAACATGAGAATGGTATTATAAGCTCCCTTTCTCCCCCAACTTCATAACAAGATTGGGTTAGACGCTTTTCTTAAACTGCATAACAAGGTTGCAATACCTTGCATCTTCCAGCCAACTCTTAAAGATGGTTCCCCTCTGTCAAAAGAATATACTTCCGCGTGGTATTTTTATATCAAACACTATTAACAGCTTTTAGTGATGGTGGGAAAAGGTACAAGAGGATCCATCATTCATGATCAGATTTTAATGATAAGCGGGAAAAGAAACTATCTTCCATACATGATCAACTCTCACCTTCCCAACGATTGAATAATTTCAGGAAAAATCTTGTACTTCTGTGCAGGTGGAACCTGCAAAAAAAGATCCACTATCACAGGGACAAGTTTTTCCGCAAAAAGATGATTTGGGACCATCACTGTAGTTGAGTCAGGATTCCTAGGTGAAGCTTCTAGTTCCCCTTGGGATTCTGAAGCAATTCCATTATTGATCTTAGCATTATCTTTGTTCCCTGGGCCATAATATCAAACAAAATAAGTTTTGTTTAAGAAAATTAAAACAGCTGAAAGATTCTTGATTCCAAAGAAGTTTACTCTCACTGATCTCGTGGTTGCTCTCATCTTCAATGCTTCCCATACAGGAAACAGAGCTGGGAAGATACAACAGTAATTTTGTAAGCAGCGGTGACCACATGGAAGAAAGATGCTCTGCAGGACGCAGTTGCGGAAGTATTTCCAGTGCAGTACGTTGCACAGGTGAAACATGACCCTAGAGAAAGAGGTATGTCATTGCAGACAAATTTAAAATCACAAGCAAACAGATAAGCGGCAAATTTGTTGCATCATCCAGCTGAGCACCTCAACATTTTTCCGTCTTCAATGTTTTAGAAATATATCAAGAGTTGGAGAACCCTAAAACAGAATGGACATGAATACAGCAGAATGGTTATAGGGAATTCATATAACTGACTCCAACTAGTTTGGTATTGAGAGCTTGAGAAATGATTGATTGAATGTTCTAGTAATGATACAGAAAATCGATTGAACGTTCTAGTAATGATACAGAACTTTAATTGGAATCCAAACTCAAATAAAACACAAGATAAATAAGATATCTGGATCTTGTGGCAAACTTGATAATTAGCTAAAACTTGGACAGCTGCCAGATGAATGATTATGAACCTTGTGAGGAGTACAACTCCATAATATAATCACAATAATTGTGGGTGAACAGACTAGCCAAATGAGTTTACTAGAAGGTGCAGTTTTTTCTGACTTTGCTGCTTCTGATAAACAAGTAAAGATGGCCCTTCATACAATTAATGACAAGGGAAACTGTAGCCTATAGGGTTCTTGTTGAACTCATATTGTATCAAGTATTCTCCCCTTCTAGTCATAAAAATTTATTTTAAAACAAAAAAAATAAAATAAAAAAATTAAAAAAAAAAAAGAGAGACACTTGGATCTACTCATGTATATACTCAACATTGAAGAAAACCCACACAATCTTCACATGTTCATATGATATTAAAATGTCCAGATGTTCTAAGGGTTTACACATCCTTATTAAATATTGGTATAACCCAACCCTCATTTTGCCCATTTGCATTCTAAGTTACATTTTAAGCATGCACATATGTTGATACGGTCATTGGTGACTTGTAGGTTTGGTTTGGTTTGAGACTCGAGGGGATTGGACATGTTTCAAAAAAGATTGAAATTGAAAAATGCAGCTGGTGTACTATTTGGTGTTCTGGTGCAATCTCATGTTCATGGAGGAACTGTCGTGATTGCAGGAAAGGATGTCTGGGGAAGGGTCACATTTGTGGTGGCTTATGTTGCATTTGCCGAGGAATCTCTCACCTGGGACAGTTGACCTTCATTGTGATGGTGAGGTCAATGCCGAGATGGCAAGTTTTATAACTAATGCTTATATTAGTTGTACACCGTATTGTGTAGTAAGATGTGTATTACTAATACCATGTATTTCTAGGTATTAGCAATGCAGGGAATTTAATGCATGTATTAGCATGGTTAAAGACCCAATTGTCCCCCAAAACCTTTTTCAAATCTTCTCCGCCATATTGTGTTGAAAGTATCTTTGTAAATAAATGTACTTTTTAAAAATATACAATGCATTATATACCAAACCATACAATGCATCAGAAATATCTCAAAATTAATGCAAGCATTACTAATATACTCTATTTAGCATTATTGTTATATAGGGGTGGCAAAATTAAATCCAACCTTCCCAACCTGTTGAAGTTTGGGCTGGTTAATATATTAGTTCAAGTCATCTCAATCCAACCTATTTCAACCCATTTAAAGTTGGGTTGATATGCAACCCGAATTGACTCAAGAAATCTAGTCAAAATATTTTTAAAACACCTTTTTTTAATTTGATATATTTTATATAGCCATAATAAAGAAAAATGTAATTTAATTCAGTACTAAAATATTAAAAAAGAACAAATAAAATAAGTAAAACTCAGTAAAAGTTGGGTCAGGCTGGGTCAAGTTGGGTCTTGACCCACTCTCTAACCTATTACTCAACCCGTTTTGACCCAACTCATTTTAATCCAAGCAAATTCGAGTTCGGGTTGGGTCTGGACCAGTTTGTTGTCTTGGCCCATTATAACCCACTCAAATTTGACCCAAGCCGCCCAATTGCCATCCATATTGTTATACACCCAACCAAACAAATCCCTTAGGGTATGTTTAGTAGAAGGTATTAGGAGTAAGAATCCATGGATTATTTATGGTATTGGAAAATACTATGTTTGGTAGGATTTTTGGACCCATGTATAACTAATCCATGGATTAGATAATACAACATACATCGTATTAACTAATACCTCCTATTTGGTGTATTAGCTAATACCATGGGATTAATTATACAAAGACAAAAATATCCCTCAAATTCTTTTTAATTTTTTTTTATTTTTTATTTGTAGTTTTGTACTAAATTTTTTTAAATAAATTAGCTTACAAATTTTATTTATTTGCGGGTTCATATTTTTATAATATAAAAATAAATAAATTTACCATGTCAAAAATTTTTACATTTTATTTATTTGTGATTTCATATTTACATAATAGACAAAAAAAAATTGCCATGTCATTCTTTTTTTATATAATTAATTTAGTTGAGTGTTTTATCGATACAAAACAAAATCCAATGATATTAGATATATTCTCAAAGTTTGTAAGATATAAACACTATATTAAAACTACAACTTCCAACTTTTTATGTGTAAATATAGATTATTTATTTTACAATTGTTTACCATCTTTTCAAGATAGTTATTAAATTAAAAATTAGCATTTTATTAGTGATGAATGTATTAACATCACAATTATTTCTTCTCAAATAATTCAAGTGAGAAAATAGCAAACATGACGACAAAATTATTGTTCTCTTAACTAGTTAGAAGCCACAAAAAAATAATCTACTTTGATCTAATTACACGAAATAGAAAATTGCAAAATAATTCAAGAATATAATTGGAAAGAATTTTTTTGTAGAGTTCTAAACCAAGTATAAGATTAGATGGGAAGCAATGAACCAAACACTTGATAACTGCATCACTAATCCCTGCATTACTTATTTTTGTACCAAAAGACCCCTTAGTGTCTTACCCACATGGTGTCCTACCTAGACTGAAGCACAGCTTAAGCATGAGGATGTGCCTTCCCTAAGCTTTTTCGAGCTTCTGCGCTTAAGTGCTGCTTAAATGAGTCTTTGACTTCACTGATGGATTCATGTCTGAGTTATTTCAGCTTCGGACATGTGGAATTGGATCATCCCTCATGAGTCGCTAGTCTAGGTGAATCCCAGGACAGTGCGCACACGTTATTGAGCATGTTGATTATTGTGAAAAGTTGTGATCTTTATGATGCATATTGTCATATGCTTCGTTATTGTATATGCTGGACTATATGTATATTGTCATGTGATTTATTATGTTTATTATTGTTGAGTATTATATATGTACAGGTTATTGATAAAAAAACTACTTTCACATCACGACTCTCACAATTAACTTGTTGGGAGCCAATGATACTTATTGAGAACTCCCGCCCTCACTCCTCCTTTTCTTTCCCTGCATTTATTGCAGATACAAATTCAAGCACTAGAGAGCATCGGAAGTTGATTGTTAGTAGGAAAAGCGGATTTCAGCAATGAGCCAACCATTTAGTTGTCTTTTTTCTTGGAGCTTTCTTCAATATTTTGTCTATTTCCATTTCACACATTGTCATGTACTTGTAAATGCTAAGATGTTCATAAGTTGGGGTAGGTCTGGATCTATTTCAGATTCAACGTTTTATTTCGATACTGTTACCAGATTAGCTATGATATCGTCTTTATGTTGGACTTATATTCAGTTCTAGAGTGTTTTTGCTACTGTTTATCTTGTCAATGAGGAGGTTGTTGGAGGGTTCTGTTCACAAGGCCTGGGGATTTTGGGGCATGACAATTATATCACATGAAATGCAAGCACTCACATATTCAACTTCAAAGTTACTATTGTCGACCTTGGCTTGTTTAATCCCAGAATCTACAACTGACAGCAGCTTTAGGTACGTGCCATTATCAAACATCCCCTGTGCTTGAACATACAATTCACCTGCCGGTAAAAGGTACTCATTGAAAATTACAGATAGACTACAAAAATGTCACAGTTATGTGATATGGATGATCCTATCTGCTTGATCAGACTGATACCAACAGTCGGCCACTACAAAAAAATTGCATGAATATAAAAGTTTTAACCTCATGAGCTCAAACATAAGCCAGGTTTTCCCAACCTAGAGATTCAAAGGACAAGGAAATTGCTGTATGGGGAACTTTAAGAAAAAATAGGACATGGGACAAAAATAATTGTCTGCCTTTTTTGGTCTCTTTAGCCTGGGAATGAAAGGATGCACTATAATATTAACAGTATTTCTCTTATACAATTTTAAGCGTCATACACACTGTTTCTCAGCAGCTAACTTCGTTTGATCTTAAAACTCATGGTTCTCAAATTCACTGCAGCGACTGAGAACTTACCTAATATAAATTGTACTCAAATCCTAGTTACGAGAAAAGTTGAAATTCCAATTTAGTTCATTTTAGACCCTAAAAAAGCCTAATCCAGATGTAGTTCACTCCAAGTCAAACTCGATTGGTCCTATAAAAGTCTACTATGACATTTATTGATTTTTCGGAAAAGGGTCAAAAATAACCTCGAATAATTTGAAATAGCTCACATTTACCCTCCGGCTGTTTTTGGTATAAAATTACCCCTCCTGTCTATTTTTTGGACCACAAATGTCCTACAAACTAATGAATGTCTACATAAGTCATTTATCGCTGACATAGCAGTCCATCGTAGCAAAAAAAGAGGAGAAATTGCCCTCGAACTATCTGAAATAGTTCAATGTTACCATACGTTTGCTTTTGATGTCAAAAATACGCTTATCTTCTAATTTTTGGTGCATTTACCTTTGGTGGGTTAAATAGCATTATTTTTCTTGAATGCTACAGTTATTTTTAAAAAAAAAACATTATAGGTTCAACAAATTTTTTCTGAGTTCAATTGAATCCAAGTATTAGGATAAGAAAGAATTATTTAAAATTAAGATATACTTTTAAAATATCATAAATTAAGTTCGAGTTTAAAATTATCCCAAATTTTGTGAAACAAACTTTTAGCATGCAAATAAAATAAAATTGTTTGCACGTTGCTAAACAAAGGACCCCTAAGTTAAGTTGCATACAGTAGAAGACGACACTTAAAATTATTTTAAGTCAAAATATGTCACATAAATTAAAATAGAGAGTACACTAATCATATGAAGAAACCAACAAATTTAATAGTTTAATTTTGTATTTTCTAGTAGTACAAGAACATATTTGGTAGTATACTATAACAATATTAAAGTAATTTTTCTGTTACAAACTAATAACAAAAAGTGTCTTTATTATATTAGTTTTAATAGTTTAATAACTTTTTTATTCCTTTTTTTTAAATAGACTCTATAAATTGAATAGGCTAAAAAAAATCAATGTCTCTCTAGTTTAATTTATGCGACATATTTTAACTTAACAAAAATCTTAAAGTGAAGTCTTCTACCTTATGCAACTTGACTTAGGGGCTCATTGTTTAGCAACTTGCAAACAATCTTATTTTATTTGCATGTCAAAAGTTTGTTTCACAAAATTTGGAATAATTTTAAACTCGAGCTTCAGTTGTGATGGTTTTAAAATGTACCTAAATTTTAAACAATTTTCTCCTTTCCAAATACTTGGACTCATTTGAACTTGAAAAGTTAGTTAAACCTATAATTTTTATAAAAAAATTCTAGCATAGGCATAAAAAAATAATTCTATTAAGCCCACCAAAAGAAAATGATTCCATTAAATGCACCGAAACTAGAAGAGAAGGGTACTTTTGACACCAAAAGCAAGTGGAGGGAAAAATTGAGCTATTCTTGATAGTTTGAGGGAAATTTTGCCCCTTTTTTCCATGCTGGACTGCCATGTCAGCGATAAATGGCTTAGGTGGACATCCATTAGTTTGAAGGGCATTTTGTGGTCCAAAAAATAGACGGAAAGAATATTTTTGATACCAAATACAAACGGAGGGCAAATGTGAGTTATTTCAAATACTTCAAGGGTATTTTAGACCCTTCTCTGTTGATTTAATATACAAATGCATATAATGTCCATATCATTTACAAAATAAAACAGAAGTATAACTATTTATGACTATCGACATCCAAGTATTTTTAAAATTAATGGAGTAATAAATTTTCCAAATAGAGATCATAAAAAATCCTGTTAACATCCAAGTTGATTGAACACAACACTAATTGCAAACTGGATTCAACTATTCCAGATAAACTTCTATTAAGATTTCATAGAAGGACCAGATCAAATTCTAATCTGACCTTCATACTCTCAAATGGACCCTTGTTGAGTAATGTCAATTATTACACATAAATAGACTTACCAAGACTCTGTAATATCTCCTGCTTCAACTTATATGCCATATTCCCATTGTAGTTTGGCGACTTGTGCAGCACAAGCTCATAGACATCAAGCACCGAAGTAAGATAAGACATGGGCAAATTTCCCTGCTTCATACGGGATTTATTCAATGTAAAGAAGTTAAACCTATAAGTATCTAGTAATACTCATCAAACTGATAACTTCCATAGCCTTCTTTCTATTTGTGTTTAGAAATATTGTTTGAACAAATAGTGAATCACATGATTACCTTTGGGGAATGAGAAACTATGGTGGACTGTAAACAATTCACAGCTGCAAGAGCAACTTCTTTACTACCATTAAATATGCTGTTTCGTACAAAGAGAAGCAAAGTCTCCCATCCTGCATAAACACAGAATTCTTCTACGATCACTGAAAATGTCGTCAGCAGGTAAAGACAATATGAATAATAAATCAAAAGGATTGTGCACATTACCAGACTGGAAATTGTCTAAGCTTCTTAAGAAAGGGAAAAAAGAGCGCAGAATTCGAGCTATGCCCCCAAGAACAAGCACAAGTGTCTCATCCCATTGTTTCTGAGCTGTGTTACGACTGCAGAGCCAATTAATTCACTTAACAGATATTCAAAATAAATACAAATAGAAAAATACACTGAAGCCAATGATCATTCCAAAATTTGCATACCTATGGTGTATAAGCATATGAACTGCTTTCCCTCCACGTGTCCCTAGTTCTTTTCCTTGCCATTCTGTCTTTGAAGACGTTGCAGCCTAAGCAAAATATATCTGATTGGTCAAGAAAAGCCCCAGTAAAGTCCCTAAAATAGATTGGAGCCGTTTCAACCTACCATGTGAGAAGAGCGATCTAGTGTAGGGAAAATATAATTCCATAGACAATCCTCCCACATGCTCTTTGAAAGCTTTTGCCCATGGCTGCCAAGAATTTGAAAAAGTGTCCGAACAGCAGAGTTCCTAACCTAAAGAGTAGATTAGGTCAAACACATAATGATGTCCTCTACTTACAAAACCATCAAAAGACCACACAATTTTCATCATGGTTTGGAGTAGCTTCAGCTCCCATCTACTTAAGAAGTTAACAACTATGATATTATAATCTAACTTTAACATGGTCACAGGCTAAGTTGCTTGGACTCTCCAAAAATGTTCCCACCCATATCAGATCCTCCAAAAATGAACTACTTTTGATGGATCCAACACACACCTGGTAACATTTTTGAAGAGTCCAAGTCACAAGAGTCGAAAAAACCCCTCAATTAGCTGCATTAAAACCTAAAAACAGTTGCACGCTAGCATCTTTCCTTAGCATTCTTAGAGACGTCACACAGCTTTTAGTAAGAAATGGCTGATGGGGCCAAAAGAGAACACATGCGAAGATTGTGTACCATAGTTTACTTCAGTGTACTCTTATTCTTGATACTAAAATAACAGCTACTACTATTATTGAGCCTCAATCCAAGTTAGTCACCAATATATGAATCCTCACTACCCATAGCTCTCCATGTAGACCCATCTCATTCGAATAATCAATAAATTAGGTTCCTTAACTCAAAACATTCTCTAAGTTACATTAAAAAAACCAACAAGATATTCCAAGAGCCTAGTAAATATTAAAATAATGTTAGTGTGCCAACAAGACAAAGCCTTAGTCTCACCTGGTTGGTATCGCCTATGAGGATTTATTAGCTTCCAGTGTGTGGTTCTTTTTTTGGGGTTCTAGGTTTGCATGGATTTTCAAAGTTACATACAAAAACCCAACAAGATGAACATACTCCTAGGCCCTAGTAACTATTGATTCAATGCTAGTGGCAACAAGAATAAGCCTTTGTATCACTTAATTGGTATTGAATTATTTGCTTCCATTGTGTGTATTTTTTGGTCTATGTTTGCACGGGTTCCAACAGATCTATACATTTCAAGACAACTCTCTTTCATGTAACTTTTAGGTCTAGCCGATCCTCTTTCAAAATCTTCATGGTTTCACTTCTAAGGACCATAGTGCTTCTGGAGGTCTACATAGGACATGACCATACCATCACAACCGACGCCCTTTCATTTTATCCTTTTTGTGCTATATGAATCCATTGTTTAATGTGATCATTTCTTTGTGTAAATACAGGACTGCACATCTCATTTAACATTTGCATTTCTGTGATACTCATACTGTAGATAAGTTGTGTGAGAAATATTGGAGAAAAATATTATTGAATTGTTGTTTTTACATTATTACATTGAGACCCTGTTTATAAATACTATATTAGACTCCTTTTCCAACTAGCATACTATAATACAATCTTTTCCAAGTAGGATTCTATATACTATTCTTATTCCTATTCTAAGTAGGATTGTAGATATTATTCTTGTTCCTATTCCTATTCTAACACACCCCCTCAAGCTAGTGGATACAAGTCATATGTACCTAGCTTGTTACAAATGAAATTAATACGACGACCGATGAAGAGCTTGGTAATATATCTCCAAGTTGATCACTCGATTTCACAAAATTGACAATCAATCTCAATATGTTTATTCTTGTGAAATAATGAATTTGATGCATAATACCAGTCAATCTCAATGTACTTGGTCGTCTCATGAAATACTGGATTTGATGTATACTATCGATAAAACAACAGAGTAATACATTCTTGAAGTGCAGTGTTGATCTTCACAAACCAAGCTCAGAAGATTATTTCATACCATAGAGTGACTTACACAATCAATATACGAGGCTACCGAACTTTTCCTGAGCAACAAATTAGGTGGTTGTTCCATATAGATTTCTTTCTTGAGATCAGCATGAAGAAAAGCATTCTTAATGTTCAATTGATTGAAAGGTCAATGAAGAATGACAATATGGATCATCTCGAGAATTTCTCCAAGAAAGTCATTATAAAAATAGTCAGAACTTGCTCCTGCGCCGAAATACTAAATTTGATGGCTGAAAGTGGTCATAAATTGAGAAATAAAATTATATAGATAAGGTCGAAATGATGACACTACCCTACAAAGAAAGAGAATTATATGGGTAGAGTCGAAATGATGGCACAACCCTACTAAAATGTAAAAAATTATATGGGTAGGGTCAGAAAGATGGCATGAACCTACGCAAATTAGATCTAATGAGTCACCAAAAAGAAGCATGGAACTACGCAAATCAAATCTGAGTCAACAAAAAAACACACAGTGCTATGCAACTCAGATAAGAGAAAGTAGGCACCGGAAAGATAGCACGATGCTACACATGATAAATATGAAAAAGTAGTCACCAAAAGGATGACACGGTGCTACAGAAATTAGGTATAAAAAAGTAGTCACTGGAATGACGACACGGTGCTACACAAACATTGACAGATGTGGGGATGATAGAAAACAACCCTAGAAAGTCATTAAAAGTTGACGTACAGTGACCTGTTTGACTAATTTTTCTTCCCTTGAATATGACAATCATTCATATATCATTGACCCTACTATCGTTAACATAACCATTTAGCTAGACGGGCAGCATATATGGGTCATAGCCGCCCGCTGACAGTGGAAGCTCTTTGATTTCTACCAGGACCGTAGAAGCGTTGGTACCATATGAGAAATATAGGAGAAGAATATTTTTGAATTGTTGTTTTTATATTATTACATTGAGACCCTATTTATAGCCACTATATTAAACTCCTTTTCCAACTAGGATACTATAATACAATCCTTTTCCAAGTAGGATTCTATATACTATTCTTATTCTTATTCTAAGTAGGATTGTAGATATTATTCTTGTTCCTATTCCTATTTTAATAGGTTCGACCTTAGAGGCCCCATTATTCATTCCCATAGAACATTATCACCCTTATAGCCATTCTGTTGTTTCAGTAGAAGTTTTGGCGACTCTTCTTGTTTCTGCAGGGAAGAATTTTGGTATAATTTTTACATATTTTCCTAGTTTAAAATTTCCTAATTAAAAAGCTTCCTAGTTAGGGTTTTAGTATTTACTATCTCCATAAAAGTAGGATTCGAATCCCAGGCTATTTGAATAGGTTTCTCCTATATATATAGGCATGATTTTGTTATTTTTAAAAACAACATTGAGATCAATATTATTTAAGAGGTTTCTTTCTTTTACACCTTTGTGTGTGGTGACTATAGATTTATCTTGCAACCTAACAAGAAACATTCTTTAGAAGGTAAGATTAAGTTCTTAACTTGATATCTTTAATTTCTATAAATGTTAAAGAAGCTCATACTAATTAGTGTCTCTAATTTCTTCGAAATAAGGGGTCCAGATCACCTTTTGATCTAACTTCTAAGTTCTTGAATTGACTTTATTAGTATCATAATCAGCTTTAATCCCAGGAAACAACCTCTTTAGCTTTGTGAGGTAGTGGTAAGGTCTGCTTACATTCTACCCTCCCTAGACCCCACTTGTGGGATTCCACTGGGTATGTTGTTTTTGTATAATCAGCTTTAATCCACTAATTTTTTAATACTACAATTAATTGGGGTTCTTAACACGTATTTTGAGATTTGGGGATTTTATGCTCGAAATATCTTTAAATTCCTGTCTTTAATCTCAGTATATTTGTTCAGGCATTATTTTCTTGTTTTCTTTCTAGTAACCTGATTCTTATCACATAGGCTGGATCCCATTGCTATTTCATCTTCAGATAAAGGTCTTTGTTACTGTAGTCTGTCGAAGTCTGAAATCTAGCACGTGATGTATTCTTCTAATTAGCCAAGTTTTTCATACTAGAATAGTTCTATCCCTTCAGTTTCCGTCTTATAGCTTTCAGTTTGTTAGCCATAATAAACTCTGGCCTTCCTGAGAAATCAAAAGACTCCCCAGCTCTTCACTAGTTCAAACCCTCCACCTCCAGCCACCAGTTATCTAAAATTCATAATAGGCTATACTAGGCTCCCAGCTCCCACTTTTTAAGTCAATAGGAACATGATCTGAGGTAACTCGTGGAAACCCTAGCTGTTTAATATTCCCAAACTTCTCATCCCATTCAGAGGAAATGAAAAACTTGTCCAGCCTGATAGAAACTTCATATCTGATACATCTAGACCCAGTGAAATTTCCCCCAGAATGGGGAGGTCAATCAAGATCAACTCCATATCTTCAATAAAATCTGAGAAGTCAGACATGATTTTTCTCAATCTGTTGTTTCCTTTCTCTATAGAGAATCTAGGTACCACGTACAACCAAGGGACCCTCAAAATGTCCTCTAGAAGCCCCAACGTCCATAACTCTTTTGTTACCTTTGGCCCATAAGCCCTGTTAAATACCATGAGAATTGTTGATCTTGGACCTCAAAAGAAACTGTCAAGGAATTAACCCCTATGTTTAAAACTTGACTTCAGCTTCCAAGTATGTAGAAAAAAATATGCGCTCAGGCACGAAAACCAAAAACCTTCTCTCTCCTACTTCCTAGGAGGGAGAAACATCTTTTCTTGACACTGATCCAGATAGTCAAGTTGATCGGCTTAAGGCTCACTTCGTTGCCAAAAGACATACTCAAATACTTGGGCTCGATTATAGCGATACATTCGCTCCTGTTCCTAAAATAGCATTTGTCTGTCTTTTTCTATCTATGGCTATCGTTCATCATTGCCTCCACATCAAGTGGACATAAAGAATGTTTTTCTACGTGGTGATCTTGCTGAGGAAGTCTACATGGAGCAACCATTTGGTTTTGTTGCTCAGGGAGAGTCTAGTAGCCTTATACGTCGATTGCGCAAGTCACTCTACATCTGAAACAGTCTCCTTACGCGTGGTTTGGGAAGTTCAACAAAGTAATTCAGGAGTTCAGCATGACCCGAAGGGGACCGATCATTCTGTATTTTTTCGACATTTTGTACCAAATCTATGTATTTATTTGATCATTTAAGTTGATGATATTGTTATCACGAGCAGCGATCAAGAAGGCATCACTAGTTTGAAGCAACATCTCTTCAAGCCTTTCAGACTAAAGACCTCGGCAAACTGAAGTATTTCCTAGGTATTGAGGTTGCTCAGTCTAGATTAGGTATTGTTATTTCTCAACGCAAGTACGCCTTAGACATTCTTGAGTAGACAAGAATGATGGGGTGTAGACCTATTAACACTCCTATGGATCCAAATGTTAAACGCCTTCGAAGACAAGGGGAGCCACTCAGTAATCCTAAAAGGTATACACGGCTAGCCGGAAAGTTAAATTATCTCACAGTGACTAGACCAGATCTCTTTCCATGGGAGTGTTGTAAGTCAGATTGTGACTTCACCTTGTGATAGTCACTGGGATGCAATTGTTCATATTCTGCATTATATAAAGTCAAACAGTTACTGAGGTATCTAAAAGTTGGCAAAATTGATCAGGTGGAACTTGTGTGACATAACCAAGCGGCCCTTCATATTGCATCAAATTCAGTGTTTCATGAAAGGACTAAGCACATTGAGATCGACTGTCACTTTGTCATTTTAAAGACACTCTTAGGAGAGATTGTTACAAAATTTGTGAAGTCAAGTGATCAGCTTGCAGATATCTTCACCAAATCCCTCACTAGTCCTCGTATTCATTATATAACAAGCTAGGTGCTTATAATTTGTATGCACCAACTTGAGGAGGAGTATTAGAATAGGAATAGGACTAAACAATCCTACTTAGAATTGAAATAGCAGTAGTATGTAGTATCCGACTTGGTAAAGGATTATATTGTAGCGTCTATAAATAGGATCTCTACGTAATAATATACATACACAATTCAAAATATTCTTCTCCAATATCTCTCACAACAAACTCCTTAACATGCAAAGGAACTTGGACCAAAGTGGTAGGCATTCCCCTGCACTTGTGGTCTCCAGATTGGCTTCCAAGAAATTGGAGAAGACAAGGAGGGATGCCTCACAACAGAGGAAGAAACAAAGCTAAAAACTCGCATAAAGTGGCAAGGATTCTGGTGGCCAAAGCTGATAGGAAAATACCAAAGAGGTCTCCATAGAGCGAAATGGAATCACTTACCACTTTCTGATATGGGTGGAGTGCAAACCCGAGTTTGAAATAGCACCAGAATTAGGTTATGGAAGCATTGGAGAAGAAACAAGGCAGAATCCAATACAAGGTTATACCACATTGGATAATTCAAAGTGCAAGCTGTAATTCTGTACTAAAATCCTATCATTTAAGTGATTCTAGTCAGAAATAACATGTGGATTGTAAGAGAAAGACAGACGTAAGGGGGGGTGGGTTTAATGAGACATGTAACTTGAACATGAGTCATTGAAATCGGAGATCAGATTTAGGCCTCTTGTCCAGGACCAAGAGTACTAAGCCCCGAAAAAGAAGTATACGCTCAGATAGAGAGGTTGTTTCCGAAAGACCCTCAGCTTAAGTGCAGCAAATCCAAATACAAAGAAGAAGGAGACGATAAAGAAAATATAACAAGTAACAAGGAGATAGTGTAGAGTCTACCCAAAAGAGAGCAAAGACAACAACATAGTGTGACAATCGAAATACAACACAACATACTAGGATAGACTATTGAAAACAAGAGATACAATACTACAAGTACTTCTATGGCAAACACCAACCACCCTAAGCAAGCCAAGTACACTACCTACTAGCCTTCAACCCTAATATGTGTCTTCTATATCTTTCTATCTAAGGTCATGTTCTCGGTAACCTGCAACTGCATCATATCTTGTCTTATCATCTCTTCCGAATACTTCTTCATCCTACCTCTACCTCCTATGAACCCTCTATAACCAACCTCTCGCACCTCCCTTATTGATGTATCTATGCATATCGTCTTCACATGTTCAAACTATCTTAGTCTCGCTTCCCTCAACTTGCCGACCACAAATGCCCTCCTACTTCATCCAAATATCCTCATTTCTAATCTCATCGGTCCTAGTACAACCACACATCTATCTTAGCATATTATCTCTGTGAAAAATATTGGAGAAGAATATTATTCTTACTCCTATTCCTATTATAACACTCCCCCTCAAGCTAGTGCATACAAGTCATATGTACCTAGCTTGTTACAATGTAATAATACGATGACGATGAAGAGCTTGGTAAGATATCTGCAAATTGATCACCCGACTTCACAAAATTGACAATCAACCTCAATGTGTTTAGTTTTCTCATGAAATACTGAATTTGATGCATAATGTTGATAAAACACTGAGTGATAAATTCCTGAAGTACAGTGTTGAACTTTCCAACACAAGGTTGAGAAGACTGTTTTAGATCATAGAGTAACCTACAAATTGACATACAAGTCTACCTGACTCCCCCTGAGCA
>JAPFFP010000113.1:8136561-8154840 GCA_026153255.1 Solanum medicagineum | reverse complement strand
GGTCTGCGTACATTTTACCCTCCCCAGACCCCACTTGTGGGATTACACTGGGTATGTTGTTGTTGTTGTTGTTGTTAGATCCACCCAAATGGCTAACGTGGCAAATCCATAGAAAAAAAGCGCATAAATATTAAAAATTAATTTTTTTTCTTTTTAGCCAATAATCCTTCATCTTCCTTGTACCCTACCACCCTACCACCATTAGTACCACCAGACTCGTGTTTTTCCTCACATCCCATGACCCATTGTCGCTCTCAACCACCATTTGCACCACCCCTATCTTCTTCCTCAACCCCCCCACCATCTTTCTCCTCCTTCGAAATCCCCCACCCCCACCTTATTTCTCCTCTTTGAACCCCCGCACCCACCCTCTTTGAACCCCAACCTACATCCTCTTTCTCCCTCTTCGGACCTCGCCACCTCAACTACCACTTGCCTCAGTCATTTTCTTCATCTCTTTCATCAGACTCTGTACCTTCTTTCTCTTTCTTCTGACGCCCATGTTCTTTCGATCAGTAAAAGGATGCAACAAATAGTAGTAAAAAAATGAAAAAGTCTTTGCAATTTGTTCTTGCTTTAAAATTGCTACTTAAGCCAGTGGTTGATTGCGATGAAGACGACTCTTTTTGATGAAAAATATACACTTCCTTTATCTCGAAATAAAATTTCAATTTTTATTATTTATTTTTTTGATAACGTGTCTTACAACAACAACAACAACATAACAAGTGAAATCCCACAAGTGGGGTCTAGGGAGGATAACATGTCTTAAAAAATGAATTATTTTTGTGAGAATGACTCTTGAGATTTTGGATCAATTGTTGAACTAGGGAATTTGTTCTCTTTTGAGATTTTTTTCTTTACAATCCTACGTAAATCCTCTTTTCTTTGAGGTTTTTTTCCTTTCTAAATTGTACAACTTACCAAGTGGAATCCGACAAGTGGGGTCTGGGGAAGGTGAAATGTACGCAGACCTTACCACTACCTCACAGAGGTAGAGAGGTTGTTTACTGGAAGCACTCATCTCAAAAACCCATAAGCAGAATAAACTAGATATGGGGAAAAGGGAAAAGGAAAAGAAAAGGAAGAACGACTAATAACGAAAGGAACATGATAGTATGTTAATTACGATAAAATCAACATATATAAGACGGATAATGACAACATAGGATATAAAGACACTACTAATCCTACTACCCTACTATACCCCTAGGCCAAACATCAACCTACCCATACTAACCTATAAGCAGAATAAACTAGATATGGGAAAAAGGGAAAAGGAAAAGAAAAGGAAGAACGACTAATAACGAAAGGAACATGATAGTATGTTAATTACGATAAAATCAACATATATAAGACGGATAATGACAACATAGGATATAAAGACACTACTAATCCTACTACCCTACTATACCCCTAGGCCAGACATCAACCTACCCATACTAACCTATTAGCCTGCTACTCTAATTCGTGACCTCCACTCCTTTCTAAGGTCATGTCCTAGGTGAGATCAAGTTTCGTCATATCTTGTCTAATCACCTCCCCCCCAATACTTCTTCGGTCTACCTCTACTCCTTCGTGTAACCCCTAAATTCAACCTCTCGCACCTCCTCACAGGAGCATCGATACTTCTTCTATGCACATGTATAAACCATCGCAGTCTCGCTTCCCTCAACTTGTCAGCCACAGGGCCCACCTCTAACTTCTCCCGAATAGTCTCATTCCTAATCTTATGATTCTTGCTATGTCCACACATCCATCTTACATCATTATCTCCACGACCTGCATCTTCTGAACACGTGAGTATTTGATAGGCCAACACTCCACTCCACTACATACAGTAAAAGACAGTCTCACTACCATCCTGTAAAACTTACCTTTAAGTTTAGGTGGTGGTATCTTCTTATCACACAGTATGCCAAAGGCAAGCCTCCATTTTGTCCATGCTGCCCCAACACGATGTGTAACATTGATGTGGCACTGACATGGCACGTGTATAATGCACTTTCCATTGTGAGACTGATATTGCAGTGTTACAGTGGATTAAATTCACTTGGAAGTAAGTAAAGGGGGTATTTGAATACACCTATAGTTGAAGTGCTAAAGTAAGCTTTGTTGTCAAGTTCAGGGGGGTTATGTTATGTATTTTCTCTAATTTTTATAAATTAATTTTCGTATATATTATTCTTATGTAAAATGTAAGTTAATTTATTATAAATTACAATTGTTAAAAAAAATATAACCATCAATTTCACAGAAATAGTAAGTAATATAATATGTTGTTAATAAATAACACAATGTACTTTTAATAACATAACAATAAGCGCTCAAAATTATTTTATTATGACAAGCAATTTCAGTTCTACAAGAAAAACAATACGCGTAGCGAAATAATCGAAGAGTAATAACATAACTATAATACATGAATAATCATATGACAAATCTTAAACTATCAGAAGGAAAAACAACATCCTATCCATACTAGCCTTTCATCCTAATATGCGACATCCACTCCTTTTGATCGAAGGTCATATCATTGGTGATATGAAGTTGCACCATATATTATTACAATGATGTTGGAGAAAAAGTTTATGCTTGAAAATTACTCGCTCTTTCATTTGGCTTATACTACATGAGTATTAGCATCGTTGAATCATATGCCATAGTAAACCAAGAGTTTACTAACTCAAATGATTTTGCTATTTAGCATTGACGGTTGGGCCATCCTGGTTCTAATAAGATGCACAAAAAAAAAATTGATAATTCATATGGACACTCTTTGAAGAACCAAACGATTCGTCAATTTAAGGAATTCTCGTGTTGCATGTTCTCAAGGCAAATTGATTATAAGACCATCAGTAATCAAAGTGGGAACTAAATCCCCAGCATTTCTAGAACGTATAAAGAGTGATATATGTGGCCTATTCACCCATCATGTGGACCATTTGAACATTTTACGGTTTTAATCGATGTATCTACAAGATGTTCGCATATGTGCTTATTATCACTTACAATGTCGCATTTGCAAGATTACTTGCTCAAATAATAAAGTTAAGAACACAATTTACAGATTATGAAATTAAGACAATTCATCTTGACAATGCTTGTGAATTTACATCCCAAATTTTTCATGATTATTGTAAATCAATTGGGATAACCATCTGATTGCTCATGTTCATGCTCAAAATGTCTAGCAGAATCATTGATTAAAAGGGATGCCTATGGAGTGGGGGGTTTGGAATCCAGTGTAAATATGGACTGCAAAATCCTTGTTGTACATATGAGGTCTCTAATACCTATGGGTGGGGTGTTGGAAATTCGTCAGAAGGTTATGGGACAAGCTGAAAGAAGACATCTTTTTTAAGATAGGGAAATGCCAATACAACTCTGTTCTGGAGGATGCTTGGTTAGATGGACTCTTATCCTGATTTGTTCTCTATTTGTTTTACAAGAATGAGACAGTGAATGAGTGCTGTCTCCTCAAGGATGGAACCTACACTTTAGGAAATAAATGATTGGGAGGTAGAAAAAATGGTCAAGCTCTTGATAGACATTGAGGCTTTCACAGGAATAGTTATGTGCCTGACACTATTAGATGGAGACATAACGGTGATGGTTTTTTCTGTCAATAGGGCTTACAAGAAAGGTGCCAAGGGTGGTGCTGAGGTAACTTGGTCCTATGGAGGTGTATAAGGGAAACCATAGCACCTACTAAGTTAAAATGCTTCTCTGGGTTAGTTGCTGAAGGGCCTGCCTTACTCAGGAGGTATTGCAGAAAAAAGGTCTACCCTTTGTTCCCAGATGTTTCATGTGTAGGGAAGCTATAGAAATAAATAATCACCTCTTTCTACGTTGCAGATTCACTATCCAAATCCGGGCAATCTTTGTTAGTCTCACTAAAGTGAATGGGATAATGCCATAACAGAGCTGCTGGATTAGAAGAAAGGGGAAGTAAGAGCCAAAAGAAATGGTGGATGCTAATTTCTTCGTCTGTTTGGTGGACAGTGTGGATATAAACTATAAAGAAATGGGGGATGTTTTGAAGATAGGTCCAATTACAGAGAGTAAGGTGGAACTGTATTGTATCTTTATACTTTTAGTGTAAAGAACAAAGTATCGAAGATGCTGATGAGATAATAATTTTTTTAGGATATCTGTAGTCTTTTGTTCACCTTTGTGATACTTTCGTTTCTTTTTGGTGGTCTCCAGCATACTAGAGTACTCATTAATGTTGAGGAATACAAAAAGTATCAATTTCTAATGTCATCAAAGGCGTGCTTAAGCGTTGAAACGAGGCTCAAAACGGGTTGAGCGCTTCCCCTCACTAAATGTGTACTTCATTATCATCATCAAGAACAAGACATACTTTTCCTTGCCAATGAACCTCTGCTGAAAAGACGACACTAAACAATTGATATTTCACTACAACAACAACAACATAATACCCAGTGGAATCCCACAAGTGGGTCTGAGGAAGGTAGAACGTACGCAGACCTTACCACTACCTCATAGAGGTAGAGAGGCTATTTCCTGGGAACCCTTGTCACAAAAACCCATAAGTAGAATAAACTAGATATGGAAAACAGGAAACGAAGAGAAAGAGAACGTGAACAGAAAGAGCGACTAATAACAAAAAAGCACATGATAGCAAGTAAATACGAGACAATTAACATATATAAGGCAGATAAAGACAACACCGGACAACTCCTACTACCCTACTATACCCCACGGCCAGACATCAACCTACTAACCTATTAGCCTGCTACTCTAATTCGTGACCTCCACACCAGACAATTGATATTTCACTACATAATTATTATTCAATTTCTTTGTTTTTATATTTGTCACTCATGTTTATAAATTATTAGTCTTGGACTAATATATTTGTACTTTTTTTCTCCCTTTACACCTTTTTCATTAAAGCCACGCTTTGTTTGTGTTTTGCTCTTAAAGCCGCAAGGGATCTTACAGCCTTTTCATGCTTTTGCTTTTGAGGAAAATTGCCACTTTCAATAAAAAAAAAAAAAAAAAAAAAATATATATATATATATATATAGAAAACCTTAAAGCTACCGAAATTTGCCGCTTTCCCCTTCTTAACATTGTAGCATTTTATTTATTTTTTCCATGTTTTACTCATAATTAGACTATTAGCCCTTAAACAGCCAATGAAAAGTAAAAGGTGACAAAACCCAAAGGGAAATTAAGAAGACATCAAGAACTGCAGTGTCCAACTAGATTTTCATTGATTAATAATCCTAGTGTAACTTTTTAAGGCCACTAGCCTGTCATTGTTGAAGAAGGTAAATTTAATTTGAGAGATTGTTCTCCCAGAACTATAATTTGTTTTGATAACACCCAATGTTACCTGTGTAGTTGCATGTGGAGAATGAATAGCTCTGTCAAGAGAAGCCAATGTCTCCAATACCTATACACAGTTAGAGAAAGCAAATATTAGGAGCATATAGTTCTAACCTTTTGTAGATGCACATAGTGGACTAACTCACCAAGCTCCATGAAGGACCCAAAACATTATGCAGCCGATGAGATATATTGAATAGGGTTCTTAGTGCCTGAGATATAGAAGCACTAATAACATCATAAGCTGCTCAAATACCACATATTGTGAAATAAAATTGTCCCTTCAAAAGTAAAATGTGAGAAATTTTGCATTAGATACTACAAGCACGACAAACAACAAAAACCTGCACATTCTTAGGAGTAAGAACAACAGTTTCCTTTGGCTCAAGCAATGCTTCTGACCGCTTAGACCCAGGAGATTGTACCACACTGCAGATTATTAATGAGCATGTTAATCCAACAAATTGCACATTGCTTTTTAGAAGAAAAACCAAGACGTATGATCGAACGCCATCCTAATTACATCCAGCTTAATGTGTAGATTGGCCAACAAAAAAGATATAATAAGTCACCACTTCTGCACGAACTTATGCACTTAGTTGAGAAGCTGAAGTATTTGGGCTACAAAGTGACACTCCATTACTGTAGGTTCCAATAAATCACTACATCGACTGTTTCTCTAAAAACATAGGATAGGAGAGGATAGTTCTTCATTATCTTTAAGTAGCTTGGCTACCTACAAAATCTACCGAGGGGGTCAATAGATCACACATGATAAATGCTTTCAGCCTTGAACACTAGTCTTTCTGAAAATAAAAGAAAAACAAATTCTGATTTAATTATAAAGAAAATATCTACCTAAGATAACAAGATAACTAGCATTCAGATTACCGTAGGAGAATATGAAAAGGATTACTGCGACAGCACAGTGCTTTAATATCAGCTTTCCTATCCAGCAGCAGTTCTTTAATTTTATATTATGAGAACACTACAATTGTACGAACTTATACACCAACTGTTTTTACTTTTTTTTGGAATTAGTAACATTTATACAAAAATCAGTACTTGGGTAGTATTGGACAAACCATTTTTACAAAAAAAGGAAGGTAAAAAGACTTCCAAAACTGACTTACTATTAGATAGACCCTAAAACATCAAGAGTTGACTCAGTCTTACTAGAGTAAACTTTTGTACAACAAAAGCAGACCAGCACAATACATTTAAGTTTAATCTCCTGCACATTGCTGCTCCTATTTTCAAAACATTTGTCATTTCTTTTTCTCCATGTAGTCCACCAAATATAAGCAGGAATGATCCTCCATCAGCCTCTGGTCCTAGCACCAAATTCATCTTCCTCCAACTGAAAAGAGTATCATCAATCTTACCAGGCATTGTACACTCTGAGATTGAAAAGATCTGCCACAGTTGGTCAGTGACTTTACAGTGAACAGAGCTCTCTGACTGTCTCAGCATCCCTACCACATAGGAAACACCTACTGCATAGTGGAATTCCCCTCTGTGCAAATTATGAAGAGTTAAAACAGCCTCAGAGCCAAGTGAAGCATGTCACTTTTTGTGGCAATTTTGACTTTCCAAATGTGCTTCTAAGGCCACGTACTAATCTGAGCTTCACTTTGGTTTGACATCTTGTATCCCTCCTTCACCTTATATATGCCTTTTCTATGGCCATTGCACCATAAGCAATCCTCTCCACTTTGCAGTACATGAAAATTCTCCATATACTTATACAGTTTAGTCACTCTTGGAGTTTCCCAGTCATTTACATGTCTTCCGAGGACCAAACCCATCCTTGTTGTGTCCACATTTCAGCAACTACCCTGTACTGGTGCTGAGCCAAACTCACATATCAGGAAATATGACTTGTAAACTGTTACAAAGTCTGTCTAATAATGTACATAGATAGTATAGGGATTTGATAGATAATATAGCTGATTGTTAGGGATTTGAATATTTAGTTACCATAGTTAGCTTATTTAGTTACCTTAATTAGCTTGTCCTCTCCATGTATTTACTATATCACTGTTCTCTTTAAATAATAGACAAGTTATTCTCTCCATGTCTTATCAATAACATGGTATCAAAGTCATTACTGCCTTTTTAAGGTGAGTTATCTCCCTCAGCTTTAGGGTCGGTTTCTATCTCAGAGGTCAAGTTCTCTCTTTCTAGGTTGGTTGTTCACAATACAATCTTTTTCCAGTCAGTTCCTTTTTGGAAATTAATGGAGTTGCTGGATATTTTGAGCCTATCTCTACCAATTTTTTTTTCGATCATTGGAATTCAGATTCCACTATGGCCTGGCTTTCCGACAACTTCATTATTTTGAAATTCTCCGATTTCGGTTGTTGCTGGTTCAAATCCCCTTTTTGAAGCTTAATTGGTTCTCTATCCAGAACCTTTGGCTATTCATCTTTTAGTTTCTTGTTACTCTGTGAACGGCTGGGTATTCCAGCCATCTGAATACTGTTTTGGGATATTTTGATTTTCTCTAGATTGCTCTATTTGTGAGTTTGGGAATATGGCTTTGGTTTCAGCAAAAGAATTTGCTAAAACCTCTCATCAGAAACCATTGCAGGAACCCATTACTGTTAATAATTTTATGGAGTCAAATAAGACACGCCTTATTACGTCTTCAAATAAATGGGTGATTGATTAAGGTGCAACAAATCACATGACAGGTAATCCTAAAATGTTTTCTAGCTTTCAGTCACACAAAGCTCCCTCTCCTGTTACTATAGCTGATGGATCAACTTGTAGCATTGTTGGACCCGAAACTGTGAAACCAACATCCTCTGTAACCCTGTCATCTATATTGAGTTTACCAAAGTTGGCTTTAATTTGATTTCTGTTAGCAAAGTGACCAGAGATCTTAATTGTTACATTTCGTTCTTTCCCGACTATTGTCTGTTTCGTGATCTTAAGACAAATCAGGTTATTGGAAAAGGACATGTATCAGACGATCTCTATATCCTTGATGAATGGGAGCCTCGATTTATTGCCTGCTCTAGTGTTGTTTCTCTATTTCAAGCACATTGTCGATTGGGACATCCTTCTTTAGCTGCATTAAAGAAGAAATATCCTCAGTTTCAGAATATTTCTACATTGTAATGTGAGTCATGTCGATTTGCAAAATATCAACGTAACTCATCAAGTCCAAGAATCAATAAGCGGGCTGGGTCGGCTCTTGAATTAGTTCACTCTGATGTTTGGGGACCATGTCCGATTGTCTCCAAAACTGGACACAAGTATTTCGTCACTTTTGTAGATGATTTCTCTCGAATGACTTGGATTTATTTATGAAGAGTCATTCTGAAGTATTCACTTATTTTTGTGCCTTCTATGCTGAAATTAAAACTCAGTTCAATGCTTCTGTGCGTATTTTAAGAATGCTAAAGATTACATGTCAGAATTGTTTCAGTCATATATGAGACAACATGGTATTCTTCATCAGTCTTTGTGTGTTGATACACCTTCTCAAAATGGAGTTGCTGAAAGGAAGAATAAACATCTACTTGAGACAGCTCGAGCACTTTTGTTCCAAATGAAAGTTCCCACACAGTTTTGGGCAGATGCAGTTTCTACAGCTTGTTTTCTGATCAATCGCATGTCATCTAATGTGCTTGTTAGTAATGTGCCCTATAGTATTCTTTTTCCAGACAAGCCACTACTTCCGGTGGAACCTAAGGTGTTTGGAAGCACTTGCTATGTTCGAGATGTTCGAGATGTTCGATCATCAGTTACCAAGTTGGATCCCAAGGCCTTGAAGTGTGTTTTCTTGGGATATTCTCGCCTTCAGAAACGATATCGTTGTTACTCTACTGAACTAGGAAAATATTTGGTGTCAACTGATGTAGCCTTTGCAGAGCTACACCATTCTTCTATGCACCTCCCATTTCTAAGAGTCAGGGGGAGGAAGATGAGTGGCTAGTGTACCAGGTTAGTAGGGCCACACCAGAATCATCAGATGATGTTTCACTTATACTGCCTAGTTCTTCAGTTGAGCACCAATCAACACTAGTTCCATCTACTCTAGCAAGACCGCCGGTTGTTCATGTTTATTCTAGGAGGCGAGATGCTAATGATACCTCTTATGCACCAGTTCCTTCATCATTAGATCCAATTCCAAGTGATCCTCAAAACGATCTTGACCTTCCTATTGCTATTCGCAAAGATACACGCACTTGCAAATCCACATACTCCATTGGTAATTTTGTATCCTATGATCAGTTATCTCCTGCATCTAGATCTTTGATTGCATCCCTAGAATCTACTTCCATACCCAAAATTGTTAAGGAGGCTTTCAATCATTCTGGATGGTGCGAAGCAATGTTTGACGAAAAACATGCCTTAGAGGAAAACTACACTTGAGATTTGGTGGATTTAACAAGTGGAAAGAAAGCAGTAGGAAGCAAATGGGTCTTCGCAGTCAAAGTTAATTCAGATGGCTCTGTGGCAAGACTTAAGGCTAGACTTGTCGCCAAAGGATATGCTCAAACTTATGGGGTGGATTGTTCAGACACCTTCTCTCCGGTTGCCAAACTCACTTCTGTCCGCTTGTTCATTTCTCTAGCTGCTTCTAAGAATTGGCCATTGCATTAGTTGGATATTAAAAATGCATTTCCTTCATGGTGATCTTCACGAAGAGGTTTATATAGAGCAACCACCTAGTTTCGTTGCTCAGGGGAGTATGGAAAGCTTTGTCGCTTGAAGAAGTCCTTGTAAGACTTAAAACAAAGCCCTCGAGCTTGGTTTAGAAAATTCAGTGAGGTAGTTCAAGATTTTGTATTGAAGAAGAGCAAATGTGATCATTCAGTCTTCTATAGACAATCTGCGTCTGAAACGATTCTCCTTGTTGTATATGTCGATGACATTATCATTACAGGGAGTGATTTTGCAGGAATCTCTTCTCTCAAGTCTTTCTTACAGACTAAGTTTCATACAAAGGACTTAGGACAACTGAAATACTTCAAGGGAGTAGAAGTATCTAGATGCAGGAAGGGTATTTTCATATGTCAGAGAAACTATATTCTTGACCTACTGGCAGATACCGGAAAGTTAGCAGCTAAACCCTGTAGTACTCCAATGGTTCCCAATGTGCATCTTATTAAAGATAATGGTGATCCTTTTGATGATCCGGAGAGATATAGAAGGCTGGTTGGGAAGTTAAACTACCTTACTGTGACTCGTACCGATATTGCTTTTGCGGTAAGTGTTGTTAGCCAATTCATGTCTGCACCTACGGTCAAACATTGGGAAGCTTTGGAATAGATCCTATGTTACTTGAAAGGAGCTCCTGGACCGTGCATATTATATAGAAATCACGGTCATACTCGTGTGGAGTGTTTTGCATATGTTGATTAGGCTGGATCCAAAATTGATAGAAGATCTTCTACAGGTTATTGTGTTTTTGTTGGAGGGAACATAATATCATGGAGGAGTAAGAAGCAGGGTGTTGTATCATGATCAGTGCAGAATCTGAGTATAGAGCTATGTCACATTCTGCATGTGAGATTATGTGGACACATCATCTTTTATCTGAAATTGGGGTGAAGCATCAAACCCCAGCAAAACTCTGGTGTGATAATCAAGTTGCTCTTGATATTGCCTCAAATCCGGTATATCATGAAAGAACCAAACATATTGAGGTTGATTGTCATTTTATTCGTGAGAAGATTCAGGAGAACTTGATTTGCACTAGCTACGTGAAGACAGGAAAACAGCTAGCTTATTTATTTATAAAAGCATTGCATGGAACTCGAGTTGACTATCTTTGTAACAAGTTGGGCATGATCAATATCTATGCTCCAGCTTGAGGGGGAGCGTTACAAAATCTGTATAATAATATATATAGATAGTATAAGGATTTGATAGATAATATAGCTGATTGTCAGGGATTTGAATATTCAGTTACCATAGTTAGCTCATTTAGTTACCTTAGATTGTCCTCTCCATGTATTTATATCATTGTTCTCTTTGAATAATAGACAAGTTATTCTCTCCATGTCTTATCAATAACATAAACTGTCAGGACCCATCCACTTGTCTGCTCAAGAGAGAGTCCTGTTGCCATTGTGGACTTGATAGTAGATCGACTTTTTATCAAAGACCACAAGAACCTAATGGATATCCAAAGACTAACATCATAAGGAGTAGTAACTTCTTTACTTAACTAATTGTCCCCCTCCCCATATTTGGTTTTTATGATATTGCTCCATAGAGTTTGAGTCTCTTGTGGATACCATCATAGCTATTTTTCCTTAAGAGCTTTGCTCTGGTTCCTAAGGTTCTTGATACCTTATCCACCTTGCCTTTTGCTTCTGGTAATATTATTATAGTTAACCAGGAGACAACCTTTTCCCCTGATAACATTGCCACAGAAAAGATCTACTGATTTTATCCAGCCTTTGAACCACTGCTGAGGTATGTGAAATCACATAGTTGGTAAAGCATCTAGGACAGAATGAATCAAAAGTCAATCCGCCTCCCATAAACAAATACAGTGATCTCCATCTGGACAGCTTCTTTTCACATTTCTCCAAACTTGGATTCCAGGTGTATATGGATCTTAGGGATGGCAATGGGACGGAGAGGGGATGGTGGTGGGGGTGGGGGTGGGGATGGGGGTGGCGATGGGCGTTTTAAGTCTATGCGGGGAGGTGTGGGTTTAAGACTGTGCATGACGGGGACAAGGCTGGTTGAAGTAATCTTTTTAAAATAATGTCATGCAGATTTATGCGGGCTTAAATTTAATTTTGACTTTTTACATTTTATAAGAGTTACACAGCACCCCTATTTTAATATGATAAAACCCACCCCAGACCTCCTTACCTGGAGCCAAATATTAGCATTATATTGTGCTCCCTTGGTCACTTTAACCCCCATGGTTGAAGGTGGGAGGCCACTTCACAAGGCAATCCCAATTCCCACTATTACCGATAACCAAACTGTACATTCATCCCCAATCCTATTCTTCTTTTCGCCTCCTCTACTATGGAAATTATCTTTCAGGGATATTGTGCAAGACATTTTGAAGTCAAAGACCAGCTATTTCCAAGTAAAGTCACCTTTGAGACCCTTGGGCTTGGCGTAACAATTACAGAAAAAAGGAAGCAATTTCTTTTTTGAGAATAGAGAAAGGAAGCAATTAACTAGGATGGACATAAGGCTCTTCGAAGAACAAAACATATAGCAAGTGCAAGAGTCAGCGAGCACCTTGACAACTTACAGAAAATAAAAAGGCATGATTGAGGTATGACAGAATAATTTCCAGAAGATCCAATGCTCCGTCAATCATGACGACGGCAGGCAAGGTTCAGTAAACCTCATTAAACTCGTGGCCAAAACAGGAAAAGTTTGTGTTGGAATTTACCTCCTCTTCTCTACTTCAACAGGTAGGCCAATTGTGAATTTGCAAAGGGATGCAAGGAAAGAATTCAAAGGCTCTACAGCATGAAGCATTCCACAGGCCTGAGCAACAAGAAGTTCCAGTCATCATCACGAATTGTAGCAAACTAAGTAGTTTGCCATGAACATAGCCCCAAATTTTCTTGATCTCAAAAGTTACACATAATTCAACAAGAGGCCAATATTGCAGGAACAAATACAACAGGTGGAGATCTAAATTTGACCACATATTACTGTGGAGATCAAAATTGGACCAAATATTACCTGAGTAAATGCTTGATAGCCTTTTAGTATTTCCAAAATAATAGCCTCCCCCTGAGACCTTCAATGTACATCATAGATGAAAGTGAGTACATACAGCATTTTTCAAGGGTTCATTCATAGATATGAAAAATATACATACTTTGCTAAGATGAACGATAAAGCATCAAGAATGGTCAACCACATTGAGTCAACCATCGATACACATAGAAGTGCAGTTCTTCCAGTCAATTTCGCTGGTGGATCAGACTCACATCTTGGAGAGTCAAGCTGGTCACTCCAAGAAAAAATATGAAGTACATGTCATGTGACAAATTGACTTTCAGATATATAAAGAAAGCCAAAGAGAAGGACAGCAACTCAACCAATTACCTCACCCATGTCAACTGCCTCATCTGTTAAAGTAGCCACAGTGAAAACGACGCCTAGTAGGCCCTCAATTGCTAAAGTTATTGCATGCGCTTCACTTGCAACTAAAACGGCAGCATTCGAAGCATCGCTATCTAAGCTCCACTCAATCCCTACAAGCCAAATTGCTCAGTGATTAGTGTTACTAGTTGAAATTAACATATCCTATGGATAAAGGTTTTGCAAGATATGACTCTAAGACAGTGAAAAGGCCAGAAAATATGACTCTAAGACTGATAAGGCTAGCAAAGTACAAGAGAAGGAATTGACCCCCTGCCCCACCTCCAAAATGGAGCTCCTAAGTCTATCCACCTATCAGGAAGAAGAAAACAGACAATTACAACCTAATACATCAATTTATTTGTTTCTATAGAGAACCCAAAGTGATACTTAATCGCCGACATTTTTGCATCAATAAGCACCATGATACTACCAAACCCACATTCATTTCTTTTTCTCAACAAAGAGAAATAGGTATATATCCGAACTCCCTAGAGCTTGCAACCATAAAAGTCTAAGCAATATTGGCTTTTAAACAAAGCTTCAGCATTCTACTTCGAGAGCACAGGTACATGACATTTGTGAAAAATTCAATCTTCTATTGCAGTTCTTAATCCAATGGAAACAATAATCAGTGGCTATATTCTCATTGATGCACTGCATTTCAATGAGTTCCACTTAGCACACCAAGGAGGGATGTAATAACCCTTATCTTTAATGAAGGGTGAATTGGTAATTTTAACCACTGATAAATTTTTATTAAAAGAATCTTTTTTAAAAAAAAAAAAGGAAGAAGCGGCCAAAGCCTTTATTTTTCCCTTCTCTGTTGCGCTACAAAAGAACAAAAAAATTAGGGCAGTCCCTTCTTTTAGGAGAGAACACGCCGTTCATCAATGTTATTCGGGAAAGTTCATACACAAAATTAACTTGATCTTTGTACCACTATTTTAGGTGAAAAATTCAAGTATTGAATTTTCTTCTTGTTGTGTGCTCTTGTTAGTTTAAACTATAGACATATATACCAGAAACTATTGGTAAGAGTGCAGTCTCTACATTGCAATAGTTGTTTGAAGTCACTTTTGGGGTATTCACCTTAGTTTATTTGTACGAAGTTTGTGTAATATTTGGGGAAACAGAGAATTAACATATTTATCAGAATTTTCACCAATTAAACTTTAACAATGAGATTAAGAATACTTTTACTTTTAATTTATAGTCTAAGGCATTAGGTATTAAGGCTTAACTCTAAACTTGAAGGTTAGAGACATTGAGATTGACCAGCATAATTGATACCGATAACCACTATTTTGTATAGATTGAAGTCATTGAAGGTTGTTTGGTTTGTGTTTTACGCCTTGCAAGGTTGGAGCACTTGACATTAATAAAGTAAGTGAAACTTTAAGTTTTAGTACTTGCTTTTCAAACATGCTTTGAAAAAAATATATTTTCTCTGCCTGGTGCATGTATTGGGACAAGCATATGCTTGGCAGAACTAGTGTCCTTTAATCATCCCTACACATACTATTTTGCGAAGAATATCGAATATTTTTATAAGTTATATGTGGTGTGGTGCTGGATATCTTTCTTCATTATTGTGATATGGTTACTAAGGGCATACATAGTTGTCTTAATATGTTAGAGGCATATTTATGCTGCCATAATGTGTTAGGGGCTTTGTACACTCTGTCGTAGCATACTTTTAGAGCATTATACATAGTGCCATGGACTTGTCAGGCTAATGGATTGATCTCCTTCACTGCCGTTATCACAAGCCTTGAGTGTGCATTGAATTAAGACATGTAATGAACCTTTTTGAACATTTGTTTGAACTTAGTGAGCAATATATAATGAAGTATATTCTTATGTATATTATTTATGTATATTCGTCGTGTAGATGTATTTAATAACTCTTGTTCCAAGGATATTAAAGTAGCGAGTCGAGGAACTTATCGGGTTATATTTATATATAGCTCACTCCTTGCATGTCAATGCAGATACTATTGTAGAGGGTGAGACTTGTGGCTGACAAGTTCATTCTCGTCGACCCTGTTGTTGAGGTGAGCCTTCGCATTGTTCGTGGAGGCTACTATCTCAGCTCTATCTATTATAGCTTGTTTTTTTTCTTGGGATTTGTATGCCCGACAGTTGAACTCATGTCACTTTATTAGATGCTCCATGATCTTATTGTGGGATTAAGGCTAGAGATATATTGTTAAGTGACCTTTTTCTTTCGTAACTTGATATACGAGTTTGGTTTGATAGTTCTTCCATTTTAATGAGTAGTGATGAGGTATGGTGTTGCACATATTGTATCTATATGTTTTGATAATTTGGATGCGTGTATGGATGTTTGGTTCTCCCAAGAGATAGTATTAGCGGGTGCCAGTCACATCTAAGGGTTATTTTGGGATGTGACAAAGTTGGTATCAGAGCATAGGCTTTAAGTCTTTACTCATGTAGCAGTGTTTGGTGGAGTCTTATTCATGGGTATGTAGACGCCCATACTTATGACCTTAAGGCTACTAAACATTTAGGAGGCATTCTCTATTTCATTCCTTATTCGTGTGTTGAGTCGAATCAAGTTTAACTTTTTAATAATTTTCTCAGATGGCTAAGAAGCGTGGCTTTTCCTCTGTTGTTCGAACTAATGCAGTTGTTGGATGTGATGAGGGACATGGTACTACCTCCAATGGCAGTCATGGTAGGTCTCATCCTACTAGGGCTCAGACCAAGCCACCTGCTGCTCCTCAATCAGGAGTTGTGAATGAGGGACAGACCCGAGTTGTTTTCCCAGAGCGCGTGCAGGAACAGGTTGTTTAGGATGCTCCACAAATAGTGCCAGCTACTGCAACTACTGTCGCTTTACCTACAGATATTGTGATGAGATTGTGATGTGTTAGAGGCGCAGGGTGGAATCCCAGCTCCTCAGACTACTACACAAACACTGGAACAAGTTCAGTTGAATGTTGATGCTATTCAGACACTACATTTCACCCCTCAACAAGTTGGTCATCCAATTGCAACTTCAGGGCCACCAAAGATCTTAAGAATTTCATGGACCTTAAGCCACTAAAGTTTGATGCGACACCAGCTTCTATTGAGCCTCGAAAGTTCATTGATCGTTGTGAAAAGATACTACATTAGGGTTGAAGGAGACTCGTGGTGTGGAATTTACCACTTTTATGTTCTCAGGAACTCCAGAAGCATGGTGGACTTATATTCAAAGAGGTAGACAAGTTGGGTTACCACTTATGATCTGGTCAGAGTTTTCAACAATGTTTAAGGATAGGTACATTCCATTGAGCAAACAAGCTAATATGAGAAGTCAGTTCCATGATTTACGTCAGGGCAATATGACAGTTACAGAGTATGCGGCCAAGTCCACTAAATTGTCCAAGTATGTCCTATTTTTTATTGCAGATCCAAGGGATAAAGTGAGAAGATTTGTGGATGGACTAGAGCACCGTTATCGTGATCCTATGATATGAGATGTGCGAAATGGTACATATTCAGATGTGGTTGACACTGCTCTTCATTGAGAGTCCTATTAGGAGATGGAGAAAATCGAGCGAGAAAGAAAAAAGACATGTAATATAGGTGGATTTAGTCGTGCTCCATCTGGAGGCAAGAGTGGATTTCATCGTGGGCAGTCTAGGCCTACTCAATCAGAGTCGATGGTGCAATCTTCTAAGAATGGCTATCCAGCTAGACAGAGTCAACAACAAATGCAGAAGAAGGGCGATAATTCCTCCCAATTCGAACAACATCCAAGGTGTTCTAATTGTGGTAGGAACCACAGTGATCGCTGCTTTGGTATTGGTGGTCCTTGTTTTACTTGCGGTGAAAGAGAGCATATTGCTAAATTTTGTCCTAGGGGAGATTCTGGTACTAGTCAAGCTACTACACAGGTGCAGAGAAATGTGGCAGATACTCAGCCTCACATTCAGCCAGCTAGGGCCACTCCACAAGGCGCTCATGGATAGGGTCGACAGGGTGCACAGGTTGCTCAGTGAGCAGGTGGACCACCGGGAGTATTTGCTATGGCCAGACCAGATGTCGAGCGATCTAATGTTGTAGTCACAGGTATTATTACTGTCAATGCTCATGTGGCATATGCTCTTATCGATCCTTGTTCTACGTATTTGCATGTATCCCCGTCTTTTGCTATATCTATAGAACGACGAGTTAAGACTCTTAATGTGCCATATATGGTCATGACTCCAGTAGGGGAGACTTTATCAGTGGATAGAGTGTATAGAGATTGTGTTATATTTGTGTAGGGCAAGGACACAATAGCTGCTCTATTAAAGTTGTCGCTGTCTGACTTTGATGTAATTATTGGCATGGATTGGTTAGCATCACGTTATGCAGTTGTTATTGTATCAGTCCTAGTAAAAGGCATCATGTAGCATACAGAAGCTGGTGTCGCAGTGAAAATAAGAATTAGTTGTCCAAATTTAAGATGTGATTATTCTTTTTAGAGTAAACCCCCAAATTGGACCCTAAACTTGGCACCATTTTGTAAGTTGGAACTTTAACTTTCATAGTGCACAAATAGGACCCTCAACTTGGCAATTCCTGAACAAATAGGCACAGACCAGTCGCTGACATGGCGCGTGAGTACAGTCGCGTTGACGTGTTTTTTCAGCCAATATTGAGATGCCACGTTAGTCCACATAAGCATAACTTGTACACGTCATACCCCTTATTTACACGTGGCATTTATAAGAAAAAGAATAAAATAAAATAATTTTTACAAAAAAATTACAATTTTTTTTAAAAAAATAAATTTTTTTACAAAAATTACAAAATATTTTTACATAAATT
>JAPFFP010000113.1:8112873-8136461 GCA_026153255.1 Solanum medicagineum | reverse complement strand
TTTAATAAAATGAAGAAGAAGAAAGTGTATGTTAATTTGAAAATAAATAGTATATATATATAGAAATGTGGCAGGGGTAAAAGGGTCAAATTACCCATTTTTTGCCGTTGGAATGGTTAAAATTAAGTCTTTCACGCGCCCCCCACGAGTGTACTGCACTCACTGTGCCACGTCAGCACCCTGTGCCTACTTGTTCAGAATTGCCAAGTTGAGGGTCTTATTTGTGCACTATGAAAGTTTAAGTTCCAACTTACAAAATGGTGCCAAGTTTAAGGTCCAATTTGGGGGTTTACTCTTCTTTTTATGCATAAAGTTACCAGATGCTGAGTGCCAAACTACTTGAACTATTCCGAAGTCACTTTCTCAGTCTTATTCTCCTCACGTTTTCTTACTCTGCTCTCAGATAAGTCTTATTTAGTCATTCCCTACCATCAGCTGACCATGTTAAGTCTGTTTTCTGTATGCTCTAATGGTTCAGATTTTTCATGGAAAGCATTTCTAGTTGTCCCTACCATCAACTGACCATGCTATTCTTTTTTCCTTTCCATAATAGACATCCTTATTGGAAGATTAATATATTTTCATGCCTAATCCAGATGTTTTAATTTCAAAATTTTGAGAAGCATGCATGACATTTCGGAATAAAGGCAACACATTCTCGGGAATAGAATCAATACCCACCAGAAAAACAAATCCGCCAGAGAATATGTCTGCATCATTCAAGCTTTATTTTAAAAAGTTAAAACCAATTTACTATCTTCACTGTCAACCATTTTAGTTCATAATCCACTGAAAAGATCACTCTTCAGGGCATATAAGTTGGTTAACATATGTGGAGAATCATATTATGCTGTAGATTCTCTACTTTTTCCTGCTTGTAAAAGAGAGTTATTTCCATTATTAATAAGATTATTTACCTTGTCAAAAAAAAAAGATCACTCATCAAGGCTCCAGCATTATACTTCATCATATCTAAGTAATCATTTACAACAATCATTAAATCAATGAGTCAACTGATCGGTGCTAAAGGTAATTGACGTAATCAGGAATCCTGGATAACTCATTTGAACTTATTAACAAGCCAAACAAGTCAAAATTTGTGAATGTCCAAAGATTTTATGTTCCATTCTCCACCTATAATTCAACCAGAGAGCAGATGATGCAATTACCTTTTGCTTTACTACTAAACATTCCAGCTACAGCAGCAAGACTCTCCTCACATGTATCTTGAAACTGGATATAGAAGAGAGAAAATTAATTTAAGTTTATTCCCAAGGAAACCATAATGATACAAAATGAGTTCAGAGATAAAGTAAAGAAAGGAGAATGAAGCGAAAATCAAACAATGCGAGTGTTTAGTCTAAAATAAAGAAGACTCAAAGACAACCTTTATCTTTACATCAAAAAGGAAGTTGCGTACACATTGATGTTGAGAACGGCTAACAGTTTCTTTTTCCCGTACGACTAAAATAGATTTAATGTGCAGGTCGTCGGACATGGAGGAGTCAGTTCGTGACGTCTCCCCCCCCCCCCCTCAAGCCTCTTTGCATTGTGTTGTGTTTCTGGAACCCCAGAGGAGGAGAAATCATCATCTTTTGCTAGCTTGCACACTGGCTCCTTGTTATAATGAGCACTGTGTCATCAATTATTATCTCCACCTTGTCACTGATTTCTGTTGTAGCCAAACCAACCGGTTTGATTTTTTTCTAAGAGAGCTTCCGGTCTAGATCTATTAGTGAATCAATTTAAATTGATCTCCATACCGGTTCACTAATCCAAGGGTAGTTGTGACTTTCCCCACTCTCCTTTGAGCCCAACTTTTATCAAATTCAAACTGGCCATTTTTACCCTATTCATTACTTGTGTCATCCATAGCTTCCGGTGGATGAGAGCTGCTAACTCCCTTGTGCGAGTTTCTTCCACCCTCCTCTTTTTTCTCCTCCCACCCTCCTCTTCTCCTCCTCAAGCAGGCTCCCCTTTAAAAATTTCAGGGCTAAACTCTAGTGTTAACCAGGTCCTAAATATTCTGTTCCCCTCCCCCCTCCTACCACTATAGACACCAGTACTCTCCACCCTTTCTCACCAGTACTCTTTAACTCAAGACATATCAGTAATATTGCAGTCCACCCCAAGAAAACCCCAACATTCATTACCTATATAATTGAAGAGCTCATTACACCAAAGATGCAAAGGTAATCCTATCACAACCAGCACCCCATTTCATTTTCTGTTCCTCTTGAGTTCCACAGTTGCTACCTCAGACCATCTATAAAGTCAAAATTGTCATCCAACCATCTCTCACCCTCTTTCAAGAGATGGCTAGACTCACTTCCACTTAAGCATGTGCACAAGTTGGTTCATTTCAGTTTTGGCTATCTTCAGTTTGAAATTTCAAATTTCGATTTTCTAAAATTCTCATCCAAACTCGCCCCATTCTAGGTCAAAGTCGATTCATGTTTTACTTTTTCCATTCGGTTACACAAATCGGATTGTTGCATTTCAAAATTTAGACAAACTATTTTATTTCAATTTTAGAGCAAACATAACCAAAAGTAACGAATCTTAAAATTTCAGCCTTAAATAACCAAGATATTAACCAAAATAAAAATTATAAAGTTGCAAATATAATAGCATATAAATGGCAAAACAAGAGCTTGACAACTTGTGCTACTCCAAGGTTACAAGCATCATAGCATATTTTATTGAGGCACGCACTGTATATTTCTACACGCTCAAACATACCCTACTGCTCTTCTGAAAATAAATAATCCTCTATGTATGATCAATAAATACTACTTGCTATCAGGGGGTTTTCACAAATGTTCAACCACATGTTTTGGTACTAGTATCTTTGAACAGCGTTCAAACAATTCGGTTTGCAGTCAGCTGGGATTGTAAATACACCCAACCATATCTGAACCAGGAAACCATTATATTTTATAATTGAAATTGTACACCAAATTCAAATTGTATAATTTATATTGTATTGTCTGATTTTCTTCAAGTCGGCTCGAAAATTCGAGTTTAACCGATTTGTGCACAGGCCTGCTCTCACTAGAAAACATGGACAAGAACATCAAGTCTCCCATAGAGGACACTTTGATCCATGGCTTGAAATCCAAGGCCTTCACTGCCCAAGATGCTCCGGATCTGGTGAAGTCACCCTCTTCTTGAACATTCCCACCAAGCACTTTGCAATGAAAGCTTTCCTCTTAAAGATATGTCTTATAGATAGTGTGAACCTCGGTTCATGTTCTCCCTTCAGTCTTCTAGACCCCTCGTCCAAAGCCAGAGCTGGGGCAAAGAGAATCTCCTTGTAAGGATGAGTCTTCAGCTTCCTGGCATCTAGAGAATAGTAGGAGTCTCTCTCTAGATCCATTTTTCTCTCCCCTATATTACTTATAAAATTAGAATAAGCTCCAGGAAGAGATTGCTAAGCCTCTTGCCAAATTTAAGAGGAAGACGCGGCAACAGTAATGGCAACAAATACCACAAATTTGCACTAGTAGAGTAAAGCCATTATTCTTCTATTTTTAAAGGATAGTGGAATTAGAAAGATAAAACAGGTGTATAAATATGATAGGAATAAAGTGGAGTGTAGAGCCCATATGGTGTACCTGGATACTCGAAACGACACGTGCAAGAGCTTTTACCATATTCTCAACCACATTTGTGTTCTTTGGATGCCTGCGTACAATCAAATACACACACACATATGTAAAAGGGAGAACTGAAGAATAGAGGAACATGGTAACTGTATAGATAGGTAAAATCAATAGTGTTAATGATGGAAACACACACCAAGTGGGTGGATAGGATTACAGAACTTGTACACAAATTAAATTGGCGATGCAATGGTGCAAGAATCCCAATAAATTGTTCACATCAGATATAGCTTTCCGTTTACACCACAGTGATAGCTATATGTACATATATGTTGGACTATGTATTGCTTCAAACTTCCCTTCATAAACCCTATTGTTGCTTTCTTGCCATAAACTTCACAGCAAGTGAACCTTTGGTTGCTTTCTAGCCTCCAATGAACAAGCATTGTGGGAGGAGGTGATTCAGGCAAAATATGAAATGGAAGATCACTGGTCAACTTGCATGGTGACCAACATTTGTGGAACCAGCCTTTGGAGAACCATAAGGAATCTTTGGCCAAAACATAGAGGGGACTGCAAAACTAAAGTTGGAAACGGTGCAAAGGTCTCCTCTTGGGAAGATAGTTGGCTGGAACAAGGTTCTTTAAAAACTCTTTTCCGGGATGTTCTCATAGTCAACCAGCAGCACAGGGCTACTGTGGCGAGGTTTTGGTCAAACCAAGGATGGAATCTGAGCTTTAGAAGACCTTTCAATGATTGGGAGATCCAAATAGTTGTAGAATTTTACAGAATTCTGGAACAATTCAGAGGAGACAATACTGGCCAAGATTTTATGGAATGGCAGGGTCACGAGCAAGGCAGATTCAGTGTCAAGGGGCTGACAAGAGGTTTAACCCCATTAATAATCAGATTAAAGGGTGGCCCTAGAAACTGATCTGCAACCAAAATTCCCTAGGAAGTCTCTTGTTTTACTTGGCTACTTGCTAAACAGGCTATTTTGACTCAGGGAAATGTCATGAAGAGGGGTATCCATCTGAGCCCCAGATGTTTCTTATGTGGAGAAGAGGCTGAGACAATGACTCACTTTTTTCTTCACTGCAAAATCACTAACCAGCAGTGGGGCCTATTCATCAATACAAACGGGCTAAATTGGGTGATGCCAAGCAGAGAAACCCAAACCCTGAAGTTATGGAGTAGCTATGCCAACATCTCGGGTCATAAGGAAAGATGGAAAATCTACCTGCTTGTATTCGGTAGTCAACGTGGAAATAAAGGAACCTCAGATGTTCTCAGAATAAGAGTAACACTATTCAGAAGATGAAGATGAACTGTCTTGTGTTGTTTCATTTTTGGTGTAAACAGGAGTACATGGAAGATCTAGAATCAATTGTGAATGTCTTAGGATCCCTGTATAATTTTGTCATGGGTTTGAAGATCTTCCTATATACTCTCTTTAAATTGTATTTAGGATCCTGTAACATGTGGTGGCAGGTTTTATCATTTTTGGAAGTAGAAATACAAATTGTTACTCTCTCAAAAAAGTGAACTCTGCAGTTGCTAACTCTAAGGCACAAGATTGCTTCAAACCAATTCAGAATCTTCAGAAGTGGAAGGAGCAGCTTCTTGGTATTCATGTAGTGATCACCTCCATGCTATGGTAGAATATGAATTCTTGATAACATGTTTAACAGCTTCCTTGCAACTTCAATTTCCTCAATTTCCACAAAATAGATGCATAAAACAAACTAGTTCCTCTTTTTCCCAATGAACAGCTTACTTTTCAGTTTGCCTCAGATCTTTAGAAAGGAGGAGTTTGATTTGGCTTTCAGTAGAAGAGAGAGGAGAAGCAAGCACCATGAAGTGCATTTGAGGAGTTAGGCACATATCATTCATTTTTGTGAAGTGGAAGAGAAAATATGAGAGAACTTTGCTTGATTACTCCCTCAAGCTATTGGGGATTAAATGTTTATTTTTACATGTGTTAAAAAGGAAAAGAAACCACCACCTGATAACAATAGGAGTAAATTAAGCCGCCTACCATATTCACAAATATTCTAGAACTAGAATACTTATAAGGATTCTAACACTCCACATTTGGTGCATGTAAATTATAGGTACCATGCTTGCTACAGATACAACTTATTCTAGGACTTTCTTGAATTTGTCTACAACCTGATCATT
This sequence comes from Solanum medicagineum, assembly GCA_026153255.1. NCBI lineage: Eukaryota > Viridiplantae > Streptophyta > Magnoliopsida > Solanales > Solanaceae > Solanum > Solanum medicagineum. The sequence continues at coordinate 8,130,675 of JAPFFP010000113.1, read as the reverse complement.
TGACACAAACTTTGTGACGATGTCTCCTGAAAGTACCTCCTCTTTGACAAAAATGGCAATCAATTTCAATGTGTTTGGCCCTCTCCTGAAACACTGAATTTGATGCAATGTAAAGTGCAACCTCGTTATCACGCACTAAGTTCCATTCTTTAATCTCTCCAAATTTTAACTTCTCGCATAGTCATTTGATCCATATGAGTTCACAAGTAGCCACCACCATAACCCGATATTCCACTTCGGCACTTGATCTAACAAAATCACATTTTGCCTTTACTTTTACACGACAGACGATTTCCACTAACTGGAACACAGTATTCGAAGGTAGATCATCTATCAGAGAGTGGCCTTGCCCAATCTGTATTAGTGTATATAACAATTTTCTCATACATTCGATCTTCGTAAAGTAGTCATTTACCCGGAGAAGATTTGATCAAGGGTCATACCTAATCACACCTCTCCAATTCTTCATTGGTCTACCTCTACCGCTCTTTTGACCAATCACTGTCAACCTCACGCACCTCCTCACTGGGACATTTGTGTTCCTCTTTACATGCCCTAATCATCTCAAACTCATTTCCCACCTCTTATCCACCACTAAGTCAGCTCCCATCTCACACCGTATATCTTCGTATCTTAACTTATCTCTCCTAGTGTGCCCACACATCCACATCCTACATACCTTAACCTATCACTCCTAGTGTGCCTACACATCTATCCTACATGCTTTATTTACAGTATGGGAAAAAAACAGAATATCTTCACACAATTTGACAATCTAGGGGATGAATTTCAACAAAAAAAAACACATGATCATATTATCTGCACAAAGTAGGTTTCATCCAAAAAGATTATTTGCAGAAAGTATGTTTCATCCAAAAAAGTTATCAACATAGAAAAATCCACTCATCAAAAGGTGAGCAACCTTACATGTCAAAAATAAGGAAAAGAATTTGCATAGTGCGTGCTTCCACACAAAAACCCTGCCAAATAAGCAAAGTTATCATAAATTAGAGTCGATAGAAGCTAGTATTCACTTGACTTACTTCATAGATTCAATGTAATGGTTGGAAGCAATAATTACAGGAGAATTATTCAAAAAAATAAGAACAAAGTTTGGGAAATACCCTCAAGATTTCAAGAACAAGAATGCGATGCCACAAAGGTAAGTCTAGAGATATAACCCTCACCAACATGCTGAGAAATACCTGTCCGAAAGAGATTGACTAGTTTAGCAGTGAAAGCCACTCAAAAGTAGGAAATAAAGTTGTCAATCATAAATAACAAACAACTAGCAAAATATCTTAAATTAAGCAAGACTAAAAAATCAGCAGATTTGTTGATAAATTTGGCATCAGATAAAGTAAGCATGCCCTCTGCGAAACTAGAGAATGAGGAGAAAAAAGTGTATTATAGTAGTGTGGAGCAGAAAACTGAATACAAGTACTCAATTTGTATACTAACACGTCACAAATCTTTTAATGAGTATACTTCATCAAAAAGATTTGCCAAGATTTATGTTAGGGTTCGAACTTCTCCTTTTTGTTTCCGATAAGGGGTTCAGATTCTGCACTGGACCGAGATGCAACACCTTGCTTCTTACTCCTCGATATTAGGTTCCCCCAACAAAAACACAATAGCCTATAGTAGATTTTCTATCAATCTTGGATCTAGCCGAATCAGCATATGCAAAACACTCCACATGAATATGGTCAGGATTTCTATACAATATGCCAAGTCCAGGAATTCCTTTCAAGTAACATAGGATTTATTCCAAAGCTTCCCAATGTTTGACCATAGGTGCATACAAGAATTCGTTAACAACACTTACCGCAAAAGCAATATCCGAATGAGACACAATAAGGTAGTTTAACTTCCCAATCAACCTTTTATATCTCTCTGGATCATCAAAAGGATCACCATCATCTTTCATGAGATGCATATTGGGAACCATTGGAGTACTACAGGGTTTGGCTGCTAACTTTCCGGTATCTACAAGTAGGTCAAGACTCTTCCTCTAAGACAGAAAAATTCCCTTCTTGCTTCTGTTTACTTCTACTCCCAAAAAGTATTTCAACGCGCCCAAGTCCTTTGTATGAAATCTAGTATGCAGGAAAGATTTTAGGGAAGAGATTCCCACCTAATCACTTCTTGTGATGACAATGTCATCAACATATACAATAAAGAGGATAATGCCAGATGCTAATTGCTGGTAAAAGACTGAGTGATCACATTTGCTCATTTTCATCCCAAAATCTTGAACCACCTCACTAAATTTGCCAAACCAAGCTTCCCGACTTTGTTTCAATCTATACAAGGACTTCTTCAAATGACATACTTCTCCTTACTCCCCCTGAGCAACAAAACCAAGTGGTTGCTCCAGATACACTTCTCGAAGATCACCATGAAGAAATGTATTCTTGATATCTAACTAATGTAAAGACCAATTCTCGAAAACAGCCAGATAAATGAACAATCGGATAGAAGTGGTTAGACAATAGGAGAGGTGTCTGAATAGTCCACCCCATAAGTCTGAGCATACCCTCTAGCCACAAGTCTGACTTAAGCCTTGCCACTGAACCATCTGGATTAACTTTAATTGTGAATACCCACTTACATCCCACTAGTTTCTTTACATTGGGTAAATCCACCAAATCTCATGTGTGATTTTCCTTTAAGACATGTATTTCCTCAAGCATCAGACTGGACCATCCAGGATAAGTCAAAGCTTCTTTCACTATTTTGGGTATAGAGATGGTGTCTAGGGAAGCAATCAAAGATCTAGATCTAGAGGATAAGCCATCATAAGAAACAAATTTAGCAATAGAATATGTGGACTTGCAAGTCCTTGTACAGTTGCGAAAAGCAATACGGATGTCAAGATTTTCTAGAGGACCAAGTGGATGAAGATCTAATGATGAGGAATCTGGTGTAGGACATGTATCACTAGTCTCTTGCCTCCTCAAGTTAACTTGTACAATTGGCGGCCTGGCTATCACAGATGGAGTAGGTAATGAAGGCACAGTACATGATTGAGGCTCAATAGGACTAGAAAATGGATCAACAATATCATTTGATGGTATTGACAGAGCACGAGTAACCTGATAGATTGACCATTCATCTTCCTCCCCCCGAATTCGCAAAGATGGGAGGTGCATAAAAGAATGGTGTAGTCTCTGAAAACACCACATCATTGGACACCAAGTATTTTCCAAGTTCAGTAGAATAACATCAATTACCTTTATGGAGACGAGAATAGCCCAGAAAAACATACTTTACTGCTTTGGGATCCAACTTGGTAACATATGGTCAAACATCTCGAACATAACATGTGCTTCCAAACACCTTAGGTTTCACCGAAAATAGTGACTTGTTTGGAAAAAGAACACTATAGAGCATCTTACCAAAAGCACAGCAGATGCATGCGATTGATCAGAAAACAAGTTGTAGAAACCGCATCTGCCCAAAAATATTTAGGAACTTTCATTTGAAATAAAAGTGCTCGAGCTGTCTCAAGTAGATGCCTATTCCTCCTCTCAACAACTGCATTTTGAGAAGGTGTATCAACACATGAGACTGGTAAAGAATACTGTGTGCTCTCATATATGACTAAAACAATTCTGACATGTATTCTTTCACATTGTCACTTATTAAAATACATACTGAAGCATTGAATTGAGTTTTAACTTCAGCATAGAAGGCACAAAAATAAGTGAACACTTCAGAACGACTATTCATAAAACAAATCCAAGTCATTTGAGAGAAACAATCTACAAAAGTGAAAAAATATTTAGTGTCCAGTTTTGGAAATGACCGAACATGGTCCCTAGGCATCAAAGTGAACTACCCTAAACATCAAAGTGAACTAACTCAAAAGCCAATTCAGTCTACTTATTAACCCTTGGACTTAATGAGTTGCAATGATGTTTTACAAATCGACATGACTCACATTCCAATGAAGAGATGTTCTGAAACTGAGGACATAGCTTCTTTAATACAGGTAAAGCAGGATGTCCGAATCGACAATGTACTTCAAATGGAGACACATCACTAGAGCATACAATAAATGGAGGCTCCCATTCATCAAGGATATAGAGATTATCAGATACATCTCATTTACCAATAATCCAATTCGTCTTAAGATAACGAAACAAACAGTAATCAAGAAAGAACGAAATATAACAATTAAGATCTCTGGTCACTTTTTTGCAGAAATCAAATTAAAGTCCAACTTTGGTAAACTCAATACTGATGAAAAGGTGATAGAGGATGTAGGTTTCACAGTCCCAAATCCAATACTATTACACATTAATCCATTAGTTACAGTACCAGGAGTGGGTGCTTTATGTGATTGAAAACTAGAGAAGACATTAGAATTACCTGTTGTGATTTGTGGCACCGGAATCAATCACCCATTTATTTGAAGAGGTGATAAGACACATTTTATCTAACTCGGCATAAATGTTAACTGAAGTGGATTCCTTCAGTGATTTCTGATACGGCATGAATGTAACAAACTCATCTGCTGAAACAAATCTTACTTCATCCCTTTTATGTGTAGTCATATTTCCTCCCTTCTTATTTTCCAAAGACCAAACGCACTAACTATTGGAGAAACCAATAACATATAATATTCAGAAGGTCGCTAACACAACAGATGATCCACCAAAAAATTATTATCGGGCACCCAAGAAATTTAGATTTCAAAAATAGCAGACAAGCTGGACGATATACTGGAAGAACAGAGGAAACAGCAAGCAAACACAAATCGATAGTAATACAATTCCAAGCAGAAGCCAGCAGTAACAGACTCACCAAAATAGATACTAGGTTCTCTGTCTCAGAAGCTACAAAAAAAAAAAAAAAGACCTGGAAGGCCAAACAATTTCTCCGAACAGTGTCTAAAAATACCAGACCAAATTGGGATCCATCAAATCTGATGAGACGACTCAAGTAATCGAATCCTGAGCAGTTTTGCTAGAGCACATGAACAAGATCAACCACTTTTTCAGGCCGACAGATACAAAACATGATTAGCCTCGAAACCGATCAAAATAAAAGGCCTAGGCTCTGATACCATGTAAAAGACAAGATATGGAGAATAATTTGTCAATTACTCAAAGAGAACAATGGTATAAATATATGGAGAGAATAAGCTAACTATGGTAACTAAATATTCAAATCCCTAACAATCAACTATATTACTATATACATTATTACACAGATTTTGTAACATGTACAATACTTCTGAATTATCATAAATTACAATAGTGCTAAAGGAGATTATCTTTTCTCTCTTGACATTTCTGATTTGTTGCCTTGTTGCTAACACAAACACATGATCGGAGGAGTTTCACTTATATATGTTTGTCTTTTTTTCCTTCAAAGTTTGATATTATCCCTACTTTAATACCACAACCCTGATCAGAAAATGAAGGAAAAAGCTACCAAATAATCACATTGCTTTATAATATAAAATGTTAAAATGTTGAAAACTCCCAAATTTTTCATATCAATATTGTGTGCTCCCTTCATATATATTTATTCCTAAATTATTGAAATCTAGCTATATTAACTTCATTAAATTTACCGTCTTTTGTTTAAAACTTTCTTCACATAATCTCTTCTTTTTTAATAACATCGAAGTGATTTTACAAAGTCTTAGATAACCCAAAATAAACTTTACCACAAATGGTTGTGGAAGTTTGCTACTAATGAAGGAATGTTGTGGAAAGAAGCCATTGTTGCAAAATATGAGATGGAAGACAAATGGATGAGTAAGACTGTAATAACACCCTATGGGTGTTCAGTCTGGAGAGCTATCAAGAACCTATGGCCATTGATGCAGATCAGAACAAAGGTGAAGATAGGGAATGGACAAGAAAGATCTTTTTGGCATGACAAATGGGTAGGGCAAAGAACTATAGAACAACATCCAGAACTCTTCACATTAAGTCAACAACAACATGCCACAGTTGCCATGATGTGGATTGGTCGGGGATGGAACTTATTCCTAAGGAGACATCTGAATGACCAGGAGATGGAAAGAATTGCAGAATTTTACAATTCAGTAGCAGGTTTCAATAACCAGAATGGAGAGAGGACAAACTGGAACGGAGCAAAGACTGGAAAAAGTTCTCTGTCAACTCCGCATACAGGGAGTTGAGTTCAGATTTCAGATGTAGTGAAGGAAAAAGATTGGCCTTGGAAGATGATATGAAAGCCAAAGATTCCTTACCAATGTTTATTAATATGTGTTCATGGATTTTGGTAAATATTGCCCCCATCACCTCAGGCTTAATGAACTCCCATGGGTTTTTTTTTTTTTTTGGAAAAGAACCATAGCAAAATAATGATAATTTAGGGCTGGAGTCTATCAGAATTTTGTGGAATGAATTCAAAGTTAACACCATAATCAAAGTTCAGTTATCATTCTCCTTTGTTAGCTTATGGAAATCATCAGAATTTTGTTTGTTTGGTATCATTCTCCTTTGGTAGCTTATGGAAATCATCAGAATTTTGTTTGTTTGCTTGTTTGGTCTTTGTTCCTTTGCCATAGAAATTTTCTCCTTGTGCTATCAAACCTGTTGATGGTTCCTGATGGGACAGGAAATAATGACATCATATATGTTGGAAGTGCATCAAAGCACAGAGCTTATCGAAGTCAATCTTCCACCAAGTGAGAGATGTTGGGACTTCCACCCTGCTAACTGCTTCTCACATTTCTCAATCACCTTATTTCAGATTTCCATAGACTTGGACTTGGCCCCCAAGGGCAATCCAAGGTAGAAAGTTGGTAGCTAAGTTGCTCGAACTTAGGTGCGGGTGTCCGATATGGGTGCGAATCTAGAAGTCGATCCTTCATGATCTAATTTTTAAGATCCAGGGATATGGATCCATGTATGGATACGGGTTCTAGGATTCACCTGAAAATAATCAAAATATCTAAAAATAGAGTGATAAAACCTAAACTATGAAATATTATGTGGAGAACTCGAAGAAAAACCTGGAAGGAGATTAAAGAAAAAGACATACATAGAAATTTCTATGTAAAAGGTATTTCATTTTCTTCAATTTCACCTTAGCTTTTGTATTGATTACGTAAATTGTTAAAACTGTCCAAACTTTCCCCATCGATTTTGGTCAAAGTACCCGAAATTGGTTGACCAAATTGGACACGGATCCCACACCCACACCTACACTAATGTCGTGTCGACACGGATGTGGCACTAAAATTGAAGAGGCTGAGCAACTTAGGTTGGTAGAGCACCCAATTCACACCTTGAGATTGTCTTTAAGATTTCAATGTTTGGCACTTCATTGACAGGGTATAAGAAGCGTTTCCTCCATTTATCATGTAAACCTGACATCCCTTCAAAACTTACCAAGATCAGTCTTAGTATTTTGAGATGCTCCTCTTCCACATCACAAAATATAAGTGTCATCTGCATATTAAATGTGAGTTATCTTGAAGGTATCCCTTCAAGCTCTAGCAACCTCAAATCCTCTTGACCAACCTTCCTTGTTAGCTCTCTTGATCATGTTGTTTAGTCCCTCCGTAACTAAGAGGAATAAAAAAGGTGATAGAGGATCACTTTGTCTAATGCCCCACTGTGAATTGAAGTGACCAGCTGGTGAAACATTAATAAGTAGAAAGAAGTTCACTGTTGAAATACAAAATCTAATCCACTTATTCCATTTGCGACCAAACCTCATCTTCTCTGGCAAATTCATAAGAAATCCCCAATTGACATGATCATATGCTTTTTTTCAATGTCTAATTTGCACAGGGTTCCTAGTTCGTTAAGTTCATCTGGGAGTCTACTACTTCATTTCCTATGAGGGTAGCATCCATGATCTACCTTCATTTTATGAATGCCAGCTTGTTGTGAGTCCACAAGCCTATCCATCACTCTTTTAAGTCTTTCAGTAAGCAATTTAAAGAATAGCTTGTAAATACTGCCTATCAGACTGACGAGTCTAAAGTCTCTTAAATCTTTAGCACCTTTCTTCTTTGGAATAAGAGCAATGAAGGTAGCTGTGAGAAATATGAGAGGAAAATATATTGAATTGTGTTTACATTATTACGTTGAGACCCTATTTATAGATACTATACTAGGCTCCTTTTTCGACTAGGATACTATAATACAATCCTTTTCCAAGTAGGATTCTATATAATATTTTTATTCCTATTCTTATTCTAAGTAGGATAGTATTTACCTATTCCTATTCCAATTCTAAATAGGAATCCTACTCCTATTCTAACACTCCCCCTCAAGCTGGTGCACACAAATCATAAGCACCTAGCTTGTTACAGATATAATTAATACGGTGACCGATGAAGAGCTTGGTAAGATATCTGCAAGTTGATCATCCGACTTCACAAAATTAACAGTCAACCTCAATGTCTTAGTCTTCTCATGAAATTCAGTCAACCTCAATGTCTTAGTCTTCTCATGAAATACTGGATTTGATGCACAATGTCCATAAAACACAATGTGATAAGTTCTTCAATTACAGTGTTGAACTTCCCAAACGAAGCTCAAAAGACTAATTCATACCACAAAGGGACTTACACAAATGACATACAAGGCTACCATTCGACAATCAAGGCTACCAAACTCCCCCCGAGCAACATTTTTAAAATCAGGTGGTTGCTCCAGTAATGGTTCTGAAGCCCATGCTAAGTAGTTGAAACTACCCAGTAATGGTTCTGAAGTGATCATAGGATTAGAACTTCCTATTCCTGTACTTTTGGAGACAAACATATCGATTCCAAAGGACATCTTTAAAATCAAACTCTAGTAATCACCGATTTGATGGCACGACCCTCCCTGAGGGGAAAAACTGCAAACAAGGATGCCAGAAAACTGCCTGGAACACTGGAAACTCGCCGAAAACTACTTGAGATTGTCGGAACCCTAATTTCGGTGATCAGATCTGGGAAAAAATTACACGGATAGCCTCAGAATGGAGAGGCGACCCAACTGGAAAAAGAATCGAAAAAAATTATCTTGCCGGAAACAATAAGACGCGCCGGCGCATGAGGCGCATGGAGACGCAGATCCGACACTTCCACCGGCGTGTGGGGGCATGTGAATCAGTAAGACTCGGAGGAGCTTACTGGGGTTTGGTTGCCTGTGTAGTCCGCACCTTGTGGTGGTGTTGGTTTTGCACAACACTCAAAAAAAAAAAGAAAGGCGCACACCAGCCTGGCGGTCACTAGAAACTGTCTAGTTTTCAGCTTCTTGGAAGGATCACTCAAGAAAAAAACAAAAGAACGACGCACACCAGCCTGGCGATCACTAGAAACTATCTGATTTTCAGTTTCTTGGAAGAAACACTCAAGAAAAACAAAAGAACGACGCACACCAGCCTGGCAGTCACTACAAACTGTCTGGTTTTCAGTTTCTTGGAAGGAAGTTTCGGCCGGAAAGATGGCACGGTGCTACACATGATAAATATGAAAAAGTAATCACCAAAAAGATGACATCTTCTCTTTTTTTTTCCTTTTTTTTGTTTGCTAACATAATCATTGGCCAAACGGGCAACACATATGGGTCATAGCCGCCCGCCGGCAGTGGAAGCTCTTTGATTTTCTACCAAGACCGTAGAAGCTCTCCATGTGAGAAATATGAGAGGAAAATATTATTGAATTGTGTTTACATTATTACAATGAGACCCTATTTATAGATACTATATTAGACTTCTTTTCTGACTAGGATACTATAATACAAGTAGGATTCTATATAATATTATTATTCCTATTCCTATTCTAAGTAGGATAGTATTTACCTATTCCTGTTCCAATTCTAAATAGGAATCCTATTCCTATTCTAACATTAGCATTGAAACTTCTTTCAAACCTTCCTTGCTCATAGAAATTTTAAAAGGTCTTCATGATATCATTTGTTACCTCTTCCCAACAACTAATATAAAACCCCATTATAAACCCGCCTAGACAAAGTGCTTTATCAATTGCACACTGTTTTAGACATTGTAGTACCTCCTCCTCTTCAAATCCCCTTTTAAATCTTCCATTCCCTGTGTTGTCAGCCTTGGGCAATTTAGGAAGTTGCTGACAGGTCTCACCGGACATCCTCTGAGTACAAATTTTGGTAGAACTCCACTATTTCCCCTTGAATCCTTTATTGATCTCTAATTAGGTTCCTGAACAAGAAGTTTGTTAATGTTGCTATTTCTCATGTTCATTAGCCATGTTATGGAAGAATTTGGTATTTTTATCCCTTTCTTTCTACCATAGGGATTTAGATCTTTGTCTCCGCAAGATCTCTTCATTCTGGATTAGCTACTCAAAGCTCATGATCTAAAAGGGGCACGGGCTTATTTAATATTATTTATAAATACCCTTGTTTGTCTAATATAAATTTTAAATTTTTAAATAATTAATTTTTGTTTTTAAATATTCACATAACCTTGTTATTACACTTGTGCAACTAAACAGCACACTGGTAATTACACTGCAACTACATTGTTGCAACCAAACAGGTTTGTAATTATTAGACTGCATAATTAATGGGCTGGTAATACTACCTACTACCCTAGTAATTACATCAATTCAGATTACCAGGTGGCTTTCCAAACAGACCCTTATTCCTCTGATAGAGCCAATCTCCTCCCATACTAGTCTTCTTTCCACATAGCCGATAATAGCATACACACAAGTTATATGCCAAGTGAAATCTTGCTGTTAAGCTTCAATTTTCAAGTAAGAGCATATGCACCTATCTCAAGTATTTCCCCTTTCCGAGTTCTACTATCCCATAGCATCATTATCCTTCCCCTGGTTCTACTTGCCTCAAAACATGCCATTTTAGTCCATCTACCTACCCAACCAACCCCCATAATTGCATTATCAATCCTATGATATCACTCTCTAATTTAGTTTCTCCTGGACAAATAATATCAGCTTTTCAATCCCTCATAATATTCTTGACTATCTTCCTTTTATCCCTGCTATTTAAACCTCTTACGTTCCATGACACTAGTTTGAATTGCATCATGTAATGGTCAGGATGCTCCACCCCTTATCTCTACAAACCCCACTCTTGAATTTCACATCAAAGTACTAAGCCTTTTAATTCTTTAAAGCCTTTAAATCTGTTCCTCTTATAGACCATTTCCGATTCCTGATTCCTGATTCCTTGCTTGTCTGGAACTATCCACCTGAAGTAGTTCCATGGCTTCTTCCTCATGACCTCGAAAATCAGCCCCCAATAATTTCCCAGTTTCATCATGTTCTGTTTCACCCACGCAGACACCTCCTCTTTTTTCGTAATTAATTGTTGTTGTGTGCGCAAAGGCTCTGCCTCTTTGATCTCCCATTCTTCAGTAGAGGCCAATGATCTTTGACCAGCGATTGTGCATGGGCTTTCTTCCTTCCCCCTCCTCATGTCCCACAATTTGCAGGGGCTTTTCCACCAATTCCTCATTTAGATTCACCACTATCATCTCCTGGGCAGTGTTTTGTTCTGTGTCTTGTTGTCTTGCATGACTAGAAGAGAGATGTAGGATTCCATGACCTCAAGAAGTCTATCTCTATTGAGTATGGGCTGAGTTGAATGTATTATATTGTTAAAAATAACTAATTTTACCTGATCAGGCCCATTTTCCACTTCAATTAAATCCACTCCCTTGGGCCTCTCTAAACCCAATACAGAACTCTTCATTAAAGAAGGCATGCCACTCTCACATGACTTATCTAAATCCCTCTTTCCAGATATCAGCTGTACTTTCCCCACATGTTCTTCTGTACCAAAATCCCTTAAATTTAGGGATTTTTTTACTACATCACAAAGATTGACATTACTGTCTTACCCTCTGGTCCAAAGTGTGACCTCAATTTTCTGTGGTCTGTCTTCTCTAATGGTACAGCATGTTTTTTCCAGCGACATTTCAAACATCCCTTTGCTTTCAGTCTATATAGGGAAGTGGTATCTGACTCCTCGTGCTATTGACACCTCCTATGATATGCTTCGCCATCGTTTGTAACCAGAATCCTCACCCACTTCATGCGGTTCAACTCTGTCTCCTCTTCAATAGCTATCCTTCCCCCCACAGAATTGTCCAATTTCCTTGAAAACTTGATGCGTCCAAAGGTGTAGAGGAACACCCATGGCTTTGATCCAAGTTTCTTTGATTTTCATGTTGTTTGGAAGGCAGCCTAGCACTGGACTCCACCATTCTACTAGCACTGGACTCCACCATTCTATGTTAAAACCAAGTTTTTTCCACCTCCATTGGCCTTGATGTGTTTGTTCTGCCATGAACCTATTAGGAAGTTCAAAGAGGCAGATATCTCCATATAGCTCATATATGTTGACCCCAAAGGCCTGCTTCCACTCAGATGATGACCATCTTCTGATCTCAGACAGAAAAGATTTTTCTTTCATTGCCTTGGCCAGATATCCAACGAGGCACCTCTTCAGAAGTCTTATCATTTTGTCAATCTTTTTTTTTTTTTTTGATAATATCTATCATTTTGCCCATCTGTTGTGCTTGCCACCTCTGTTTCTTGATGGCCCATCGAAATCCATTTACTATCGCACACAGCCTTCGAATATGGGTAGTTGGATTCTGCTAGTCTTGAGATATTGGCTGGTAACTGTCTTTTGGAGCATTTAATGAAATTCTCTATCTTAAAAGCTATGTCATGCCATCCAGCATTCAAGATTGGTTCTGGAATAATGATTACTGATCTTCCCCCAGCATTTAAGAAGATAATGCTTATATATCTCCCATATTCATTATCTTTCCCTGAACAAAAGTACTCTTCCTTTCTGTCAGTAAACTTCCACCTACTTATGCTCTTCTTTTGATCAGTCGATGCTTCTCTTAGCAAGAAACATATTCAGACTATCACCTTGCTGCTAATAGTTGATCTTCTCATTACCCATCTACTCCTCTCCACCCATTCTCACCAAACAGATCCATCCGAACTCCATCTAGTGATGTCAAATGATTTGAATCCCGCATTGAATATATTTTGTTTTCCCCCATATCTGTCGGAGAGAGGGAACAGAAAAGGAAGAAATTATACTATCGCAGAAGGAGATAGCTGTGAAAGAAGAAGAGAGATGTTAGTTTCCAGGCGACCTATCGGAAAGAGGGTTCTCTCGCTCCTAGGAAGTAGGAGAGAGTTTTTCAGAAATGTGCCAGAGAGCATTCTTTTAAAAATGTACTAACTTCTATACCCAACAGCCCAAGAGAGCATAAAATGTACTAAAGAGGTTTTTGGGAAATGTGCCACGGAGCATTCTTTTAAAAAGGTACTAACTTCTACACCCAACACTCCAAGAGAGCATTTTTTTAAAAATGTACTAACTTCTTACCCCAACATCCTAAGGTGCTTGGCGTAAAAGCACTTACAATACGCCAATCCAAACAGGCTCTCAGTCTGGTTAATTCTGACTAGCCCTAATTGATGCACAGTATCATTTACAATTTTCTTTTTTGTAGAAGAAAAATGATAAGGTCCTTTACAATATTCTTAACATAAATCAATTAGTCTGTCAGCATAGATGGAATTTCATCTCAGAAAAAATCCATAATGACCACTACAAGGGACAGCAATGTCATAAAATGGTTAAAATTCTACCTCAGATTCAGTGATAAGTGAAGAACTGTAATGTCTGATTATGTTGGCTACTGAACGCAACACCAGACGCCGGTAATAAGGTTCTCCAGATTCTCCTTCAAACTGCTCACAGGAGAATGTATAAGATACAAAGAAAACAATGAGGCAGATTCTTGCAAAGACAGTGGTTCAAAGTGTATGCTTAAATCTGTTTCACTGAGACTAAATTCCTGATGGAAGAACTATCACCTCAGTATCAGTACGTAGTGATGTCATGAGAAGTGAGCATATTTGGAGACGGAGAACCTGCTATTTAGAAGTTACTAATTTGAGAATGGACATAACCAATACAACTAAAACAAAGGATGATATCACTAAACCTCTTCATAAGGAACCAACGCTCTGAACAACACCACATAATTGGATAAAATAAACCTGAAAAGAAATAAGCAAATTAAGTAAAATCAAAGTCACAGAAAACTATTACATAAGTTAGTCAAACTCTTTCAGACTCATTCAGGACATCTACATAAACATGTTTCCTTAGTTACCTCCTCCTCCTCCTACAAATGCTGGATAAAATACTACAGCTGCTACTTTAGCTCATGCTCTAAAGCATGGCCTATTCTTATATAGCATCAAGGTCTCCAGTCATGGACAATCAAATCAATCAACTAAGTGCAGAAGGATGAGGAAGGGGATCATTATCCAGTGAGTTTCGAAATGTGCATCAGCTGGCCCACAATTTCTCAAATATATGATAATGTATACAGAACAACCTATGCCAATAACTCAATCCTAATATGTGTTTTGGAAAAGAATGGCAGACTTTAAAACTCTATAAGTTAGGGGATGTAGGAAATTAATGTATTTCTCAAAAGTTGAAAAAAGTAACAGTTTTTACAAACTCAATTTAGCAAGTACAGCAAGTTTGTGAAAAGGTAACTATTATAATGCTTCAAATTCATTTGACACACTTCACAAGCAGCAAGCAGAAGACTTGTCTAAGTGGATTAAAGTATTAAGGATCAACATTCATGTGATACGCTTCACAAGCATCAAATAGAATTCATATCTAAGGAGATAGAAGTACAATATCTAAAAGATTAGATCATTACTCAAGTATATCAAGTGCAAATGTCCGTTGAATGGAACTGGCACGTAGCCAAACAGCCTGAAGTACAAAACAGACATAATATCAGTGAGGATCTAACACTTCTATTTGCAATGCAAACCACAATTATAATGGATCACTTTCAGCAAGCAGACAGTTCAAAGATTTTGAATATCTTTCAAACAAGAAGAAGAACCACCCATATCGGCACATACAGATCCACCTGCAGCGAGAGCTGTCAAGTCCTCAAGCAACCGAAGTGCGAGCTTTCCAGAATTAGTTAGGATATCCCTCATCAGTGATGGACCTCCAAACTCTTGCTCCAATGACCTGTTCAAGTACATCACAGAGATTGAAATTCGCAAATCGAACTTCATAAGACAAGTATAATTTCTTAACATACCCAACTAGATCAACCACTACCATACACTTCGTAAATGCCAGTAGAACAGCATAGTTTGCACAGAAAAAACATTGTTTCATTAAGAAAGGAAGATTCAGTCGATAAGAAGGAAGAGTACAACAAGAGGAATAGAGTTTTTCAACAAAATACCTGAAATATAATATTTAAATGAATAGAGTTCTTCATAATCACTCATAGATTAGTGTAGATGCAATACCAACAATGACAAAATACTTGAAATATAAGATTTAAATGAATAGAGTTCTTCATAATCACTCATGGATTAGTATAGGTGCAATACCAACAATGACTACATACCCAGGCATGGATAGAGGGAACATAACATACAGTTAATGCAATAGGCAAAGACAGACCAGACCACCCAATAGACATCTATTAAGTTGCTGAATCACCACAAGTGGAGTATAGTAATGAGTTGCCAGACATGCAGAGAAGAGGCCGAAAAACTAAATCCATAATACCATCAGGACATTTACTTATCATTGAAAAACAAAAGAAGTTATCAGGATGCATACATACTCTAGATGATTTATATTGCGGTTGACATCACTAGTAACTGAACTGCTACGAGAAATGTACACTCCAGAACCAAATTTACCGGCTGGAAGTGACTCAGCAGAAATCACTCGGTCAAATATCAATGCCACAGCTTGCCTAAAAGTTGCAGCAGCAGTACTGAAATGATTTGCCAAGTATAAACACCCAAATAAAACAAGACATGGAAACGAACTGCCAACTAAATGCATTAAGTTTCACCCTTCAAAACTCACTTTCGCACACTATCAGAGGATCTATTATTTTCAAGAAGGCGAAGAATGATACCAAGAGCTTGAGCGGTGTATTCCTGAAAGTTGAAAGAAAAATTAATGCATATTCATTTCAAAAAGGAAGGACAACCACAATTACCTCAAAATAACGTCCCACCTTAAGAGGAAACTGGGAACTACGGATGGAATTAACAGACGGATTTTTCTTAAGCTAGCTTCCCCTCATTTCTCTCCTACCTTCCTTGTAGTATATGTTATCACATACTCACCCACTATAACCTAGGATTTTATCATTCATTAATATACAGCAGTATGTTTTTTCTGTTATACATACTTATACATATCAGGTTTCACAATCAAAGTAATGTTTTGAATTCATTAACCATGAACTAAGTTTGGAGCAACACTCCATACTCGAAAGGTGGTAGAACAAAGTTGTGCTTTATAATACTGTCATTCACATTAGAAAGAAAATTGAAGATATTACACATGGAGTAGACATTCACAAATGAGATGCAACAGAAGGTGCCCACAAAGGATATTGTTGTCCATCACAGACCCTCAAAAGTCTGACAAATTCCAGTTTTTCTTTTCAAGGGACATACAAAACTAGATTAAGCATACATGAATAAGAAGTTTTGCACTTCTCTGCTTCCATAGATTCAGGCAATCACTTAGTTGTTCAATGTCCTATCAGCCATATTTCAGAAACACATATGGAACAGCCAACCAATTACTATCATAATCAAGATAGGCAAGAAATAAACAATTACCTCATTATCAGGTTGCAAACGAGATTGAAATATTATGAGGATTGTCTGCAAGGTCTTAAGTTGAAGGCTCTCATCAGTCATTTCCCCGTGCTGTGAAAAGATTTAGAAAAGAGGTAGCTTTGTATGATGCAAATATAGAGTATAGAAGCAATTTGTTACGTTGGAACTCAGAATCCACTTACAGAATTGGTTTCTAATTGAGAAATTGATTCTTAGTTACCCAAATGGGATAATTTTCAAAACCTTACCTTGAAATAGCATGCTAAGAACTAGCAGGTATACAATTTTAGGTTGCCTGAAATCCAGCATAATCTGCTTTAAATACTTTTTTGATCCAAAAAGTCTCTTTTTTTTTTTTCTTGAGAAGGGGCTTCCTTTTATGTTACATTAGGTGCTCAAAGGCTCTTTCTGAGAGATACAGAGCAAAAATGAAAGGCCTTCATCCATCATAAGCTAGCATAGCATACAATAATGCGCGAAATCCAGGAAGGGCAGGGGGAATGAATGCCAAATCTTAAGCAAAACCGAAAAGCAAGTTCCCGTGGAGTGAGTCTAGAAAATCAATTAAAGATATATTGCGATGAAGATGAACTCGACTTGTATCAAGATCTAACCGACTGTCAGCTCTAGTTAAGATGTTTTCCTTAGACTTGACTGCTCTAGAAATGTTAACTTCTGGCAATTGGTCAATCAACTCCAGTTACATGGAAAGTGTAGAGAAATATATGGGAGCTTACATCTTTGACGGTGTCGAGAATCTCCTTCAAAGCTGAAGTAGCAACTACATCGTGAGAAATGAGCTTTTGCAGACAAGAAAGTCCAATGACGCTCATTTTCACATTCCTAACTTCACAGGCCATCAAAAATATCTTTAATATATCCTCGTTATGTGCTATCTCACTTGGGCTCGACAAAGATCTTAACTGCATATATGCAACAAACTAAAATGGAAACTTTTTATCATTTTAATTTGCTGTTGAAATGAATATAAAAAGGAACCTTCAATATAGCGTGTTCGGCAGCATCTTTGACGGCAGGATATCGCCGGCGAGCTTCTGCCGATAAAGCTCGAAGATCTGACTCCAACACTGCCATCAAAGCCATCTCTTTTGATCCCCTCTCTCTCCCCT
>JAPFFP010000113.1:8032503-8054915 GCA_026153255.1 Solanum medicagineum | reverse complement strand
CAGGGATATGAGGCTTGCCACTCAACCTAGCCCAAGAGGGAAAACTTTAAGTATCTAGGGTCCATTATCCAAAGTAGTGGCAATATCGACTTTAAGTAAGGTCTGCGTACACTCTACCCTGCCTAGACCCCACTTGTGGGATTCCACTGGGTATGTTGTTGTTGTTTAAAAATGGGTATGATAAAAATACGGGCTTTCAATTTTAAGATGTATATGTCCTAGGCTTACTTAATTTGGGCTCTATTAGATTGTATTATTGGTTAAAGGATTCTATTTGGGGTTTTATGAGAAATTATATTGTTGTTATCATACAAATTTGGGTTTTATGAAATGATTATGCTATTTTAAATTTAATTCAGCTTTAACGTGGTTTTTACTACTCCCCCATCCCATTTTATGTTATACCTTTTAACTTTTCATAGTGTTTAAGAAGCAATAGACGACTTTTGAAACTTGTGGTATTATTTGTGTGATAATAAATTGTTGTATTAAGGGTAAAAGAAGAATTTTAAAGTTTAATTATTTCTGATTATGATAAAGTGACATTCTTTTTGAGGTGGGCTAAAAATGAAAAGGTCTACCTAAAATTGGACTAAAAAAGTATAAGTTTTACTTAGTGTTTATTGTAAATGTATACATGAGGGAATGTACTATTTTTGTGGAAATTTGTGTTTTAAAAGAGGCTTTCCCTTTTAGTAACTAGGTTTCTGGTTTTGAACAGATATGTTGTCTTTATGTATAGTTTATGCGTCGTTGTCAACATCTTTTCTTAGTTTATTTTATTGCATCTATACTTAAGGCGACAACAGGTCAGTGAAATTTGTACAAGGAGCCTGTAGGGTAGCTAACAAGGTGATTTCAGGGCTTTTACCTTTATTGCATATAGTGCGCTTTTGCAAAATAAATTACAGGTGTTATGATTATTACATTTGGAGTTGAGTAGCAGCAGGTCTACAGAATGTCTTAGGAGCCCACAGGGCATCCAACCGAGAAGTTCTAGGGCTTTTTGCTTTTTAGATTGGCCACACATGTATTGCGTCATCTTATGTAGTGTATTTGTTATATTCACTATTTGTGTTTATGAATATGATTTCTAGTTAGCCTTTATTCATAATGTTAGTACCATTGTTCCTATTATATCATATTGATTTTATCTGAGCTCGATCAACGTATGAAGCCTACTAAGTACCCTATATTTTTGTATTCATACCACACTTATGCATCTTTTTGTTATGTAGTGCCTTGTACTGGTCACCCTCATTGATTTGTGATCTCCTATGTTTGTTGCTGATAGGATCATGGTGAACTCTTGGCATATAAAGACTTAATGCTTTCCTTCTTTTGTACAATTTATGTATTTTATAGTTTGATTAAACAACTCTATTATAAATAGTTTTACTCCTATACTTTAATCGCTTGTATTGATGACTCCAGATCTTGGGTTTGTTTTGTTATAGTTTGGTCTTACTTTGTCACTTTCAAACCCTTATCATATATCTTGTACTGTTAGTACATATCTATGCTAAGGACCGATTCTATGTCTCTATTGCTTCCACATATTTATATCATAGTTTTAGTTGTATCAATTGTTGTTTTAGATTTTGGCTCGCCTACTAGGCTTTATGGTAGGTGGAATCATGATCCCATTTTGGATTTTGACACTACTACTTTGGACATATCTATGAATGATAGTTTTAAATATCTTGGGTCCATCATTTAGGATAGTGGGGTCATCAATAATGATGTCACACATCGCATTGGAGTGACATGGATAAAATGGAGGTTTTATTCTGAAGTCTTATGTGATAGCAGGTATCCCTTAAACTTAAAGGTAAGTCATAAGGAGTGGCTAACCAACCGTCTTTATTATATAGAGCAAAATGCTAGGTAATCAAGAAATTTCATGTTTAAAATGCACGTTGTAGAGATGAACATGTTTAGATGGAGGTGTGGACATACTATGAGTGATAAGATTAGGAATGATGTCATTCGGGAGAAGGTGGGAGTGGCCTCTGCAGAGGACAAGAAAAAGAAAGTGATATTGAGATGGTTCAGAAATATGCAAAGGAGGTGCACCAATGCTCCTGTGAGAAGGTGCAACAGAATGGTTGTAGGGATACATAGAGGGGTAAGGGTCGGAAAAAAACGTATAGGGGAGAGGTGATTAGAGACAACACAACACAACTTCATATACTGAGTACATAACCTTAGGTAGGAAGGAGTGTAGGATGCATAGGGTAGAGTATTGTCTTGCCTTGTGAGGTTTAATTCCAAGTATAAGGTAGGCGTTCCCTTATATAGCTCTTATCATATGTTTTTTTATTATATTTCGTCCATCACACTACTTTATTGTTCTTAGTGTTTCACTCTTATAAACATTATACTACTTTTCTTATTAACCATTATGCTTTCTTCTCTATTTTTTTCCTTCTATACTTTTAGATCTTTACACTTAAGCCAAGAGTCTTCTAGAAATAGCCTCTACCTCCACTTGGTAACAGTAAGGTCTGCGTATACTATACCTTATCTAGACCTAACTTTGTGGAATTTCGCTAGATATGTTATTATTGTAATTGTACACTACAACTCTAGTCCCCCATACCAACTAGTTCCTCTATTTCCTGGGAAAGGGCAAGGGTCAAGCCAAGATAAAGTTCCACCTTCATTCCTCTATAAAACCAAAGCATCCATGAACACTATCAAAGCTACTAGAATTTCCTTGATATTGCCATTAAAATCTCTCCAATGAAAATTTTCTCAGTGTTTGTGTACCTCTCACTATCAAGGCCAAATACTCCCAAGAGAGCTTTTTGGCCTCCTCATCTAGGCCCACTTGAGGATTATAAGTACTAATGACATTCAAATTAATCTAGCTAATGACTAGCTTAATTGACATGTCCTATCATAAATTGTCCTGATCTCCACTACTCACTCTCTAAGGTCCTTGTCAGCTAGAACACCTACTATATTTTTATCCCTCTAATCTCTTGAGTACCACAAAGATAAACCTATCAATATCTCACTTCTTGATTCTTATCCATCTTGTCTCCTAGACACATTCTATGTGTATTCTCTAATTCTTAAGAATCATCACTAACTTTATGGACTTCCCCATCAATGAGCCTATGTTCAAAGACCCTCCTATTGAGTTAGGAGAACTCATAACCCCCTTAACCTTACTTCCTCTAACTCCCGGCACCAACCAAAGATAGGAACCTAGTCTACTATCATTGATCAGAGCCATTAGGGCAATGTAAACAAAACAAGATGCATGTAAATGAAAGACGAATCCACTAAACTACTAACTCAAGCAGAGAGTCTAGAACCAATTAACAATACCAAAATCAAAGAAAAGCAAAAATTGATATCATGGAAGAACAAAAGCAACAACTCTTGAAACTCCCAAAAATATGCAATGTATAGCCCTATGGATCAAGAAAGAGAGATTCACATAGAACGAAGCAAACGAGAAATAGAGATACAATAATCTACTAATACATGACATCAACAATTGGAAAGAAATATATATCAAAAAACTAGATCTAAAAAATGTATAACAATTCAAATAGATCTAAAAATCGAAAACTAAAATCAACCTAAATAAATCGGAAAATAATTTAGGAATAAATAACCTAGAACTTGAAGAGGAGACTGTATGTACTTATCTAGAAAAGAATGAATAATTTTGGCCAAATCCGTTTTCTCTTGGTTGCTGGAATATGGTGCCTTGATGCTGGGTGGCAAGTCAATGGTGACCTATGTTCAGATAAAAGGAGAAATGAAATTGATGATGAAGTCACTGGAGAAGTGTGGTGGCACATGAAATGGAGAAACCCTAGAAGATCAGTGAAAAGAAAGCACGATCTATTCTTTGAATTCATAGAAGGAAGTGGAATTTAGATGCAAGAATGGGAACATGTTGTTGCTCTATATACTGAGACGGAAAAAACTAACTTTAGATTTTCTCAGTCTAATGAAGGTATAATTGTTGATGCTTGAGATTCAATACTTTATTTTAATAATATGAAAATCTTACTTATCGTGGAGAGTTCCTATGGAGAATAAATGGAAAAAATCACACCCCATAAATCAAATTGAGTACTCAAATATTTTCTCTTTAATATAATATATACAATGTGATAATGTATTCTTATATGTGATAGTTTTTCTTATTTTTTTTTTATCTTTATGAATTAACACATTTATCTTTAATCACATGATTTAATTACCACTTAGGTGTGATTAATATGAATTCATGTCAAAAAATATGTTTTATTTCTAAAGTCGAAACCAAAATCTCTGATATTGAAATTGATAGACTATGTGAAGAGAACATCATTTCCTTAGTTTATTTTAAACAACATGCAATTCCATTAAAAAAAACCCTTATTGCATTCAAGTATATGCAACCCAGCTTAAGATAAAAAGTCTCACATTAGCAAAATACATGAGAGATGTTGGTTATATAACCAAGCAGACCTTAGATATTAGTGACGTATTTTAAACTTGTACGGGCTAGGCCCAAAGTGGACAATATCAGTAATAGGCTACGTCATCACTAAAATGGTGTCAGAGACACTCTATATCAGCCTTGTTGATACAGCTTAGAGTTCAACTGAACTTATCCAAATTTTGGTAAGGCTAGGAAAATCTTAATGCTGAGTCTAGCCAAATCCCATGTGGTGGGACAAACCTCAGCAAGGATGTTGAACCCATAGAGGGGATATATGTAACAATTTAATTTATGATAAGAAGTCCCACCTTGGCAAAATACAGAAGAGATGTTGCTTATATAAGTAAGCAGTATTTACCTACTAATGACATATTTTAAAGTCGTGCGGGACTAATCCCAAAGCAGACAAAATCACTGGTGGACTTGATTATTATGAGGATGTCCCAATTGGACTCAATTAGCTAGTGGATCCACTTAAGCTCATGATTATGTTTCTTATCTTGATGAGCATGACAACAACCTTTTGCTATAGGAAAGATACTGGACTCCATGTTATAGCTCACACAATTTATGTTGATTAGTGGCATCTCCACTAAATTTATGATATGATTTTCAGAAATATGCATCCAACTCAAATCAGTGATAAGTTTCAATTATCAAATAATGTTATGTTTTACTTAATCATTGCATTAACATATTCTCAGACTTTTCATGTGATTATATCATGTTATTCCGTATTTCCAATAATCAGTACATTCTATAGTATTGATCACATAGCATTTTTTCCTATAATATTTTATAATACTAGTACACACAGTCCTTATCTAGCCCATGGTACTTGTCTATAGTAGCTAATAGAGTCGTGAGTCCTCAGCTTTTGAGTATGATTCATTCTTTATGCCAATTTGTATTTTAAATTCCATTCATAGACTTTGAGTTAGCCAAGGACTATCCTTATAACTCATCTATAATTAGTAAAGGCTTTTAAGCCTACATGTAGAAATTCAATTAATATTGTTACTTCAGACTTATTCTTCTATATAATGATCTTGTTTAGATTATTCATGCTTTACATCTAGTTTTTTAGGGTCTCTTTACCTTTAACATGATTATGTTATTCCATTTGCTTTGCTTAGGTTCTTTTGGGATTTGTGTACCATTGTATGACAAGGC
The DNA here is from genome assembly GCA_026153255.1 of Solanum medicagineum. NCBI lineage: Eukaryota > Viridiplantae > Streptophyta > Magnoliopsida > Solanales > Solanaceae > Solanum > Solanum medicagineum. The sequence goes on along the minus strand of JAPFFP010000113.1, from coordinate 8,049,289 downwards.
ATAGCTTCAGGTCATGAAAAACTTTCTAGCAATGCATCAAGTTCAAGTATGCTAGGGTGTTTGAAAGCCATATCAAGTAGTCTTATTTGTTGATATGAAGTGCACCATATCTATGTTTGAGATGCTATGAGGAATTTAGGAAATACTTCACTTGTTTTACAATCTTAAGTCATGTGATGGAGTTTGAACTCTATAGAGTGTCCTTTTAAGAAATGTTCTATGCATTTCAAAATCATCTTTCCATGAAGATCTCAATTAAGAAGGAATGATAATGTTAATGCTACCGAGAATCAACAAATAATTCAAGCCTCGGTTGATTCATTAGCTAAGCAAGTCTCTTATATGGAATTTAGGGCGTCTTTTCAAGTATAAGCCTGATCTGTGATAACTTAAGCTAATTAGGAAGTTGTGGCCTTAGTTGATCCTCTAGTGAACATGGTTGTTACTAGTGTTCAAAATTTCTCTCAAATAAATCCTCCTGAGTTTCATAGGTCGGAAAGGATTAGGAAATGTAAGATTTCATGGAGGGTGTCAAGAAAATTACCAATATTATAGAGGGTCGTCGATTGAGAGTGCTAACATTAGCCCTCATCAGTTGAAAGGAGTGGCTCAAATTTAGTTTCAACAATAAAAGAAGAATAGGATAAGGGATGTAGGTCTAGTTGATTGGGTTGAGTTTGAAGGTGATTTCATTGACATATATTTCTTATTAGAGCTAAGGGTAGCATGATCCAAGAGTTCATCAATTTATAGTAAGGAATACATTGTTCAAAGAGTATACATTAAAGTTTACTCAACTTTCTAAGTATTCTCTAGATTTCAAGGCTGACTCTAGGTTACATATGAGCAACTTCATTTCTGGAATCCCAAGGTTGGTGGTCAAGAAGTGCAAAATTGTGATGTTGATCAAAGTAATGGACATCTATCAGTTAATTACTTATGCACAACAAATTAAGGTGAAGATTAAAAAGGTGTTGAGGAGACTAAGAGGGCACAACTTGATTGTAGTAACTACTCTCACAAGTGGAACAATAATGGTCATTCCCATCTTTAACAAGAGTTCTCATGCTGTGCTCCATCTGTTGCTAGTCCCTTAATGCCTATATCTTAAACAGATAGGGACTCTACCTAAAGCCTCAAGGTCATGATTCTAGTAGACATTCTTTCTCCATATATGCCAGAAGTGTAGGAGGAGCCATCTAGAGATTCTCTAGATGGTCTTAGTGCATGTTTTAGTTGTAGTATGATTGACTATAGATTGAGAGATTTCCCTTCATAGTAATTACGGCTAGTATCATAACACTTTCAGATTGAGTAGTTTCGTCCCTTCAGGACTTTGTTGCAACTTATTCCTTGTATTTAGGTTATAGATAAGTCTTAGTTTTCTTAGTTTATCTCTTTGTAGTAGAGTTGTATAGAATCTATATATACTAGTCTACAATCAATACAAATCATCGTTCATTTTTATTCTACTGCAATCTTCTACTTTACATGGTATCAAGAGCCAATTAGCTCTCACGAGTACAATTCTATAAACAATCCTCAAAACTTATCCTCTCTTTCATTGCAACCCACCACTACTCTACCAACTTATAATACTCAACCCCCACCATCATCCAAGCCATTAATCACATATCAATGCAGAAATTGCCCACAACCTTCACACTCACCTGACAATAATCTTTCCCAACCCACACTTCCCTAGATGTCATCTGATCCTTCACCCATGGTGACCACTTCAACTCATCTAATGGTCACTCACCCCAAAACAAATAGCCTCAAACCTAAACAGTTTAATGACAGTGTTTAACTCTCCTCATCCTTTGTTCCTCGTACCTATAAACCAGCGTGTCCTCACCCTCACAGGAGAGAAGCCATGCAAGCTAAATTTGATGCACTTGTTAGGAATCGGACTTGGGATTTGGTCCCAATTGCTCCTTTGATGACGTGGTTGAGTGTAAGTGGTTTTGTATAAAGCATAAATCTGATGGTTCCATTAAAAGTACAAAGCTAGGCTTGTTGTAAAGCGATTTACCCAGCGTCCAGGCTTACACTACTATTCCACTTTCAGCCAGTAGTGAAACCAGTGACTGTTCAGTTGGTATTCACCAATGCGATGTAGTACAACTGGTCAATTCATATGACTTATGTCAATAATGCATTCTTACAAGGACATCTCCAGGAAGAGGTTTATATGAGGCAGCCACCCGGCTTTGAAGATCAAAGTCTCTCCACCCATGTCTGCAAATTGAACAAAGCAATCTATGGCTTGAAACAGGCCCGAGCTTAGTATAATGAGCTCAAAAACTACTATCTAACTGTTGGGTTTGTCAAGTCTCAATATGATCCTTCTTTATTTATTTTACATAAGTTTAGCTTCACTATTTATGTTCTTATCTATGTGGATAATATAATAATCACTGGAAATCAGATTCATAGGGTTCGGTATATCATAGATGGTCTTTCCACTCATTTCACCTTGAAAGACCTTGGACATCTCAGTTATTTTTTTGGTGTTGAAGTTATCACTTCTCCTGATGGTCTTGTTTTGTCCCAGCAGAAGTATAGTTTAGATCTTTTAGACTATGCTGGCATGCTAAGCAGCAAAGGAGCTCCTACGCCTATTACCTCAACTACCATTTTAACTGCTATAGTGGATGATCCTCCAACTGATGGTACTCTTTTGTCGCTGGGTAATTGGAAAGTTCCACTACATATCTTTTGCACTTCCTGATATTGCCTTCAGAGTTGACAAGCTTTCTCAATATTTGCACAATCCATGCCAATCTCACTTGAAAGCAGTCAAGCGATTACTTCATTATCTTCGCCATACCTGCCAATATGGAATACAGATTTCCAAAGCTCCAGATTCTCGTTTGGTTATTTACTCTAATTCAGATTGGGCTGATGATCTAAATGATCGTACTTCTACCTCTAGCTATATTACTTTCCTAGGCAGTACACCAATATTTTGGTCATCAAGAAAACAATGGTCTGTATCTCGTTCGTCTACAGAAGTTGATTATAGAGCTGTGGTTGCTGCTGTTGCAGAAACAAACTAGCTCGCAAATCTTCTCTATGAACTACGCATGTCACTTACGGGAGTTCCACAAGTTTTTTGTGACAATATTAATACCATTTACATTTGTTCAAATCCAGTTTTCCATAGTAGGATGAAGCATGTTGCCATTGATTTTCACTTTGTTCATGAACAAGTTCAGAATAAGGACATTGAAGTTCACTACCTTCACTCAGTTGATCAAGTGGCTGACATACTCACAAAATTACTTCCCAAAGTACCTTTGTCCAACAATTTCCAAGTTGGGTGTTGTTGACACCACAAACTTGCGCGGGTGTAATAATGCTAGTATCATATACACTTTCAGATTGAGTAATTCTGTCCCTTTAGAACTTTGTTGTAACTTATTCCTTGCATTTAAATTATAGATAAGTCTTACTTTTCTTAGTTTTTGTCTTTGCAGTAGAGTTGTATAGAATCTGTATATACTAGTCTACAATCAATACAAATCATTGTTTATTTTTATTCTACTGGAGTCTTATTCTTTACACATAGGCTCATGTAGATGTTCATCACCAGACTTAGCCTAGTGCTTCTATAGGGTGCCCAACTCAGTAGGGTGCCTCTTCTAGTTTTGATTGCAGACAGCAAAATGGTAGGTTCTATGATCTTCAGACTCATCGAGATCACAAACCTTCTTCAAATGTGGTTATGGGTACGTTATGAGTCTTTTATTTGGATGTTTATGCCTACTAGATGCAAGACCAAACTTGTATTTTGTGACTCGTTATGTTGCTATGAGGTTCGGTGTCAATCTCAAAATCTTGTTAGAGCATATCTAATCTTTACTCTTATTGGTGAGTCAGTCTTATCTAAATGGGTGTATATAGATTTTGCCCAATTCCAATCTATCAAAAAGTCTCCGCAACTGATATTTTCTTGGATTTGATATCATTCTTGGCATGAATTAGCTATACTTATGTTGCACTTTTATTAATTGTCAAACTTTAAGTTTTCTAAAGATCCCATCATTAAACGGAAGGGTAGTAGTTCAGTGCTTATAGTTTGGTTCATTTCTTACCTTAAGTCTAGGATGATAATTTCTAAAAATTTTATCTATCACCTAGTTTAAGTTAAGGATTTTAATGTTGAAACCTCAACTCTTCAGTTTGTTCCTATTGTGAATGAGTTCTTAAATATGTTATTTGAAGATCTTCCCAAAATTGCTCCAGACAAGGAAATCAACTTTGGGATAGACCTTCTTTCTGATACTCAACCTATCTCTATTCCTCCATACAAAATAGCTCTAGCAAGGCTTGAGAAATTCCCATAGGATATGTTGAAGGCTTGTGTGGTTGTTTTCAAGGGAAATTAGGATAATCCTTTTCCATTGATTGAGTTTCTCTACAATAAATTATATATTCTTGTATCCAAATGGCTCCTCTAGAGGCTCTCTATGGTAGAAGATATAGGTCTCCTACTGGGTCACTTGATGTTGGTAGAGTTGCTTTGATAGAGCTCAAGTTCATACATGAGAAAGTTTGACTCTTGAGAAAAAGCTAAAGACTGTCTAAAGCTAACAGAAATCTTATTTTGGATGTAAGAAGAAAGAAGCTTAAGTTTGAAGCAATGGATGGGTTTACTTTAAATTTCACCTACGAAGGATGTGATACATTTTGGTAAGAAAGGAAGATTAGTCTATGATATGTAGGCAAACAACAATAACAACAACATACCCAATTTAATCCCACAAGTGGGGTCTGGGGAGGGTAGAATGTACACAGACCTTACCACTACCTCATAGAGGTAGAGAGACTGTTTCCTAGGCACCCTCGTCTCAAAAACCCATAAGCAGAAAAGACTACATATGGAATAAAAGAAAACAGAAAGTGCAACTAATAGCTAAAACACATTATGGTATGCAAATATATAGCTAAAATATATAAGATGGATAACAAAAACACAAGAAATACAACACGATTAAACCCACTATCCTACTATTCCCCACAACCAGACCTTAACCTAACCCTACTAACCTATTAACCTAGCACTCTAATTTGCAACCTTCATTCCTTCCTATCTAAGGTCATGTCTTCGGTGAGATCGAGCTTCACCATATCTTGTCTGATCACTTCTCCCCAATACTTCTTCAGTCTACCTATATGATATGTAGGCCCATACCAAATTTTGAGACACTTTGGAAAGGTAGCTTTTGAGTTGGATTTGACTTTAGAATTTGATTCAATACATTTGATTTCCATGTTTCTTTGTTGAAAAAATGTATTAGTGCTTCTACCCTAATTATAGCTTTTGAGAGTGCTATTGTGAAAAAGAGTTTATCTTATGAGAATGTCCCAATTAAGATTCTTGATCATCGAGTTTGGAAGTTGAGCAGTAAAGACATTACTTTAGCTAAGTCCTTTGGAGGAATAAGTAACTTGAGGGTGCTACTTTGGGAAGCTGAGGCAGATGATATCCCATTATCCTTATCTTTTACCCTTCATTTCAGTTTCAGTTTAAGGTACTTGTTGCTCCCCGGTGCAAGCAAGTGTACGTGGTCTTAAGAAGTACTATAGTGTCCCTGATTAGTGGCCGGGATATTGAACCCGAAGGATTTAAAATAAAATCTGTTAAAGATCAAATTATTACGCTAGTGTGTTTTGTTAAACTGATGAAAGGATTTGGTGGTAAAGTTAAACAACTAATTAAAACTACTAAATTCGACTGGGTTGTTGTGAATTATCATATTAAGAACAATTCTGGGATTGCAATCTTATTGACGCAGTTCCAGTCTCAAAGCTTGCACATATGTCTGGTTTCCTCAATACTGATTCAAAGGGTTAAAATTACTTAAACAAGGTAGCATGCCTTTGCAGCCTACCGTTATTGACTACCTAACTACATCGTTAAGCGAGGATAGAAACTTCAATAAAAGTGCTTTAATGTTATCTTCCTTATTATGAACCAAACAAGGTGTAAGGGTAGTTGTCACGGGTCTCCTTACACAAATCAATCTAGTTTCCTAGTTGAATAATCTCCCTATACTACTGTATTCTTTTCATTCCAACATCTCTCAAATCCAGATTGAACAACTAATTTACTCCCTTGTTGTCTGGACTCTGAAGTATAGATAAAAAAAGTAATATATAGAAACCCATTCATATATTGCAAGAATCAAGAACTAAAACATTGTCTATGGCTATAACCCCAGAATATGGGAAAATTAGCCTCGCATCATAGTTTCATACATCATAAATAGGCTAATAAACATTCAAAACTAAGAATCAAAGGTAAAAACTAACCAAAATAACATGGAATGGAGTTTTCTGTCGTCTTTCCTCTATTCCGTACAAAACCAGTTATGAAACCTAAAGTTAAAAACAAAATATAACTTAAAATACTTGTAGTTTGATTTTTCCCTCGCATCTCCAAATTCCACGACGCGGACATGGTATTTTTGAAATGATTTTCGCTTTAAATGCAGACAGGGCCAATTTCTTCTTTCTTTGCGCACGTCCATGAATGCGGACTGTGTCTTTTTTCATGCTTTGCGCCTTTTTCTCCAAGTTTTCAGCTAGCACAGCTTTTTCCCAAGTCCAAGATGCACAGATGAGCATTTTTGCTGAGCTGACTAATTTTTGCCTTTAGTTCTGTAGTCGTGCTCTTCTTCATGGTCCGGATATGAGTCCATGCTAGCATAATTTGATTAACAACCTGCAAAAACACAACCAATAGTCGCACTTGACCTTGGATTAGCAAAATACATGAAATCACACAAAAAACACCTAGAGTCTATGGAATTTTCCTCTGACTAGGCTCTATTTATAGGTATTTTTGGCTAGCTAGCCGTATAAGTACGCCTAAGATAACCACCCCACACTTAGAGATTTGTCGATCCTCGGACAAATCAAGACACATGCATGATACCTCGTAGGCAATATGTAAAAGGAAAATCCTATGACTAAGTGCTTTGAACCCTGTCTAACAATTCTCCATACCACCAGCAACTTCAACTCTCATCAAGTACCCATGTATCAATGCAAACTCATGTAGAAGTTTCAGTTAACAACTCATCTAGTGTCATGCTTTGATGATTATGTTCCCTCACATGAAGAATTACCCATGCACACCACAATAGCCTAGCTAGAAGATCGGAAATGGGTACACAATCAACTCTCTCTCTCTCTCCCAAATGATGTCTCATGTTGCTTCTAGCTCCCATAGGCTTGCCGTTAATGTGTAACTCAACCTAGTCAGAATCTAACTTAAAGGATCACATAGTCTTTTATTTGGTTATAATGTAGGCTATGAGCTGGTATGGTATGTTTATAGATATGGCTATCATGGCTCAATTCCCAAGCGCTTATAGCTCACACTACACTTATTTTCTTCTTCTACCTTTATTCCTCCCTAACTTAACACCCTTTATTGAATTTACAAGAGATAAGACTCAAGAACGCTACTCCCTTTGTCCCATTTTATGTGGCACACTTTCCTTTTTGGTCCGCCCCAAAAAGAATGGCACCTTAATCTAATTGGAAATAATTTAACCTTAAAATTACTCTTTTACCCTTCATGAAATGATTCTCAATCACACAAATATATAAGAATGATTTTAGACCACAAGTTTCAAAAGTCTTCATTTTTTTTCTTAAACATCGTGCCAAGTCAAAGGGTGCCACATAAAATTAGACGGAGGGAGTATTTTTGTATTTTTTATATATATTTTTTCAAAACCAGTGAGCCTCCACGATGGGTCTGCGATGCACACTGGTCGCGGACAAGTACTGTTTCAGGCCCAAAATTTTGTTTTCTTTTTCTTTTATCTTTTACACCACCTCTTATCCCTTGGGTGTCCTATTCAAGATCCCATCCCCTTGTCTTAATGTGCTAAAGCACTTAGTTAGGATCAAACAGGGTTTAAGATCAAAGGAATGGTTTTCGCTTAAAATGTGGCTAATTAAAGAAAAAGGTTAAAGCTCAACGTGGCTAATTATGGATGCTTAATTTAGGTGGGTTAACAGATTCAAAAAGATTAGGGCTACCAAAGAAATTCCTAGATCCTTTCCTTTAAATTCAATTCCTATATAGCTTAGTCCATATACCGAGCATATTCTAGAGCATATTCTAGCAACTATTGCAACATAGACCACAAAGTTTGCTCACGCGCTCATGGAATACTCTCATCACAACGTTAACACTAGAACCATTGTCACACCATTCACATGAATTCATAGTTAATCACATACATCCATGAAGTACAAGATTCAAGCATTAGCTTCTTAGAGTTCAATTGATTTAGTTATCCTTGCTTCACATACTCTACGTACAATGCCTTTTTATACAACTACCAACACTTTATATGAGACTTATATTGATGAATACCCTTAAGATAGTTGTCATCCATCCATCATAGTGCCCCATGACTCAACTAGGACTAATAACTAAACATTCACATATCAAAGTACTCAAACAAAACAATTAACCACAATTAGGAAGATGCATTTTCATAATGCTACTAATATTCAAGCATAATCATACTTATTTACAAACTAAAGTAAAAATCAAAATGATGTCCAGAATAAATCAATAAACAAATATAAAGCAGTCTTAATACATACATTAAAATTAAACAAGAAAAAGCATAATCATGAAGATACTCCCACCCTACACTTAAAATCAGCACTGCCCTTAGTGCTAGCCATACGAAACCTGTGGATTGGAAGCGTAGTGCTCACTCCTCCATCGGGCATGGAAATATAAGCCCACCCCCAACACCAACTAGCTCCTCCTCCTCAATATCGTCCTCATCCGGATCAAAAGCCTCCAGTGCCACCTCGGGATATGTGGGAATATCATCCTCTACAGGCTTCACGAAATGAGGATTGATACCTAATACCGCATTAGCATGGGCATTCAGAGGGTAGCGGGCCTCACCCACATCCACCTCCTACTTAGTAGAAGGGGCCCTGCCTATCCTATGGTGAAGCATCTCAAGCCTGAACATACGCCCCATAATAAGCTCATTCCTGTGATTGCTCTCAATCGTGGTGAGCACAGATTATGTAGACTCGTCTGGCCCCTTAATGTTTATCACATTATAGTGGGGGGCCTCAATATAGGGGAAGTAGTCAAGCTGCTACTCAGGAACACCTGCACGGTGACATAACTCAGTGATTAAACCCCCAAAAGCATACTTGCGCTCACGGTGGACCCGAGCCTTCCTCATGGATGATTTGAAAATGGCCCCAAAATCATTAGTACATAGGCTAAAAATACCCTATCCCTCATTACCGCTGTGAAGTGTTTCCCCAAGAAGAATCAGTGTGCCATAATCATGACCTAAACTCTAGCTTCCTTATTCATATGAGCAAATGGGAAAGACGGATGATTCCTCTTGTAGATGTGGAAAATCCACTTAGCCATAGAGTTCACCCTAGCTAGGGTGTGACAAATGTCCCTGTATGGTGGGTGAATCTGGAGCTAGGTGAAAGGGGCTGAGGGGACATCTTGGGTGCTAAGGATCCCATTAATAGTAACCGGGGTGATATTCACCTCTATCCCCCATACCTTGACGACTTGAGAGCGTGCCTTAGTCTTTATGTTGGCATAGAACTCATGAAATAGGTTGAGGTTACAAGGCAATGGCTCTTTGAAGAGGAACGTCAAATGGTAGTCTATATAACGTTGATACACCCAAGGGTAGTCCCGTGCTAAAGTATCAACATCTATAGGAACATTCAGGAAGTACTTCATATCATTGTGTGCTTGGTATGACCTTCCTTGTCCATCACCTTGACCCTATAGTGTGGTTGTTGGCCCTTAGGATGCTCCAAGGCTTTGGGCACCTCTAGAATATCTCGTTCCTGTCTTTTTCTACTTGAAGAATTTGCCTCACTAGCTGGTCCAATTCAGCAAGTACGAAAGGCCATATTATCCTATATAGATAGATACACATCATCCACACATGCCAATACAAGGCACATCCAACCTTACATTTACATTCAGGCCACAAGTTGAGAAGGTACTCAGACTTTCCAACTCACTTTAGGCTACCACCACAAAATTCGATAGTATTTCCCCACAATTGTGTTCAACAATGCATCCCCCATGCTTCAATTCAAACAAAATCATCACCCCAAATTTTTACAACCTTGGAAAAGGAAATAATTCAAAGCGTTCAACCCAACAAATGGATTATAGTAACAAACAAATCATAGGGGCAAAAATCATGGCATCATTCTTCAACAAACTACCCCACACTTAGAAATTTGCAAAACCCAATAGTAAATCATCAATTTATGATCAATTTAAGCCCAAGAACACAAAATCCCCAAATGTTACCAATTTTTCGGCCAAGGGTTTGCATCGATCAACATCATGCACAAAATGAACCTCATTCAGGAAATAGACCTCATATCTTAACACCCGACAACAATCAAGCAACAATATTTAACAAGAACAAGTTAACCCACTTAGTTTCACCGCAAATAGCCTAAAACTAGTCATAGGCTAACAAGAACCAAGAAAAAGTAAGTGAAGTACACATACCTTAGTTGAGAATTACAAGAGAAAAGCAAGAAAATCATTGAGGGACTTGAGGTGCGACGCGGATTTGTTCAATTTTCAGGTGTTTGGAAGAGAAATTGAGAGAAAAATAAACAATAGGGGTTATATGCACTGGGTTGAAGGTTAAAAAATGGGGAGAAATGTGAGGCATGGTTTAAATAGTAGGGGTGGGCTGAGCTTGACATGGAAAAATGAACATATGTCCGTGCCACATCTATGACGTTGAGTGGGCACAGACTGACACTTAAATTTTTTTTTGTTTTCTCCTGTGTTTGAAGCATACCTGGATGATGGAATTAACACACATCCGCGACCGGTGCACGTCGCATGCCTGTCGCAGACCGTCACTATTTTGGGGTCTCAAAAAAATTATTTCTTTGAGCACTAGACCCCGTAAAATTCCTCGAACACCTAAAAATGCTGCGAAATAGTAAAAAAAAGTTAATATGGCCAAAAAAATATACAAAATACCTAACGGATTAACAGGAATCGAAGATGCAAAAATTTTGCACCAAAGTGGACAAGGTTCGCGACGCACACTGGTCGCGGACTCACACTTGGTGCAAATGTTGTTTTATTTTCTATGGGTTTGGAAATAAAAATAAAATAGAAGCTAAAGCAATTACCAATACCTCACCTTCTTGTTGCCTTCCATGCAACGCCTAATTTACCATCAAGGCACGACTCAACATCATATCACTCATTATTAGCCATGTTCCTGACCTCCTCATCACAACTCGTGTCCTTACCATAGTAGTGTTTGACATGCTTCCAATTAACCACAAAAGGTTGGTTTGTGGCTTTATTTCTTAGGTCAATTGCTATATATAGCATCACATTCACCACAGTGTATGGTCCACTCCACTTCGACCTTATCTTCCCTGGAAGCAATTTAAGACAAGAGTTAAAGAGAAGTACCTGCTGTCCTGGCTCAAACATGCACTTGACAATGTGCTTATCATGTTATTTCTTCAAGTTTCCTTATAAAGCTTGGCGTTCTCATATGGTTGGAGCCGGAATTCATTCAATTCTTCTAACCGCTCCATTCTCTTTCTCCCTGGGAGCTCTGGATCGAGATTAAGCCTTTTGACGGCCCAATATGCTTGTGTTCAAGATCGTCAAGGAGGTGGCATGCCTTACCATAGCTCAACCTATTTGGTGATATGCCTATTGGTGTCTTGTAAGCCATCCTGTATGCCCACAAGGCCTCACCAAGCTTGATAGACCAATCTTTTCTTATGGCATTGATGATTTTTTGCAGGATCTATTTCACCTGTCTATTTGACACCTCTACCTGACCGCTCGTCTGAGGGTGATATATTATGGCTACCTTATGCTTCACTCCATACTTGGCTAGTAGATTGTTCGCTGTTTGGTTAATGAAGTGTGCACCCCTATCACTAATCATGGTCCTCGGAGTCCCAAACCTTGTGAAGATCTTCTTCTTGAGGAATTTACTCACCACCTTGGAATCATTGGTGGGAAAATCTACCACTTCAACCCATTTGGAGACATAATCTACCGCAACCAGAATGTAGTGATTCCCAAAAGATGATGGGAACAGACCCATGAAGTTCATCCCCTATACATCAAAGCTCTCCAACTCCAAGAAGTTGTTTAGAAGCATCTTATGCCTCTTGGAGATGGTGCCAGTCCTCTAGCATGCATCACAACCTCTCACAATCTGTATAGCCTCTTTAAAGTGAGTAGGCTAGAAAAAACCTTATTGCAACAGTTTATGGGTTTTTCGCTCTCCTCTATGATGGCCCCCATAAAGAGAAGCATGACACCTCTCCAATATTTTGCGCTTCTCGGCATCAGGAACACATATTTTGACCATTTTGTCAACACCCTGCCTAAAGAGATAAGGCTCATCTGAGATGTAAGCCTTTGCATCATGAGCCCGTCGCTTCCTTTGGTGATAGTTTGCATTTGGGGAAAACCCCCACTTACCAGGTAGGTGACAATAACCGCATACCACAGTAGCTCATCCACTTCTAAAGCAAATAGCTGCTCCACCAGGAACTCTTTCTTAATTTGTTATTGTTTGCCTATGTGAGCATCATTCTCCAAGTGAGATAGGTGATCAGGAATATGGTTCTCATACCCCTTCTGATCCTTGATCTCAATGTTGAACTTTTGAAGCAACAGGATCCATCTACTTAGTCAGGGCTTAGCATCCATCTTGTTGAACAAGTATTTCACAACAACATGGTCTGTGAACACTATGACTTTGGTGCCCAACAAGTAGTATCTGGACTGTTCAAATGCATATACTAATGACAACATCTCTTTTTTCGTGACCGTGTAGTTTCATTATGCTGTATCTAGAGTTTTACTGGTATAGTATAAGGAGTGGAACCCCTTTTCCTTTTGTTGCCACAACACTACTCCAACAACAATATCGATAGCATCATACAAGAGCTCGAATGGGAGCTCTCAATCAGGTGTTGTCCGTATGGGGGCCTTGAAAAACCACTTTTTCAATATCTCAAATGCTTGCAAACAAGAAGTATCAAAGTTAAAAGGTACCTCTTTCTCTTGGAGAGCACACAATGGCTTTGCAATCTTTGAGAAATCCTTGATGAATTTGCGGTAGAACTCCATGTGTCCAACAAAACTTTGCACTCCCTTGACTAACACCGATGGAGGCAACTTCTCTAGCACCTCTATCTTAGCTCTGTACACCTCCAAGCCATGTTTGGACACCTTGTGCCCCAAAACTATCCCTTCCTTAACCAGAAAGTGACATTTTTCCCAGTTAAGGACAAGGTTGGTTTCCTCACATCATGCCAACACCCTATCCAAATTATACAAACATACCTTGAATGACTCCCAAAAGACTGATAAGTCATCAATAAATATCTCTACAAACTCCTCCACCATGTCGCGGGAATATGGCCAGAAAGTCACATTTTTCCCAGTTAAGGACAAGGTTGGTTTCCTCACATCATGCCAACACCCTATCCAAATTATACAAACATACCTTGAATGACTCCCAAAAGACTGATAAGTCATCAATAAATATCTCTACAAACTCCTCCACCATGTCGCGGGAATATGGCCATTATGAACCTTTGGAAAGTGGATGGTGCATTGCACAGATCGAAGGGCATGCATTTGAAAACATATATCCCTTATGGACATGCGAAAGTGGTCTTCTCTTGGTCCTCGGGTGCAATTATGATATGATTATATCCCGAGTACCTATCCAAGAAGCAGTAGTACTCTTACTCAGCCAGCCTGTCTAACATCTGATCAACAAAGGGCATCGGGTAGTGATCTTTTTGGATGGCATAATTCAATTTCTTGTAGTCCATGCATATGCGCCACCCTTTCACCATTACGGTTGGACTGTGCTCATTGTAATCATAAATGATGACCGTCATCCCCCTTTCTTGGGAACACACTATACTATGCTCACCCACTTATGTTTGATATGGGGAAGATGATCCCCACATCCAACCACTTCATCACTTATTTCTTAACCACCTCCTTCATGATTGGGTTTAGTATTCTTTGTGGTTGGGACACTGGCTTGTGGCCCTCATGCATAAAGATCCTGTACATGCACAGGGCTAAGCTAGTGCCACAGATGTCTGATATTTGCCAATCCATTTCTCTCTTCCTCTTTTTAAGCATACCTACAATAACTTCCACCTGGGCTACAGATGATGAAGCAGACAAGATTACAGGTAAAGTATTACTTTCACCAAGAAAAGCATACCTGAGATGTGATAGCTACAACTTCAACTCGAGTGGAGGTGCTTCTTCAGCTGAGGGTTTAGGTGGAGGTCCCAATAACCTGTTTAAGGGCTCAACTACTTTCTTTAGCATGCTAACATTATTATTATTCAGCACACTTTTAATCTCTCTAGCTTCTACATCGTCCCCTAGCCCTTGATTTAGTAACACTCTGGCTAGCGGATCTGTAATCTCCACTTGTCTCTCTGTAGCCGCTGTATCCAGCATTGTGATGGCTGCCAATTCCTTATATGCAGCGGGCAGCTAAAGGCCTTATAAACATCAAGCACCTCAAATTTTTCATGGGCTCTTATTGTGAGCCTTCATGCTGCAACATCAATCAGTGCCCCTCATGTTGCTAGGGAAAGGCATCCCAGAATGAATGGAACCTATGGGTCAGGTTCAAAGTCAAAAATAACAAAGTCCATGGGGAAAATAAGAGATCCTACTTGGACTAAGACATCCTTTATCACACCATTTGGCCTTGGTACAGAATGATCATACAATTGTAACAAGAAGGTGGTGGTCTTCGTGTTTCGAAGTCCCAACTTCAAGAACATAGAACTGGGCATGAGATTTCTACTGGCACCCAGATCACACAAACCTCTGGCATCCAAACAATTTCTAATAGCTACTTACACAATGAAGCTCCCAGGAACCTTCAACATAGTTGGCACCCTAGCTTTATTAAGAATCATAGAGCTGCACTTTTCCGTGAGTGCTACAATCTCAAAGTTAGCCAACTTGTTCTTGTTAGCCAGGATATCTTTCACATACTTGGCATACTTCGAGAGCCTCTGCAGAACATCAATAAGCGGTAAGTTAATTTGTACCTTTTTTAGAAGCCTGATTGAACTTCTGGAAGTACTCATCCTCTTTCATTTTTTTTTCAGTTTTGATGGAAGGGAGGAAGAGGCTTGGGTAGTGGAACAACCTCATCATTAGTTGGGTTGGAATTGCCAGACTCATCACTTTGTGTACTGCTTATTTCAGTCCCATCTCTCTTCTTCGGGACCAACTCAGTCAATGGTATGCCACTCGTAGTATTGACTGCCTTTACCTCCTTGGGATTGGGGTCAGTGTTACCTGGCAAGCCTTCTTAAGGTCTGGCATATGCAGTGCTTGCCAATTGCCCCAACTGATTCTTTATGTTCTGGAAACCCTATTTGTTCTAGCCAATGTCACCTTCTTGCCTTTGCTAATTTGCTAGAATCTGTCGTAACACCTCACTATAAGTCATGTTTTTTAGATTGGTCCGCTTTACGGGCTACTATATCTGCTGATTATAGTATGCATTTCCACTCTGTGGTCTCTGCTGAGGTGGTCTCTAGTTTTGCTGATTTCCACCCCAAGAGAAGTTTGGGTGGTTCCTCCAATTTGGGTTATACGTGTTCCCAAAACCTTGATATCCACCTATGTTCGCATTGTCGATAAAGTTTACCGCTTTCAGATTAGCTCCACCAAACTCATCAGTGTGGACTCCTCCTCCACATATATCACACTAGCCATTCTCTTGCTGTTACACCATATTCACTGAAGCTGGCTGCTGAACTATACTCACCGGTGCTTGTTGTTTGGCCAAAGACATGTTATTGAAGGGGGTTGTCATCATATTCTGCATTACTAACACTTGGGCTTGTATTGCTGTCAGTGTATCCACCTCTAACATGCAGGTCTGCTTTTGAACTACTGGTTTGCTAGATGCCCCATTCTACTTAGGATTGCCTTGTGTAATTCAATTGAGAAGCACATACAACTCATCATTTGTTTTCTCCGGTGCCTGTCCACCAGCAGTAGAATCAAGAATAATCTTGGTATTGGGTTCCAAACCTTTAATGAAGGTATAGACCAATACCTCAATAGCCTGACAATGATAGGGACAATTAATAAGAAGAGTTTTAAACCTTTCCAGGCTTGATATAGATTTCCTCTAAGCTTTTTCTTGAAGCTTAGAATCTCAGTCCTTAACTTGGCTGTCTTGCTAGATGAGAAGAATAAGGTAAGAAACTTTTGAGCCAGTTGATCCTAACAAATGATGGAGTTGAGTGGCTCAATCTGTAGCCACTTCGTGCTTCCCCCAACAGTGAGAAAGTAAACAAGGTCATCCTCACATAGTCTTTGTTCACCCTTGTAGGGATGAAAGTATCAGCATTCTCCAAGAAGTTCTGAAAGATGGACCTGTGGGTCTTTATGTGGTAACCTAATAAACTGCCCAGTGGAGTGTAACAAGTAAACCATATTCTACTTGAGCTCCCAACGGCCATCGGGCTCTAGGTTTTGAAAACAACTAGTTACATTGGTAGTTCGTGGGATTGCCACATCCTGGACTAGCGTAGGTGCTATTGCAGGAGGAGAATTTTGATCTGCCATTTCCTCTCTAATAGGTTCAACTTCTTCTTTCTTATCATCTAGATCTTTTTGCACAATGAGTTGAATCGGTGAGATTAGATATAA
>JAPFFP010000113.1:8021963-8032403 GCA_026153255.1 Solanum medicagineum | reverse complement strand
TTAAGGTCATAATCTCCTCAATTCAACACAAACCATGTATACACTTGACCCTCTTAATCGCTAGATGCACATATAGCTCATTAACGCGAGATTCCACTTTTGAAATTTATCGCTAGTTTTCCCAAACCATTTCATATTTCATTTGCATTGTACCAGTAGTGGAAGGTGTGGGGTGTTACAGGTCAGCAGGGTCCTGGGTCACCATCTCCTCCTCAGCAATCTGGGTTGTAGCTGTACGTGAGCTACCCTCTCCATGTGATGGCTGTTGCTCCCTATCTCTCTGTATGGCCGGCAACATGATTGGCTCCTGCACCACCTCCTCTGGTATCAGCTCCTCCTCTGGTGTTGCTGGGTCATCAGATCTAAGCCTCTTCCGGCTCAACTTTGGGTTATCCGTCTCGAGGGGCCTCTTCACATGAACACGCGGGCGGTCAGCTAACCAATCAAACACCTCATCACCCACTGATGCCACCTCTAGGACTGCAATAGGGGTTGCTAACATTTGCAATAAGTCGACCTTAAATTTGGCTAACTCCTATGTCACTAAGCTCGTGTCAGCAGGCCGAGCACCCTCAAGCCTCTGCTGGACTCTCGCCTCAAATGCATTCACTTTGGCATCCACCGCCCTAACTTTCTCATCTACCAATGTACGGGTGAATGCCTTCATCTTCTCCTCTGAGTCTCGTACGCTCTGGTTGACCCAAGGTCTGACCTGTGTTGCTAAAGCCTATAGCCAGGACTCCACCGTAGCCACCCTGCATAATAGTGCCTGAAAAGCAATAGCAGAGATAATAGAGTCAACCTGTAATGTAGATGTTGCTGGTACTGGAGTACTGGAGCATGGCGTGGAGTGAACAGTTGGCATAGGCTCTGTAGTTGCTGGAGTAGTACCGGTGATAGCTGGTGTCGAACCCTGAGTCTGAGGCTCTACTGGGAATGGATTTGAGATAACTGAAGGAGTTGCACGAGGTAGGGCCACCGGGTTCTCATCAACCTTTATTAGGATGGATCCATAGTGCATGTGACCTTGATATGCGGGTCTCGGTGGGGGTCTATAGGAACATCTACTGCACTGCATAATCGGTTGATAAAAATAGGGAATGGCAGTGAGGTGTTTGTCCGGACAGCGGATTATCACGAATACACACATTAATTAACCAAATTTGCCCGACGTAGAGGCAATCAAGAAAGCCACATAAGTGAATATATAACCTACAGAAAGTGAGCTAATCCAACCAATCTTGATCGTGGATCTGCTCAGAGATAATTTGGGCCCAATCTATCTCGTAACCAGCTAGAATGTTGGCTAATAACATAGCTCGCTCCAAGGTGATCACATTATCCATAAAAATAGGCCGGATATGCCAACGGATAATAGACCACCAAAACTTGGCCTAGAAAGAGAGGTGGGCCTTCACTATAGGATCTGTGTGGTTTGTAACCCACGTCGACTCAAAACCCTCTCACAAATCTGGCTGGCAATCCACTGTAGAAGCTCTGTCTTGGCCCCAATGTCCTTCCCAGTCACCGCTTTCCTCATCTTGTCAATGCATCCGTCATACTCTACAGTAGACTGAGGTACTCTATAAGTGGCCCAAACTGGATTCGTCGAATAGTCTCCTCCTAAATAGGAACTCTCGAACCTCGTACTGACACCACCCGTAACCTCGGTTACTGATCGGCTTCTTGTTCTTCGGTAACCCTTGGCGGAGTGTAGCAAGATAGGCTACATAAAACTCACGGACCACATAAGGGGCATACTTGCTCAGCTACTGTGTAGTCCATCCTAGTCCGTGTATGTCTATCTCCTCATCTAATTAGGGAACCTTATCTAACCCTGAGTTATTCAGTCTAGACTCCTCATGAAATTGCCGCACCGATTTTCCCTGTCCCTTGGGCTCTAACCCCTGGTCATATATCTCCTTCATCCTTGGGAGACACCATCTGCGGTCGACTGGGAGTTGTGATTGGACTTTTTCCTATTGGGTCTAGGAGGTGCTCTCAGATTCCAAATCTGCCTTTGAGTCTGAGGGGGTCATCTGTGGTAGGCTGCTCTCAAACCTGTATCCATTACCATGTTGTTTAGAGTCACCACCTTGCCGGAGGTCATCTTTAAACATACTTTGCCATAACCTTTAACTTTTGTTGTGGAAGAATTTCCCATGTAAATAGTCCCATCAGGTGCAGCAGGGGCATATATTGCAAAGGCTTCTTTTTCAGCACAAATGTGTGTAGTGTCTCCAGAATCAAGCCACCACTCCTTGGGGTTTCCTACCAAGTTGCATTGAGTCAACATGGTACATAAGTTCTCCGCTTCTTCATTCTTTTCAATCATATTTGCTTGATTCTTTTTCTTTTGCTTCTTTGAAAAACGGCAATCAACAGCTTTATGTCCAGCCTTCCCATAATTATGACAGTTACCCTTGAACTTCTTTTTAGGAGGATTACTTTTTGGTCCAAATGGTTTCTTTCTCCTTTTGATATTTGGTCCTTCTTTAACAATATTTGTCCCAACTATTGTTGAACTTGTTTGTGACCTCTTTTCTGCAGCCTTATTATCTTCTTCAATTCTCAAGCGAACAATATGAGCTTCCAAAGTCATCTCCTTGCATTTGTGTTTCAAGTAATTTTTGAAGTCCTTCCAAAATGGGGGTAACTTCTCAATGATGGCTGCCACTTGGAAAGCATCATTCACAACCAATTCTTTTGCAAGGAGATCATGAATTATAACTTGCAACTCCTGAACTTGGGTAAGAACAGTTTTACTGTCTACCATCTTGTAGTTCAGGAATTGGCCACAATAAACTTTTCCATTCTAGAATCTTCAGTTTTGTACTTCTTTTCCAAGGCATCCCAGAGTTCCTTGGAAGTCTTCATGTGACTGTACACATTGTACAAGCCATCTTGCAAGCCACTCAGAATGTAATTCCTACATAGAAAATCTGAATGCCTCCATGCTTCAGTCACCAAAAGTTTTTCATCGTCCGGTGTTCCTTCAGCCAGTATAGGAACATTCTCATTAATGTATCTTTATAGACTTATGGTAGTCAAGTAGAAGAACGTCTTCTGCTGCCACCTCTTGAAATCTACACCAGAAAATTTTGCAGGTTTTTTTGCCGGTGGAATTGCAGGGGCAACATTTGAACGACTTGAAGATGCAGTAGATGGTATTATAGCAGTCCTCGTTCCAACATTCACTTCATTTGAGTTAGTCATTTTTTTTTCTATCACAAACAGACAAATATTCAACTCTCAGAAGATTCAAAAATTTTAAAATTAGAAATACAGAAAGGGAAAAATAAAATAATAAATTCCTTAAGATTGTTGTTCTCTATGTATTACTAAAATACTTAGAACAAAAACTTTTGTTAAAAAAAACTTTTGAAGTAAACAAAACTTTTGTGTTACAGTAAACAAAACTTTTGTAGAAAAAAAGTTCTAAAAATAAAACTTTTGTAGAACAAAACTTTGTGAAAACAATAACTACAAAGATTCTAAACAAGTTTTCAAAAACCAGTAAATCAGAAGTAATAAAAAGATGGAAAAAAAGGAAGTATCTGAGTCCACTGAATTCACTGTGTATTTGTTAAAGAAGTAGTGGTACCTCAAACTTCAATAATTTCAGCGAAATCAAAATGCAGCAACGAAATCATACTAAGATTCTACTTTTATTTGAAAGAAATGTATGCAAATTAAGGAAATGTTATATTCAAAAATGAGAGAAGACCTCTCTATTATAGCAACAAAGGGTGGTTATTGTGCCTTACTAGAAAAGTCACATCCGTATTAAAAAGACATAATATTTTAGAAAGGGCACCGCTCTTAGGAAAAGTCATGACTCTTTAGAAAAGTCAGAACCCTTCATTTTCACTCACACCTTTAAAATCCAACAGTATATTCTTTAAATTAATTAACATGTGATTTTGCTTTTTCGTGTGTTACATTTGAATTATTTTCTTTTAAAAAATAAAAAATTATCTATTTTTGACTTTTATATTTACCTAAGGTTAAGTTAATCCAAATACGCCGTTTGATGTACGTAGAGTTACAAATATTGGGATGTGGGGGCCGGGGAGTGTATGGAGGAAAAAAGTGGCCACTTTGGAACTTTGAACAGTTATTCTTACCACTTTTTTGTTCGTTTTCATTATGAGAATGACTTTCTGATTTCTGAAGGTGGACGACTTCAATTTGTCCACTGCATTAAGCAAGTGAAAAAGTGTAATTGTATTAAAAAGGTTGCGGTTTAAAATGGTCACCAGTCTTATGTTTTGGTTTTTCTTTTAAATGGTCACTACGTTTTCACTAATCATTCTCATATTTAAGGGACACCTTTAATAAATAGTGAAATTACTCATTTTGTATTTCTATTATTGGACTGGTGCACGAATGACAACTTCATTCAACAATAATCGCTTACTACTAATTTGACATAGGAATTAAACTTATCCTTATTAAATATAAATTATTTACATATTGAAAAATGACTACATTTTTTATCAAAAAGAATGACTCTTTTTCCTTGTTAATTTATTTTTAAAAGAACAATCTCTTTCTTTTTTTGGCAATATTTTAATTTCAACTTTCCACATGATATGTTTAGCACCTAAAAATTAAAAATCCTTTTGGTACAGTTGACGTAACTTTTAATTTAGAACACAAAATAAAAAATTTATTTATTTTCTTAAACACTGTGCCAAGTTAAACCAGGTCATTTTTTTAAAACGGAAGAATATTATTTAATAACAAAGGTAAAATAGACACAAAATGATAAATATTCATTGATTTAAAAATTGGACAAGTATTATTAGACATCACAAAATAGTATAGTGGATAAGTAAAAAATGAACAAAGAAAATAATATATTTATACCCCGTCCAGATTTACTTGCTAAATTTTTTAATATACTAATTATGAATACTATTGTTGATATAGTGAATTTACAATTTTATTCTTGTTAAGTGATAAGAGTCTCAAACATCTTTTACTTACTATATTTTCTAAAAACATTATCTTAATATTAATAAATTTAGAATATAGTTAAAAAAATCATTTCAGCTTAATTTATCAAGTAAAAATAGAAATTAAATAAAATATTTTATAGATAAATTCGATGGAAGTAGGAAGTATATATTAAAATAAAGACCTGTTTGGTAGGTTATATTATATAAGAATAATTCCTCGATTAAGAATAGTTCCTGCATAATTCTATTAATTCACTGTTTGGTTATTTTATTTAATTTAATTCATGGATTAGTTATACCTCAGGTAAGGTTTTATTTTATCATTAGAAAATGGATGCATAGCTAATCCAAGGTTTAACAATCCTCGGATAAGCCCCTTCAATGACTAAACTATCCCTCAATCCTCTCAAAAATTCTTTTAATCATTTTTTTTATTTTCTTGATTTTTATTTGTAGTTTTGTGCTAGTAAATTTATTTAAATAAATTAACTTACAATTTTTTTCCTTTTTGAGTTCATATTTACATAATATAAAATAATTTTTTTGTCGTATTGAATTTTTAAATTTTTATTTATTTATGGATTCATATTTATATAATATTAAAAAAAACAAACTTGTCAAGTCAAAATTTTGTTTCAATAATTAATTTAGTTGAGTGAATTTATTGATGCAAATGGCTTATTGAGTGATTTTATTATACAAAATAAGCTCAATAAATTTTCTAGATAAATTCTCAAAGTTGAGTGATTTAAGATGTTAGCATCATTTAAAATTACTACCTGCAATTTTTATGTGTAAATATAGATGGTTTATTCGATCTTCTTATTGTTTAAGATCTTTTCGATTTTAAAAGTAGATGTTGTATCTTTAATAAATTAGAAATTGACGATTTGTGAGTAATCAATTTATTAATATGATAATTATTTATCTTCAAATAACTTAATTGAGAAGTCGCAAATATGACAACAAAATAATTCTTCTCCAACTTAGTTAGAAGGTTACAAAAAAATGATATTCTCTAGCAATTATCTACCCTGATCCAATTACATGAAATAAAATATTCAATAATAATTCAAGAATACAATTAAAAAAAACTTATAAAATTTTAAATCAACCATAAAATTAGGTGAGAAGGAATGAATCAAATATTTAATTACACATAACCTCTTCATTACTAATTTCTATTTTACTAATTCTGCACTATTAATATTTATACCAAATCACCCCTAAAAGGGGAATAGTAACATAATAATAACAGTACAAAGTCAACACATTAATTTACTGCCTCCGTAGTTTTTCACAAAATCATTAATTCATAAAAATTAGGCCAATTGTCCTTTTCAGCTACCAGAAATGGGTCCTTCCCCTTGATAAACAAATCTACTTATCTGCGGTTTGAATTTCTTCTTCCATATTTCACCATCCGGCTCCTTTCTTTCAATTTCCACTATTACCAGTTTCTCAGTTAACCGGTTAACCACCACCATTACCGCAAAAGTACCATTCTGCCCCTCCACCTTTACTGAGGCCCCACTCCTCTGTGCCACCGTCATCCCCTCCGCTTCCGCGACCTCTCCAATTTTTCCGATTATCTCCTCTGGCCTCTCTGCCGATACAAACTGTTCCTTAATGATGAATCCACCATTACCTTTAAGCAAACTGGATAAATTAAAACCAGATGAATAGCAGATAATATCAAATGCGTTCAGGAATTCTCCGGGACCCGACCAAGATTTGAATTCAAATTGGTGATGATCCAGCTTCACCTCTTGATACCCTTTTCGAAACCATGGGTCATTCTTAATCTCCTCAACAGTGATACGAGTAACCGGGTTGATATCAAGTAATCGGGTCAACAACCTTTTCAACTCCGGCGAAGTCCATTTCGGGCAACGGAATTCACCTTTGTAAATTTTCCGATACATGGTCATTAAATTAGTGTCATTGAAAGGTAAATATCCAGCATTGAAGACAAAGAGGATAATACCACATGACCATATATCCACCTTAGCACCATCATAGCCTTTCTTCGCCAAAATCTCCGGTGCCACGTAAGCAGGGGTACCACAAAGTGTATGGAGCAAGCCGTCGGGTCGGATCTGATCCCTGACGGTGCTTAACCCGAAATCGGTAACTTTCAGGTTCCAATTTTCGTCCAGTAATAAATTCTCCGGTTTCAAATCCCGATGGTAGATGCCGCGCGAGTGGCAATATCCAACGGCGGAGATTAACTGCTGGAAATATCGACGGCTGAGATCTTCGGTAAAGCGGCCTTTAGCGAGCTTTTCGAAGAGTTCACCTCCTTTAGCGAATTCCAGGACGAAGTAGATTTTCTTCTTGGTAGCGAGTATTTCATGTTGGCGCACGATATGAGGGTGACGCAACCGGCGCATGATAGAGATTTCTCTCTTGATGTGCGCCGCTAGTCCGCCTTTGAGGATTTTCTGTTTGCTGACGACCTTAATGGCGACGCTTTGTCCCGTCCTGATGACATTGGCATGATACACTTTGCCAAACGCGCCACAACCCAGGAGTTCCCCCAGCTCATATTTGTCGAAAAGGTTTGAACTGACGTCTTCAGGTGGAGTCAATTCACCGTCGGCGTCGGCTGCCGCAGCTGCGGAAAGTAAGGATGGACTGCCTCCATAGTTATCTAAGATCTCTGGCATAATTATACCCACAGACCGGAAAACCAGTAACCCCTTTGTGAGATTTCTCTACCCTTTGCATTAAAACACCGAGCAAATCAAAATTGCTCGATGTTAAAAGTTTTGAGACTTCAATCTTTCCGGTACCCGTTTTGGTTAATCAAACCCAGAAATCAAATGGAAAAATTGCTTAAAGTATAGAGAATGGCTATTGGTAGTTGATGAATATAAGTGCAAACAAAGAAGATATGTTTGGTTTTTCTTGAAGCTAAGGCTGAGAAGAGAAAGGAAAATAAGATTGGGATTTATGGAGAAAATCTGGTACACTTTCTACAGGTATTTATTTTTGAAGGAAGATTTACCGTCTTTTCTTTCGATGAGAAAGATGGTCCCCCATAGGTCGTCGTACGGAAGTTTATTTTCTCACTTTCACACTGTCCCATTTTAATTGAATTTATGAATCAATACATACATATTAAAAAATATATTCAAAAATAAAATTTTAACTATACTTTTCACTTTTATATGTAGTGTAGTCATAAATATGTAGTATTTATCTCCTAAAAAATATAAAACTTAAAAGGGCAAATATGAAAAAAAACTTCAAACATTCATCTTCGACTTTAAACAATTCAACTATTTTAAACCTTGAAAAAAACCTAAAAATTTTCTGTTAGTTTGAAACAGAAGGAGTATA
Source organism: Solanum medicagineum (assembly GCA_026153255.1). Classification (NCBI taxonomy): domain Eukaryota; kingdom Viridiplantae; phylum Streptophyta; class Magnoliopsida; order Solanales; family Solanaceae; genus Solanum; species Solanum medicagineum. The sequence continues at coordinate 8,024,094 of JAPFFP010000113.1, read as the reverse complement.
TATATACTATACATTCGTACCCGCACTAGCGCGGATCCAATATCTGTTATTTTTTAATTTTAATTTAAGTTATACTAGAAGAATCATAAAAAATTATGAATATACCTTCAGGCTGCTCAAGTAATAATGTCTACTTACTACCTGCTTGAGCAACTTTAATTATCATGATTTACAGCATTTTTTAATACAAAAAATAAGACAAACAAATTACAACGGAAGAACCATAAAAATTACGATTATACCCTCAAGCGACCTGCTGCCTGCTTGAGCAGTTTTAATTATCATGGTTATGAGCATTTTTTAGAACTCAAAATTAGTCATAACAAATTATAACGAAAGAACCATAAAAAATTACGGATGTGCCCTCAAGTTGCTCGACCTGCTGCTTGCTTGAGCAGCTCTAATTATCATGGTTAGCAACAGTTTTTAACACTAAAAAAAGCCATATAAATTACGGCAGAAGAACCATGTAAAATTACGAATGTACCTTCAAACTGCTCAAGCAGGCATGTCGACCTATTGCCTGCTTGAGCTGCTTAACTCCCTCTTATAAGATAGTTAAAATATATACTAGTCACGAGCGCTCGTGCCCGCAAGGGCCCAACAGATACATTTTAGTCTCAATTTTTGTGATGCAAATAGATTTTTGTATGCATTTTTAAAATTTTAAGTTACTAATTATTATACCTAGAAGCGGCCGAAGAAATATAATCAAACTACTTTAGAAATATTAAATTACGAAACCCGCAAGTTTTTTTAGCGGGTCTCATATTGAAGCAGCCAAAAGAAATATAATCAAACTGCTTTGAAAATATTAAATTAAGAAACTCACAATAATAAATAATCGAGCTCCTTTGAAAATATTAAATTAGGAAAATCATAAAAATAATTTATCATGGCTAATATTATAAAATCACAATCAAGCAATATTGCAAAATCATAATTGTAGCAACCGAAGAAATATAATGAAACTGCTTTGAAAATATTAAATTAATGAACTTGCAAATTATTTTTGTGAGTTCCATATGATAGCGGCGAAGAAGCAAGCAACTAAAGCAAGCATGTTGACGGAGAGATGTCTGCTGCTTGTTCACTCTTCTTAGTGATGATATTAGAAGTCAATACAGGTTGGCTCACCCCATCCGAGCTAGCCCTTACAGACTTTCGAATTTGACAGGCCAGACCGAGCTGGCCCTATTTTTTATGGGGCTAGAAAATAGATAGCCCAACTCATTTGTACGTGGGACATGGGCCTTGCCGGACCTCCCACATTTTTATTCTTATATTTTTTTAACAAAATTTTTAAATTATATTATAATTTAAACATATTAAAATAAATAGCAACCGGACAATGTGACATAGTATTAGTGTTACTATTACTCTCTTCGTCCATCTTTACTTCTCCACTGTACTATTTTGATATGTTTAACAATACTTGTCCACTTCATGAACTGAAAAGATAATTTCAAACTTAATATTTACCCTTATCATTAATTATAGTAGTTATTTTCTTGTTACATTTTCTAAGATATTGTAATTGCTATATCCAAAAGGTGATTTAGTAAAATTGCTCGTATTATTTACTGTTTTTTAATCTCTGTGTTAAATCAATAAAAAACAAGTAAAGATAGATAGAGAGAGTACATATTATAAAAATATAATTTGTATCTAAATTTTAATATTTAAAAATTTTAAATGAACTTTGAGTTTGAACTCTTATTATTTTTAATACTCTATTTTATTTTTATTTTTAATTATTTTTTAATTCGGCCCACGGGTCGACCCAACCCATATTGCAAAAGCTCTACAAATTAGCAAACTTATTCAGGCCGACTAAAAAGCCTATTTTTTAAATAGGCTCCAACAATCATAGCTCAGCCCTGCTAAATCACGAGTTAGATCGGGCCGACCCAACGAACCTACCACATATTAACGATTCTAGATGATATATATATATACACACACTAGAGTCTTACTTGGATCAAAACATTATTGAAGGAAATTTAAATTGGATCATGTAGATTAATTCAAATTTATAATAAATAAATAAATTATATATAAATCCTATATATTTCATTTATTAATAAAAGATAACAGAAACAATTGGTTGAAAAGTGTATCCCTTTTTATT
>JAPFFP010000113.1:8000199-8020323 GCA_026153255.1 Solanum medicagineum | reverse complement strand
AAACTTTCTATTTTAAAACAAATTAAGGACTTTCGAATCTCAATTTAAATGTACCCTCCGACCATAATTAAGCACCGTGAACTCACTTCGACTTGATTAATTTACGGGATCTAACAATATGATAGAAATTTGATGAGAGCTTGCCTTTCCATCATCAAGGACCATCTTTTTTTTTTCATTAGCCAATTCCAAAATCTAGTCCTTGAAGACAAAACATTTTTCAAAAGGGTAATCCACGAGTCTATGATACCTGCAATAGTTTGGGTCATCAGTATTTCCAGCTTCGTCAAATTGTTTCATCTCTACCAACTCAATGAGCTTTAGATCAACCAATTCATGAAAATTTTCAGGAACATCAGAATCTAGAGAGGGTATTCCTTTCTTGCATCTCTCTCAAGGTTAACTTTTGATTTGGATGCTCCTGAAAAGTCATCTTTACACTTTGCTTCTTGCTTTCTTTCATAGTAAACTTTACAAGGGACATATTTACATTCATGGATTATTTATTGTCATTCCTGAACACAAATTTGCTCTATTTCTTAGATTCCTGCTTGTCTTTCCCTTTGGGAGGATCATAAATAGGCATCATATCATTTCCAGTAGAAGACATGCTCGACTCCATATCGTGAGCACGAGTAGCTATTTCTTCAAAAGACTTGGTCTTAATTCCTTGTAAGATGTACAGAAGCCCCTAGTAAATTCCTTTGATACACATTTCTATAGCATAAGCTTCACTTAGCCTATTTTGCAATTTAAACATACACTTCTCCATCAATTTATGAAATTAATAACTGGTTCATCCATTCTTTGGCAAGTATTTGTGAGCTCTACACAGTGTGCCTTGTATTGTCGAAGCGATTAAGAAATTCATGTTCTAATCGCTCCCAACTATCAAAAGAATTAGTCAAATGTATTTCCTTTTAAGGAGCGGACAAACTTCTTGGCTAGATAGTCTCCATAGGTCCTACATATCTCTATAAAGTGCGCAACATACTGCTTTGGATTTCTTTTGCTCTCTAACTATTAGAATTTGGGAGGTTGATATTCCGTAGGCATTTTAAGGTTATCAGTCCTTGTAGTGTAAGGTTTGGCATACATGTGGGAAGACTTAGTAGAGACATCATACTAATCATTTATAGTCCCTTCAATGAACTCCTTCAATTAATCAAGAGGGATCATCTCTTTGGAAGAAACTGGCATCTCTTTGATAGGTAGTGTTTGCTCACAAGATTTTGAACCTGTTGAACTTCGATGCCCTTTCCAAGTGCATGGTTGAATTCTCCATCTTGCAAGCAATCCATCTTATCCATCAACTTGTTGATGTGAGATTCTTGATTTTGCACATGCTTGGTCTATCCTTCGATCATTTTTTCTAAATTAAGTTGCTCCTCCATGAGTGAAGCATCAGTTATCATTGCTTGCATAACCAATGGCGATTCCAGAGAGTAGCATGTGTTTTTGTGTAAGTCGATCTTCAAAGGTCTCACATCACGCTGGTCTTTCTTTGCAGTGGAGTTCTTGGAGCTAGGAAGCTCAAGTGAAGCTAAAGTCCTTCAGATCCTTTTGGCAATACTACTTCCTCCATTCGAAGCATTTGTGGAGGATCTTGCACCTTTTGAAGTTGAAGATGCAAAAGCAGGAATTGATGTGGACAATACTTGAAGTGTTTGTTGTCCTAGCATAGTAGCCTTGCTTCTTGTAACAGGTCCAAAATTTCCAAAGGTAACACCAAGAATTCTCTCTACTTTAGCAAAGAACTTGGAGTCGAATCCTTAGAGAAAGTTGATCGCAGTTGATCTTCTTTGAAGCCATTTGAATGTCTTTGATGCTTGAAGAATTGAGATGAGAAGTAGAGATTGTCCCACTGGGCATGCACTAATTTGTAGACAATAAAATTCATGTCGAGAAAATAATAATCAAGAATAAAAATATCACAACAATTGTAGCATTTGATTTTACTATCTGTGTGCAACAATCTTTATAAATTCTTTGATTCACCTTTTCAACTATAAATTCAAGGGCTCTTAACCTTTATCCTGAATCTTGAGTTTGTTTTTGAACTTGATCTTGAAATTTGACTTTGTTCTTGAGCTTGATCTTGAATTCAAGGGCTTTTAAGCTTGTTCTTGAACTTGTAGAGAAATTTGCTGTGTTTGACCCATGAGCTCTCTCTAGCTTTTGTTTTATATAGAATTTTTTATGTTCTTTTTTGAATAATAAAACCCTTATGTATAGTTGTAGAATAGAGGAATTATAATAGAAAAGACTTCCCTTCAGCTAAAATTTAAGTGATGGCATATTGGGCCGTAATAAAGTGGGCTTATCATTTTGGCACATAGCATGACCCTATTAGCTTCTTTGTTTGACTTGACATGGCATGTCATTTGACATGTGGAACTAAGATAGGCTTCTAGGATGAAATGATATTGGGCTTACCTAGTGTAAAATCAATTAACTTGGACTTTAATTAAATCTGCATTTGTTGGACATAAATAATTAATAAATTATATTAATCCCTAGTATTTATTTAGACTAATATATTCATGAATTTGATATAACTCAACTCATTTTAAAATTTACGGATAGGGTCAAATTTACCCTTCAAGTATATGAAAAGAGCCAAATATACCCTCCGCTAAACTTTTGAGCCAAATATACCCCTGATGTTAGTAAAATGGCTCAGACTTGCCTTTCAACTCAATGGAAACATAATTAATTTTTTTAATTAATGGCATGACACTTTTCTATTGGTTAATTAAAAATTTAATAAATTTAATTTTTCTTTTTAAAAAACCTGCCCCAATTCCTAACCAACCCATAACCCACCCGTTTAATTTATATCAAATATACTCATTTAGCACAAGCACCAGGAGCATCTTCGGCGGCTTCTCCGAAGAGTTCTCCAGCACCGGTAGCATCACCACCAGTGGCGGCTCCTCCTTCAACTACATCAACAACACCTATCTTTGACCCTGCAAATGCTCATACTACTGCATCTTCTCCATCCGATTCTCCATTGGCATCTCCTCCAGCTCCACCAACTGCTGAGACTTCGGCGTCGTCTCCTTTCGGTGCTGCTTCTCCTCCATCCATCGCCTTTATTCTCGGAGGTTCTCCTACCGAATATCCTAACTCTGCTGCCTTGAACAGAGTCGTCGTCGTCGGATATGCTGTTGTAGTATATTTTGATATAAATTAAATGGTTAGGCTAGGAATTGGAGTGGGTTTTTTAAAAAGAAAAATTAAATTTGTTAAATTTTTAATTAACCAATAGAAAAGCACCACATCATTAATTAAAAAAGTAATTATGTTTCCATTAAGTTGAAGGGCAAATTTGAGCCATTTTACTAAGGTCAGGGATATATTTGGCCGAAAAGGTTAACGGAGGGTATATTTGGCCCTTTTCATATACTTGAAGGGTAAATTTGACCCTTTTCTATAAAATTTATATTTAATAAATTTTAAATGATTACACTCCTCATCATAAGTCATGTGATCTGTACAATCGATGTCGATTAACCATGAACTTTTACTTGCAAACCAAGTAGCCACAAATAATTCCTCTTCTTCTTTTTGGTCTGCAATTTTTGCTTTATTTAATTTTTCTGGTCCTTTTTCTTCGCAAATAATTTAGCATCCGATTTTATAAGACTTTTTGCATTTCATATCATGTTTTCTCCGACACTTGAAATGAAGATGATTTCTCTTGAAACAATATTGACAAGGTGAAAATTGTCTGCCTTTATTGTTGCTACTGGAATTGCTATCAGTTTCGACACCTTCTGTTGATTTAGAATAACCTTTCTTAAACTTTTTCTTCTTGCCTTTGCCTCTAGAGTTGTTGCCTTGCTTGGAACTCTCCTTTAACAGATACCTCATTCCTCATCATTCTCTTTTGTTCCTATGCTTGCAAAGAGTTCAAAAGTCCTTCCAAAGTGATATTTGATAGATCTTTCATATTTTCGAGTGAAACAATTATTGCTTAAAACTTTTCAGGAAGAGTAACAAGGATTTTCTGCACAATCTTTATATCAGAAAGTTCGCCGCCAAGTAACTATACCTTATTGTCCAGATTGATAAGGTTATCTAAGTATTCTTTAATTGTCTCCGATTCCATCTTTTTTCATTTCAAATTCCCTCACCAGGTCTAAGACCTTTATGCCCTAAATTATTTCTTCTCCATGATATTCTTTTCTCCAGGAAGTCCTATATTGACTTACCTGAAAGAGTCAAGATTTTGAATAAAATATTAGGAGATACTACAACATAGAGACAAACCTTCAACTTCGACTTCCTGGTCTTCTTCTCTTTTGAGTTCTTATTTGAGCAATCATAGGATTTCCTGATAAAGGAGGAACTTCATAATCATCTTCTACTGCCACTCAGAGATCACATGCATCCATGTAGGTCTCTATCCTAACATCCCAAATTTGATGGTTTTCTCTATCAAAAATTGGCAGAACTCTCACATTCCATAATTCTGCAATCTGATTTTATGAAATGGTCTAATTTAGTATCTGAATTTCATCCAATCAATATAAATCACAAAATCTCACAAGTCTCTTAAGAATTAAAGGGCTCTGATACCAAGGTTGTTGTCAGCAGAGTAGGACAAAGGCTCATTAATAAAGAAAAAGAGAAAGGGAGATGTTTCTATTGATCTTCGAAGATTGAATACATACATCATACCTCACTAAAGATGCAGTGAATTACTCCTAAATATCTGGTAACCAAACTTACTGCTTGATGAATATGAGGAACTAATTTTAAAAATGGCTTAAAATTTTAAACAAACTAGGAAAGGGAAATATCTAAAACAAAACAATTTATTCAGTCTACTATTTTCTACCTTGAATTTAGGTGTAGAACTGCAAAGTGATTGTTATGTGCATACTTTCAGCTAATTGTGGTTGGCATTTGGTACAACTATTGGGTACATAATTATGTTGATTTCTCCTAATGTTGTGGCTCTAGGGATCAGATTACAAAGCTTGTTCCCAACAAAAGAAATTGTATTTAGGCAATGCATTGTTGTGGGTTGGCTTTACTCTACTCTCTACCTCTCTTGTCATATTACAGTATATATTTACCGCATTCAAACAATTTAACCACACCACTGATGGGGTTGATATGACACTTTATCATGGTTAATGATAGATGTGCTACACATGTACATCTCTTGCATTGGTAGGGTTGATGTGAACCTCAAGCTTCAGTAAGTGAGTATGACCACATATACTTAGCCAAAATGAAAACTCATTAGAAACTTATATAATTCATAGAATATTGCACTTCAGGCGATGGATGAGTGTCAAAGGATGCATTTACTAGTTAATCTTGAAGTAGAGGATTCTATTGAAGCAGCAAAAGTACAATAGATGGTTGTTATTATTTGTTTTCTACTTTTCATAGTCAGGTTTTCCTATTCAGCAAAATCAAGATCTGGACCATAAAGAGCATGACAATAAAATGTAGCGACAATTAAATCTGGATGTGATAATTCACTTGTTAAATATTAACACAATTGAAGCTTTCAAGGTGTATCTTTAAGCTGCCTCATGGTACTCAATTCTCCAATTTGAACATTCTAAAGTGTCAATAAACAGTACTTTTCTTATTAGCCAATGCTTGAGACATTGGAGTTAAATAATTTGTATTAGTGTTGACTATGATGGGGTGATTTTAATACAACGTAACTAAAGTTTAGGTGTTCTTAATGCTTTTGCAGAACTTATATAGGGTCAGTTCTTGTGCTAGACAGTGTTGATATTGTTAGGGTATATACTATTAATCATGGATTTAGACATGGTATTCTAACAATTTCCAAGATTGAATATCTAAGTGGGAGATGTTAGGGTATATACTATTAACCATGCATTTAGATATAGTATATTATAATAATTGTGATGGTTAAAAGTCTAAGTGGGAGATTGTTGGGATATATACTATTAACCATGGAATATATACTATTAACTATAAGTTTAGATATAGTATTTATTATAGAACAATTATTCATCCAATCTTAATAAAAGTCTTAATAGATCATATAATCATTTGTGTTCCATTTACTTATATAGTAGATGATTTAGTGTATAGAGTTTTAGCTTATATACAGAAGATTAAATCATCAATTCTTATAATTATAAAGCTTTTCGTTCACAATTTAAGGTGAAAATCGGACAAAACATCGGTATGATTGTAGCACCCGATTATATATAATTTATCTTGATTATGGAAACGGTCTAGTTCCAACTTCTTGTGCTAATGGATATTGTATGTATTGAACGGGACCGAGTAGAGATAGTTGTTTTAGACTGACTAATAAAAACATATTCTCTAAACTGTTAGATGTACTTATATTCTCAATCCTGATATAACTATTATGATTTGTATATATTATTTATCATTTTGATTTATTAAAAGGTGAGATTCTGAAGATGAGTCAATATGCCTAGTAGATTGGATGATAATAATATATATTGGTGAAATAATAAGTTAGTTGACAGAATCCACGTCTCGATATAGAGATTGATGATATACCTTTTGAGATGCTTATAAGTTTTCATCGTGGCAAACCTTGCAAGTTGATTTATGAATCTGACACATGAAATAAGTTAAGCAGTGCTCTAAAGGAAATTAATTTTTAAATTAAATTTGTCAGTAATTTAATTTATTTATTAGTATCTGTAATCTTAATATGGACAATTACATAAGTGATTAATGCGCAATTTTGAAATATAAATAGAGAAGTGCAATTATGAATCTTTAGTGGAATGATTTGTAATTTTTTATAGTAAAAATAATTTCAAATTAATTATTTTAATTATTTCCATAATAGGGAGCCTCAGTAATAAATTCTGTGGTCCCTGCAGTGCCCATATTTAACTAGAACTAGAATACTATTTCTAATAAAATGAGGACACCAGTTTCTTGTTTTTCAAGAAAAGTGGGTTTCCTTCTTCCTTTTGAATTTGGAAAGGTCCTCTATAAATAGAGGTTTTCCTAATCTAGAAAAAAGGGGATTTGAACGGAAAAGAATTAGGTTTTCTATCCGATGTTTGCCCACCAAAGTATTGCGAGAGTTCAGATGTGAACATAGGATCATTGTTGAAGACCGCAAAACTGCAGTCTAATTGTGGATTCGCTTGAGGGCATATGGTCACACTTCAACAGGAATTTATCAAATTAAATTCCATAAAGTTTATGTGTTCTAACATTATTATATGTGTTCTAGCATAAACATATGTATTATCTATTATTCATATAAGCAGTATGATCCTTGTAACACCCTGTGAAATTACTAAAATGCACCAAAACTTTGTCCTGCGCACAATGTAGCTTCCCAATCTCTGATGGAAAATTCGAAATCGGATTTGCGATCACTGCGAAAAACTGAGTAGGAAAATGGTCTCTACTCGGCTTTAATGTGAAATAACACGAATTATTTTTCCCAAAGTGAGCTTAAAATAGTGAGGTATCCATGCCCCTTCTGCGATACGGAGAAGATGCGGAACCACACTTTGTTATTTTTTAAAAATTTGACAGGAATCGAAAATTCGCGAAAAAAGTGTATAAATACACTACTGCGCATCATGCACTAGTGTGTGGAGGAATTGATTTTTTTCCTTTTAATTCAGAAGGGGCAATTTTATCCTTCCCGATATATTTTTGTACCCAGGTCGATTTTAAAACGTAAATTCCTACAAAAGGATTTAGACCCATTCTTTTTCAAAGATGTTTACGCTAATTCTAAGAGAGAAGAAGGATAAAAAAGTGAGGATTTCCAGAGAAGATTCGATTCTTGAAGAAAATCTCCATTCCCAGGTATGTAAAGACTACCCAAAAGCATGAAATTGTTCTTTCATGTGCCCAAGATAGAGTTAGGATGTATAATTGATCCTTAAGAAGTCTTAATTTGTGATTCTTGAAAGTTTCTTGATTATTAGCATGGAATTCTTGAATACTATCTTGAGTTCTTGATTTTATGCTTTAAAATATAATTTTACATCCTGAATTGATGATCATCACGTATAAAGTTTATTGTATTTTTTTCATTACTATGTGATTATGATTTAACCCTCACAAATGCTCTCTGTAAATACTTGAATAATGAACTTAGGGGGATGTCTAGAGCCTGGATTGTCTGAGTGTGATATTTGATTGAGTCTGAGTTCTGAGATGATGAGTGTTGATGACTATGATAGCTGATGTTATACTGATAGAGTCAGATGAATATATTCTCTTGAATTTGAAAAGATAGTCTTGCCCGTAGAGGTTGAGTGATGGGAAATCTTTGATGAATTGATAGATTTATAAGCATGTCGAGTCCTGGGAGGAGTATTGAGCATCGAAAATGAGTAAGAGTGAGTCGCACTTGCACTCATTACCTACGTGACCATCAAAGTACAGGATTGGATCGTAAGAACGGATGTTTCCTTAGTCCCAAAAGAGGACTTACTAGTATTATAACCCCTAATGTACGCCCTTTTACCCGGACAAGGTACTGGGTGGATGTTGCAACGACATTGCATCGTTGTACCATCACCAACTCATAAGTGATAGGTGTAGGTCCAAGAAATACCCAGATAGGTTTCATAAGGATAGAACTCCGAAGTAATGTGATGGTTTGATGTTTGATGGAGAGTGAGGTGATACAGTCTTGTCCCTTACTCTGAGGTGAGTCTGAGTGATTAATGAGAGATTTTTTAATGTTTCCTTTTCTTTAGCCTGTTTTACATATAATACATTCCACGTACTAATGCCCCTTTAGAGCTGCATCGTTTTATGATGCAGATATTACTGACAGAAGACTTCAGTAGCCCAATCTTTTGAGGTTCAGAGCTTTGTTTCCAGACCAAGGTGAGTCCTCCCAGCATTTGGAGGATGATTATTTATTTATCCTTATGTCAGTATTTCATTTGATTGTGGTACCCATAGCCTGTCATGGTGCCTTTTTAGTTGTTAGTTATAGAGGCTTTGTAGACATAGATGGTTGATGGATGGTGTCGGGATTGTTTTATCCATGTTCCTTTTCTTTATGACATTTACTCTTGTTAATCTTATGATAGTTGGTTATTTTATTGAATCTTCCGCATACGAATGGAGGGAACGATAGCAATGAGACTAGGTGGTCTGCTTGGGGACTAGAAATGGTTTTCAAGTGCTAGACACGTCTAGCGTACCCTCTCAGGGGATGACAAACTTGGTATCAGAGCATAGAGTTCGAGTATCTTAGGGAGTCTACAAAGTCGTGTCTAGTAGAGTCTTATACTATGGGTGTGTTGTGTACCACACTTCATAAACAGGAGACTCTAGGACAATAGGAAGTGTTACCCTTCTTCTGTGATCTGATTTTGTTCTATACCCAACAAAGGGGGAGGGAGTCGACTGAACATCTCAGCCATTGGCGGGAATTTCACCCGCAAAGTCGGAGGAAGAAAGTAGTTGGACAACTGTATACACGAGGGTACATTAGTATTCTGGGAATTGGGAGTTAACTTGTGAAATTTTGCTTTTAACTCATGCGTTTTATGCTTACAGACAATGTCGCCCAAGAGAAATACCGCTCAGAGAGATGCCCCAGCTCCCGTTACTAAGAACGCCCAACCGGAGGTCTCAGTTCAAACTGAGACCAGGAGATGGAGACGCCCCGCTAGGACTGCTGAGGTCCCTCAGGCGCCCCCTGCTCAGCTCAGCTAGCTCCCACTACTGAGGCAAAATTCTGAGGGGCCATCACCATGCTGACAAAATTGGTGGCCTCACAAGGGAATAACCACGGTTCTCAGGCTCCTAGTTCTAGGTCAGAGGAGCCCTCAGAAGCAACCCGGCTTAGGGATTTCTTGAGGATGAACCCTCTAGTGTATACGGGGTCAAAGGTGGAGGAAGACCCGACAAAATGTTATTGATGAGATGTACAAGGTTCTGAGGCCTGTGCATGCGAATGAGCTTGAGGGAGTGGACCTTGCGTCATACCAGCTGAAGGACTTGGCTAATGTATGGTATACCTAGTAGGAGGGGAGTAGAGGTGAGGATGTGGAGCCTGCCTATAAGATGAGTTTGAAGCCGCCTTCCTTGATCACTTATTTCCTCGAGAGTTAAGGGAGGCGAAGGCAGAGGAGTTTGTAAATCTAAAACAGGGAGGGATGACTGTGAAGGAGTATAGCTTGAAGTTCATCAAACTGTCAAGGTATACTCCAGAGATGGTGAAAGATATGAGGCAGAGGATGAGGAGGTTTGTGTTTGGTTTGACCAAACATGTGCAGAAAAAGTGTCAAAGCTGCTTTGCTGAATCCTTGTATGGATATCTCCAGACTTATGGTATATGCCCAGCAGGCAGAGGAGGATAAGAAGAGAGATAGAGAAGAGTATCTAAGTAGAAAAGTAAAGTCAGCGGGACACGAGCCTAGACCCCAGAGACAGAGTAGGGGTGACAAATCCTATTTCCAGAAGAGATCATCATATCCCGCACTGTCTGCAGCAAGTGCGCTATATAGGTAAGCAGGTATGACCAAAAATCACAGAGTTATCAGAATTTACGGACCTCGGACGCCCAATCCCAGGCCAGTGTTACTTAGGGCCCAAGGAGAAAGACACCTTGTGGCACTTGTGGGAAACTCCATTTGGGCAGGTGTCATCTGGGTACAAATGCTTGTTTCCTATGTGGGCAGGCGGGTCGCTTCCAGTAGGAGTGCCCGAAGAGGAGATGAGGTGAAGAGAACAGCAGGGCTCAGTCTTCCACAGCACCTCCAGCAGGTAATTAGCAGAGGGGTGCTACTACTATGGGCACATAAGGCGGGATGAATCGCCTTTATGCTATAGGTAACCGACAAGAGAAGGAGGCTGCAGCAGATGTTGTCACGGGTATGCTTCGTGTCTGTACTTATGATTGTTATGCCTTGATTGGTACGGGTGCCACCTTATCCTTTGTATTTCCTTATGTGGCTAGAAAGTTTGGTATCCTTCCCGAGTGTTTACATGAACCCTTTTCTGTCTCTACTTCTATTGGTGAGTTTATCTTAGCTGAGAGAGTTTACAGGGACTGTGTAGTGTCCATTTGTCATAGGGACACTTTAGCTAATTTGATAAAGTTAGAGATGGTTAATTTTGATGTAATAATGGGCATGGATTGGCTTCATGCATGTTATGCCTCTGTTGACCGTAAAACTTGGGTTGTTAAATTCCAATTTCCTAATGAGCCTGTCATAGAGTGGGAAGGGAGTTCTGTTTCCCCTAAGGGTAAGTTCATATCCTATCTTACAGCTAGAAAGTTGATATCCAAGGGTTGCACCTTATGCGAGTTAAGTCTGATGATGTTGAGTTTCCTACTCTTGAGTCAGTCCCGATAGTGAATAAGTTTCCCGAGGTCTTTCCTGACGACCTTCCCGGAGTCCCTCCTGATAGGAAGATTGACTTTGGGATTGATGTTCTCCCCGAGACTAAACCTATCTCAATTTTGCCTTATAGAATGGCCCCCGCAGAGTTGAAGGAATTGAAGTAGTAATTGAAAGACTTGTTAAAGAAAGGTTTTATAAGGCCTAGTGTCTCACCTTGGGGTGCTCTTGTCCTATTCATGTGTAATAAAGATGGGTCTCTAAGGATGTGTATAGAATACCTACAGTTGAACAAGGTTACCATGACGAATAAGTATCCTCTTCCAAGGATAAACGACCTCTTTACCAACTTCAAGGTGGTACTTGTTTCCCCAAGATAGACCTCAGATCGGGTTACCATCAGTTGAAGGTGAGGCAAAGTGATATTCCAAAGATAGCCTTTAGGACACGATATAGCCACTTCGAGTTCTTGGTCATGTCCTTCGGGTTGACAAATGTACCTGCAGATTTCATGAACTTGATGAACAGGGTATTCAGACCATATCTTGACATGTTCGTGATCGTATTTATTGATGACATCCTAGTGTATTAGAGGAATGAAGAGGAGCATGCTCATCACCTTTGAGTGGTTTTGCAAACACTCAAAGATCATGAGTTATATGCAAAATTCTCCAAGTGCGAGTTTTGGCTCAAGTCGGTGGCTTTCTTAGGCCTTGTTGTGTCGGGAGATGGCATTTGAGTGGATACCCAGAAGATTGAGGTGGTTAAGAACCGGCCAAGACCAACTTCCCCAACAGAAATGAGATGTTTCTTGGGTTTGGCTGGGTACTATCGCAGATTTGTGGAGGGATTCTCTTCTCTGTCAGCCTCTTTGACAAAAACTGACTTCGACGAAGGCTAAGTTACATTGGTCTGAGGCATGTGAAAAGCATTTTCAGGAGTTGAATACTAAGTTGACTACAGTTTCGTTGTTGACCTTGCCAGATGGGACAAGTGACTTTATGATATATTTTGATGCATCCAGAGTTGGATTGGGTTGTCTACTAATGCAGAGAGGGAATGTGATAGCTTATGCTTCTAGAAAACTTAAGGTTCATTAGAAGAATTATCTGACTCATGATCTTGAGTTTGAGGAAGTGGTGTTCACACGTAAAATCTGGAGTCACTATATGTATGGAGTGCATGTGGACGTGTTTACTGACCACAAGAGCTTGCAAAATATGTTCAGTCAGAAAGAGCTTAACTTGTGGCAGAGGAGGTGGCTGGAGTTGCTGAAAGATTACGATATGAGCATTCTCTACCACCCAGCTAAGGCTAACGTTGTTGCTGATGCTCTTAGCAGGATGTCTATGGGTAGCACTGCCCATGTGGAGGAGGGGAAGAGAAAGCTAGCCAGAGAGGTGCATAGATTGGCTCGTTTAGGAGTATAGCTTGAGGGAACAAGGAAGGTGGGGTCGATGTTCAGAATGGTTCTACATCATTCTTAGTGTCTAAGGTAAAGGAAAAGCAAGACCAAGACCTTGTCTTACTCCAATTGAAAGAAGCGGTTCACAAGCAAAAGGTGATGGTCTTCTCCAAAGGGGGAGATGGGGTTTTGAGATACCAAGGGAGATTGTGTGTACCTGATGCTGATGGTGTTCGAGATACAATTATGGCCGAAGCCTACAACATGATGTATTCCATTCATCCTGGCTCCACTAAGATGTACCATGACTTGAGGGATGTCTATTGGTGGAATGGGATGAAGAAAGACATTGCTGAATTTGTTTCCAAGAGTCCCAATTGCCAACAGGTTAAGGTTGAACATCAGAAACCGTGGGTTAGCTCAGAACTTTGAAATTCTGGAGTGGAATTGGGAGCTGATCAACATGGACTTCATTATCGGCTTACTAAGATCCCGAAAGCAGCATGATTTAATATGGGTGATTATTGAAAAGATGATGAAATCAGCCCACTTTTTGGCAGTTAAGACAACTTATATGGCTGAGGAGTATGCCTGACTTTATATTCGAGAGATTGTGAGGTTGCATGGGGTTCCCTTGCCCACCATCTCAGACAGAGGATCTCAATTCACCTCTCAATTTTGGAGATCTTTTAAAAAGGGTTTGGGTACGAAGGTGAATTTGAGTACTGCTTTCCACCCTCAGACAGATGGGCAAGCATAGCACACTATCCTAACCCTGGAGCATATGCTGAGGGCATATTTTATTGACCTCAAGGGAAATTGGGATGATCATCTACCGTTGATTGAGTTCGCATACAATAAAAGCTATCATGCCAACATCCAGATGGCCTCGTATGAGGCATTATATGGAAGGAGATGTAGATCACCGATTGGCTGGTTCAAGGTGGGTGAGGCTGAGTTGATTGGGCTTGACCTCGTACACTAGTCTATGGAGAAGGTAAGAATCATCCGGGAAAGGTTGAAGACAACCCAGAGTAGCCAGAAATCGTATATTGATGTGAGAAGAAGAGATTTGGAGTTCGAGGTAGCTGATTGGGTGTACTTAAAGGTGTCATCCATGAAGGGGGTCATGAGATATGTCTAGAAGGGAAAGTTGAGTCCCCGTTATATTGGGTTGTACCAAATTGTAAGAAGGATTGGGAAGGTCGCCTACGAGTTAGACTTTCCTTTCGAGCTAGATGGAGTTCACCTGGTGTTCCACGTATCTATGTTAAAGAAGTGTTTGGGGGACCCAGCCTTACCAATTCCGATGGAAAGTATGGGTGTGAAAGGAAGCTTAGCATACAAGGAAGTTCCAGTCCAGATTCTTGGCTGAGAGGTTCATAGGCTGAGGAACAAAGGGATAACCTTCGTTAAAGTCCTATGGAGGAATCAATTTGTTGAGGAAGCTATGTGGGAAGCTGAGGAAGCAATGAAACTCAAATACCTGCATCTATTCGTGCCAAGTGATGATGACATTGAAGGTAAACATTCTTATTCTTACCCATTCCAAATATTCTTTTCCATTAGGTGATGCCTTGTGTTATTCCATTCCCGAGTATAAGTGGAGGTAGATAGATGATGGATAGTGAGAGTTAGAGTGTTCTCGGCTGAGGAATAGGATGAATTCTGAGGTTATTTGAGTCCCCGTTCAACCTTATCATTCGAGGACGAACGACTCCAAGGGGGAGATGATGTAATAATCTATAAAATTACTAAAATGCCCCTAAACTTTGTCGTGCGCACAACATAGCTTCCCAAGCTCTGATGGAAAATCCAAAATTGGATATGCGATCAATGCGAAACATTGAGTCAGAAAATAGTCTTAAATCAGCTTTAACACGAAAAAACGTGAATTATTTTTCCTAAAGTGAGCTTAAAACATTGGTTTTCGCTCCCCTTTCGCGATGCGGAGAGGATGCGGAACCACACTTTGTTGTTTTTCAAAAAATTGACGGCAATCAAAAGTTCGCGAAAAAGTGTATAAATACACTAGTGTGCGTCGCGCACTAGTGTGTAGAGGAATCGATATTTTTTCTTTTAATTCAGGAGGGGAAATTTCATCCTTCCCGATATATTTTTATATCCCCATGTCAGTCTTAAAATGTAAATTCATACAAAAGGGTTTAGACCTATTCTTTTTCAAAGATTTTTATGCTAAGTCTAAGAGAGAAGAAGGAGAAACAAGTAAGGGTTTCCAAGAGAAGATTCAATTCTTGAAGAAAATCTCCATTCCCAGGTATGTAAATGATACCCAAAAGCATGAAATTGTTCTTTCATGTGTCCAAGATAGAGTTAGGATGTATAATTGATCCTTAAGAAGTCTTAAATTGTGATTCTTGAAAGTTTCTTGATTATTAGCATGAAAATCTTGAATACTATCTTGAGTTCTTGATTATATGCTTTAAGCTATAATTTTACATCCTGAAATTGATGATCATCACATATAAAGTTTATTGTATATTTTCACTACTATGTGATTATGATTTAACCCTTGCAAATTCTCTCTATAAACACTTGAATAATGAACTTAGGGGGATGTCTAGAGCCTGGATTGTTTGAATGTGATGTTTGATTGAGTCTGAGTTCTGAGGTGATGAGTGTTGATGACTGTGATAGCTGAGGTTATACTAATAAAGTCAAATGAATATATTCCCTTGAATCTGAAAAGATAGTCTTGCCCGTAGCGGTTGAGTGATGGGAAATCCTTGATGAATTGATAGACTTATAAGCATGTCGAGTCCTGGGAGGAGTATTGAGCACCTAAAATAAGTAAGAATGAGTCCCACTCACACTCATTACATAGGTGGCTAGCGTAGTAGAGGATTGGACCGTGAGAACGGATATTTCCTTAGTCCCAAAAGAGGACTTACTATTATTATAGCCCCTGATGTACGCCCTTTTACCCCAGCAAGGTACTGGGTGGATGCCGTAATGACATTGCTACGTTGTACCATCACCAGCTCATAGGTGATGGGTCTACGTACTAATGCCCCTTTGGCGCTACATCGTTTTATGATGCAGATACTATAGACAGAGGACTTTAGCAGTCCAATCGTTGAGGTTCAGAGCTTCGTTTTCAGACCGTGGTGAGTCCTCCCAGCATTTGGAGGATCACTATTTATTTATCCTTATGTCAGTATTTCATTTGATTGTAGTTCCCATGGCCTATCATGGTGCCTTCTTAGTTGTTAGTTATAGAGGCTTCGTAGACATGGATGATTGATGGATGGTGTCGGGATTGTTTAATCCCTGTTCCTTTTCTTTGAGACATTTACTCTTATTAATTTTATGATAGTTGGTTATTTTTATTGAATCTTCTGCATAAGAATGGATGGAACGATGACAATGAGACTAGGTGGTCCGCTTGGGGACTAGCAATAGTCTTCGAGTGGCAGTCACATCTAAGATACCCTCCGGGGCGGTGACAATCCTCATATGCTTTCGCTGGACATATGTTTTTCCAACAATTGGTATGAGATCTTTTCTTGCATCTAAATAGATAACCTAAAATATATATTCGTATATATGTTGTACTACCTTGAACACGGATATGTTGTATGTTTTGTGTCAACTTTGTACCGAAAAGAAAACGAGGACACCAGTTTTGGTTCCGCCGGCACTGCCAAAGGGAAGAATAGGCTAGACAACTTTTGTAGTTTTTTTAATTTTAATTTTAATTTTAAAAAAAGTGATAAAGTTGGTGGTTTGGGTTCTCACGGCAGTGAACCAATTGGAGCTTTGGAAAACGCGTTGTGCGCATGATTACATTTTAAGGGCATTTTGATAATTTATGGGGTGTTACATCATCTCCCCCTTGGGATCATTCGTCCTTGAATGATGAGTAAAGGTCGAGTAGAAGCACGATTAACCTCAAAGATCATCTCATTCCTCTTTCAGGAACTCTCGAACTCTCAACTATCCATTACCTATCTATCTCTATCTTAGACTCGGGAATAGAATTAGATAAATGCATCAACTCAATGAAAGGAGACATTCAATAACTTTAAGGATAAGGACATTTACCTTCAACATCATCATCATCTGGCATAAATAGGTATGAATATTTGAGTTTCATCGCTTCCTCAGCTTCCCATGTAGCTTCCTCAACAAATTTGTTCCTCTAGAGGACTTTAGTGGAGGCTATCTTTTTATTCCTCAGCTTACAAACTTCTCGATCCAGGATCTGGACTAGAATTTCTTCGTAAGATAGATTATCCTTTACTCCCGTACTCTCAACGGGAATCGCTAAGGCCATATCTCCCAAACACTTCTTTAACATTGACACATGGAACACCGGGTGAACTCCATTTGGCTCGGAAGGCAAGTCTAGTTCATAAGCAGCCTTCAAATCCTTTTTACAATCTGGTATGGTCTGATATACGCAGACTCAACTTCCCATTCTTACCAAACCTCATGAGACCCTTCATGGGTGACAACTTTAAGTAAACCCAATCATCCACCTTAAACTCCAAGTCTCTTCTGCTCACGCCTGTGTAAGACTTTTGATGACTCTATGCTGTGTCCAACGGCTTTCTAATGACCTTCACCTTCTCCATGGACTGGTGGCCAAGGTCAGGTCCGATCAATTCAGCTTCACCAACCTGAAACCAGTCAATTAGTGATCGACATCTCCTCACGTATAGAGCCTTATAAGGTGTCATCTGAAAGCCGGCATGGTAGCTATTGTTGTACGCAAACTTAATCAATGGGTGATGGTCGTCCCACTTCACTTTAAAGTTGATAACACATGCTCTCAACATATCCTCCATGGTCTAAATAGTGCGCTTTGCCTGCCCATTTGTTTGAGGGTGAAAACCTGTGCTCAAATTCACCTTCGTACCCAAACCCCTCTGGAAATATCTCCAAAATTGAGAGGTGAATTCAGCTGCTCTGTCCGAAATAATAGACAAGTGAACCCTATGCAACCTCAAAATCTCTCGAATGTATAGTCGGGCATACTCCTCAGTTGTGTTAGTTGTCTTGATTGCCAAAAAGTGGGCTGATTTAGTCATTCTGTCCATGATTACCAATATCAAATCATGTTGCTTTCTGGATCTTGGTAAGTCGGTAATGAAATCCATGTTCATCACCTCCCACTTCCACTCAAGAATTTCAAAGTTTTGACCTAACCCACACGTTCTCTGATGTTCAACATTAACCTATTGACAATTGGGGCACTTAGAGACAAACTCAGCAATGTCTTTCTTCATCCCATTCTACCAATAGACTTCTCTCAAGTCGTGGTACATCTTAGTGGAGTTGGGATAAATAGAATATCTGGAGCTATGAGCTTCAGCTATGATTCTATCTTAAACACTATCAACATCGGGTACACACAATCTACCCTAGTATCTCAACACCCCATCTCCCCCTTTGGAGAAAACCATCACCTAGTGCTTGTGAACCACTTCTTTCGATTGGAATAAAATGGGGTCTTCGCCTTGCTTTTCCTTCACTTCTGACGCTAAAGACGAAGTAGACCCATTCTGAACATTGATCCCACCTTCATTGTTCTCCTCAAGTTGCACTCCTAGTCGAGCCAATCTATGACTTCCTTAGCTAGTTCTCTCTTTCCTTCCTCCACATGGACAGTGCTACCCATACACATCCTGCTAAGAGCATCAGCAAGAATGTTAGCCATACCTGGGTGGTAGAGAATGCTCATGTCATAATCTTTGAGCAATTCTAGCCATCTCCTCTGCCGCAGGTTGAGCTCTTTCTGGATAAATACATACTGCAAGCTCTTGTGGTCAGTAAACATGTCCATATGCACTCCATACAAATAGTGATTCCAAATCTTGAGTGTGAATACCACCGCTGCCAACTCGAAATCATGAGTCAGATAATTCTTCACATGGATCTTAAGCTGTTTGGAAGCATAAGCTATCACCTTCCCTCTCTTCATAAGTACACAACCCTATCCAACTCTGGATGCATCAAATATATCACAAAGTGCTCCGTCCCATCCGATAAGGTCAACACTGGTGTCATAGTCAATCTAGTATTTGACTCCTGAAAACTCTTTTCATATTCCTCAGACTACTGAAACTTAGCCTTCTTCTGAGTTAGCTTAGTTAATAGGACTGACAGAGAAGAGAAGCCTTCAACAAATCTGTGATAGTAGCCTACTAAACCCAAGAAGCTCCTTATATCTATTGGAGAAGTCGGTCTTGGTCATTTCTTAACTACTTCAATTTTCTGAGTATCTACCCGAATACCATCTCCTGAAACAACATGGCTCAAGAAAGCCACAGACTTGAGCCAAAACTCACACTTTGAGAATTTTATATACAACTCATGGTCTCTGAGCATTTGAAAAAGCACTCTAAAGTGATTAACATGCTCCTCATCCTTTGAATATACCAGAAGGTCATCAATAAACACGATCACGAACATACCAAGATACGGTCTGAATACCCTGTTCATCATGTCCATGAAATCTGCAGGTGCATTTGTCAACCTGAAGGACATGGCCAAGAACTCAAAGTGGCCATGTTGTGTCCTAAAGACTGTCTTTGGGATATCACTTTCCCTCACCTTCAATTGATGATAACTCGATCTAAGGTCTATCTTGGAGAAACAAGTAGCACCCTGAAGCTGGTCAAATAGATCATCTATCCTGGGGAGAGGATACTTATTCTTTATGGTAACGTTGTTCAGTTGCTCGTAGTCTATAACACTCTGAGAGACCCATCTTTCTTACGCACGAATAGGACTGGAGCAGTCCAAGGTCAGACACTAGGCCTTTTGAAACCTTTCTCTAACAAGTCTTTCAATTGTTCTTTCAATTTTTTCAACTCTGCGGGGGCCATTCTATAAGGTGGAATTGAAATGGGTTAGGTCTTGGGAAGGACACAATCCCAACGTCAATCTCCCTATCAGGAGGGACTCCAGGCAGATCATTAGGACACTCCTCAGGAAACTCATTCACAATTGGGACTGACTCAAGAGTAGAAGATTCAACATCACCAGACTTAACTCGCATGAGGTGGTAAATACAACCCTTGGAGATCAACTTTCTGGTTCCAAGAGAAGAGATAAATTTACCCTTAGGGGCAACAAAACTCCCTTTCCACCTTAAGACAAGCTCACTAGGAAATTGAAACTTAACAATTCGGGTTCTACAGTCGATAGAAGCATAACAGGCATGAAGCTAATCCAAACCCATTATCACATTAAAATCAACCATCTCTAACTCTACTGTAATAGCCCGGACCCCACACGTGCATGTATTATCCGCTTTGCCAGCCATGGGTCGTCCATGCACCAACGCACGATTTTGTTTCTCCCAGGTTTTCCCGGGAAAAGGCCTATGCACATGTAAGTTCCAAGCCCCTTCAAATAGCC
>JAPFFP010000113.1:7969684-7982995 GCA_026153255.1 Solanum medicagineum | reverse complement strand
GAACCTAGCAAAGGGACGATCCCGATACAGTATTACGGGTGGTAGCCCGAGGGGGTTTAAGAAGAACCTAGCAAAGGGGCGATCCTGATATAGTTTAGCACTGATCAATTAGCCATTTGTATTACAACTGTGCACAAATTTTACAGTACAGATTTTACAATAAAGGTAAAGCAATATAAAGAACATAAAGTATATGATTCCACAGTATAACCAAAGGTGGTCCACAAACTTCTACCTGTGCATGGTTTCATTTGAGTTATTACTTTACATACAGTGTATCCTGCCTTATATACTCAGTACATTATCTCGTACTGACATCCCTTATGGGGGACCTACATTTCATGCTGCTGGTACAGGTGCTAGTAGATCTCCCCAGTAGGAGTACAGGATATTCAACTGCTATCACCAAGCTCCAGGTTGCTTCGGGGCTTTGTATATGTCTAGAGCTTATGTTTATATTGTACAGTTAGTTGAGGCGGGGCCTGTCCCGACCCTTATTAGATGTTCTTCTTTATTTAGAGGCTTTGTAGACTATGTAAAGCAAAGTGTAGTCATGTCTCGTACTTTAGACACTGTGGCCCCAATGGCCTAGTCACATGCATTTCCTTATGGCTTGTTATCACTGTTTATCTTCTTTAAGGCATGTTAAAAGTAGAAACCCCTTATAATATGTACAGTAAGCACATAGCTACAGGTTGGTTCTCCCGAGCCTTATCGGCAACCGGTGCCAGTCCGCCCTAACGAGACTTAGGGGCGTGACAAAGATGATACAATTCCACCCCAAAGTACTCAATTCAATACATATAGGAGCATAAAAGTTCAACCATACTTAACAAAATGTTAGAAGTCAACTTGCCTTAGATAAAGTATCGAATCAAGTTAAATCCAACACCTTCCCCTTTCTATGATACTCCGAATAACCAAAATCTGTTCAAAATATTGCATCTCAATCACATAACTAATCTAATGACACTAAAATCAATCAATTTGGAGAAAAAGGGTAAAGTGGTCAAATATTTCATGCCAGAAAAAGTAACTAGAATCTGAAAATCAGTGTATGAAAACATACCACAAGACAAGGAGTTCAACGGTTAAAATCATTTCGAGAATGGAGCTAAGATGAGGGAGGAATCATCAATTAAAGTTTAGAAATCAATGTTTGACAAATCCCCAATTTTACCATTAAAATCCCAAAATATAAGTTTAAAATAAATAATTTAATCAAAGGAAATCAATGAAATTGGTTAAAAAATAGTTACCCAATCGGTTTGCTTTGAGAAACCTTGAAGTATCTCTCTAAAATGAAGCTTGGAATATTAAAAATGGTGAAAAGGGTTTAAACACGTCTTTAAAAAAGTTTCGGTGTACAAGGGTAAATAATGCTTCGCGAATGCGAAGAGCTATCTGCGAATGCAGAAGCTAAGAACTCCTGAAGCTCCACAAACGTGGAAAGCTCAGCCGTAAATGCGGGGTAAAGCCTGCACGAGCAACGCGAATGCAGGCCCCAGCCCTGCAAACACAAAGTCTTAATTTTGCCACACTCTGTGAATGCAGTGAAGACCGCACTGATACAAAGTAAAAATTATCCTACACTAGAAGTGATTACACACTAGCAATAACACAGCCTAGGAAAACACAATTAAGACCTTCTGGATCCATTCAAAATCCCGTGAACACACTTCAAGCATGAGACCTTAGCCAAAATGATGCTCCAGACTCAATGGAACTGTTAGAATTTGAATTCGGAACCTCTTTGATCCAACTCTCCCAACTTTGAATGTTGACCACAGTCAAACTTATAATTTAAAATAAACTAAAAATGCAACTTTTGGCCTAAAATCTCTGTTTTAGCTTCAAATTCATTTCTGCAAGTTCTTCTAGATCAGATTCGACATTGTGGAGCTGAGAAAATCAATAGAATCACAATTCGGCACTCGAAACTCAATGACGTCAAAACTAAAACTTTCCAACTTTAAGCCTTTTAAAAACTCTTTCTTTAGCAAAACTGTAACTTTTTAAAAGATTTTTAAAAAAATGACTCAAGGCAACTTTCGGGAAGGACAAAATGATAAATTGGTCAAAATGTCAAAAATAACCTTCGAGGTCATTACATCATCCATTACTAACAACAATATTTGTCCTCAAACATGGTATAAGGGATATGTTTGAAGGCTCAAATAACTGAGTGCATTAGGCACGTATATCTGATTCTATCTCCCACGTAGCCTTATTTTCTGGCCTATGGCTCTTCCAGACCTTTATTGAAGTGATCTTCATAGTCCTCAACTTCTATACCTACCTACCAAAAAGGGCCATTGGTTGCTCCTCATAAGTCAAATCAGGGCTCTACTCATTTAAATTCTTGGAAATCATATAAGACTCATTTGGAATGTAATGCTGCAACATCGAAACATGAAACATAGGATGGATTGGAGATAGGTTGGGTGGCAAAGCAAGTCTTTAAGCCACCTCTACCACTATATCTAGAATCTTAAAAAGGCCAACAAACCTCAGACTAAGCTTTCTTCTTTTTGAATCTCATGACACCATTCAAGGTTGAGACCTTCAACCATACTGTATCACCAACCATGAACTCCAACGGCTGAATCCGTGTGTCCATATAGCTCTTCTGGAGACTCTGTGTTGTCACCAATCTACTCCAAATCAACTATACTCACAGTAGATCATCCCTCAACATATTAGCACCCATGCTCTCCACCGCTACCGTTTCAAACCATCCGATGGGAGATCTATATCTCCAGCTATATAAGGTCTCAAAAAGAGTCATCTGAATGCTGGATTGATAATTGCTGTTGTATGCAAACTCTACCAAAGCCAAGTACTAGTCCCATCTAGCACCATAATCACTAACATAAGTTAGAAGCATATCCTCTAATACTTGAATGGTCCTCTTTGACTAGCCTTCATTCTTGGGGTGAAAATCTTTACTTAAATCCAAATGGGTACCCAACCCATGATGTAAGGCCCTCCAACAGTGTGAAGTAAACAATGACTTTCGATCTGATATAATGGACATTAGGACCCTGTGAAGTCTCAGAATCTCATTGATATATAACTAGGCCAATCTCTTAGCTGTATACTTCACTTTTACCATAATGAAGTAGGCAAACTTGGTCCACAAATCCACCGCTACCCAAATAGAGTCAAATCCCCACACAGTAAGAGGTAAGCCGACAATGAAGTCCATGGCAATATGGTCCTAATTCTACATGGGAATAGGAATCCTTTGAAGCTCCCTACCTGGCCTCAAGTGCTCCCACTTGACTTGCTGACATGTCAAGCACTTGTCCACAAACTCTAATATATCTCTATTCATGCCGCACCACCAATACTGCTGAATCAGATTATGATACATCTTTGCTGCCTCCAGATGGATAGAATATAGCTTCCTCAAGTATCAACCTGATCAAATTGCCAACCTTGGGCACACAGACACAACTTCTAATCCTCAAATCTAACTCAAAATCAATTTGACCTCCTTAGTCTGTCCTCTTACCACCTTGTCATAAATTTGACATATCTTCTCATCCTCAATCAGCCTCGTGAGAATCTGATACATCAGTGATAAGTGATTCCCAATAGAAATAAGCACACCGCTATCCTAAAAGATCTTTAATCTCACTAACCCATTAGCTAGCCTCTGAACATCCTTGGTCAAAGGCCTCTCCTATACTCGAATAGCTGTAACACTCCCCATACTAGAAACCTTTCTACTCAAAGCATCAGCCACCACATTGGCTTTACTCGAGTGGTGTAAAACAGTCACATCATAATCCTTTAGAAGCTAAATCCACATCCGTTTTCTCAAGATCAGGTCCTTCTGGCTAAATATGTACTATAGACTACTATGATAGGTGTAAATGTCACAAAGAACACCATAAAGGTAATAACTCTATAACTTCAACAAAAATGCAACAACTGCCAGTTCCAAGTCATGGGTGGGATAGTTCTTCTCATGAGCTTTTAACTATCTAGAAGCATAAACTATCACATTTTCTTTTTGCATCAAGACTCCACCCAAACCAACCCCAAATGTATCACAATAGACTGTGAAATCAATACCCATCTCTGGCAGTGAAAAAATAGGAGATATGGTCAACAAATATTTGAGCTTTTGGAAGCTCTCTTTGCACTCATTTGACCATAAGAATGAAGCATTCTTTTGATTGAGCTTGGTTAATAGGGATGCTATAGAAGAAAAAACCTGCACAAATTGCCTGTAATAATCAGCTAGGCCCATAAAACTATGAATCTCACTAGCTGAAGTAGGTCTAGTCCATCATTAAACCGCCTCAATCTTTGCTGGATCAACCTAAATACCCTCTCTAAACACAATATGACCCAAGAATGCTACCAAACTCAGCTAGAACTCACACTTGAAGAACTTGGCCATATAACCTCTCCTCTCTAAGCCACTGAAGTATAATCCTCAAGTGCTTCTCGTGATCCTCTTTAGTGTTAGAGTAGACCAATATATTATCAATGAAGATGATAACACAGGAATCTAATATCAATGAAGACTATAACACAGGAATCTAAATATGGCCAAAATACACAATTCATCAACTCCATAAATGTGGCTGGGCATTAGTCAGCCAAAGGATATCACAAGGAACTCGTAGTACATATACCCCATTCGAAAAGCTTTCTTAGGAATATCAGAAGCCCTGATACTCATCCTTAGTTGTTGATATTTGGATCTCAAATAAATCTTGAAAAATATGGCTGCACCTTGAAGTTGGTCGAATAGGTCATCGATCCTAGGGAGGGTATATTAGTTCTTGACTGTCACTTTGTTCAACTGTCTATAATCAATACACATTCTCAAAGAGTCGTCCTTCTTCTTCACGAACAAAATATGGGCACCATATGGAGACACACTAGGGCGTATGTACCTCTTACGTAAAAGAACTTGGAGCTGCTCCCTCAGCCCCTTCAATGTAGCTGAAGCCATACGATAAGAGGGAATAGAAATGGGCTCGGTGACCGGCTCAAGATCAATGGTAAAGTCAATGTCCCTATCATGAGGGACTCCAGGAAGGTTTGAAGGGAACACATTAACTAACTCCTGAACAATAGGAATAGAATCAATCGATGGTGGTACCACACTGGGATTATGAATAAATGCCAAATATGCAAGACTACCTCACTCCATTAACTTTCTTGCCCGAGCATAAGATATGAATTTGTTAGGATAGGACCCATTCGATCCCTTTTCATGCCTTGGGAGGGTACCCTTTGTATGGTCGACACTCAGAGACTAGTGCTAGTCACCAAGAAAGCCACTCAACCTTATCATATTCATTCAATCACATTCTAATAGCGAAAGTGTCACACCTTATTTTTCTCGTGAAAAAGATGGGAACATGGACGACATCATCGCAATGACTCTTTTTGGATTTTGAAATTGATTGAAGAGTCACCACCTAATGATTTAAGGTGCATTAGGATACCATTCTAAGTCTAAAAAGTAAGTCAAAGGTCAAGGTCAACCAGAGAATGGGTAAGGGTTCAAGTTACCTCGGGAGGAAGGTGTTAGGCAACCCTCGAGGTCCGAAAATGCGGGTCCCCACCATATCTCTCATTTATGTAGGGGGTTTTATAAACAAATAGGGTCTTAATTTTAAACGTCTTAATTAATTCTAAGTAGCCAAATAAAATAAGGAATTAAACAAATAAGTAAAGTAAATAAAATAACTACTCTATCCCAAATAATTAACAATAAATAAAAAAGAAAAGAAACTAGACTAAGCGATTGGATCCACTCGGATCAGTTACTCGGCTTTTATTTTTGGAAGATAAATCGAAATTTGTCATTTATAGCATCACAAGGCTTATTTAAGCCTAAGGACAAAAACCAAGGTTTTGTCCTATTTATGCTAGAGTTTTAAACATCCTTTCCGAGGGTCCTATATATCCCTACCCCTTCTAAGTCGATTTATTATTTTTTCTTAAGAGCACACTAAAAGATGTAAAATACTAACATTTCCTAAAATGCCTATCATCCCTTCCTATGGTCCAAGAGGCATTTGACTTCTTATTTGGTGGTTCTATGTGACACCTGGTGAAATTACAAAAATACCCCTAGAAAGGAACTATGCGCATAACACATCTTCCCATGCTTCATTCACAAATCCGAGAAAGGATTTGCGATCAATGGAAAAAATTGAGTGGGAAATGGTCTCGACTCAATTTTAGAGTAACCAACTCGAATTGAAATTTTTGCTAATTAAATTCGGAGCAGTGAGGATCCCCAAGGCGCGATGCACCAGGGATCCGGGTCCACACTTACGTTTTTTTGTTGTTTTTCGATGGGAAGAGAATTTC
The DNA here is from genome assembly GCA_026153255.1 of Solanum medicagineum. Classification (NCBI taxonomy): domain Eukaryota; kingdom Viridiplantae; phylum Streptophyta; class Magnoliopsida; order Solanales; family Solanaceae; genus Solanum; species Solanum medicagineum. The sequence continues at coordinate 7,976,647 of JAPFFP010000113.1, read as the reverse complement.
ACGAAAAAGGTGAAATACACATGTCTACACCCCTGCGTGACGCGGACAATGTGTAGAAGTTGGAATTTTTTTATTTTATTTTAAGGAAGGGTAATTCTGACATTTTTCCACCCTCCTAAAGCTTTAATTGGTCGATTTTCACCCGATCTTTTCCTAGAAAATGAAAAAATCCCTATTCTCTAACGTTAGAAAGTTCCAAGAAACTAAACGTAAACTGTAGGGCAAGGCCAAAGCTTTCAAGAATTCTTCCCAAGTTCTTCGAACAACTCATGCCTCAAGTATGTAAGGCTATCTAAACGTTATCTGACGTATATTTATTATCTTTACCTACAAATCTTTACCCGAGATCCATGCTTTTAAGTTGAGGTTAAAGTTTCTTCCCTAACTAGAGTTCTTCAAATTTCCTGCTCCTGAAGATTTTCTTGGTAGAAATCATGGCCATTAATGATGTGTTTACTAAATTAAGCTATTGAATCAAGAATCATAGTTATGTGACATTTTTGAAAACATTGTCTGTATTTCTTGAAAAACTATTTGTTCACAGTTGTAGCTAGGTTTAAGAAGTACATAAAGGCTCTTGTGTTTACAAGATACCTGAGTAATAAAGAGCATGTTGAAATACCTTTCATTGATCAGTCTTTCAGAAAAAGAAGAGAGTCAAGGTGAGAAAATTCTAAGAGAAAGTCAAGTTAGGCCAAGTTCCGAGGAGAAGGAAGTAATATTTTGAGCAAGAACATTCTTTTAAGTATGAGCATATAATTAATAATTTTGGGAATAGTATTGAGCATCGATATGAGTGACAACAATAATAATAACTTGAACTCATAAACTACATAGCCTACAGAGGTTACGATTGTACCAAGGTACAACTCCTTACATGCCACTGAGATGACCCAGTTTTGGGATGGATCTACTCCCCTATTCTTTCATCCCCTACTACAGCAAAGTACGGGATGACTCTGGCAGCGTGAGCAAGACGCTGTATCACCATGAAGTTCATAGTGATGGTTTTCGATTAGAGAAACTCCCCGGCTAAAGCAAGATATATTTTACACACAAATTTTCAGCATACGGAGTACTTATTATTATGTTACTTCATTTTGAGGTATGTTTCATGTATCTTGCGAAATATTGCCTTACCTTGAGTTTTCTTTTAGCCATTTTACATACCTTACATTTCACCTACTAACGTCATTAGGATCTGATCCATTTTATGATGCAGACGCAGGTGACAGAGTCCATCAGCAGTCGTTTCATTGAGGACCAGACATCTTCCAGTTATCGATAAGGCCTCTTCTCAATCAGAGGCTTGGAGTTATTTATGTTTTTCATTTTTATCATTATATTTAGTTTAGGCTACTTTGGCCCTATCTCGGTAGTCATTCAGATTATTCTAGATACATGTTCCATAGACTATGCGTCAAGTATTTCAGTTTGCTTTCATTTCAGTTGTTGATGAGACATTCTCTATTTCAGTTATATATGACAGTTTAGTACTTTCAGCTGAACACATGTAAGCCTTTTGCCAGTATCCAAGTCTTCTGCTGAGTAAGTAGCCAGGCCAAGTGGTTCACTTGGGACCAGAAATGGATGTGGATGCCGACCACGCCTAGGGTATGAACTCAGGGTATGGCAAACTTGGTATCAGAGCACAGAGTTCAAGAGTTCTAGGGAGTCTATGGAACCGTGTCTAGTAGAGTCCATATTATAGGTGTGAAGCACACCACAACTATAATAGGAAAGATAGAAGACATTAGGAAGTGTCACCATTAATTGTTATTCATTGTCTCGTGCTTCAGAATTTACCTCTGTTAATTCCCTCCTAACTCGTGCGTTCACGCCGTGTTTTTTAGATCATACCCCCACGAAGAGCCAACAGACTAGTAAGGGGCGGAGGGCGCCAAGCTAGGAGAAATTCAAACTATCCTGGCCTAATTCTAAGGGACCTAGAGGTCCTGTTATGCTATTGAGCAACCATAACAAGCAGGCATCTCCAATGTGGAGCTCCGCCAGGCCATCTAGACTTTGGCTCATGCAGTCACTGCTCAGGGAGCCAGGGGGATGGTAGGAATGATGGGTTAGATACCGCCAGAGTTTGTGAGTTCTTGAGGATGAACCCACCTGAATTCACGGGTTCTAATCTGAAGGAGGATCCTGAGAACTTTATTGAGGAGCTCTAGAAATTGTTTCAGGTCATGTGCATATGCGATGTTGAGCGGGTTGAGTTGGTTGCCTACCAGCTCAAAGGAGTAGCTAGACTTTGGTTCGATTAGTGTAAAAGAGGAAGAGAGGGCACTAGCTTTGAGTTGGGTAGTGTTTGAGGAGGCCTTTCTTGGATAGTACTTTCCCAGAGAGATGAGGCAGGATAAGCTGAGGGAATTTCTGAATCTGACGCAATAGAATATGACTATGCGAGAGTACAGTATCAAGTTTACCCAGCTATCTCGTTATGCTCCAACTATGGTGGCAAATATGTGTACTAGGATAGACTTGTTCGTGTTAGGATTCTCTCGGATGACTAAGAGAGAGGGCAGAAATGCTATGTCAATTAGGGATATAGACATAGCCCATTGCATGAATTATGTGCAGCAGGTAGAGGAGGAGAAAATGCAGGATAAAAAAGAGTTTAGGAGCAAGAGGGCTAAGAAATCAAGCCAGGAGACAAGTAAGATAGGGCCTAGAGGTGGAAATCACTCATCCTTAAAGCCTAAGGCAGTCGAACTAGCACCTTCATCCTTTAGCGCACCTACACCAAGGGTCAGGAATAAACAGGGATCACAAAACTGCAGGTTCTTGAGCATTCAATCACAGGGTAGTATAGCTCAAGGATCGAACCGCTATCCTATTTTCGGTAAGTGTGGCAGGTCTCATCCCAGAGAGTTCCTTATAGGCATGAATGGTTGCTTCAAATGTGGTTAGGTGGGAAACTTCTTGAAGGATTGTCCTATGGGGAGGCAGAACATGAGGGATAATAGATCACAATCAATTTCTTCAGCACCGCAGGGTAAGCCAATTCAGAGGGGCAATACATCAGGAGTAGGCGGGGGCACAAACTGCTTATATGCCATGGCCACCAGACAGGAGCAGGAGAACTCACCAGAAATGGTTACTGGTATGCTAAAATCTTTACTTATGATGTCTATGCATTGTTAGACCTAGGTGCCACATTGTCATTTGTGACTCCCTATGTATCCATGAATTTTGGGGTCAGTCTAGAATATCTTTTTGAGCCTTTCAATTTTTCCACTCTTACTAGAAAGTCTATTTTAGTCCAAAGAATTTATAGGGGCTTCCCAATATCAATTTATCATAAGGAAATCCTAGTTGATTTGGTTGAGTTAGACATGGTAGATTTCAGTGCCATCCTAGGCATGGACTGGCTACATGCTAGTTATGCTTCCACAGATTGCAGAACCAGAGTAGTCAAGTTTCAGTTTCCTAACGAATCAGTCCTAGAATGGAAGGGTAGCTCATTTTTTCCTAAGGGTCAGTTTGTCTCATATCTCAAAGCCAGAAAGTTAATTTCTAAAGGGTACATATACCACCTAGTCAGAGTTCAGGATTCTTGTGCTGAGGCACCATCCTTTCAGTCTATCGCTGTTGTGAATGAGTTCCCAGAAGTCTTTCTAGAGGATATCCCCAGAGTCCACCTTGATAGGGAGATAGACTTTAGGTAGATTTCCTCCCAGACTCAGCTCATATCTATTCCTCCATATCGTATGGCTTTTTCGGAACAAAAAGAGTTGAAGTTGCAACTAAAAAATCTCTTAGATAAGGGTTTCGTTAGACCAAGCATCTCACCTTGGGGTTCTCAATTTCTCTTCATGTGTATGAAGGATGGTTCTCTTCGAATGTGCACAGATTACCATCAGTTGAATAAGGTCACCATAAAGAACAAGTATCCTCTTCCCAGAATTGATGACCTATTCGACTAACTTCAGGGTGCTACTTGTTTCTCCAAAATAGATCTTAGATCTAGGTATAATCAAATTAAAGTTAGAGAGAGATACATTCCTATGAAAACTTTCAGAACCCGATATGGTCATTATGAGTTTTTGGTCAGGTCATTTGGACTGACAAATGCACCAGCAACGTTCATGGACCTTATGAATAGGGTGTTGAGGTTGTACCTAGAAATGTTCGTCATTGTGTTCATAGGTCACATCTTGATATTCTTGTAACAAGGAGAAGCATGCTGACCATCTCAAAATTATCCTTTAGACCTTTAAGGATCAACAACTTTACACAAAATTCTCCAAGTGTGAGTTTTGGTTGGCATCTATGGAATTTCTTGGGCACATTGTGTCTAGTGAACGTATTTAGGTTGACTCTCAAAAGATTGAGGCAGTAAAGATTGACCAAGTCCTACAACTCCAATAGAGATAAGGAGTTTCTTGGGCTTGGCGGGGTACTACAGATAGTTCGTAGAGGGATTTTCTTCTATCTCAGCTCCTTTCACTAAACTCCCTCAAACGAAGGTGAAGTTTGAATGGTTAGAAGCTTGTGAGAGGAATTTCCAAGAGTTGGAAACTAGGCTGACTAGAGCCCCAGTCTTATCCGTACCCAAAGGAGTGGATGACTTTGTGGTATATTGTGATACTTCTAGAGTTTGGTTGGGATACGTATTTATGTAGAGAGACAAGGTAATAGCATATGCCTCTAGATTGCTGAAGACTCATGAGAAGAACTATTCATCTCATGATCTTGAGCTAGCTGCTGTGGTGTTTTCTCTAAAGATCTGGAGATACTGTCTTTATGGTGGGCACGTGGATGTATTCATAGACCACATGAGTTTGCAGTATGTATTCAGCAAGAAGGAGTTGAATTTGAGGCAGAGAAGGTGGTTGGAGCTACTGAAAGATTATGACATGAGCATCCTCTATCACCCAAGTAAAGATAATGTAGTTGCTGATGCTTTTAGTAGGTCAACTGTGGGAAGCACTACTCACATAGAAGACGAAAAGAAGAAATTGGCTAAAAAAGTGCACAGACTAGCCCATTTGGGGGTGCAAATTGAAGATTCCGACGAAGGTGATGCTAGTATCAGAAATGGGTCAGAGTCATCATTGGTAGTAGAGGTAAAAGAAAACCAAGACATGGATCCTATCCTCCTTCAGTTGAAGGAAGATGTTCAGAAGTATAAGGTGTTAGTGTTTTCAAAAGGGGGAGATGGAGTCCTGAGATACCAAGGTAGGTTATGTGTGCAAGTGTTGATGGCCTTAGAGATAGGATCTTAGCTGACGCTCATAATTCTAGGTACTCTCTTCACCCTGGTGCAACAAAGATGTATAGAGATTTGTGAGAAGTCTATTGGTGGGGTGGCATGAAGTGGGACATTGTAGAGTTCATGTTAGATGCCCGAATTGCCAGAAAGTTAAGGTAGAGCACCAAAGGCCTTATGGTATGGTGTAGAACATTGAAATTCCAGAATAGAAGTAAGAGATGATTAACATAGACTTTATAATAGGTTTGCCTCAATCCTGTTGATAGGATGATTCAATATGGGTTATAGTAGACAAAATGACCAAGTTAGCTCCCTTTCTACCTTTCAAGACGACTGATGCAGCTGAGGACTATGCCAGACTTTATATCAAAGAGATTGTGAGGCTGCACGGGGTTCCTATATCCATCATTTTAGATAGAGCATCTCAGTTCACAACATAGTTTTGGAAGTCCTTTCAGAAAGGGCTTGGTACAAAGGTGAATCTCAATACAACTTTCCATCCGCAGACAGACAGGCAAGCAGAGTGCACCATACAGACCCTTGAAGATATGTTGAGGGCATGCATGGTAGATTTTAAAGGTAACTGCGATGATCACTTACCCTTGATTGAGCGTTCGTACAATAACAACTTCAAGGCTAGCGTATAGATGGCACCGTATAAGGCCCTTTATAGGAGAAGGTGTAGATCACCCATTGAGTGGCTTGAAGTGAGTGGGCAGGATTAATAGGCCCAGATCTAGTCCAACAGGCCATGGAGAAGGTGAAGGTTATCCAGGAAAGGCTAAAGATAGCTCAGAGTCAGCAAAAGTCTTACATAGATGTTAGGATGAGAGATTTGGAATTTGAAGTAGGTGATTGGGTGTACCTGAAAGTATCACTGATGAAAGGGGTTATGCGATTAAAAATAAAGGGAAGCTTAGGCCATGATATATTGGCCCTTACCAAATTCTGAGAAGGCTTGATAGTATAGCTTACGAGTTAGAATTACCAGTAGAGTTGAGTGCTATACACCTGGTATTTCATATTTCTATGCTTAAGAAATGCTTGGGAGATCCCTCTCTTGTTGTCCCTGTTGAAAGTGTTGGGGTTAAAGACAATTTGTCCTATGAAGAAGTGCCGGTGCTAATATTAGACCGACAAGTTCGCAAGTTAGGACCAAGGACATAGCTTCAGTAAAAGTGTTGTGGAGAAACCAATACGTGGAAGAAGTCACATGGGAAGTAGAAGAAGATTTGAAGGCCAAGTATCCACACTTGTTCGTTGGCCTAAATGAGGATCTTGAGGGTAAACTTTCATATTCGATTTGGAAGACTTATGTTGGTTTAAGTGTTGTAACCTTGTTGTCTTGAGATAAATTTTTCGTATCATTATCATTCGAGGACGAATGATCCCAACGGAGAGATATTGTGACACTTGGTGAAATTACCAAAATACCCTTAGAAAGAAACAATGCACGTAATGCGTATTCCCATGCTCCATTCACAAATCTGAGACCGAATTTGTGATCAGAGTACAAAACTGAGGGAAAAAATGGTCTCAACTCAATTTTATAGCTACAGGGTCAAATTCAAATTTTTGCTAATTAAATTTAAGGCAATGAGGATCTGCGCCCAAGGTGCGACGTACCAGGGATGCAGATCCACACTTAAGTATTTTTGTTTCTTTCCATCAATCTCGGATGGAGCCAAAGATTGACTATTTTTTGACTTTGGAGTATGATGGAATAAAGCAAAATGGCT
>JAPFFP010000113.1:7933057-7953960 GCA_026153255.1 Solanum medicagineum | reverse complement strand
CTGAGTTTCCTTGCAGGTGGGTTAGTCACTAAAACAAAGGAAACTCTGCCGGATTTTCTGTAGAATTGTTAATGTAAATTTGTGTGTTTGTATCGGTAATAGTGCCTAGTCGGCACTAGTCACGGCCCCGGGTCGGGCTGTGACAGTTAAGAGACTTTGAGTTACAACGATTTGCCCAGAGCACAATCTATGTAGATTTGTGCTTTGTCTTATGCAATGCTTCAGTTTTTTTAATCTTCTCGGCGTAAAATTTGCCTATGGTATTATATGCACTCCTACTTGTATCTCACTTTTTTAAAAGGTAAAATTTAGTTGATTGTGATGATAAATACAGAATTTAAGGAATGGTCTAAGAAAGTTCATACAGCTTAAGTAATCCAGCCTGCCTCACCCAAACATATTGGACAAATTATATTTTGAAATAATTTAAGAGAAGAAAATTATGAATGATTGTTACTAGCTAATGCAAAATACAACCAAACCTCTATAACCAAAGTTGTTTGTCCTGATTTAGTATAACCACTTGTACAGCTGCGCCACGTTGCCTCCCTTTTTTCTTTGTTTTTATTTATCATTTACTTGACATTATTAGGAGTCTTGATTGTGGACTACAGCACTAAAAAAACAAAAGCAAAAGCAAATAGTAGGTGGAATGACATTATTAACATCTTTTTCTCTTGACTTTCCTAATATCTCATACTCGGATTTAGAAATTTTCCTAGCTACTGAAAAAGAAATTTAAGGAAAAAAGAGATGGCTGAAATTCTACTTGCAGCAGTCATCAATAAATCTGCAGAAATAGTTGGAAATCTACTCATTTATATCGGTTGAAAGAGGACATCGATTGGCTCCACAGAGAAATGAGACACATACGATCATACATAGACGATGCAAAGGACAAGGCAATTCGAAGCGATTCAAGGGTGAAAAACTTATTAAAAGATATTCAAGAACTGGCAGGTGATGTGGAGGATCTCTTAGATGACTTCCTTCCAAATATTCAACAATCCAACAAGTTCAAAGGCATAATTTCTTGCCTTAAAACAATTTCTTTTACGGATGAGTTTGCTATGGAAATTGACAAGATAAAAAGAAGGGTTGTTGACATTGACCGTGTGAGGACAACTTACAATGTCGTGGATACAAGTAACAGTAATGATGCTTGGTTTCCATTGGAGAAGAGAAGATTATTCCTTCATGTTGACGAAACAGAGGTCATCGTTTAGATGATGACTTCAATATGCTCCAAGCCAAATTACTTGATCATGATTTGCCTTATGGAGTTATTTCAGTAGTTAGCATGCCCAGTTTGGGAAAAACAACTCTTGCCAAGAAACTTTATAGGCATGTTCGTGATCGATTTGAGTGTTCGGGACTAGTCTACGTTTCACAACAGCCAAGATCCAGAGAAATCTTACATGACTTAGCCAAACAAGTTGGAGTGATGGAACAGGAAAGGAAAGATAACTTGGAGGAAAACCTACAATCACACTTGAAAAGAAAAAGGTATGTTATCCTCTTAGATGACATTTGGGATGTTGAAATTTGGGATCAACTTAAACTTGTCCTTCCTGAATGTGATTCAAAAACTGACAGTAGGATAATTATCACATCTCGAAATAGTAGTGTAGGCAGATACATAGGAGGGGATTCCTCACTCCACGCATTGCATCCCCTAGATTTGGAGAAAAGCTTAAAACTTTTTACTAAGAAAATCTTTAATTGTGATAATGATTATTGGGCCAATGCTTAACCTGACTGGGTAAATATTGGTAGAAATATAGTTGGGAGATGTGGAGGTATACGGCTAGCCATTGTGTTGACTGCAGGCATGTTAAGGGCAAGAGAAAGAACATAACATGTATGGAACAGAGTACTTGAGTGTATAAGTTATAAAATTCAAGATGAATGTGCTAAGGTATTGGCTCTAAGCTATAATGATTTGCCCATTGCATTAAGGCGATGTTTCTTGTACTTTGGCCTTTACCAAGAGGACCACAAAATTTGTGCTTTTGATTTGACAAATATGTGGATTGCTGAGAAGTTGGTAGTAGTAAATAGTGGCAATAAGTGAGAGGTTGAAGATTTGGCAGAGAATTTCCTAAATGATTTGGTATCTAGAAACTTGATTTAAGTTGCCAGAAGGACATATGATGGAATAATTTCAAGTTATCGCATACATGACTTGTTACATAGTTTGTGTGTGGACTTAGCTAAGGAAAGTAACTTCTTTCACACTGAGCACAGTGCATTCGGTGATCCCAACAATGTTTCTAGGTGCGAAAGATTACATTCTACTCTGATAATAATGCCATGAATGAATTCTTCTGTTTAAATCCTAAGACTAAGAAGCTTGTGCAACTTTTCTATTTCACAGAAGATCGTTGGATAATTTCTCAGATGGATCATCTTGACTTCAAATTATTGCAAGTGTTGGTTGTAGTCTTGATGTCGGTATCCTAAACAAAATTGGTAACATGAGTTGCTTACTCTATCTGAGATTGGAGGGGGAGTTTGGTGGAGAACTGCCAAATAGTATTGTCAAGCTAAAATGCCTAGATATTGTGAAGTTGTGTATGTTTGTTTTTGAAGCAAAGGCTCCCTTGAACTTTATAGCATTCCCTCCAAAGCTTGTCAAACTTACTCTTTTCGGCTTTATAGTAGACCGTCATCTACTGGCAATGCTTAAGAAATTGCCCAAATTAAGAATTCCTGCGAACAGAATGAAGAAAAGATGGATCTCTCTTGCGAGGCAAATCGTGGTAGGTTTCCACAACTTGGAAGTTTTGCATATTCAGCATCCAAAATCGTCATGCATGCGAATGTGCATTTAAGTATTTGCTGGAGTGCATCGTCTAAGCCTTCTGATCCCTCCTAATAATAAATAAATACAAAGTTTTTTGAAGTTGATTTAGTTGTGGCTTGTGATTTGTTAAAGAAATTCTCTTTGTTTTGTGTTATGTCTATTAATCTTTTGGAATAAGCAATAGATTTAGTTATGTTTATGATATGAGAGATGTGTTCCAAATATCAGTTAGTTAATAGTTTGAAGACCAAAGTAATAATTTTTGTCTAGTTTAGGGACAAAACTAATCTCATCTCTATAGAGGGGTATTTTTAAAGCTGTCAATCGTTTCGTGACGAAACTAATGATTTCTGCCAATTCAAACTAACAATCTCATCTCTATTTTATTTTTAAAATATTATTTATTGCTTGTCATCATCTTATTGGGTGTAATAAAAAATCCATATCCATTTGAGTTTTTCCTTATAATTTATCCTAACTAAAATAATATACCAGCCGCATGGCCCATTTTTCTGGAAAAAACAATAAATAAAAAAAATCAAAGGACGTCAAATACCTATTTAATGATATAACTTATTGTAAAATTGTTTACTTTGATGTCAATACATAAAAGACTAGATTGGTTTGATAACAACCTTAATGTTTGGAATTCTTCTTATAGGAGTCATCAACAAATTGTGGAAATAGCTGGAAATCTACATGTTTATACTGGTTGAAAGAGAACGAGAAATGACTATTGAAAATGTTGGTTGTGTAGAGAAATATAGCAGAAGAAAATTATGATCAGGGAGACGTTCTGCTAGCGCAAGATCATTAACTAACTAACATCAATATTAATTCAACTAAACAAGGAGAAGCTAGAAAAGAGAAGGAATATTTTGGAAAAGAAAGCTTGATTATGGATAAACACTCTTGAATTGCTTTCAAAATTTTTTTTGGGTGAGTACTAATGCCTAATGCCATCCTGTTATTTTGTTTCACTACATGTTTTGATGAGTAACAAACTTTGGGACAAGGAAGCGGAGTTTGAGACAATGTAAAATGCATTAGAGAAGCTGATAGAAGTGAAGAAGAAAGGGACCAAGAAGTACTTTAGCTTTAATAGGATTTTCATTATGTTTCTCTTGATGTGTGTTGCTATATGGATCAATTGGTTACTGGAAGTTGAAAATTTAAAGACTTCTCATGATCAATTGTCATAGGAGTCGTTGTATGTTTGAAGTTGAAGTCTTTTGTGTTGAAGAATTTGATTTTGTGGAATAATATTTCTTGTGTTGTTTGTGGTTAAGTTGTATCAATTCAAAGCATATGAATGTGAGAGTACGAAATTATTGAATTGACTCACATGCCACAAATTAATGAAATGAAACATTCCGATCTTTCATATAAAACAAGAGCATTAAGATAAGTTCATGTACCATAAAGTTATTTTTACATCAACATAAGTACATGACTTCACAAAACACAACTATCTTAAATTGCATTAACTTGATTGTCAACACAACTATTAACATCTTAACAATATCAAAAAACAACCATCTTCACATATTCTCAAAACTATCAACATTTCAGCACTATCTTTATGGCTCCTTGGATCAGGAAGAAGACTTCTTTTTTCCTTTTGTTCATTCTCATCTCCTCAAGCTATGATGTAGTAATTGCTTTAAATAATAATATGAATAGGCACTACGTTAGTTTTACAGAAATAAAATTTATATAGGTACTGAAAATTAAACAAAATCTCCTTATCTTATTTGAAAGGTTAAAATGTAACATATTGATACTTCACCGGCATTTTTAAATTTATTAGTATTCGAGCAAGTGCTTCGCACGTGTATTCCAAGCTAATTAATTTAACTTAAAATAAATGATTTTTTGTTAAAATGCAATTTAAAATTTATATGAATAACAAGTCAATTTCATCGAACTTGATTCTTATCCATAATAAGTTTCCTTTTAACTCTTGTATACAAAATTCAACATTCAAGAAATAACAAATAACTTCTAATCACCAAAAGATAAATGACAAATCAATTCTTTCTTTACGTGCAATTACTAAAAGTACAATATATATATTGGCATGCTGAAATTTAAAATATTACATGCTAAGGATAATAATATGTGTTTAAACTTTTCAGCACAATAATATATAAGGATTGTGCGTTTCAACAAACTAAATTAATTTGTATTAATTTCTTAAAAACCTAACCAAAAGAGGAGATACTGACGTAGTGAAATAGATTCCAATGACTAATTAAATTATATCGGTCAGCTTTAGATACATTTCATCCACTTCAATTATTGCTTCTTCTTAAAAAAAAAAAGAAAAAGAAGAAAGAAAGAAAAAAAAAGGAAAAAGAACATTAAAATCAATTGATTAAACAGATGCCACAAACCTACAACTCATGCAAGTAATGTTGACTAAGAAATGAGGAAGCCTTTCTCGATTTTTATAATTCTTCTTTTATTTGCAATCTTTGAATCTTTCCTTTCATATATTTATTACTTCTAATTAATTAGTCTACATTATTTATTCATTCATCCTCTTCTCGTAACTATTTATACAATGAAGAGGCATGCACATGAATGATAAATAAATTAAAATTTATGAAGATGAATAAAGGTTGTTAATTTTTGAAAATTGCTAGTAATTCTTAAAAATATTATATGTGTTATTTTAAAAAATTATATATATATATATATATATATATATATGTAGTGATATTTAAAAGAAAAGACATTTTAGCTAACTTGGGTTAAATCATAAATAGCAGGTAATTAAAATATACATCATCCATATGTATATATAGAATATTTTATGAATCATCATTTAATTGAAAAAGAACCCTTTCATTTCCCCAAATGAATGAATTAGTATATTAAAATTGTAACTTAAAATTTAATTTGTTATTCTTTAATTATTTTTATAAAAAATAAATAAATTAAAATTAATATTTAATAAGTAATGGTATAAGGGTAAATACGTGGTGGCATAGGGGCAAAATGGTAATCTAACTTTTCACTTTGGACCTTCCCCTTTTATATATATATATGATTTGTCACTAACATCATTGCATCGTCAATCACAACTTGGATCTACAAGTCCAACTACTTGGGATTATCTTTGCATGACTTTTTACCGGCATAGAGAAGTCCCTCGGATTGAATTTATTTCAATAACTACATTAACATTTTTTTCTTAGGAGAAACTGGTTGGTCTTTTCTAAAAGATGATATATTATTCCTTTTCCAACTAGGATACTATAATTCTTTTCCAAGCAGGATTTTATATGTTATTGTTATTCTTATTCCTATTCTAAGTAGGATTGTTATACTTCTTCTCTATTTTTCTAAACTTCATTCCAAATCAAATTAGGCATTTTATATGGATCTATAAATTTAAGTAAAGAATGCCCAACTCCAACGGTTCTTGTTTTTCTGATCGTCATCTTTACTGCGACGACTTCCGCAGTAACTCAGCAGTCGAATTTTGAGACATAAAGATGAAATCATTTGGCTGCATTAGCCTTAAAGACATCATCACGGAATCAACGTCCATGAAACAATGGAAGGACAATTGGAGAGACATTCCAATGAAGGAGACATTGTTGCAACAGGCCACGTGGGCATATCTACAGCCAATGGGGATCACAGAGGCCAACCCACGTTTGTTTAATAAGGTGAAAAACAAGTTATTACACTTGTTTCACGCCCTGATCTTCTTGTTCAAGGGCTGGTTTTCCTTCACAATAAACATGTAGAAGTTAAGTTGAGAAAGGAAGATAGTTGATGACAGCTGGACCTAGTTAGTTAAAAATTGGTTAAAGTTACTTAGAGTTAACCACCAATTGGAGAATGACATGTGGATTATTAGTTAGTGGTTAGTTATAATTGGAGCACTATATATACATGTAACATTGATGTACAGAGAAATAATGTGAATAAAAAATCTTATTCTGCTCCTTCTCTATCTTCTCTATCATTCTTCTTCTTCATTAAGCTCATCAATGGCAGTTGGGATTGCCAAATTTAACATGGTATCTACAGGATGATTTTAGGTTTAATCAATGGGATAGATGCAATGCAATTGTGCAATCATGGAATATGAGTTTTTTTACTCAAAAATTGAGGAAAGGGATTGTATACTCTGAAAGTGCTCAAAAGGTTTGGGAGACATTCAAGGAAAGGTTTGACGGGATCAATGCTACTAAGATTTTCAAGATGCATATGGAGATCTGTACAATTGACCAAGGAATTCAAAGTATTTCAGTCTATTTCTCGAGAATAAATGATCTATGGTCTGACTTTGAGTCTATGGTTCCATTTCCTAGTTGTGACTGTGCTAGTAGGACTTTTAGTGCATTTATGCATCAACAAAAATTCATGACATTCCTAATAGGACTAAATGAAACCTATACCTCATAGAGGAGCCAAATTCTCATGATGAATACTACTACTCTAGATCAGGCCTACTCTACATTGATCCAAGAAGAAGTCCAAAGAAGTAATAATGCAAATGTTGTACAAAATGGAATCCTAGGTGATGCACCTACAGAAGGAGAACACAATGAAATTGTTGTTGCATGTATATCCAGTTCAAGGTTTAAGAAGAGAATGAATTCAGAATTGAAGTATGAGTATTGCAAACTAAGTGGTCACACTAAAGAAAGGTGCTACAAGCTGATTGGATATCCTCCAGGATTCAAGTTCAACAATCACAAAAAGAAGGGATTCAATAATCAATCATCAGCATATAATGCAATGACCTGAGATGAGTTCATCAACAAATATGTAGGATTGTTCCTATAACTCAAGGCCTGAATAATGCACAGTATCTAGATCTTATGCAAATGGTGGACAAAGCTAAGGTGACTACAAAGGCAAAGGAGCAAGACAACACTCAGATTGATTCAGCTAACATGGCAGGTAAAGCTACTACTGATCCAAGTTGTTGAGTTATTGATTCTAGAACCTCAAATCACATGATTTCATCCTTGAAATCACTCACAAATCTATTTATTCCCTCCAAACCTAGTTATGTTCACCTTCCTAATGGGGATAGTTCTAAAATAAGTCATACAGGATCCTATAAACTCTCCAACACTAGCACTCTATATGATGTTCTTTATGTCCCTCAATTCAAGTTTAACTTGTTATCCATCTCAGGATACACAAGAGAACTTAATAGCTCAGTACACTTCTATCTTGATTTTTGCATGTTTCAACACCTATCTAGTGGCAAGGTGAAGGAGATTGGCAGATATAAGGGTGGGCTTTACATCCTTAATCCTTCAACACCTGCTGCTGATCTTTCACCTAAGTGTATATCTGATGAAGTTCCTATTGCTACATCACACCTATGGCATCAAAGATTAGGACATGCTCCTATTTCTATTTTACTTAAGATTCCTGTGATTAGTAGTTACATGTTTGATACTACTCATCGTATATGCCACATTTGTCCTTTAGCTAAACAAACCAGACTTCCTTTTCGTACCATTACTTCGAATTCTACTATTGTGTTTGAACTTGTTTGTGCAGATGTTTGGGGCCCTTACAGGGTCACCACTTATAATGATTTTAGATATTTACAGGAAGAGGTACCTTGTTGTATGATATTTGCAGATGACATAGTATTAATTGATGAGTCTTGGACTAAAGTTAATAAAAGGTTGGAGGCTTGGAGACACGCCTTGGAGTCCAATGGATTCAAATTGAGCAGGATCAAAACTGAATACATGGAATGTAAATTCAGCGGTGAGAGGGAGGAAGCAAACTCTGAGGTGAGGCTTGCCACTCAACCTATCCCCACGAGGGATAAGTTTAAGTATCTGGGGTCAATTATTTAGAGTAGTGGCGATATCAACGATGATGGCACACATCGTATTGGGGCAGCATGGACTAAATGGAGGCTGGCATCTGGTATATTGTGTGACAAAAAGATACCATCCAAACTTAAAGGTCAGTTCTACAGAGTGGTGGTTAGACCAGCGTTGTTGTATGGGGTGGAGTGTTGGCCTATTAAAAATTTACATGTTCAGAAGATGCATGTCACAGAGATGAGGATGCTGAGATGGATGTGCGGTCACACCAGAAGTGAAAAGGTTAGGAATGAGGCAGTCCGGGAGAAACTGGAGGTGGCCTCGGTGAGCGATAAGATGAGGGAAGCGAGACTACGATAGTTCGGACATGTGTAAAGAAGGAGTATCGATGCCCCTGTTAGGAGGTGCGAGAGGTTGGTGGTGGGAGCGACTCGGAGAGGTAGAGGTAGACAGAAAAAGTACTGGAGGGAGGTGATCAGACAGGACATGACGGAACTCGATCTCACTGAGGACATGGCCTTAGATAGAAAGAAGTGGAGGTCGCGGATTAGAGTAGCAGGCTAAGTTCCTCTTTCGCTTCTTCCTAATCTTCTCCTCCATGTTATTATTGTTATTATTAGGATTAGTATTTGTATTATTTGTAATATTACTAATCCTTTTTCTTTTCTTTATCTATATATGTGTGTGTATGTGTGTGTGTGTTAGCTTTATCATATTTACATATTGTCATGTGATATTCTTTGTTAGTCGCACCTGCTGTTCCCTTCTCCTACATTTCATTTTTGTCATATCTAGTTCTTTCTGCTTATGGGTTTTGAGCTGAGGTTTTTAGGAAACAGCCTCTCTACTTATATGAGATAGCGGTAAGGTCTGCGTACAATCTACCCTCCCTAGACCCCACTTGTGGGATTTCACTGGATATGTTGTTGTTGTTATTGATGATGATGATGACTTCTCTAGGATGACTTGGAAATTATTACTTAGACTTAAAAGTGATGTGTTTGTTGTGCTAGAAAACTTCACCACTCTTGTTGAAATCAGTTTTCCACCACCGTTAAGGTCTTGAGGATAGATAATGGACATGAATTCTTCAACAATCTATGTTCTAATTTTCTCACATCTAAGGGCATTGTACACCAAAATAGTTGTGTCCATACTCCACAATAAAATGGAGTTGTGAACAGAAAACACAGACACCTTTTGGAAGTAGCTAGGGCCCTTAGAGTCCAAGCCAATATCCCTCTCAAAATTTGGGGTTATTGTGTACTTGCAGCCACCTATATTATCAATAGATTACCTACTCCTATTTTGGATGGCTGCTCACCTTTTGAGTCTTTCACAAAGAACCTCCCTCTCTACATCACCTAAGAACACTTGGCTGCCTTTGTTATGCCACTATACCTAACATTTCTGATAAATTTGTATCTAAGACTATTCCTGGTGTCTTCATGGGTTATTCCAACATTCAGAAAGGCTACAGAATATATGACATTGCTGCTGAAAAGTTTATCATCAGCAGAGATGTTAAGTTTCATGAAACCATATTTCCTTTTACACATCCTAAGTCCAAATTCCTACCAGCTTCTTCACTCTCATCTCAACATCCTATTACCACACCTTCTATTGATCCTTTGGTCACTCCAATTCCTCATACTGACTCTACTTTGGCAGGCTCAATTCCTAGTGATCCTATTCTTACCTCATCTTCTTCTCCTACTTCCACCTCACCTCCTGATCCTCCTCCCAGGAGGTCTATTAGAAATTCTAGTCCATCTATTTGGCTCACTAATTATGTATATCCTCCCTTATCTTCTACTCATCCAACTGCATTTATTTCAGCCTTCACTTGCTCCCTTTTCCCTAGCCAATCCTATCTCTCTTATTCAAACCTGTCTGCACCTTTCAAGGCTTTCCTTACTCCATTTCTTCCATTACTGAACCTACCACATATTCACAAGCTATCCAGGATCCTAGATGGATTCATTCTATGAATCTTGAATTTGTGTCCTTGGATCAAAACCACACTTTGGAGGTTGTAGATTACCTCCTAGCAAGGTTCCTATTGGATCAAAATGGGTTTCCAAGGACAAGTACAATGCCGATGGCACTATTGAGAGATTTAAGGCCAGGTTAGTGGCTAAGGGATACACTCAACAGGAAGGCATTGATTTGCATGACACCTTCTCCCCTGTTGCAAAAGTGACCACAGTATGAGAACTGTCATTGCTCTTACTGCTCTTAGGCATTGGTCTATCTTCCAAATATATGTTCATAATGCCTTCTTAAATGGTGATCTATTTGAGGAAGTTTATATGTCCTTACCACATGGATTTAGTAGCCAAGGGGATAACAATGTATGTAGGCTACTCAAATCCCTTTATGGACTTAAACAGGCATTTAGGCAGTGAAATTTGAAATTGACATAGGCCATAACAAAATCTGGTTTCACACAAAGCAAGCATGATTATTCACTCTTTACAAGGTCTAACAATGGGAACCTAGTAGTGGTTCTTGTCTATGTGGATGACTTACTCAGCACTGGGTCTAGCCTCCAAGAGATTAATGCAGCTAAACAAAACTTACATAAGAACTTCAAAATGAAGGATCTAGGTGAGTTGAAGTACTTATTGGGAATTGAGCTTGCTAGATCAAGTGAAGGAATACTTATGTCATAGAGGAAGTATGCTTTGAAGATGGTTTCAGATGCTAGTTATAGTGGAGCTAAACCAAACTGCACTTCAATGGAACAGAACCTAAAATTGACTAGCAATGAATATGATCAGAACTTCCCAAATGACTCAGATGATAAACTGCTGGAAGATAAAGGAGTATACCAAGGATTGGTAGGAAAATTATTGTACCTCACAATTACAAGACCTGAGATCTCATATGCAGTGCAGTCATTAAGGCAGTTCATGCATGCACCACTATGAAGCAACACTACATGTTGTGAAGTATATTAAGAATCAGCCAGGGCTAGGACTTTAATTTTAATTTCAAGTAAAGGCTGTGAGAAAGTAGAAGCCTACTGTGATTCTGGTTGGGCTTCACGTCCCATGTCCAGGAAGTCAGTATCCCATTTTTGCATTAAGCTAGGGACATCACTGATTTCTTGGAAAGCTAAGAAGCAAGCAACGATTTCAAGGTGTTCTGCTAAGGCAGAATACAGATGTATGGCACAACAGTGGCTGAGTTAACTTAGTTGAAAGGGCTACTACAAGAACTACAAGTCAAAGTGCAACTACCAATGGAATTCTACTGTGATAACAAGGCTTCTCTACAGATAGCAGCCAATCCTATGTATCATGAAAGAACAAAACACATAGAGATTGACTGCCATTTCATAAGGGAGAGGTTGCAAGATGGAATAATTAAGACCGGTCATATTGCAAGCAGGGAACAACCTGATGACATTTTCACAAAGGCATTGGGACATCAACAACATGCAACATTGATAGTCAAGTTGGGAATAAAAGACCTTTTCCATTCATAACTTGAGGGGGAGTGTAGAAATCAAGGTGAGAAAGGAAGATAGTTGATGACAGTTGGACTTAGTTAGAAATTGGTTAAAGTTAGTTAGAGTTAACCACCAATTGGAGAATGACATGTGGATGATTAGTTAGTGTTAGTTATAATTGGAGCACTATATATACATGTAACATTGATGTACCGAGAAATAATGTGAAGTAAAAAAACACATTCTGCTCCTTCTCTATCTTCTCTATCATTCTTCGTCTTCATTAAGCTCATCAATGGCAATTGGGATTGCCAAATTTAACAAAACAAGAAAAAAGTTAAGAAATTGATTTAGTTTATCATCTATGTTCTATCTTTATTTTAGGTTGTGTTTTCTGATTTAGAGGAGTAATTTAGTTAGAGTTTCGAATGTTACTTACTCACATGTATATACTAGATGGTCCATGTTCGCCTGCAATATTAAAGTTTGTTTTAACAGACAACACTTTTAAACTTGGTTTTAAAGTTAGTTTAGATTAAAATAATTTTGAAAACACATAACTTAAAACATTCAGGAAATCGTGTGAAAACTCAATTCAAGTATATCAATTATAAAGAATATATAAAAAGGTGTCAACTATGAATCTAATAACCATACAAAACTTTCAAGCTCCCAGCTTAATTATATCTTCTTGTTACAACGATCTTTCGATGGTCTAAGTTGTTGTGGCTTCTTTCTTTTTCATGTTTGAAGTTACTTCTCGCTTTTCAGGTCGACAAGAAATGCTTGAGCAAAATAGATAGGATAATTGAGGTAAATTACCTCTATCTCATGCATGTGGTTTAAAACTATTAGTAACTCAAGCTTTGCTAAAATTGGCATTCTCATCGATGTTGAAGATAGCTTTCTTAATTACCAAGTGACCCACTTAAGAAGCTAGTCATTAGGATGAAAAAAGGTCTTAAAAATTTAAGCGAAGTGGGGCGGGTTGAAAATAAAAAAAGGTCATCATGCGGGGTGGGATGAGACGATTTAAAAAATTTGCTGGTTGAGTTTAACCTGCCCGTATCCACACCATTGCCAATATCCCTACTAGTCAAGTATAAATCATAATAATATAACATTAACATGCCTCCAACAAATATAGATCTCGTGCAAAACAAATTAACGAAGTATGACATCTATATCGTATTTAAAATTTATTTACAAACTAATAATGTAATTCGAGCTTATGAACTCCACAAAAATGGGAGCGAAGCACCATTGTGAAAGAGTAATTAGCCGTATGGGTTCAGACATGAAGTCTAAGAGTTTGACAAATATGTTCAACAAGCATTCTTAATTTATCAAGCAATTAGCATAGTCAAGGTCCAAAAAAGTGTCCGGATTGTAGTCTTACCTTGCAAAAAGTTGTTTCCAAAGCTTGAACCCGAAAAAGGTGCCACTCTAATTTGAGCATAATAGAATTAAATAAAAATATGAACAGGCACTATGTTAGCGAATCAACTCTGCGGCAATTCATAGGAATAAAATATATGTAGGTAGTGAAAATTAAACAAAATCTCCTTACCTTGTTTGGAAGGTTGAAATGCATGCATATTGATACTTTACCAGCATTTTTTTCAATTTGTTTGTCACCAACATCAATATCCAATAAATTGCAGCATTGAGTGAAGAGAAGGGAATTATTTATTAACTATCTAAATATTTTGAGTTCCTTGCATAAAGTTATTATCAGACCTGATTACCTGCCTTTTCTCAGAGCTAAGCACCAGTTGTCAAATCTGACGGAGTGATTAACTAATTGCTCTTAACAGAATCTGATTCTTCAATACTCGGAGTTTGTGTAAACATCTAACACTCTAATCTCGTCCACTAGGAGGGATGTTGAGTAGCTTCTACACCCTTAGTAAGCACGTTTGTCAGTTGCTCTTTTGTGTTGACATACCACACCCTCCTTGATCTTCTCCCGCACAAAGATAGGATTAGCATTAATCTGAATTGCTGCCTTGTTGTCAAAGTGGAACTTTACAACCGATACGTTTAGCTTCTTCAAGATTTCTACTAGGACATGATGCCCAAGAGCAATTCCATCTTACTGTGACCATTTTCCCCAATATCTCACGATAATCAAGCTCATCTTTCTAATTGTATCCTTAGCCTTACCTTTTATCTTTCCTATTTGGATACTATATTACTCCTTTTCCAACTAGGATACTATAATACAATCCTTTTCCAACTAGCATTCTATATACTATTGTTATTCCTATTCCTTTTCAAAGTAGGATTATTATAGCTATTCTTTATTTTTCTAAACTCCATTCCAAATCAAATTCCACTTTTTTTTTTCCCTAGAAAAGGAGGACTAAGTGTATATATATATGGATCTTAATTAAGGTACTACTTTATCTAAGTCTTGTTTGTCTGATCATCAGCTTTATTTCAACGGCTTTCATCATAGTAACTCAACAGTCGAATTCTCATAGAGATGAAATCATTTGGCTACGTCAGCCTTAAAGACATCATGACGGAATCAACATTGATGAAACAACGGAAGGACAGCTGGAGAGAAATTCCGATGAAGGAGCCACTGTTACAACAGGCCGCGTGGGCGTATCTACAGCCCATGGGGATGACAGAGGACGATCGGAGTTTGTTGAATAATGCGAAGAACAAGTGCTTACGCTGGTTTCACGCCTTTATCTTCTGTTCAAAAGCTGGTTTTCCTTCACAATAAACAAGAAATTGATTAAGTTTCTCGTCTATGCATGTTTTTATCTTCTATTTAGTTGGAGTTTCGAATATTACTTACTCAATTATGTATATACTAGTCCGTGCTCGTGCGTAATATTAAAGCTTGTTCTCATAGACAACACTTTTAAACTTGCATTTTAAAGTTAGTTTAGACTAAAATAAGTTTGAAAACACATAAACATTTAGGAAATCATGTGAAAACTCCATTCAAGTACATCGATGCGAAAGAATATAAAGATGTCAACTATGAAAATCTAACGTCCGTACAAAACTTTTAAGCTCCTACAAAGCTTGGGATGTCAACTACACATACATTGGGGTGACACAACTATTAGCTCATGATAGGTGACGCAATTTAGAAGCATCTAATTCTCATATGTTTTTAGCATAGAGATGAATGAAGCTGCAAAACCAAATAGGTACTTGAAATTTAGGATTGAAGTTCACCCATTTAAGTATAAATCCTAATAATATAATATTAACATACTTCCAACACATATAGATCTCCTACAAAAAAAAAAAAAACGAACTATGGCACCTACACTGTTTTGAAACTTAATTTGTGCACATTACATAACAAAATTACAGCTGAAGTATAATCTTCTAATTTGATTTCAATTTCAAGATCAATATGCATGTAAAACAATATTCTTCACTACGTATGATCACAGTATATCTTTTGGATATATTACAAAAAAGGTACACTAAAGCTCCTGTGATGACCCGCCCCGCATAAATCCGGCCAGCTTAAATTTTAAAGTTCTTTTATGTTTTAATGGGATTTAGTTTTTTCCCGCTAATTAACGTCTCGACAACTAATTAAGTATTTTTAGTTGACATTGTAACAATTGTTTCTTAATCGTTACTTGAAAGTTTCTAATTAACATTTTAACAACTAACAATTTACCGGACACATCTAGTTTAAATTTTAGAAAATAAAATCAAAGTCATTGTTTAATATAAAAAGTTTATATCTTTGATTTTTACTAATTACAAAATTTAATTTCATCGAATTTCTTTTTGATTTTTCAAACCCACAACCCTCTCCGCCCTGCATTAGTTTTAAAAGTAGCTACTTCAATCACCCCGCACCTGTATAGCTCTAAACGCGCCCCGACCCGAATAGCTCAAAACCCGCCCCGCCCCTTCCTGTTGCCATCCCTAGGGTATATGGAAGAACCCAACTACAAGAGTCTATTTTACGCAATCTTACCTTGTATTTTTGTAAGAGGTTATTTCCAAGTCTTAAACATGTGACCTCTTTATGGTGCCAGTGCAATTTGAGCATAATAGAATAAATGAATTTTAAATAATAATATGAATAGGCACTACGCTAGCTTCACAGAAATAAAATTTATATAGAATCTGGAAATTAAACAAATGATCTCCTTACCTTGATTGAAAGGTTAATATGCAACATATTGATACTTCACCAGCATTTTTTTCAATTCATTTCTCACCACCATCAACTTCATTGCATGGTCGATCACAACTTGGAGATACAAGTTCAAATACTATACAATCCTTTTACAAGTAAGATTCTATATACTATTCCTATTCTAAGTAGGATTGTATGACTCTTCTTTATTCTTTTAAACTCCATTTCAAATCAATTTAGGAGGAAGTAATAAGTATATATATGGATCTATAAGTTTAAGTAAAGAATGCCCAGTTCTTGTTTGTCTGATCATCAGCTTTATTGCGACGGTTTTAATTTTATAGTAACGCAACAGTCAAATTCTCAGACATAGAGATGAAATCATTTGGCTACATCAGCCTTAAAGACATCATGACGGAATCAACGTCCATGAAACAACGGAAGGACAGTTGGAGAGACATTCCAATGAAGGAGCCGCTGTTACAACAGGCCGCGTGGGCATATCTACAGCCCATGGGTATCACGGAGGTTGATCAGAGTTTGTTGAATAAGCTGAATAACAAGTGCTTGAGCTTCTTTCACGCCCTTATCTTCTTGTTCAACAGCTGCTTTTCCTTCACAATAAACAAGAAAAAGTTAAATTGATTTCGTCTATGTGTTTAGAATGAGTGCTGTCAATCTAACCAGGGACCAGGTCCCTCGTTACAGTAATGAACTGGACAGAAGTAAAAATACACAAGATTTTTACGTGGAAAACCCCTTGCTCAAGGGAGTAAAAAACCACTACTTGCCTTCAGGATTTCAACAAAATTTCATTATCATCAAAGAGCGGAAATCGTTACAACCTCTTGTAATTCTAAGAATTAACCTCCTAATCCCTTCCCTTTTACAATGATACCTGAAATTTTCACCTAAGCAACAACCCCTTGCTATCTACTAAACTAATTTCCCCAAACTAGTTTAGACTTTTCTTCTTAGCTAACTCTAGCTAAGGACCTAGAAACAAGAAGAATTATTTTGACCAAAACACCAAGTTCCTTTATAGAGTAGGAATTAGTTTACAAATGTAAGAATGAAAAATCACACATTGAAGAAAGATCCTTAGAACAACAAAGACAAGAGTAGAACAAAGTAGTAAACAAGTTGTTCTTGAGGATGATTTCTTTCTTCTCACAAAGACTCTTTTTTTTCACTCTTTTTCTAGATGATTTCTTCATTCTTCAAATGCTTCAATATATAGACTTGTTGAACCTCCTTGCCGTGTGCACCCATGCTGTCCATCATCATTGTTTGAAGCTCCTTGTCATCTGTACCATACTGTTAAACATGCTTTACAACCTCCATTCCATTTTTCTTCTTCATTCTTAATTTAGAAGATAATGTTACATGTTGAAGAAATGCTTTATAGTTTGCATGCCTGTATTTGGTCATATGAGAGGATTGCTTCAACTAAATACAACATGCAAGTTGTGTTAATTTAGATAAGATTTCAGTTGTTCATTTTCTGATATGGGACCTGGTACCACATTACATACATACTGAGAAATAAGTTTGTTAATTCATCAAAACTTCAACTTAATAATTTTTCCCTTTTTGATGATGACAAACTCATGATTTTGAAGAATTAAAATTGTATCAGGTTTCCCCTATCCTATCAGTTTGCTTCCCCCTATCAAAAAAACACCGTTACACAGCAATATGCAATGCAATTCTCCCTTAAATTTTCACACAGCTACTATCAACAACTAATGTCAACATTTTTCATCCCAGTGAAATCACAACAACAATACTACACCAAATAACCCACTAACCAAAGTAGTAGCACACTTAACCAAGTACCAAATCAGTAGCATTGCTATCATCACACCCAAACCACACACTTAAACAAACCTTACAGCAACAAACTTAAACATACTTAACAGCAAGAACAAACCAACACCAACCAACCCTATAGCACCCTATAGCAAACCAACCCACACACTAAATACAAAATCTCATTATTTCCCCCTTTTGGCATCATCTACAAAGGATAACAGTAAACCAAATCATAATTTAAACAATAATAAAGATGAAAAAACTCAAGCACTAATTAAGGAAAGGTAATGCTATAGATAGGAATAAACTTCAACAGTCATAAATGTACAATTAAAGTAGCATCAAAATATATGTCTTAATGATTGCCAACAAAATGAAAAGTAGGATTTAGGATTAAGGCTTGGGAGTAAGGTTTTGAAGTAGAAGTGCCATGGAGGCAGCTGAACTCTCATGACTTCTGATTAGTTTGTCCTTCAATTCATTCACTTGTGCTGCCAGGTTTGCATTCTCTTCTTTCACGGATGTATTTTCTGCCTGAAGAGCTGCCAAGTTTAGTGAGGTACTAGGTCCTGCCTCATAAGTAGTCTACCCCAAACCAACTTTCAACTTTGCAATCTCCACATCTTTCTGTTGTATGATCTCAGACATACTAGTAATTTCATGTCTGAGCTGCTCTTGCACTTCAAGCAGTCCAGATGTCTGTGATTTCCTATTTTTCACTTCTCTATCCTCCAAACATTCACATTGGATAAGAGTATGTAGAGACAAAGCCTGTTTGATGGTTTCTTTGATTCCCACACCAAGAGGAACTTTGTAATGTTCCAGTACCTTTCCAAGCAAATAACCACAGGTCATCCCATGTTTACCATCCTTCTTGGTTACTCTGTTTTTAATGTGCACCATCATGATCCCTGCCAAATTTATATTTTCTAAAGAACTCAGTTTTTCCATCAAGAAGGAGTCTGAGGTAGTAGCAACTGTCCTCTTCTCACTTCTTTAGCAGAAGAACTTTGTAAACAAACTTGAAAATGATTTGGTAGGTACTTTTCATGAACTTTTTAAGCATATTTATGCCTTCTGGAATGGTCCTTTTCATAATTTTAGAGATGAATTCTGAAGTTGGTAAACATTTGGCAACACTTTTGATCCTTATCCTGCTGAACTTTAAAATATCACTCAAAATTGATTCAGTCAAATGAATATTTTGATCATTAACCACAGTATCAATGCTTACATCATCATTCAACCATAGGTTTCAATAAAAATCTTTTTTTTTCTTTTTCATGGAGTGTGGGTACAGGCCACTCCAGAAATAAATGACTCCATTTCTGCAAATCAAAGGCATTAACCATATTAGTCAGACCTGATCTGTCAGCATACTCTGGATCTATTACCCTTCCATTAAGAACCTTTTGGGTTCTTAGTATCTTTTGTCTTTCTTCTCTGGTCCTTGAGAAAGACCAGGTACCTCTTCAAACATCACTTCTTCAGTGTCATCAACTTTCTTTTGTTTATTTTCTTTTTCTTGCAACCTTTTTTCCTTTCCTCTTACCAGTTTTACCTTCCTCTTCTTCACTTTCTTTTGAGGACAACTCAACCACATCTTCTTTTGAAACCCTCTCTTCAACAGCCTTGTTTTTTCTTTTTTGTTTATTTTGAAATGTTTGAACTTTATTGGCTACACAGGCTTCTTGCAAGAGTATCCTAGATGAACTTCTAGTAGGCCTTGGCTTGTAGGAAGTGGCTATTCTCTTCGGTTCTCGTTGAAAAGAAGAGGTAGCCTTCCCTTTCATTCTCCTACAAACTGAGGCTATAGGCACATCATCAGCATCTGATTTTTCAACATTCTTATCACCTTCAATAGAAACAACATCAACATCTTCTTGTACAGTTTCAACATCACCCTCAGTCCCAATATCAACCCCTTCAGTCCCCATTCAGTTACTTTAGTTTCACCAACATTTTCAGACTCAATACCCTCTACATTTATCTCTGTCCCAATATTAGATATATTAACATTTTCAGAAGTGTCTAACACATTTTCATTAACGCCAGTTTCACTGGATTTCTTATATTCAAGTAGTAAAGGGGTTTGATTACGAATATCTTGAAGCATAGAACTAATCATCAAAGATTCAGGAGACAATCTACCAAGGCTTTCTTCAAAAGTAGAAATGGGAAGAGGAGACTCACCTATTTTCAAAGTATCTTTCATTGAAGGTACTGATTCATCCGAATTAAGTGAGGCCTCGTCTATGGGGGGACTGATCACAGGGTCATTAAGATCCTGTAGTCTTGGAGAATTTTGAGATGAAGTGTTCTTATTTGGTGATGAAGATGACATTTTTTTTATATTTTTGAGTAAGCCGGTTCAGATGAAGAAGAAAGAGGAAGAGAAATTTTTGTGAGAGAGAAAAGAAATTTAGACTGAGTGAGAAAGAGTGTAGAGGAAGAAGAAGAGTTTTATCAATGTGAAGGGACGTGTCTGGTACCCTTTTAGAAAAGGCACGTCCCTTCATTCTGACACAGATATGAAGGGGAATTTGACACTGTCACATCCCAACCTAGGGTTGTGACCAGTGCTCGATAGGGCACCTAGACACATACTAACTTGAATTTCCCAATTTATTCGACCTGGAAACCTACCGTAATTTTGGCAGAGTTTTCTCTGTCTTATTAGCTAATCTCACCTGGAAATAAAATTCAGCAACATCCCAGACAACAATATAAATACATATCTATTAATACATATACATAAATGCGGGCCGACAAGGTCTCCGCTGTGGCCCTGCCACTAATACTCATGTCATACATAAAATAATGCGGTCTCGCCGCCTGATCAAGTACCAAAATCATACAATAAATCATATA
>JAPFFP010000113.1:7913839-7932957 GCA_026153255.1 Solanum medicagineum | reverse complement strand
ACATTGGGAAATTCAGGGTAGATGTGTCTAGGTGCCCCTACCAGGCACTGGTCACGTCCCTAGGTCGGGATGTGACACAATAGATGCATTATGGTTGAGATTACTCCCCGAAATTGGTGAGTTATTCTCGTGGAAGCTCTCTCTTTTGCTACCATTATTTTGATATTCTTCATCTTCAGCTTGTTCTGTCCATGTCTTAGACTTGGACGAAACCTCATCAATCACAACTTAATTGTATCATTATTCAGCAGTTGTCCAAGTTGCTCCTTTCTCATCTTTGTCGAGGTTGAATTTTGCACCTGTGGATACCAGCCCCATGAACCATATTTTCTAGAAAAAACAACATAGAAAAAAAAATCCAATGACGTCAAACACCTTTTAATGAATATAACTTATAAAAAAAATTGTTTACTTTGATGTAAATACACAAAGACTAGTAATTGATTTAATCACAGTCTTCAGTCTCATGGGGTCAATAATTAATTAGTTCAATTAGTTTCGCCCTAATTTAAGTGTTTTACTTATTTTTTGGTATGTCCCAAAATAGTATTTTTAAAAATATTTAGTAAGTTTTCATATTCAAACATTTTACTATGACAAATTTATAATCAAACTGAATGACACTTAAATTGGGAGGGGCGGGGTAATTTCCTTTAATTATTGTAATGATATCTTATCCACTGCATGTGTTGTTTCGTGGACTAGCTGATGTTTCTTTTCCTTTATCAATTATCTTATTTTTCGTCTTACTTTTCCTTGGTACAGATAAAAGTAAACATATTGAGACATTGTGATTTTCATATTCTGATCAGGAAAAGTTAGAGAAAAATAAGATAATAGGTAAAGGAAAAGAAAGTTAGGAATGAAAAAATAAAATGAAAGAAGAAAGGGGCAACATATGGAAGTGGATACGCTGAGGTACCAATTTTAAATGTATTAGGTTTGAAATAGGTTTGAATTAAGCGACTTATTTGTCAAATTGTGACAAGATTCAAAAAATTAGTGTGAACATTTGGTGGGAAATGTTTTTTTTCTCATTGGTATTAAAAGTCATGGTAGGTAAGTTGTAGTTATTGTAATACCCTGTGAAATTTTCGAAATACCCCTAGAATGGAATCGTGGGCATAATGCGTCTTCCCAAACTCCAATTGAAAATTCAAGACTGAATTTGCGATCAACACAAAAAATTCAGAGGGAAAATAGTCTCGTTCGAATTTTAGAGCCATTGGATTGAAAAATAATTTTTCGATCCAAAATGAAAAACAGTGGTTGTGCGCGCCCAAGACGCGACGTGCTTGGGACGCGGACATGCTTTGATTTTTTTAAAATTTTCATTTTACTTTGAGGGGCATTCTGGCCAATTCCCAACCCCTCCTAAGTTCAATAAACGAAGAATATGGATCCTTTACATCAAGCTCAATCCAAAGAATTTCTACAAACTATGTTTTTGTATGAGCAGATAGAAGGGTCAATTTCAGATAACTATATCTCCTAACGTATAATGAGTTTGGTGACCCATAATACGTCAAATCGAAGATATTTGAATTATCTTCGGAGTTTGGTGACCCATAATACATCCACTTTCGCCTTAATCAGAGTTCGGAGTAGAAAGTTATGACCATTTTAGTGAAGGAGTGCAAAGTTATCTGAAGGTCCGCGCCCGGAGCACGTCGCGGACCAAACACGGACCCTTACTAGATAAGCAATGATGTTTTTTTCTTTTAATTTTGAGGGTACTTTTATCCTAAAATCTTTGGGGGTCTATTTAAGGTCCCAAAACGCATAAAACGTCAAATTTCATAGTCAAAATCCTCTTTCTTCACTCCTAAACATAAACGCTCAAGAATCATCAAGAAAGTCATCAAGTTAGGATTAGCTTTCAAGATTCATCCTCAAGGTGAGCTACTCTTCATAAATTTCAATCTACCCAACCCTTATTTCTTTATCTATCTCTAATAGAATCTTACATCATAACCTAGGGTTTCAAGAAGACAAATTCAAGGATCACAAGAAAGGATTTCTTGATTCTTCTTTTTCAAGAATGTAGGGTTCTTCATCAAGAACTCTAAAAATTCTAACTCAAGAATTCAAGAATCAAGGAGAAGCCCTTTAAATAATGTCTTTCCAAGTTCTTCCTCTCTAAAGGAACTACCGAGATCGAGGATTTACTCCAAGAAAGCTAGTATTCATCAAATTTAGATTATAATATCAACTTTCCAAGTATGTAAGGCATAACTAAAAGTATGGGAATGTTCTCCCATGTGTCCCATAGATGGTCTTAAATGAGAGTTGAAAGTTCTTGAGTCTACATGATGACTCTTGATTGTTTTCTTGAGAAATTGTACTTACTACTTGTATTTTCACATGTTGATGATCATCATAAAACTTGTTTTCTTGAATTGAATGTTTTCACATGAGTTGTTGCATAAGCCTTGCTTATTATTTCATAAAGATTGCAGGAATGAAGATAGGGATTGAGTCTAGAGCCTTTATTGAGAATATTCATAGAGATTGTGATTATGAAGGTGAGAATGATGATAGATTAATAGAACTTGATAGACCCTTGAGTCTCCATAAATGAACTCTAACGATTGGTCTATTTGATTCTTCCCTAACGATTGTTCTATACCCTAAGATATTGATTGAGATGATTTGATTGACATAGTTTGATTAGACAGATTATTTTATGAGCATTGAGTCATGCGAGGAGTATTGAGCACTAAAATGAGTGATAGTGAGTCCCACTCGCACTCATTAACTACGTAGCCGGCGTTGGAAGGGATTGGACCGTGAAAAATAGATGTTTCCTTAGTCCCAAAAGAGGACTTGATAGATTTATGGATCCACCGATAGAGACTCGTCCTTTACCCCGGCAAGGTACTGGATGGATATGGCAACGCCATCGCTTCATTGTATCATTATCGGCTCATTGATTATGGTTGTCTGTTAGAAAAACTCCTAGATAGATTATATCTTGATAGTACTCTGATATTTATGTGATGGTATGAGGTGATTGATGTTGATGAGTCATTGTCTACTCTTTGTTCTTGCTTTAGATAGACATTTGACAGTTTGATTGGTTATCTTTCTGAATTGATATTGTTTCATATTATTCTGCCTGTTTCGATTTCATTTAGCTATTTTATATGCCAGTACATTCCACATATGGATGTCCCTCTTTGGAACTGCATCGTTTCATGATATAGATACAAGATTTGGAGATCGTCAACGGGTGCATCGTTGAGGATTTGAGACGTTCAGCTGATTGGTGAGCCTCCCCTACTTCGGAGGATTCATTATTTTATTTTCATCTTGCTTTAGAGTTAGATTTGCTCAGCTATATTTTGATTGAGGTAGCCATGGGTCTGTCATTGGCACCACCCGATAGTGATAGAGGCTTCATAGTCTAGAGTCTAATGTTAATGTAATATTGTGACCTAATTCTTCCTACTAGCCTTTTATTATAATATTATTTTGAGACTAGAAGAAGATGTTCCCATTTATTCCCTTATGTCTTCAGCTGATTAGTAGAATGTATGTATGAATGAATGTGATGAGGCCAAGTGGTTCGCTTAGGGACTAGCAATAGTCTTTGAGTGCCGGTTACGTCTAGGGTACCCTCCTGGGGCGTGACAAACTTGGTAACAGAGCACGAGTTCAAGTGTCCTAGGGAGTCTATGAAGTTGTGTCTAGTAGAGTCTTGTTTATGTGTGTGTAGTCGACCACACTTTATAAGCAAGAGGCTATATGACATTAGAAATTGTCTCACTTCCTTCTTATTCCAAATTCGTGCAATAGAGTTAAACTCTACGAAAGCTCTCTTCTAATTCATGTGCTGCTCTAAACTTTTTGACTATGCCTTATTCATGAGGTGACAGAGACGATAATGTTCAAACTCTTACCGATGAGATCCCCTAGAATAAGTAATCAGAATGGTAGAAAGACTACACCAGGCTTGAGAGAAGCCGACTAGTGTGTTAAGTTGATTGACTAGAAGGAGTGCACTATTACTTATATGAACCATGCACTTGAGTTAGCTCTAGATGTACCCAGGCCCTCTTTTTTTTTCACAAAACTTGTTTTTAGTGTTAACCATAAGAGAGAAACTTACGTCTCTAAAGAGCTTAATGTTACCACCTAAGAATGAGATGTGAGTTCTTATAAACCCTGAGTAGAGTTGAATCATCCCAGAGTTAGAAGGATGATGATGGAAAGAAACTGACGAGATAGCAAGAGTGATGGCTAATTAAGGCTTATAGTTAAAGTTATGTACCTATTAGGTAAGTAAAGGTGATGATGATGGAAACAAACTGATGAGATAGCAAGAGTGATGGCTAATTAAGGCTTATAGTTAAAGTTATGTACCTATTAGGTAAGTAAAGGTGATGAGTTGATTTCCCTAAGTTTGATGAAAAAGTGGTGAGTGCCCTATGATTGTCATGATGAGGTATATATAGAGAGAGAGAGTTAGTGTCATAATGTGTTAGAGCATGCTCAAACTAGAAGGAAGTTTATGCTGATGTGTTGTGGTATTCATACTATTGAGGGTGAAACTTTAAATGTTGAATAGGGGAAATAGAGCACCTTTGAAATGGTAGATCGAAACTAGGCTTACGAATTTTAAGTGAGAGTTGATGAGATTCAGTGAGTTATGAGCCTTAGTCGGACAAGAAGATATGACTGAATCGGTGAGTGGTACTGAGTTGTAAGGAAAGTGATGCTATGGGCAGAGTACAAGTGCCCCTTAGGTAAGACAAGTGAAACGAGGATAGCTCAATGGATAAGAAAAGACTTGAGATGTGTACCCATGATTGTGTAAAGATGTGTAAAGCTTTAAGCCATAACTACTATAATAATCTTGATAGTACATTTGAGTTGTCAATGTGGAGTGGCCTGATGTAAGCATTCCTTGTCATTCGAGAAACTAAGTTGATTGGGGAGTATGGATAAATGATTATGAGTTTTTCCATTATAGTCTAAGTCTTATACAAATGAGGTTATCAGCACAGAAATTGAGTGTTAGCAAGCAAAAGAAGAGGTTAGATTGTAAGAGGTGTGGGAAGTGGTTATGTACGCCAATAAGGATAGCAAGTATAGAGAGAGATTTCCATAGAGATAAGAGGAAGCTAAGAGTGGTATCTTTGAAGAGAGTCTTAGTGGCTAATTTATTATGTGACTTTGGCCTGATAGAAGGGTTTAAGACACATATTCTTGTGAATAGTGATTCCTCGATCATGTAGAGGTATATGCTTACAGACTAGCAAAGGAAATTGATCTCCAAATTTAGAGAGAGGACGTTGAGAGCTAAGGGTGAGATGACAAAGTGGTACGCCAATAAGGATAGCAAGTATAGAGAGAGATTTCCATAGACATAAGAGAAAGCTAAGAGTGGTATCTTTGAAAAGAGTCTTAGTGGCTAATTTATTATGCGACCATGGCCTGATAGATGAGTTTAAGACACCTACTTGTGAATAGTGATTCCCCGATCATGTAGAGGCATATGCTTACAGCCTAGCAGAAGAAATTGATTTCCAAATTTAGAGAAAGGACCTTGAGAGCTAAGGGTGAGATGACGAAGTGGTAAACCAAAGTAGATCTTGAGTCTTTGATAGTGATGGGCTAATCAAGATGAGATATCAACTCTTTTCTATCTCATACGATCTTTACCCTTCAGTTAAGGTGATACTTTATACCCTTATGGTGTATGATTGTCATGCCCATGGCCTAGACCCATGCACATCTTGTTGATTCCCATTCACGATGAGTTTTGAGGATGAGAAGCGATGACTTCATTCATTAATCTTAATCTTACCCTATGATACCAAAAGTTTCTAGTCCTATGTCGAAGGAGATATGACCTGAGTTTTACACTACATATAGTTCTGTGAACTCAGAATGAGTCTTGATAGATGAGAGAGATTGTAATATATGAATATTCTCATATAAGATTTCTCGATTGAATCGTGCTAATGATCTTTCGTTCCAAGCTGTTTGAGTAATCTAGCTTTCCAATCTTGATAGAAGTATTGACGATAGTACGCGAGTTATGGGTGATGGGAAAGAATGGTGCTCCTGAATTGTGATAATGAAGTTGAGTTCCTATCTGTGAGTTGATATTTCTTTCTGAGCCTCTGCGTACTTGAATACGCAAGTCCTTGATAGTATTCGTGCCTAATAATGATGTTAGAGATAAAGTTTAAACTCTAGATATTGTGTTCGAAGTATATTCATGAGAATGAGTATTCAAGCAACTAAGTATTTGAGTTCTGATGATATTCGTGCTTATTTTGCATGGAGAGGTAGTACTTAGGTTTCGACAAAGGGGGAGTTGATGAGTTCCTCCAGGCCCAAGCAACGATGCTGATAGTAGTAGACTGAGGATGAGGGTAGATAAGGAGGAGTGACTGTATTCTTATTATGATATTAGTGTTAAACTTGTGTCAAGTGGGAACAGAGATAGGAAGGAGGCGAGAGACAAAACCTTGTGATGAACAATAGATAGGTAAGAGTGTGTTGGTATGGCTTTGAGTAATAACTCATCGAATGGCAGACTGTAGAAGTACTAAGTAGGCTTGAAAAAATTCTAAGATATAGTTGAAGTGGTTAGAGTGATAGGCTTGAATTCGAGGTTGTTGTTATACAAATATCGATGATAGACTAGTGAAGACTTCGTAATAAGGGCTCGAGGAAGAGTAGTGAAGTAGTGAAGAGGACTAGTGTTCTTTTAATGGAAGCCCCCATGGAAGTTTAGAGGTGAGTATTGAGGATTAGCTTTGTAGGAATTTGATTATCTTGGGAATAACACCTTTAGGCTTACAAGTAGGCTTGAATAGAATAGGATGAGGTGGTTAGATGGAAATTTGAGTAAAGTTATAAGCTTAAGTTGAGGGAGTAAAGTGTCGTGAAAGTGAGTACAATTGAGATAAGATGCTAAGCTTCAGAGTTGTACATAGTCTTATGTATTGATGGTCCCATTCTCCATTAGAGTTGATGGCTTCCTTCCTAAGTCCAAAATGCTGATTGTCAAGGTTTTCAAATGATTTGAATTGACTGAATTGAGATGTTCCATTCGTGCTTGATGGTGAAAATGCCTAAAGGAGTATCTTTAATCTTTATCAGAACTGATTTGTCTATTCTGAGTGACTTGTGACCGTCTAGATTGGTTGATTGAGTATTGAAAGGAGTCCTGATTGTTATTCATGCCTGACAATAAAAATGTTGAAGGTAATGTCCTCACCCTTAACTAAATTGATTGTCTTTTCCTGAGTGGGTTGTCTATTCTTGAGTCTGAATAGGGATTATTGATAGCGATGAGGAGTCAAAAGTTTGATTGATTGATGAGAGTGTCAAGATGAATTATGAGTCTATTCGTACCTTTATCCACCTTTACTCATCATTCGAAGACAGTTGATCCCAAGGGGAAGATAATGTAACACCCCATGAAATTTCTGAAATACCCTTAGAATGGAATCGCGCGTATAATGCGTCTTTCCAAGCTCCAATGGAAAATCCGAGACCGAATTTGTGGTCAGTCCAAAACATTGAGTGAGAAAATGGTCTCGTTCGAATTTTAGAACCATTGGATCAAAAAATTATTTTTCGATCCAAAACGAAAAACAGTGGTTGTGCGCGCCCAAGACGTGACACGCTTGGGATGCGGACATGCCTTGTATTTTTTTAAAATTTTCATTTTACTTTGAGGGGCATCCCAGTCAATTCTCCACCTCTCCTAAGTTCAATAAACGAATATAATAGATCCTTTACATCAAGCCAAGTCCAAAGAATTTCTACCAACTAAGTTTTTGTATGAGTAGATAAAAGGGTCAGCTTCAAATGACCATATCTCCTAATTTAAAATGAGTTAGGTGACCCTTAATATATCAAATCACAGATATTTGAATTAGCTTTCCAATGCATCAAATTTCGCCTTAATCAGAGTTCGAAGTAGAAAGTTATGACCATTTTAGTAAAGGAGTGCAGAGCTGTCTGAAGGTCCGCGCCTTGAGCACGTTGCAGACCAAACGCGGACCCTTACTGGATAAGCAATGACATTTTTTTTCTTTTTATTTTGAGGTTACTTTTATCCTAAAACCTTTTAGGGTCTATTTAAGGCCCCAAAGAGCATAAAACGTCATTTTTCATAATCAAAACCCTCTCCCTTCACTCCTAAACATAAACACTCAAGAATCATCAAGAAATTCATCAAGTTAGGATTAGCTTTCAAGATTTACCTTCGAAGTGAGTTATTCTTCATAAATTTCAATCTTCCTAACCCTAATTTCTTTATCTATTCATGAATCTCTAATAGAATCTTAAATCATAACTTAGGGTTTCAAGAAGACGAATTCAAGAATCCCAAGAAAGGATTTCTTTATTCTTTTTTTTCAAGAATGTAAGGTTCTTCATCAAGAACTCTAAAAACTGTAAGTCAAGAATTCAAGAATCAAGGAGAAGTCTTTTAAATTAATGTCTTTCCAAGTTCTTCCTCTCTAAAAGAACAGTCGAGATTGAGGATTTTCTCAGAAAAAAGCTAGTATTCATCAAATTTTGATTGTAATATCAACTTTTCAGGTATGTAAGGCTAAACTAAAAGCATGGTAATGTTCTCCCATGTGTCCCATAGATGGTCTTAGATGAGAGTTGAAAGTTCTTGAGTCTACATGGATGACTCTTGATTAATTTCTTAAGAAATTGTACTTACTACTTGTATTTTCACATGTTGATGATCATCATAAAACTTATTACTTCTTGAATTGAATGTTTTCACATGAGTTATTACGTAAACCCTACTTATTATTTCATAAAGATTGCATGAATGAAGATAGAGATTGAGTCTAGAGTCTTGATTGAGAATGTTGATAGAGATTGTGATTGTGAATGTGAGAATGATGATAGATTAATAGAACTTGATACTCCTTTGAGTCTCCATAAATGAACTCTGACGATTTGTCTATTTGATTATTCCCTGATGATTTATCTAAATCTTAAGCTATTGATTGAGATGATTTGATTGAGATAGTTTGATTGGATGGATTGTTTTATGAGCATTGAATCGTGGGAGGAGTATTGAGCACCGAAATGAGTAAGAGTGAGTCCCACTCGCACTTATTAACTATGTGGCCAGCGTAGGAGGGGATTGGAACGTGAAAAATAAATGTTTACTCAGTCCCAAAAGAGGACTTGATAGATTTGTGGATCCACCGATAGAGACTTATACTTTACCCCGACAAGGTACTAGACAGATGTGGCAATGACATCGCTTCATTTTATCATCACCATCTCATAAGTGATGGTTGTCGGTTAGAGAAACTTGCAGATAGGTTCTATCTTGGTAGTACTCTGATATTGATGTGATAATATGAGGTGATTGATGTTGATAAGTCATTGTCTACTCTTTATTCTTGATTTCGATAGAGATTTGACAGTTTGATTGGTTATCTTTCTGAGTTGGTGTTGTTTCATATTATTCTACCAGTTTCGATTTTACTCAGCTATTTTACATACCAGCACATCCCATGCACTGATGTCCCCCTTTGGGACTGCATCATTTCATGATGTAGATACAAGATTTGGAAATCGTCAACAGGCGCATCGTTTAGGATTTAAGACGGTAAGCTGATTGGTAAGTCTCCCCTACTTCCGAGGATTCATTACTTTATTTTCATCTTGCTTTAGAGTTAGATTTGCTAAGCTTTATTTTGATTGAGATAGCCATGAGTCTGTCATTGGCACCACCCGATAGTGATAGAGGTTTCATAAACTAGAGTCTAATGTTGATGTAAAATTGTGAGCTAGTTCTTCTTACTAGCCTTTTATTATAATATTATTTTGAGACTAGATGATGATGCTCCCATTTATTCCCTTATGTTTTTCGCTGATTAGTAGAATCTATGAATGAATGAATGTGATGAGGCCTAGTGGTTCGCCTAGGGACTAGCAATAGTCTCTGAATGCCGGTTACGTCTAGGTACCCTCCTGGAGTGTGACAGTTACACCTACCTTGACATTTTTTACATAGTGATGTCATGGATGACATTAAGAGCAAGAATTCACCCTTATAAATAGGTAGCGCTTGGTTCATATGTAACCTATTTTCACTTGCCTTCTCATCTTCTAAGACATTTGTTCTCCATTCTCTGTTGTAGTATTTCACTTGGATTCTTTGGAGTGAAATAAATATTGGTTGCTTATGTTCAAGGAGTAAGCAAAACCTCGTAAATTTCTGGTGTTCTTTTTATTGTCTCATTTTACAATTTATTAGCTATCTTAGATATAAAAGTTGTGATATTATCACTCTATATATTCATCTTCCGCAACAATTGGTATTAGAGCCAACGTTTTTTTTTAGTATGCTCTATGGTGGCAGCATAGTTTGAACTTCCACATCAGAAAAAAATTATCTTGTTCTGTGTAGCTAGCTATTAAATAGTATCTATAATACAAAATGGGAGAGGAAAATAGAGAAGTATCCAGATCAGACAAGCCACAGGAGTCTACCTCAAGTATCAATAACATGTCGTTGGTATCTTCTCTTGTGTCAAGAATTCAGACAAATGCGAAGTTTGCAATTGAAATTTCTTAAGGAACAAGACATTTTGGGATGTGGAAATGTGAGGTTGAAGATGTCCGGATTAGATCTTGCTCTTGAAGAACATAAATCAAATAATATAGGAGATGCAGATTGAAAATACATCAATCGTGTTGCTTGTGGTACCATTCGGTTCTTCCTTGGAAGAGAACAGAAGTATCCATCCACAAAGGAAACTCCTGCAAGTAAATTATGGAAGGCATTGAAGGCTAAATTTTTGAAGAAAAATATTCAGAATAAACTTTACATGAAGAAATGAATATTTTCACTTCAACTATGTTCTTGATAGCAAAATAAATGATCATATCACCAGCTTCAACAAATTAGTTACAGATTTGCAAAATGTGGATATAACTTTTGTTGATGGTGGTCTAGCGTTGATATTGTTGGCATCCCTTCCTAATGAGTACGAGCACCTTGAAACTACCCTACTTTATGGGAGGAATGAAGTGGATCAAATTTCTCTGAAAGAAGTTTTTTTAGCTTTGTATAGTTATGAACAAAGAAAGAAAGAGAAACAGAAGGGTGGAGAAGGAGAAGCATTAGTGACGAGAGGTCGTTCTCAAAATCAAATGAGGACAAAGAAGGGGAGATCCAAGTCAAGGTCAAGACTTAGCAAAGATGAATGCGCTTTTTGTCGAGAAAAAGGGCACTGGAAGACTGACTGTCCAAAATTGAAGAATAAAGTCAAACCTAACAAAGGGAAGGCTGTAATGGATTCAAATGTAACTGATTGTGATGACTCTAATTTCTTACTAGTTACAATGGAGTCATCCAAATCATTTGATGTATGGTTGATGGACTCAGCTTGTAGCTATCATGTGTCTTAACCAAGACTTGTTTGTTGATTTACCAGAAGGAGAATGTGGAGTTATTCACACTACAGACAATAGCCCTCTCATCGCATATAGCATTGGTTCAATACAATTGAAGAACCATGATGGAATGACCAAAACATTAACAAATGTTCGATATGTACCGGATTTGAAGAAGAATCTCATTCCTGTAGGAATCTTGATTCACTAGGGCTCAAAGTTGCTACAGAAAATGGCGTGATGAAAATATACTCAGGTGCACTTGTGGTAATAAAGGCTATTCGAAAGAATAATAATTATACCATTATCATAGTAGTACAATTATTGGGACAACAAGAGTAACGCCCAGTGTTGACAAAGAGGCAGAGGCAACCAAGCTATGGAATCTACACTAGGGACATGCAGGAGTAAAATCCTTGAAAACATTATCAAATCAAGGATTGTTAAAAGGTGTTAAATCTGGATACTTCGAGTTTTGTGGTCATTGTGTTAAAGAAAAATAACAAGGGTTAAATTTGGAACAACTATCCATAATACGAAAGGTATTTTAGATTATGTTCACTATGATGTTTGGGGTGCTTCCAAAATATCTTCACTAGATGGGAAACACTATTTTGTAACCTTTGTTGATGATTCTTCACGAAGAGTGTGGGTGTATATGATGAAGACTAAAGATAGAGTATTAGGAACTTTTCTCAAATGGAAGACGGTGTAGAAATTCAAAGTGGTTGAAAGATCAAGTGTCTTCGCATAGATAATGGCGGTGAGTACAAAAATAATCTTTCCTAGAAGATTTGTGAAGAAAATGGCATCATCAGATATTTCATCGTCAGAAATACACCACAACAGAATGTAGTGGTAGAACGCATGAATCGAACTTTGTTGGAGAAGGTCTGGTGTATGTTGTCCAACGTTGGCTTGGGCAAAGAATTTTGGGCTAAGGCGATAACATATGCTTTCCACATCAAAAATCATTTACCATTTGTTGCAATTGGTGGTAAGACACCAATTGAAAAATTGTATGGAAAACCTATTGTTGATTACGACTCTTTACATGTATTTGGCTCAACTGTATACTATCATGTGAAAGAGTCAAAATTGGATCCGAGAGCTAAGAAGACTATCTTTATGGGAATTACTTCTGGAGTCAAAGGATATCACCTATGGTGTCCAGAGACAAGAAAAGTAATATTCAGTCGAGATGTTACTTTTTACGAATCTGCTATGATGAAAAAGGATGTAGATGAAGATACAAAAGTAATTGATAGTGCTTCAAAGTAGGTGGAGTTTAAGGGAAAATTTATTGTTCCTCCACAAAAATCAGATGAAGAAACAAATGATAATTTGGAAGTAGAGTCATTGAGACACAGGTTCCAATTCAGGACTCTGAAC
Source organism: Solanum medicagineum (assembly GCA_026153255.1). Classification (NCBI taxonomy): domain Eukaryota; kingdom Viridiplantae; phylum Streptophyta; class Magnoliopsida; order Solanales; family Solanaceae; genus Solanum; species Solanum medicagineum. The sequence continues at coordinate 7,920,162 of JAPFFP010000113.1, read as the reverse complement.
AACAACTTGAATCAATGCAACAAGCAAGCCAAAAAGGACAATAAGAAAACTTGCTTGACCAATAGATGTGGTGGCTTGTACAGACTCAATTGTAGTTGATAGTATTCCTACCACTTATAAAGATACAATTCAAAGCTCAGAAGAAGATAAGTGGAGGATTTCTATGAATGAAGAATTACAGTCCCTTCATCAGAATCACACATGGTAATTGGCCAATCTCTTAAAGGGAAAGAAATCAATTGGGTGCAAATGGGTATATGCAAAGAAAGAAGGATTTCCTAACCAAGAAGATGTTAGATACAAAGCAAGATTGGTGGCCAAAAGGATATGCTCAAAAGGAGAGAATTGATTATAATGAGGTATTTTCTCTAGTCGTGAAACTCTCCTCCATTAGAGTTGTTGGCTTTGGTAGCACAGTTAAATTTGGAACTAGTTCAGTTGGATGTAAAAACTGTGTTTTTACATGGAGACTTGGAAGAGGACATCTACATGACTCAGCCTGAAGGATTCAAAGTTGTTGGAAAAGAAAATATAATGTGAAAACTTGAAAAATCATTATATGGATTGAAACAATCATCGAGACAGTGGTACAAATGATTTGATAAGTTTATGTTACAGCAGAAGTATAAAAGAAGCAAATACGATCACTGTGTGTATTTGCACAAACTTGAAGGAGAATCCTTTATATATCTTCTCCTTATGTTGATGATTTGCTGCTAGCTTCCAAAAATCAAGAGGAAATAGAGAAGCTGAAAACTCAATTGAGAAAGGAGTTTGAGAAGAAGGGTTTGGGTGAAGCACAAAAGATTCTTGACATGGAAATCAAAAGGGATAGATCTTCAAGAAAACTCTATTTATCTCAAAAAGAATACTTGAAGAGGGTACTGAATCGATTTGGCATGAATGAAAAAGGAAAGTCAATTAGCACCCTGCTTGCTCCTAATTTCAAGCTTAGTGATGTCTTGTCGCCTAGAACTAAAGTTAAACAAGAATATATATCAAGAGTACCATATGTAAATGCAGTTGGTAGCTTGAGTATGCAATGGTTTGCACAAGACAAGATATTTCACATGTTGTAGGAGTTGCAAGCAGGTACATGTATAATCCTGGAAAGGAGGATTGACAAGCAGTGAAATGGATTCTACAGTATATTCGTAATACAGTAGATGTTGGTTTGGTTTTCGAGGAGAGATATAGTCAGTATCTTGTTGGATATTGTGACTCAGATTATGCAGGTGATTTAGAAAACCAAAGATCAACTAATAGTTATGTTTTCACTATTGCAAACGCACCAATAAGTTGGAAGTATACTTTGTAGTCAACAGTTGTTTTGTCTACCACTGACGCAGAGTACATGGCAATTACAGAAGCTGCAAATGAGGAAATTTGGCTTTAAGGTTTGCTTAGAGAACTTGGTATTCAACAAGAAGGGTTCACAATATTTTATGATAGTCAAAGTGCAATTCAATTTTAGTAAAGAACCAAGTTTATCATGCAATGACGAAGTACATTGATGTCCGGTATCATTTTGTACGAGACGTTACAAAAGAAGGTGGAGTCACAGTGCAAACGATTCGAACTACAGCTAATCTTGCCGATATGCTGACAAAAGTGGTGACTGCGGTCAAGTTTCAACATTGTTTGAACTTGATCAACATTGTTAGACAATGAAGATTAACTTTGGAGGCACAATCAAAATTTTGCTTTTGAGAGAAAGTTGAAATTGGAGAATCTTGTCAAGGTGGAGATTTAATTAAATTGTGACAAGATTCAAAAAATTATCGTAAACATTTGGTGGGAAATTTTTTTTTTCTCATTGGTATTAAAAGTCATGGTAGGTAATTTATAGTTAGACCTAACTTGACATTTTTTACATAGTGGTGTCATGGATGACATCAAGAGCAAGAAGTCATCCCTATAAATATGTAGCTCTTGGTTCATTTGTAACATATCTCTCACTTGTATTCTCATCTTCTAAGGCATTTGTTCCCTGTTTTCTCTTGTAGTATTTCACTTGTATTCTTTGGAGTGAAATAAACATGGGTGGATTGTGTCCAAGGAGTAGGCAAAAGGAAACAAAACTTTGTCGAACCTCATTAATTTCTAATATTTTTTTTATTGTCTCATTTACTATTTATTAGCTATCTTAGATATAGAAGTTGTGATATTATCACTCTATATATTCGACTTCCGCAACATTATTAACCCACCCAAACTTCTATGGATTGAGCAATTTGGATAGATTAGGTTTATTTTTGGGGTGGCAATTGGGTGGGTTGGTGTCACACCCCAAGAGAGTACCCTTGCTGTGGCCGGCATTTAGAGACTATTGCTAGCCCCCAAGCGAATCACTCGGCTTCATCAATAACTACGAGTACTTAATGAAAGGCAATAATAAGTTGATAATCAAAGGCCAAAGGTCAAACAATCTAAGAATCAACTGAGTAAGACTAGTATGACAGAAATTAGCCAAAAATATAATTAAATCACAACTCAACAATCTAGTTTATGAAGCCTCTAAATCATCTGACCAAATGGTGCCAATGATAGGTCCATGACTAGCACAAAATAAAATAAAAAAGCTAAATGATGAGTCATAGGAGTACGATGTTTATAACGCTTTAAACATAGGATTTTTGTACGTTCTCAAGCAAATTTGTTGATTTGATGTGTGTTTCTATTTTTTTCAGGAAAATAGGTAAGGCATGGAAGAATGGGTAAAGTACAAGAAAACGGAACAACAAATCAAGTTAAGTAGAGAGCCATGGGCCGTGTGCCACATCACAGATCGTAAGGCCCTCCGTGGTCTGATACTTGTGTGGCGTGGACTGTTGGGACTAAGTAAAGATTAAGGCACACGGGCCCCTCCACAGATTGTGAGAGTTAACACGGATCATGGCGCAAAACCGTCAAGTTGACGTAAAATGAGGAAATACCATCAAAAATTGTTTAATTCACGCAAATGGAAAAGAGACAAAGCCACGTCAACCACGGACCGTGATGCCAGCCGTCACGCTAAGGGACTACGTGGCAAGTGGGAAAGTGTTGAAGTCATGGCTCACGGACCGGTTCATGAACAGTGAACCAGCAAACAGCCCGTACCGTTTGGCGTGGAGCAGTGCACACATGAGCCCAAGTGTATAAGTGGCACAAGTGTTTGGACACGGATCCATAAACTGTCTGTGGAGCTCCACACGGGCACTATAGTGCCCTGTACCATGTCGACAACTTTTTATTATTTTAAATTAAATTTAAGTTTCCCCTCTTTTATATATATATATATATATATATATCATGTTATATTCCTAAAGAGGGGCAGATAGGCAGTGACGGCTGAGAGCAAGAAAATAAGAGAAACATTTCTTTTGGCTTCTTTTCATTATCTTTCATTTGATTTCAATCTTGTAATTGAGGATTAGTTATTCTATTCAAGAGGTTCAACCTTGTGAGCTGTGGATTCCCATTTATTTAAGGTTTTAATCTTGTAATTCTTGGAATTATTGTTTAATGAAGAGTCAGTTTTTCATTATGATTTCTTCATATTGTTGTGATTATTTATTTCTCTTGAACATGCTAGGCTAGACCTATATATAGGATTGTGTGAACCATGACAACCCAATAAGAAAGATCAATCTGTGGTAGATCTTGAAAATTGATTTTTGTATATATTGTAGTATTTCTTTGCAATAAATTCTTCCTTAATGAGTCGACGCATTGGGGACATGCCAGGAATGGATGTATTGATTAGGAAAAGTATGACAGAAATTCAGGGTTTTTAACTTAGTCTAAGTACTTGAGATTGAAAGATAAAAGTATTATGAGATCTAAACAAGGAGTTAAAATAGTACACATTCTGAGACTGAAAGGTGAAGAATGAATTGCATCTAAGAAGGATCGAAAGGTGAATTAGATGTTACATAGTTTGTTGATCTTGTATATATAATTATGATCAGACTTACTACGCAAATTGGCTTATCGCATTGGGTGTCATGGGGATCACAATCCTAGCTTCTCATAAATTGTTCAAAACCATAAATTATTTGAAAGCTAGTTATTGCTATTACTATTCTCATTATTTGTTTGAAAGCTAGTTGTCACTGCGCCTTTTCATTAATTTATTTTAGGACTTAAAGTTGCAAAAATCAAAACCCCCATTTATTTTACTCGTTGTTTTGAAAAGGTTACTAATAGAGTTATTATCATGCATTCCCTGTGGGATTGACCTCAACTCCGGTTGAGTTTTATATTTGATCGACGACCGCTTTACTATTCCTTTCAGGTGTGTACATTTGGGCGTATCACTAAACTCAAAGCTAGAGAGAAAACATGATATCCTCCGAAAGCACGGAAGGACTCACCAATCAGCTGAAAGCAATGGGTCCTCAACGAGGTGCTTTTTGATGACCGCTAATACCTGTCTCTACATCATGAAAAGATGCAAGCCCAAATAGACGTCAGTACGTAGAATATATGAGTATGTAAAATGCAGAAAGAAAAATGTAAAGGAAGAATGCTGATAGAAGTGAATAGTGGCAATAGGCGAGAGGCTGAAAATTTGGCAGAGGATTACCTAAATGATTTGGTTTCTAGAAACTTGATTCAAGTTGCTAAAAGGACATATGATGGAAAAATTTCAAGTTGTCGCATACATGACTTGTTACATAGATTGTGTGTGCAGCTGGATAAGGAAAGTAACTTCTTTCACACTGAGTACAATGCATTCAGTGATCCTAACAACATTGCTAGGGTGCGAAGGATTACGTTCTACTCTGATGATAATTCCATGAAGGAGTTTTTCTGCTTAAATCCTAAGCCTAAGAAGCTTCGTGCACTTTTTTGTTTCACAAAAGACCCTCAGACAATTTCTCAAATGGATAATCTTGCCTTCAGATTATTGCGAGTGTTGGTTCTAGACGTGCCTAGAAGTTATGATGGATATGTCAGTATCCCAAGTAAAATTGGGAACATGAGTTGCTTGCGATAGAAGGGGAAGTTTAGCGGAGTCTTGCCAAATAGTATTGTCAAGGTCAAACGTCTAGAGACTGTAGATATTCGAAAAAGCCACATTTTACTTCGTTTTGGTGTTTGGGATTCGAAACAAATGAGACATCTTCTTTATAATAGTTTTTAAGGAACTATCGAATGGTTGCATTTCTAAAAGCCTAAGCATGTATTACTCATGGCCTCCTAATAATCCACAAACTTCTACGTGTATTGAACCGAGATTGTTGGTTGGATTAAGCAAATTAAGGATGTATCTGATTCTACCATTAAGATATTATCAGCATTGAACCCTGCGCCACAAGCGCTAGAGGTTCTACAAGGAGCCAAGTGAGCAAATAAACTTGTCGTCCTATCCAAATATTGTGAAGTTGCACGTGACTACTTATGAAACAACGTACTACTACATCAGGTAAGTAAATTTGAACTCCAAATCTGGTCAAGCTTACTCTCGTTTGCTTTTATAGTAGACGGTCATCTACTGGCAATGCTTAAGAAATTGCCAAAATTAAGAATACTTAAAATAGTTCGCTGCAAATATAATGAAGAAAAGATGGATCTCTCTGCTTTCCGCAACTTGAAGTTTTGCATATTCAGCAACAATCTGAATTGTCGGATGATGTCAGTATGCCTAAACTGAAAAAGGTAATAACTGAAGTAGACTCGTTTGGGTTCAAAATGAGGCTCCCGGAATGTCTTGCAAAGTTGAGAATTTGAAAATCCCACTCAACAGGTTAGTTTTTGCTACTATAATTATTTACGTTTAGGAAAAATCTTATTGGCCAAAAATGCACGATAACACTACAAACTTTTTTTTTTTTTTTTGATATTTTTACCTGGCATTTTTAATTTAAATTTTCTTAATTAATTAATTTTTAATGCATGAAGAGGTTATCCAATACATAGAGATAGACTAATTTCCAATATCCTACTACCTCCGTCTCATATTATATGGGCATCTTTCTATAAATATTTTTCCCATGTATGAGCACTTACTAAACTAGGATTGAAGTTATTATTTTTTTTTCCATTTTCTCCCTACCATTAATTAGTGTATTAATTGATTTTTTTAACTTAATTTAATGCATATTGATATAAATAAAGGATAAAGCGATAAAGTCTATTAATATACTAATGATTTCTTAATAATCATGTAAAATAGAAAGTGTTCATATAATATGGTACGAAGGTAATGGTAATCTCCAGAAATGCAGACAATTTGCATTTTGCACATTGACCAATACCTATATACACTCGATAAATTATTATATGAAAAGTATAATGGACGAAAAGATTTGCTTTAAAAATTTCAAACTCTCTCT
>JAPFFP010000113.1:7878403-7913739 GCA_026153255.1 Solanum medicagineum | reverse complement strand
GTCATTTTGCTTTATTCCATCATACTCCAAAGCCAAAAAATAGTCAATCTTTGGCTCCATCCGAGATTGATGGAAAATTTGAAAACCAAACATCATCGATTTTTAAAATTTTAAAACAAAATCTGACTAAATCAAATCAAATATAAGATTTTTTCTTAATTTGATTCGAATTGCAGTTCGATTTGATTTTTTAACTATAACCATGAACACCCCTAGGTGTCTATTCAAAATCAGCACCCATGAAGATTTATTTAGCCAGTTTCTAATTTGATTTTTCTCCTCTTCCCCATTTTTTCAACTTAAATTCCTTTAATGATACTCTCTATCTGTTCTGGTAAAATTCATTTGATTTTTTTTCCATCTCACTTCATACAATAACCCGAAACGTGAAGAAAATAAAATTGTCTCAAACATATGTACAACAAAATAAAAGGGAAAATGGTAATTTTGATTCTTAAGATATTGTCCTATTGCAGTTTCGTCCTTGTGTGTATATGACTTAATATATTTAAACTTCAATTAATTAAGAAAAAAGGATTTGTATACTTTTCAATTTTGTCATTTAAAGCTGATATACTCCTCGTTATAAAAATGGCTTATATATATTCCTATTGTTGCACAAATGACTCATATATACCCTTTCCTCGGATGAAAGTAAAAAAAAACTCAATTTGAAATTTATTTTTAAAATTTTAGATTTAAAAAAAATCCATGTAGGGGTATATTTGATTCTTGCACGTTTTTTTTTTTGGCTTCTTTGATTCAATGGTCAGTTTGAATTCATTATTTTGATGGTCAGATTTATTTTTCATTAATTTTCTAGTAAAATTTACCATATATGCCCCATTTTTGTATGGGCAAAATAAATTATAATGTATTATCCTTTTAAATAATTTTTTGGTTACTTCTTTTTTCTTTTTTTTTTTTTCTCTTTTTCTCATTCACACCTTTTCTTATTTCTTATATTTTTACTACTTAAAGAATGAGGGAAACAAAAATAAAGTAAAAATAAGAATAAGAAACTCAAACAACGTAATCAAAAAGTCAAAAAAGAAAAATCTTGTGCGAAAGGACCTTATATATCCCTACATGATTTTCCAAAATTAAAAATTAATAAAATTTAATTTTTTTCACTTTCGCTCGTTAAAAAGGTATATGTGAGTCACTTTTGTACTGATTGGGGGTATATGTGAGTCATTTTTATAATAGTGGGAGTATATATGAGCTACTTTAACAATTGTAAGGGTATATGCAAGTTATTTTTATAGCGGTAAGGGTGTATGTGAGCAACTCTCCTAGTGAAGGATACATCATCTTTAAGCGATAAAATTGAGGAGGTTGTAAGCGACTAAATTTCGTTCCTGAAAAATAGCAATCAAGAAAGGAAAATAGCGACAAACAATGATATTTATATTTCAATAATTTGTGCGAAGGTTACAATCTTTATAAAATCTAAAAAGATGTAATCCTCTGATTCTTCTCTTCATGATCTTCAACTCAAGATTTTACCTTGTTCTTGAATCGATGAAACACTTGCGACTCAGTACTTGGAGATGAAGACTTTTTTGTATGCAGAAGGCTTGCACATCACCACTGAAGAGCAAGGATTCTCTATGTATTTCTTTGTGTCCTTTGGTCTTATGAAAACTCCTTTATATAGGTGTGAGCTAAGGTTTTAGGTTGTACTTTGGTCCAAGTATTTTAAGAGATTTTGACCTTGGTCTTGAAGAGTATGAATTGGGCTCAACTTGTTGACTTAATGGATTGACCCAAATGTAATTTGGGCTTTGTTTAAGTCATATCATTTTAATTTAAATTTCGATCCAACCTCGTTAACCAATTGTAACACCTCTCACGCACCTCCAAAAAATTCCCAATAGTATATTTCTTGAATATCTCAAAATCTGTGCATGATTTCAAAAATTTGACTTCATATTCTTTTTTTGGGAGGCAAAAATATAATGACCCGAGTATTGTACGACTTCATCGAAACTTGAAGATTTCGTTTTTGAACAAAATTTGGACCAAGTGTTGTCTCAAGGGATACTATACGGCCCATGTGAGGTCACATGGACCGTGTGGCCTCACGTGGTACAATACTTGGCCTTAATTTTGGGAAGTGTGGCCTTGGTGGGGGAATTTCAAGTTAAGGCACGTCACACTTGGACCCTACACCGGTCGTATGACACCTCATGGACCGTGTGGAAGGCCGTGTGGATGGCCTTAAGCTTGAAATGACAATTTTTGGCCTAAGGTGGTCACATGGCCAGTCACACGACTCTGTGACTTGATACGGGCCGTATGGCCAACGTAGAGCCTCCGAGGTGGAAACTTTTCTATGTGTTGCTTCACTCTTGGCGTAGAAGATTTTATTTTGGTTAACATTAGTGCCATAGGCAGTGGTACAGATTGTTTGAAGCCACACGACCCGTGTGGCCCAACCATGTGGCTCACTTTGGGCTCAAAAATATTCTTGGCTCACTTTGGGCTCAAAAATATTCTAAGTATGGGATCTTCAAGCTCAAGCTAAATTCACTCTCAAGCTTTCAATTTAAGTTTATTTATATTGCTTAAGGCCATCATGAGTCTCCTACATCAAGCCAAGCTCAAAGGAATTCCACTGGCTATGTTTTTCACAAGTACCAATAAAAGGGTCAACTTTAAAGCGTCATATCTCTTACCACAAAAGGAACTGGATGGACCACGACCTATCAAATTACAACTGTTGGAATTAGCTTTCCAACACACTTGGTTTCACATCATTTAGAGTTTGGATGAAGAAGTTATGTTTGTTTTCGTAAAGCTCGTCTGTGCAGAGTTTTCTGACAATTGCCTAAGTGTTGCTATACGGGTGGGTTCACGGTCTGTGAAACCTTGTACGGACCGTGATACCTCCTCATAGACCCCTGACAAGGAATATGAATTTTGCTTCATTAATGGTCTTTTTGTAATTTTGGATTCTCCTAAGGGTCTTTTATAACTTCCTATGCTATATTAAGACTTCCTATAGACCTAAACCCTATTCCTAAAATTCAAATTCACTCCTCACATTTGAAAAACACTCTGAAACTCCTCTCAAGTACTCTTATGGAAATTCAAGCTTGGGATCAAGGCTAACAGAATACTTCTTCAATTTTGTCTTGGGATTTCTTCATTGGGTCTAGGTATGTGAGTTTGATCTTTGGTTCCTTCCAACCAAAGGGACCCAAAACTAATTTAGCACCTTTCTTGAATTTCTCACTTTAACGTTGGGTTTTCAATTGTCTTGCTTATTAAATTCAATTAATGTATGAATTGTACTTATTTGATGATTTTTAGGTTGATTTATACTATAAAATGATAAATTACATTGGGTTTATGAAATCATGAATATGCATGTCCCTTTTTAAGGCTTGTTTATGCATGAATGATTTATATCATGATTTTAAATGTGGATTTAATTGTGTTTTCATTTGAATATCATATTATATTATTGATTTTAGAATGAATCTTAATTACCAATGCTTTCCTCACATCACCTCATGGCATTTGCATTTATAACATTGGATTATTATGGAAATGATGAAGTGGGTTAAGCCCAATTATGTTCTATGATATGGTTTTGATAAGATATTGGTTATGACAAGAATGTGATCATATACATGTCTATGATTATGGCTCTTTGAGCATTTTGGGTGCTTGCACCATCTTGTATATGAATGGTCTATTCCTATGCATGAGTATTATGACTATGAATTATAAATTTTGACATTTGAGCCTAAGTATGAATTATTATGAATCGTGTTTGGGCTTTAAGCCTAAGAATGCATTGAAATGGTTTTGGGAAATGCCTATTGTCTCTTTCGAAAGCATGTATATATATACGTTATCTATTCTTGTGGGATGACGACTTAGCACCGATGAATTGGAGCATTAGATCTATCCCCAAGGGTTCTCTTCCTTTCCTTGAACTATGTGCCTAGCATAGGGTCCTTTTCGAAATGGGGTTGCCTGTAAGGAAAGATGCCTCCGAAATGGGGTTGCCTGTAAGGAGAAGAAATGATATGAATATGATATGTTATATGTGAAAATCCTATCCAAAATAGGGTTGCCCATAAGGAAGGTTACTTCATACGAAATGGGGTTGCCCGTAAGGTAAGCAAGTAGACCACCTCTTTACCGATAAGTGGATTTCATCGGGATTCCAAGTAATAGCTTGCTTGGTCTTACTTATATCGGTTGAGGTCACATCCCCACTATATATATGAGAATCGTTTGCATTTCATGCATCATGAATTTCATATCATCTTGTTATACTACATTTCTTACTACAAATATCTTTCTATATTATGTGCTCTTGCTATCTAAAATTGTATTCAGGTTTTGGTAAGTTACATGCATTGCACCCCGCATACTTAGTACATTCAAATGTATTAACACATACATTTGCCTACATGATCTCACCATGTAGGGGCCAGACATTACTTACATCCACCGTTTGACGCTAGATCGGAATTGAGACATTTGTTGTGGTGAGTCCTATCTTCCAAGGACAAGTCACCATTCCTCTACCTATATTGCTACCATTTGTGGTATTTACTTTGAGGGTGAGCCAAGGACATGTCTTGGTCCCCATCCTATCTTATGACTAGAGGCATTGTTGGATATCTTGTAGACTCTCGTCAAGTCTATATGTTATGTGTTGTATTTGAACCTTATGATTATGGTTATCTATTGGATATGGCTACTAAGGATTGATTATGAAAATTTTGATATGTGTATCTCTATATATATATATATATACATATACATATATATATATATATATATATATCTGTGTGTGTGTGTGTATGTGTGTTTGTGTGTTTGATGTGGAAATATGAAAGATCCTGATTGCCGAAATGCCCTCATAGAGTGAGTCATAACTTACTCGCCCCTTAGTCTTTTTGTGCTACGTTATGTGAATCCATGTTAATCCCTTTCCCTATGATATCCCCATAACACGAGCCCTACTTTCCTGTCCTTTAGAACTATGTATTTACTATTTGAATATGCTTCCGAACCGATGATGTGAATTTGGATACTTTGAGGCTTGTTTGGGGTCTCTCATGTTCCCATTCGCCATGTCACTCCTAGACCCTAGGTCCGGGTCTTGACAAAAATTGTGTAGGAAAGGGGTGGTCTTTGATTTTTAGATGGCTCGTAGTGAAAAATAATTTTTCGCTACAAGGCTAAACCAAAAAGGGTATACCACCGGTCCGCGTCAGAACTTGTCGCACACTAATGCAAAAATGCCCAAAATCCATTCCTTGGCCAAAACAGGAGAAAAATTGAACTTCACACGATAGTGTACTAGTCTGCTCTAAGTCTGTCTCGCGGACTAGTTCAACAGGTTCCTTAATTTTCTATTTTCACTTAAGGGCAATTGGGTAATAACCCTATGCCTATATATACAGGAATACCTTACTCTTCAGCCATTTTCAAGCCCTAGAACACTCATAAGTCCTTCCTAAAAGTCCTCCCAATTTCTCATAATCCCCTCATCAAAATTCAAGAATCTCAAGAACTTGCTTTGGATTTGAAGAACTCAATTGAAGCCTCAAGTCTTCCTCAAGTTTTCTTCAAGAAAGTCTCAAGTAAAGGTGTGTGGTTATTTATCCATGGATTCTTTCACTTATGGAGCCTAACTCTCTATTTTTATGAAATTTCATGATTTCAAGGTTAGATTATTCATCGGTACTTCCTATTATGCATTATGAATGTGAATTATATTTGATTTTATCAAGTATTGATTGATTATACATGAACATCCATTGAAAGCTTATTCAATGAGTTAATTTATATATATTAAATCTATGCATGGTATGAACTATGAAGACTATGAAAGGTTGTGAACTTTTAAGATGGATTTCATGACACCCAAATTGGGATTTCTGCTACAATGTTGGTGGGTGGATTTTAATGACTTTAAAATAAATTGATTTACTTCTCTCTTGTCTTATACTCTTAAATTGTATGATTTTAAGAATATGTACATATACCACCATGTTTGACTAAATTTACATGACAAGGATTCTTATGTTGATGAAAGACTACTGCATATTTTGCAAGACAAGTATTTTACGATATATGATGGGCTCCTAAGCATATATTAAACTCATGAAAAGTTCCTATTATTTTTTAAGTAAAATATTGAGTGCTTATACTATATTCTATCCTCTTATGAGTGAATAATATCTACATGAAGGGGTCAAGCATAATAACTATTTTACTCTTATGTACAAACTAAAGCTCACTAGAAGGGGTCAAACATATTACAATCTCTACACTCATGTGAAATGCAATGTCTACTAGAAGAGGTCAAGTTTATGAAATATTTTTGCCCTGTAGTATAAGTTATATGCCCACGTGTAGGAGTTATATTTGAATGAACTACTCATGCCATGTTATCATGCTTTTATGACTCATTCAAGTTATGATTAAATTTATGATTATGTTAAGTGTTCTGTGGGATTAGACTTAGCATCAAAAGAGGCTTAAGGTGGGGACACAACCTAAGGTACCTTTATATAAAGTCTGGGTCTCTTGACTAAGTGTCACCATAGGTTTATATTATTTCCCTAAATGGGCTTTACTACTGGATCCAACTAGGACAAGTTCTTCACTTTGTGGAGTCATGCTTTGTTTACCTTTACAAGTAGACCACTCCTTTATTCGGTGCGGAGTGAACATCATAATTCCAAGTAGTAGCTCGCTTGGTCTTATATGTCGGTTATGGTCTACTCCCACATATGTATAATATATTATGCAAGTTTTACTATTTCCATGCATGCTTTAATATAAACATTGATTATGCATGTCATATTGAGTTTGTGTCTATTGGTCATGATCATGCATCTTGATTATTATGGTTTATGTCCTTTTTTGCATTGCACCGCACATAATTAGTACATTCCAAGTACTAACGCATAATTTTTTGCCTACTTGATCTAACAATGTAGGCACGGAGCTCCTATTCATCCTTTTCCTTGTGGCTAGATGGCTTGTTCGATGATTTCTATTGGTGAGTCCTCCATTTCGGGGACAACATCCACTTTCCTTTTATGCTTTGTTCAGACTTATTTACTTATGGATATGTATCTTTTGAGGGTGAGCTGGGGAGACGTCTAGGCCCCCGTTTTACTCATGTTAGAGGTTTCATTGGATATATGGCTATGTATGTTATGATCATGACTCCACTATGTTTATGTGATTACAAAAGACTTTCTTTAGTCCTTATCCCTTTCTATGTGCTGATATTTATTGATGATGTTATAGAAGTCCCAAGTATGCTATCGTCCCCAGAGCGTGAGTCGTACTTACCTGCCCCTTAGACCTTATTTGTTATGTGATTCATACAAATCCTCTTTCCTATAACATCCCCATAGCGTGAGTCCAAAGTCCCGTTTCCCCTTATTTGTTACTTTCTTGTTGTTTAAGTATGCTTTTGCAACTAAGGATGTGCAACTGATATGCTTAAGAGGCTTGTTTGGGTTGCCTTTGCATTTTCCATTCGCCGTGTCACGTCTAGGCCCTAGGCTTGGGTCGTGACAAGCTTGGTATCAGAGCACTAGGTCTTTAAATGGTCCTCAGAAATCCAACACACCTTGTCGAGTAGAGTCTTGTTCATGGTTATTAAGCGCGCTACAACTATAAATAGGAGGCTATGAGGTATTTTAGGAAATAAATCACTTCTTCATGATCCATGTCGTATTGTAGAACTAAATCCTCTAAGTTTTATTTCTGATTCCTATCCGTTACATTTCAGAATAGTGAACATGATGGTAACCATCCCTCGCTTGAGGATTCTTTCCCAACAATGACATATCACATATGGAGATTCTCAATGCTCTATGGCTATTGGAAAAAGTTTTAATTGCTCAACTAAACTAACAAGCATCTACCTCCAAGATTACATATGATAAGAGGGGGCAGAGGAAGGAGGCCCGAGTTGATGATGCTTTATCTTCTACTAGTCTACCGGTGCCCAAGTACAAAAAGGAAAGGCTCCCTTTTTCCATTTGTCAAGGGTGTGCAAGAAGCATCAAGAAAAGTGTTTGGGTGGCACTGAGGGTTATTTCAATTGTAGAGGTATTGGGCGTAAGAGAGATTGTCCTGTGGCCTCCGCAGAAGGGAGAAGATGGGAACAATTTTAAGGTAGACTTCCATATGCTAAGCTCAGTGGTAATTGTGCACCAAATCCTCCTAGGTGCCCAAAATGTGGAAGGAATCATGTCGTCACATGTTTGAGAAATGTGGGTGCATGTTTTTGGTGTGGCAAGATGGGCCACAAGATTGTGGATTGTCCATGTGCTCAAAACAGAGGTAAAGATGGTTGTCCTCAAGGACATGGTGCTCATGGAACTCAAAAGACATGAGGCGGTGCCAAGGGTGGTGGTGCTACTTTTCCCAAGTGTCGAAGGTATGGGAAGAACCATAGAGACGTTTGTCAGAGAGGACCAAGTGGTTGTCTTTGTTGTGGAAAAATGGGCACTAAATCTCTAAGTGTCTTTATGTTGCTAAAAGAGGTGAGAAAGGGTGTCCTCATGGTCAAGTGGTTCCAAGAGGGCAAGTGCAAGAAGGTGTCCAAACACTAAGAGGAGCTTCATGTGGATACTGATTAATTCTATAATCTTCAAGAGAAGCAAGAGGTGGATTATGTCCTCAATGTTGTTACTGGTACATTAAAGGTTTTATGATTATGATGTCTATGATTAATTGGATGTGGGTTCCACTTTCTCTTTCATTACTCCATTTGTTTGTAATAGGCTTGAGGTGTATTCCCAATTTTTGTGTGAACCCTTTGAGGTGTCTACCTCTGTTGGTGAGTCCATTGTTGCTAGAAGAATCTAGGGTTTATCTTGTGTCTATATTGCATAAAGTCTTGCCTTGTGATTTTTTTTTTGCTTGTCATGGTAGATTTTGATATTATTCTTGGGATGGATTGATTACATGCATATCAGGCTTCCATTGATTCTAGAACCCACAAAGTTAAGTTCCAATTTCCTAATGAGCCCGTCTTTGAGTAGAAAGGTCATAATTCGATGGTTAAGAGTAGGTTTATTTCTTTTCTTAAGGCCAAAAAGTCGATTTCCAAGGGTTATACATGTCATCTTGTAAGAGTTATGGATGTTAAGTCTAGAGTCCCTCCGATTGAGTCGGTTCCTATGGTTAATGAGTTTCTTGATGTCTTCGCCAATGAGCTTCCTTGTGTCCTCCCAAAAGGGAAGTAGATTTTGGTATAGACTTCCTCCCCGATACACAACCCATTTCCATTCCCCCTTACCGTTTGGCCCCGGCAGAGTTAAAGGAGTTGAAGGACCAATTGAAGGATTAATTAGAGAAGGGTTTCATAAGGCCTAGCAAGTCACCCTGGTGTACACCACTGTTATTTGTAAAAAAGAAAGATGGCTCACATAGAATGTGTATTGACTACTGACAACTCAATAAGGTCACTATAAAGAACAAGTATCCTTTACCAAGAATGGATGACCTCTTTGGTCAACTACAAAGGGCTAGTCATTTTTCAAAGATTGATCTTCAGTCCGGACACCATCAAATGAGGGTGAGGAAGTGTCATATTCTCAAGACGGCTTTTCGGAGTAGATATGGGCGTTTTGAATATGCGGTGAAGTCATTGGACCTTACTAGTGCACCAGTGATATTTATATATCTCATGAATAGGGTCTTCAAAAACCTTACCTTGACATATTTGAGGTGGTATTTATAGATGACATTTTGATTTACTCTCGGAGTACGGAAATCATATGAAACTTTTGACGGTAGCATTGCAAACCTTGAGGAAAGGAACTATGTTGCTAAGTTTGACAAACCAGAGTTTGGTTAAAATGGAAGTGGTAAGAAATAGACCTAGACCTTGACCCAACTTTGTTAGAATTGAGGGCAAGGTGGAGGTTTTCTCCCAAAGGGAAGATGGTATCCTTAGGTATCAAGGTGGGTTATGTATTCCCAATGTTGATTGGGTTGAGGTACTTGATCTTGAAAGAGGTGTGTATAATTCATCCAAATCTATTCATCCCAATTTTACAAAGATGTATAGAGGTTTTAGGGAGGTATCTTGGTGAGGTTGATGATATGGCTTTAGTTGGACTAGAGTTGGTTATGGATGCCATGGAGAAAGTGAGGCTTATAAGGGGAAAGGTTGAGAATGGATCAAAGTAGGCAAAAGTCCTACTCCGATGTGAGGAGAAGTGATCTTAACTTTGGTGTAGATGATTGGTATTTAAAGTTCTCACCCATTAAGGGTTTTGTTCGATTTGGCATGGAGGGCAAATTAATTCCAAGGTATGTAGGACCTTATTGAATCTTAAGGAGAATTGGTAAGGTTGCCTATGAATTGGAGTTGCCTATGGAGTTGAGTATGGTTTATCTGGTCTTCCATTTATCTATGTTGAGGAAGTATGTAGTGGACCCAGGTTCTATAGTGTCTTTGGATGTTGGTGGTGTTGTAGATGATATCTTGATATATGGGGAAGTCCCAGTGGGAATATTAGATAGGCAAGTGAAGAGGTTGAGAAACAAAGATGTGGCATCCATCAAAGTTCTTTGGAGGAATCAACAAGTCGAAAACGCCACTTGGTAAGCCGAAGCAGACATGAAGAAGTGGTATCCGTACCTCTTTCACTTTAAACCTAAGGTAGCAAATTAAATCCTATCTATGATGTCAAGTTTTAAGTTTCAGCCCTCACGTCATTTTTGCATGCATACATGTTCATAGTAACAAGTTTTGGTGATTTTTGATGTATATGTTTGAAACATTTGTGAATAATATTAAAGTGCATGGATTACATTCATGTTGGGCAGAAAGTTTTCTAATCACTCCTCTTACATATATTTTCTTTACATTCGGGGACGAATGTTCCTAAGGGGGAGAAAATGTAACACCTCTCACGTGCCTCGAAAAAATGCCCTATAGTGTATTTCTTGAATATCTCAAAATCCATTCATGATTTCGTAAATCCGGCTTCATATTCTTTTTTCAGGGGGTAAAACTATGTAGGAAAGCGGTGGTCTTCCATTTTTAGATAGACCCTTAGCAAAAAGAAATTTTTTGCTATAGGGGATGAACCAAAAAGGGTATGCGAACAGTCTGCGTTGCAGACTTGTTGTACACTAGTCTAAAATTGGCCGAAACCTATTCCTAGGCCAAAATAGGGGAAAATTAAACTTCACGTAAAAATGTACTAGTCTACTGCAAGTCTGCATCGCAGACTTATCGCGGACTAGTTCAGCTGGTTCCTTAATTTTCTGTTTCACTTAAGGGCAATTGGGTAATAATCCAATGCCTATATATACGGGAATGCCATACTATTCAGCCATCTTCAAGCCCTAGAAAACTCAATAAACCCTCCCAAAAGCCTTTCTAATTCCTCATAATCCCCTAATCAAAATTCAAGAATCTTAAGAACTTACTTTGGAATTCAAGAACCCAATTCAAGCCTCAAGTCTTCCTCAAGTTTTCTTCAAGAAAGTCTCAAGTAAAGGTATGTGGGTCTTCATCCATAGGTCCTTCACCCATGGAGTCCAACTCTCTCTTTTTACGAAATTTCATGATTTCAAGGTTAGATTCTTCATAGGTACTTCCTATTATACATTATGAATATGAATTATATTTGATTTTATCAAGTATTGATTGATTATTCATGAACTTCTATTCAAAGCTTATTCCATGAGTTGATTTATATCTATTGAAGCTATGTATGATATGAATTATGAAGATTATGAAAGATTGTGAACTTTTAAGATGGATTTCATGACACCTAAATTGGTGTTTCTACTACAATGTTGGTGTGTGGATTTGAATGACATTAAAATGAATTGATTTTACTCCTCTCTTGTCTTATAATCTTAAATTGCATGATTTTAAGCATATGCACATATACCCACTATATTTGACTAAATTTACATGATAAACATTCTTATGTTGATGAAAAGACTATTGCATGTTTTCCGAGACAAGTATTTTAAGATAAATTATGGACTCCTAAGCATGTATTAAACTCAAGAAAAGTTCTTATTATTTGTAAGTAAAATGTTGAGCCCTAACCTATATTCTACCCTCTTGTGAGTGAATAATATCTACATGAAGGGTTCAAGCATGATAACTATTTTACCCTCATATACAAACTAATGCTCACTAGAAGGGGTCAAGCATATTACAATCTCTACTCTCATGTGAATGTAATGCTGACTAGAAGGGGTCAAGTCCATAAAGTAATTTTACCCTCTAGTATAAGGTATATGCCCACGTGTAGGGGTAAGTATTTGAATGGCCTGCTCATGTCATGCTATCATGTTTTTATAAGTCATTTAGGTTATCATTAAATTTATGATTATGTCAAGTATTCCGTGAGATTAAACTTAGCACCGAAAGAGGCATAAGGTGGGGACTCGACCCAAGGGGTCCTTATATAAAGTCTTGGTCTCTTAACTATGTGCCACCATAGATTTATATAATATTTCCCTAAATGAACTTTACTAGTGGATCTAACTAGGACAAGTTCTCCACTTTGTGTCATCATGCTTAGTTTACCTTTACAATTAGACCACTCCTTTATTCGGTGTGGAGTGAGCATAAGGATTCCAAGTAGTAGCTCTCTTGGTCTTATATGTCGGTTAGGGTCTCCTCCCACATATGTATGGTATATTATACAAGTTTTACTATCTCCATGCATATTTAAATTTAAGCATTGATTATATATGTAATATTTAGTTTATGTCTATTGTTCATGATTATGCATATTGATTATTATGGCTTATGTCCTTTGATGCTTTGCAGCCTGTATACTTGGTATATCCAAGTACTAAAGCATATTTTTTGCCTACATGATCTAACCATGTACGGACCAGAGCTCCTATTCATCCTTATCCTCATGGCTAGACGGCTTGTTAGAAGATTTCTATTGGCGAGTCCTCCATTTCAGGGACAACATCCACTTTCCTTTCATGTTTTGTTAAGACTTATTTACTTATGGATATTTATCTTTTGAGGGTGAGCACAGGAGATGTCTTGGCCCCTGTTCTGCTCGTGTTAGAGGTGTTATTGGATATATGTCTATGTATATTATGATCTTGACTCCACTATGTTTGTGTGATTATGAAAGATTTCTCTTAGTCCTTATCCCCTTCTATGTGTTGATATTTATTGATAATGTGATGGAAGTCCCAAGTCCCCTATTGCCCCCATAGCGTGAGTTATAGTTACTCCCCCCTTAGACCTTATTTGTTATGTGATTCATGCAAATCTTCTTCTCTATAACATCCTCATAGCGTGAGTCCAAAGTCACGCTTCCCTTAGATTTATTTGTTACTTTCTTGTTGTTTAATTATGCTTTCGCAACCAAGGATGTGCAAATGATATGTTTAAGAGGCTTGTTTGGGTTGCCCTTGGGTTTCCCATTCACCGTGTCACGTTTTAGGCGCTAAGCTTGGGCCGTGACACCAATAATTTGACTCGGTCAATGTAACATGAATTTAAAATTTGATTCATATTTGATATCAATTTTATCAACAAAATCAATGTCTACAAATGTCCCCAGCTTCGTAGCTTGTCGAGGTGCTTGACTTGTCAATCCTATAAAGACAAACCTTGGAGTACTCATATGTGAAGCAAGCATTGTTTTCCATGTGGTTGATCCCATGTGTAACAGTTGGAATGACTATAATGATATGTTAAAGTTTTTCCAACTAATACATACCAAAGTCTTTTCGACAACATCCTTCAATCTTGCAAGAGGTTACTTTTCTTTTTGGTCATTTAGCAACCCATTCGGTTTGAAGTGCTTACGACTTATGGATCATTATAGCATGTTATTCATTTTGTCATTTTAATGACTTTATTTGGGTCATTGACTACAAGATGGCCGTCAATTCCATAAGTTTAATCTAGCGATTTGGACTCGCGATTTCGATATGAATTTTAGGTGTAGCCGTCTTTGACGTCGAACACCCTTTTGATAGGTTCTCCTCTAATTTTGCTTGATCACTTCAACAAAATGCAAGGATTCCAAACCTTATCTTCTTATGTAAGCATAGCCTTATCAGGAGGCCTTATTGAAACCTATATAAGAAATCTCTCAAAATTTTGTATATTTGACTGCATAGAATGATTTCCATGATTTTATGCGGAAACATACATACGTGTATGATTTTTTTTTCTTGAAATCAAAATTTATCATAACTGCCATATTATTTTTTTCATTATTTGGTGCAGTTGAAAATTTAGGACAAGAATTAAGGTCATGAAAAGCCTTATGACCTAGTCTTGCGTTATTCTTTGATTTCCAAGCTTTCCATATAGGTCTGATGGAAGGTCACACGTTATTTGCTTCTTGTCTTTCAAAACATTATTTTTTTCATAATTGATACTCATGGAAAAATACCATAATTTTATCCCCATGAAAAGTTACCATAATTGGATTTTATTTGTAGTATTTACATAATTTATAAGAATCCTACTTTCCATAGTTATAATTTTCTATAACTCATAGGAATCTAATTGAAATCTCCATATTCTTGATATCTATATATACTCGTGTATTCTTGGTGGTTAAGTATCAATTACGGCATCATCTAACTCCATTGAGTCTATGTTTTACAAGTAAGTCCCTTCCTTAACCTTGATTTTCGTCACTTTTCCACTGCTCAGCGTAATAGTGGTAAAAAATTTATATCTCATTATAGGAAAGTCTGAATTGTGTTTCATTTAATGTTTTAAAAACTAGACTCGTGAAGTTATCAAATCTTGAAAAATCTTGATAAAAAAGCTTGTGGATTTTCTTAGGTAATTTCTTGAATTCAGCCCAAAATTTTAATCAGCTGATTGCACTAGCTTTGTGTAGCTTGACGAAAAAATTACATTTTGACGTAGGGCATCTAAATTATGTTCTACTTGATTTTTTAGGAACAAGACTCGTGAATCTACAAAGTATCCAAAAATCTCAAACAAAAAGCTTGTGAATTCTCTCAGGTAAACTTTTGACGAACAGATTGCACCAACTTTGTGCCGCTTTACGAGAAAAATTATAACTTGATGTAGGAACATCTAAATGATGTTCCATTTGATTTTCAGGAACTAGAGTTTTGGAGTTACAAAATAGACAAACATTGAGATAAAAAAGTTTGTAGATTTTCTCGGGTGATTTTTTGAATTCAGCCCAAAATTTTCATGAGCTGACTATGCCAGCATTGTACAACTTTACGAAAAAAAAATCTTATCTTGATATAGGAATGATGAAATAATAATCAGTTTAAGTTGGTTGAAAGAGCATTCATAGGATTAAATCATATATGAAAATCACATTTAGATTACATATACATTTATTCAGTTTTCTATTCGAAAATTAGCCTTCGAATGGCCGCAAAAATTTGAAGTAGCAGTCTTTATGCTAGACGTTGTCTTATTGAATCTTACCCTTTCCTTATTTTTAGTTTTTTTTCTATATAATTATACGACCTTTATCCTACAATATGATGCAATTTCACAACCATAACACGCCTCATCCTTATCTAGAGATAGTGAGTGACCAACAAAATTCGAATGTCAAAGAACTAGTTTGGAGGTTCAACCTTTGGCAACCAACATCTTATCTCTTGTTAGTGGGTTGCCCGATTAATCTTTTCACCTTAAAGAATAGTCATATATGGGTACCAAAGACGTCATGGGAAACTTCTTGAGTAAGGATACCAACATGAAACTTCCTCTACTGAAATCTGCAATTCATCAAGAAGCCCCTCTGTTGAATCTTCTCGTCCCAAGAAGTGTTTCAGCGATTGGAATGTTCTATCTTCTAGCTTTGAAAACGTACGCTACATAGTTGGAGATGTACTACCCTGTCACAAGGAGACTTTAGAGTACACCAAGATTTATGAAGCCATATATGCTTCTTTGTTCACATATGACTATGACAACAATGTACGACATGCTTTTTGTGAGCTTTGGCGCCCATCTACCAATAAACTTTCTACTTTTATTGGGAAAGTGTCCATATCGCTTTCGGACTTAATAGCTATTGGAGGTCTTTCTATGCAGGAATCCATTTATGACGAAGTCATTCCTTCAGCAAAAGAATTGATCCTGTCAGATGCTCAAGGAAGTTTATTTCTCCCCAAAAGTTGTCTATATTTATTTTCGGCCTTCCACAACTTAGCAAAAGGTGATCTCCATGAGGTGTCCATCTATGATTGGGTGAAGTTTTGGTTCATAGGATCGAATAGATATGCGGAGCCTCCACACAAAGTGTCAAAAGCATGAGCCACTAAGCCAAGGCCGAACTATAATCCGTCTGGACACATCAATGTGTATTTCCTTCCATAGACCAATGATGAGAATGCACCCTTTGTTGAGCCAGGCGTGGAAGATTCGCTTAGAAATACGACTAACTTGGCAGCCCTTCTCACTTGTTGGCTCCACAAATTTGTGTTTCCAAACAAGAAAGTTGGAAACATGTGTGCTAGCATTTTCAAAGATGCAAGTTTGATGGCTCACGAAGAAAACTTCTCTTTGGCAGTCCCAGTTCTTGCAAGTATATATCGCGGCTTGAGAGAGACTTCTACTTCTTCCTGTTTGAGTATGGAAAATATAATTTTTCCTATACACTATGTATATGGATGGCAAAGAGAGTATTTTGGGACCCATCATTATGCCGGTCACTCACATCAAACCATACTCTTATGCAAGACTTTTGGCAAGAAAATGGCTAAATGTTTCAGTTTTGTTGATGCTCCAAAGTTATTTCAACAGTATGATGCTCGTCGCCTCCATCACTTGGCACTATTACAAGGCAAAGATTTTCAACTTATTAATAACAATTAACTCTAAAATTTATGGAATGAATTTATCATGGGTCTTCGCTCAAGCTATGTCGCCCTTAGGTGTGATTCAGATTTTGTAGTGGAGTCCTCTTGTCCTACGAGATTTAGTCGATTATTCGATTTTTGTCAAGATATTCTTGGAGATCTTATGGAATGACCATATGGTGGTACGTTGTCAACATTAGTGCAACTTTGGAATTCCTCTTTTCGAATTGGCACTTCTTCAAAAGTTGTCATACCGATGCACCCATTAGAAGGCGCTCCATTAATGACTCGCGAGTATGTGGATTGGTGGCCATCTCATAGGACAAATCCTTCAAAAGATAATCATCCTATCATTTTGAAAAATTCAAAGCAAGACCATACACCCGTGTCATTTAAAGGGGCTTTTGATCAATTGAAAGAAAAGCCACATTCTTTTTCTAAGCCTGGGGTGAAGTCAAACGATATTCCACAAGTCATCAAGACCTTAGCCAAGTCCAAAGCTCTGAAAGAGACAGATATACCTCCGAAATCAAAATTGAGATGCCTCACATTAGCCTCAAAGGTGACCACCATTGCTTCAAAAGTTGACAACAATTCTCACATGCTTACTTCATCAGGTGGTGTTGATCAAGAAAATGCTTCTTCTAGTTCAACAGAGAGTAAGGATCGTCACTGGGATTGTCCAAAAAGGAAAGCACAGAGCTAGATGACACTTGTTGTGATCTAGACACAATTGTCATTAACGATAACACTCTTGTGGTTGAGGATCTAAACTCTGCATCATTGTCTGATTCAGCAAAATGGGCAGGAGTCCTCTTATTTCTTTGTTTTTTTCTACCTATACTAAATGTTCTTGTAAAAAAAAAATTTGATTGGTCTCTTTTTCTTTCATTCTTTTAGTTGGACCTTCAAGATCTATGCGACAACTATCTTGGTGATGATGTGATTGCGGATATTGCTATGGGCTTTAATGATATTGACGCGGCTATAAAAAATTCTCAGTCTTCTCTTAAGGATGGAATATCTCCATAAAAAATAGTCTTACCTAGGAAGTTATCTTCCACTTTTTTAAAAGACAAGAAACTTTCCCAAGCAAATGACACCAATGCGGCTGAAGTTGCTATCAATCAAATCACATATCCAAAGTTTTTCCAACCCTCTTTATGGCCATTGCAGCCTAGCGCTCCACCCTTTAATCGACAAGAAACTATTTTTCGTGTCAAATCAACCTTTATTTTTGAGATATAGGGTGTGCGTTGTGTGGATGAATTACATAATTTTGTTTGAGTTCCTTAGATGGTTTTGCTGAGTTAGATCGAGTATTGCTTCAACTCTAGATGAAATAAAAAAGATAAACATTATTGATATTTCTACTTTGGAGGATCTTATTGAGAATTTCTTCAAGTCATAAGAAGAGTATGATGCTTTGAGGCCATTAAAGATGACTAGGGAATCACATGAGAAGGCCCTTCATGATGCACAAAAACATCTTGATAATGCAAAGTTGGAACATGAAAAGTTGGATGGATCCATAGGGAAGCTCCAAGTAACTCTCGCAAATATGGAGAACGATCTAACCGTCTTGACCTCTAAGAGAAAGAAGATTATCGCACTTCTTAGTAGACATCAATAGACATTGTCCAAAACACAAAACATCATCACCATGACCAAGGGAGAGATTTATACCGTTGAGGTGAACCACACGTTGTCTAATGATGAAGCAGAAAGATTATCCAAACTAGAAGAGGTGGTTGAGACAAGTCGTCAAAATATTTTAAACTTCAAACCATTTCCATAGTTTAGATTCTTTCTTAGGATTTATTTGTTTATTAACTTGCTTGCTACGATGTAATGATTTATGTTTTCTTAAAGCAATAAACTGGTTACTTATCTTTTAGTATGAATTGTCTTGTCTTGAATTCTCTCCTTTTTTGGCTTTTTGATTATATTTCGAATTCAAAATGGACATACTAAACTTTTTATCTTTGCATGCCTATGAGAGAAAATTCATAACTCAAATTTGGAACGCCAAAATTATGAGATTCTTTGTGTTGCAAAGATAACTTTTAGAACTTCAATCTATACAAAAATCACAGCCTTAGTATTTACAAATTTGTACATATTTGCCTTTGAAGTCAACTTAGAATCTGGCATACTTGATTTTTTAGCTTCGCGCACTTGCAGAAGAAAATTCATAACTCAAAATTCTTTTTTTGTTAGATAGATAACTTCTCAAACTTCAAACTCTTCAAAAATCACGGCCTTGTGATTTACAGATTAGTACAGATTGGCCTTTGAAGTCAGCTTAGAATCTGGCATGCTTGATTTTTCAGCTTTGCGAACTTGCAGAAGAAAATTCATAACCTGATATTGGAGCGTTCAAATCATGAAATTATTTTTTTGTTAGAAAGATAACTTCTCAAACTTCAATCTTCAAAAATCATAGTCTTATAATTTACAGATTAATAAAATTTGTCTTCGTAGTCATCCTAGAATCTGGCATGCTTGATTTGTCAGCTTTGCGCGCCTACCGAAAAAAATTTATAACTTGAAATTGGAGCGTCCAAATCATAAAATTCTTTTTTTGTTAGAGAGATAACATCTCAAACTTCAATATTTGCAAAAATCACAGACTTGTGATTTATGAATTAGTACAGATTTATAGTCAAAGTCAGCTTAAATTTGGCATGCTTGATCTTTTAGCTTAGCGCACCTACCGAAGAAAATTCATAACTTGGAGTCGGAGCGTCGAAATCATGAGATTCTTTTTTATGTTGGAAAGATAACTTCTCGAGCTTAAAACACTATGAAAACCATAGCCTTAGGATTTATGAATTGATTTTTCAACTTTGCGTGCCTACTGAAAAAAAATCATAACTCGGAGTTGGAGCATCACAATCATGAGATTCTTTTTTTGAAAAGATAACTTTGTGAACTTTAATTTACATAAAAATTACATCCATAAGTCTTATGGATTTAGGGCGAGTGCTTTCTTGAAGTCAACTATGCTCTTTAGCTTTGCATACTCTCCTAAAATGACCTAACTTATGCTTGAAGCTTTTGACTCATCCCTCACTTACCCATTTTGGTTGTTTTTATCATCGTAATAATATTTTGGGAATCATCATCTGAAGTAATGAATGATAATGGTGTTCGAGACAAGTCGCAACCACCCTTGATTTCTACTGCTTTTAAGATTTAGACTATTTTCTCCCGTCCTTCTGAAGCATAGATGTATTGAATTTCTCTTAAGAGGTGAAGCAATGGGATACTCTTCAGGATTTGCTACAATCTTTATATTTAGTTACCTATGGCTCCTCACTTAAAATATTAATATGATGATCATATAATGACGGGTATCCCTTTTTTTTACTCATGTGACTGGACCTAGAATAATAAATACTCTAGGCTGCCTAATACCTTAATGAAGAGGATCAAGTCATAATGTAGTTCAGAAGATGAGTAAAATTTTTTCTTGCTTTTTTTGTTGTCCTAATTTTTTCCTAGGCCGCCTCTTTTAAGATTTTTAGCCTAGAAGACACATTTAATATTTTTATTTTTTGGGTGTCATACATGACTTATACTCTTGTGGGCTAGGAGTATGATGCGACTTTAAGGATAGTATTTGGCTTTAAGAACTTTCCATTGATGGGACCAATCCACAAGCCATCTGCATCTATAAGATTGTAAGCACCACTTGAATAAGCTTCTTCGATGACATATGGACCTTCCCATTTCGAGGTGAACTTGTTTTCCGATTTATGAGATGTGATGATTGGTCTTGTTATTGCAAGGACTTGATCACCAACTTGGAAGGACCTGGGGCATACCTTTTTATTGAAAGCACGAGAAAGATGAGATTGATAACATTTAAGGCTTTGTTGCGCTTCCAACCTCTTCTCATTGAGAGCTTCTAACTCTTTAAGGCGTAGATATGCATTTTCTTCTTCAGTAAGTCCTTCTTGAATGGAAAGCCGCAATGATGGTATTTTTCATTCAAGTGGAAGGATTGCTTCAATTCCAAAAACAAGAGAGTATGGAGTTGCTTGAGTTGATATACGATGAGTTGTCTGATATGCTCAAAGGGCTTATTCCATTCTATCATGCCAATCTCTTTTAGATCTGAAGACGACCTTCTTTAATAAGTTATATAAAGTCTTGTTAAATGCTTTGGCCAGTCCATTTGTAATAGCAGATACATTGACGAATTACATTGCTTGAAGCCAAAAAAGATCACTTATCTTTGCCATCAATTTATTGGTAAACGACTTTCCATTATCTGTTATTATATAACCAGGAATGCCGAACTGATAGATAATGTTCACCCTAATGAAGTTTGCTACATTCTCCTTTTTTACTTCTTTGTGGGCTACAACCTCAGCTCATTTTGAAAAAGTAATTCGTCGCCGCCAAGATGTACAGGTGGCCTCCAGAATATTTTGGTAGTTGTCCAACCACGTCTAGTCCCCAAGTATCAAATGGCCAAGATGCAACTGTTGGATGTAGTACTTCAGGAGGCTGGTGAACAAAACTCACATGAAGTTGACATGCCTGACATTTTTGAGCATAATACAAACAATCTTTCACTATTGTTGGCCAATAATATCTCATTCTTTTTATGTGAAAGTATAATTTTAGCCAAGATTGATATGACCCACAAACTCCAGAATATGCTTTTTGCATGGCCTGAGTTGCCTCTTCATCTCCCAAACAACACAAAAGTACTCCCTCGAATGATCTTCGATATAAAGTATTTTTGTAGCATTGAAATCGAGGAGCACAATGACAAATTCCAATCTTTCTTTTTGGATCTTCTGGAAGTATATTGTAGCACAAGTAATCAATGATAGCTTGTCTCTGATCACCTTTCTCAACCTCATAAATGTCTACAAGATGTTCAATATTTCTCTCTTCATCCTCATTCTCATCCTCCTTTGGTGGTACAATCCATTTTTGACCAATAGTGATTTGTGCTTAGTTGGGCAAAGTCAATGTTGAATCCAAAGTAGCTAATACATCAACTTTTCTATTTTCTTTTCTTGGAATATGTTGAAGAGTCATATTTCCGAGCCATCTAATCAACTTCTATGCATAATTATGATAGGAATGCAACTCCGGCTTCTTGACTTCGTAATTACCCAATAATTGATTACTACCCAAAAATATGTAATTGCAACTTCTTCATATCGACTGCCATTTCAAGCCCAAGTATCAATGCTTGATATTTTGGGACATTATTGGAGCAACATCGCATCAAGGTATAGGAATATGGCAAGATCTCCTCTTGTGGAGTGACGAATATCACTCCAATACCAGTTCCTTCATGATGTGAGGCGCCATCAAAATACATTTTCCAAGAAGGTTGAATATCAACGACCACTGCATCTTCCTCTGGTAGTTCATCACATAGCTCCCAATCTTCAAGTATTGGATGGCTTGCTAAGAAGTTGGCCAATGCTTGTGCTTTCATAGCCTTCTGAGGAACATATACAATCTCAAACTATTGAAATTGGAGATACCATCTTTCCAGTCAATCATTAAAGACAGGTTTTGACATCACAAGTTTAATGGGATTTGCTTTAGAAATAAGATGGACGACGTCAGCTTGGAAGTAGTGTTTCATCTTCTAAATTGACAAGACTAGGGCCAGACATAACTTTTTGATTGGCGAGTACTTCAATTCATTTGCTGTCATTGTTCTGCTCAAGCGAATACCGTTTTTGATAGCAAGATGATGGACTGCTACCTTTGGGTCTAATCCAGGCATTTCTTTGTAACTCCAGACGAATATGTCTTTGTATTCTTTTAGTAAGTCAATGTAGGCCTTTTTATCAGCATCAAGTAAATCATTCACAAAGGTGGGTCTTGGATCTTCATTAGTGCCAAGGTTGACTTCTTTCAATGCATTAACGATTGCATTTACTTCTTTTTCGAGTTCGGGTGGCACATCCTTACCGTCTTCATCTTCTTGTGGTTTGCTATCATTAAAAGATATATGGTAAGACCATAAGTCATCCTCCAAGTCTTCATCAACTTTACTTGGAGTCAAATTACACCTTCCACCTTATGTAGTAATGTGATATCAAGAGCCAACATTTTCTTCATCGTCATCACGTTGCCTGGTGTGGACCATAACATGTGATTTTGCTTTCAATACATCTCCACATGAAACAACAAGGTTCGTTTGCCGCCTTATTCTAGAAGGGATCAAACTTTCAAAATCCTTAGGAATACTTTGAGATTTAGGCAAAGTAGAAGCTTTAATACCCTCAAAGTTTCCCTAAAGATTATTTTTTTTCTTTAGTGGCCTAACCTCTGAAATATGGAAATTCTTGTCATTGATAGAAGGCCTTTTGTCGGAAGGAACAGGTTCATCATCTGCAGTGATATAGTTATTGCTAACCCTTCTGACGAAAATGTGAACTAGTGAAGGTCGTTTGTATCCTAAACCTTCACTTTTTTGCCTTATTAGGGGTTCTGATGGAAGCTTCACTATTTTTGATAGTTCATTAGGATTTTATCTAGCTTTTGCCAACAACCAATAAACAGGATCAAAGCCTTCATCTGCACGCTTCTTCGGGAGTGCTTCATTTTGTAATGATTTAGGAGCCACAAATTTTTAAAATAGTTTTCTGGATGATTTCATCACATCAGTCAGTTTAACAGGTAGGGTCAATCCATCTAGTGCATCTCCATGCGACTTGAGAGAGTGTCTTTCATTTTCCTTGGCCTTTGGAGTGTAACAAAGAATGGGTGTCACTATTTTACTTTAAGAAGCACCATTTGCATTAGGTACCTTATACAGATTGACAAGCTTTGAGTCCCCCTTATTTGCAACTTTAATCTTGCCAACAGGCACCTCAGCCTTCTTATTTTGGAGTTCAATCACTTTGGTCACAGCGCCATCAACTTTTGCAGCATATCTCTTCAAGTAAAACTTTGCATCAGCAAAGTGCGCTCTGTTTTCACCGAAGGGATTATTATCTACAACCACCCTTTTTATGACTCCGTCCTTATAATACTTTAGACATTGGTGGTAGGCAGATGGAACCACTTTGTTCTCATGTACCTAAGGCATTCAGAGTAAGATGTTATATGAAGTCTTCACATCAATTACATGTAGCCATATGATTGATTGTAACTCTCTGATAGTGAAGTCTACTTTGACAATCCTTATGGCCCTTTGCACCCTTGATTAAACCCTTAAATCATTAAATGACTTTCAGTAAGATCTGCCATTGAGATCCCAAGTTCTTTCATTGTGCAAATCGACAGGATATTGATCCCAAACCTGTCGTTTACTATGATTCTATTTATTCTTTGCTCATGCACAAAACTATCCACTAATAAAGGGTGATTATGAGGTGTGTCTCTAAGTAAAAGATCATCATCGGAGAATGTAATTTTGGCTATTCATATATCCTCGACCTCAGGAGATAACTTTGGAAGGTCTTTTGGTGATGGATATGAAAATGTTGCATTTTTTGCTTCCTTCGCATCAACATTACAACATAAAGCTTTTGCGCCATCACATTTGGACTTGGTGTGAAACCAGTTTGGTAGATATTCTCCAAATGTAATCGATTGACTCAATCTTGGTAGTGATGCACTTCGTTTCCTCCTCATTCGAGCGCACAATCAACTTTCTTATTCGAGGCCTTCTCATCATCTTTCCCCTAATGTATTTCTTAGTCAACTCCTTATGTAAACTTACTTTACGACATCTACAATAAGTCACAACAGTCCATCCATAATCATCAAGATGATCTTCCTGGTCTCCATCCTTTTTTGCTGATTCTCCTTCTACGAAAGCCACATCATTCAATGTAAAAAGAGGCACCAACTATCTTCATGAATGGGGACAAAATCTCCAAACTTAATCAGTCATGTCAGATTCATTTTGGGATATCATACCATTCTAAAAATTGTAAGTCATGACTTGATTTAAACTTGATTTCTCATCTTCAAGTTTAATCTTTCCTTCGCGAGCTAAGTCCATGATTTTATCCTTGAAGATGAAGTATCTCTCAATAGGATGACCAACTAATTGGTGGTACTTGCAGTAGTTTAGATAGTCATTACTCCCTGCTTCATTCAGTCGTTTTATCTTTGGTAACTCAAAGAGTTTCATCTCAAGGAGCTCAACAAAAATTTTTATTCAGTCGTTTCATCTCTAGTTACTGAAAGAGTTTCATCTCAAGGGGCTCATCAAGGATTGTGGCAACATCTGAGTTAAGAAATGGATAAATCTTCTATTGCATTTCCTTTAAGGTTAGTTTTTGATTTGTATTATCTTCCAAAGAGGTTGTCTTTACGCTCTTCTTATTGCTTACCTTCATGGTGAACTTCATAGGAGAAGTGTTGACGTTCATGGACACTTTATCTTCAGCTTTAGTAAGTATCTTTCATCACTTTCTAGAACTGTTGCTTTTCTTTGCCTTTGCAGAGTTCTTGGATGGGCACTTAGCTCCATATTATGAGCGCGAGCGACCAATTCTTCAAAAGTCCTAGGCTTTATTCCTTGCAAAATATAGCGAAGACCCAAATGCATTCCTTGTATGCCCATCTCTATACCTGAAGCTTCACGAAGTCTATCTTTATAGTTTAAACTTGCGTGTCTCCATCAATTGATAAACTCAAAAATTGGTTCTTCATTTTGTTGACGCGTGTCCGTAAGTTCCATCGCGCTTACGGTACATCTTGTGATATAAAAGCAGTTAAGAAATTCTTGTTCCATTTGTTCCAAACTTTTAATGGAACTAGGTTCAAGGTCTATGTACCAATCGAAAGCATTTCACTTAAGGGAATGAATAAATTGTTTAACGAGGTAATCCCCGTACATCTCAGCATTATTGCATGTTTCAACAAAGTGTGCCACATGTTATTTCAAACTTCTTTTACCATCAAATTGCTGAAATTTTTTGGGTTGATAACCAGTAGGCATCTTCAAGTTATCAATCCTTGCAGAGTATGATTTTGGATACGTGAGACAAGATTGTGTGGCAACCTTGTACTTGTCCTTAATGATCCCTATGATAAACTCCTTGATCTGGTTAATCGGAATCATTCCTTCAGTGGAAACATGGATCTCCTTAGCTTGTTCTACTTATTTGCAAGATGATCCACTATCTCTTGTACTTGTGGACGATTTCCAGGTGCATGACTGGATTATTTATCCATCATGCCTTCTACCCTTTTGGTTAAGTTAACAATTCGAGCATCTTGATCTTGAACATACTTGGTCAAGCTCGCGAGTTGTTCCTCTATGGACAAAGCATTAGTCACTATCACATTCATCACCATTGTAAACAATGGAAAACAACATCTATTTTCCCAAACGCGAGATGCAAATATGTTATGCAGAGCAGATTCAATGTTCAAAACATCACCATCGGCAAAAGTAAATGACCTCTTAGAGATAGATAAGCTCAATTGAGCAAGAGCCCTCTCAATCATTTCGGCAACATCATTGTCTTCTATTGGGGCTTCTGTGGGAGAGTCAATGCTTTTTGGAGATGAACCAAAGATAGAAGAAAGTTTGAATTGCATTTGTGAGGCTTGTTGTCCTAGCAATTTGGCTTGGTTTCTCGTGATGGGTCATATGCTTCCCATAGAAACATCAAGGATATTCTATATAGCAATAGAGAATTTGGATCCAATGGCTTTCGCGGATATGGATTTTGAGTTGTCCTTTTCGGGAAACATCTCAAAGTTCTTGGATTTTGATTTGTTTTTGAAGATAAGAGATGAGAGGTAAAGATGAACCATTGGGCATGCCAATTTATAAGCGACTAAGTTTAGTTCCTGAAAAATAGCACTCAAGAAAGGAAAATAGTGACAAACAATGATATTTATATTTCAATAATTTGTGGGAAGGCTATAATCTTTATAAAATCTAAAAATATGTAACCCTCTGATTCTTCTACTCATGATATTCAACTCAAAACTTTACCTTGTTCTTGAATCGATGAAATACGTGCGGCTCAACACTTGGAGATGAAGACTTCTTTGTATGCAGAAGACTTGCACATCACCACTAAAGAGCAAAGATTCTCTATGTATTTTTGTGTGTCTTTTGGTCTTATGAAGACTCGTTTATATAGGTGTGAGCTAGTGGCTTAGGGGTACTTTGGTACAAGTATTTTAAGAGATTTGGACGTTGGTCTTGAAGAGTACGAGTTGGGCTCATCTTGTTGACTTAATGGACTGACCCAAATGTAATTTGGGCAAAGTCATATCATTTTAATTTGAATTTCAATCCAACCTCATTAACCAATAATTTGTCTTGGTCAATGCATCATGAATTTAAGATTTGATTCATATTTAATATGAATTTTATCAACAAAACTTCACTGTCTAAAGAGGTATTATCAGATTTTTTTCCATTAATTGAAATGTATTTTTTTCGGTCTAAAAAACTAATAAATGTAAAAAAGTTAACATAATGCATAAAACTAAAAGGGATTTTAAAGATAAAAGTTTTTGAAAAGCACTCTATGCATGCAACAAATTTCAAGCCGCCATGGTCATTGATCTTTAAAATCTGAAGGTTCTTATAAACATAAAATCTTATTTATCATATTGCCAAACCTCTGAAAAATAAGGTTCTTTTTTAGGTGGGTGTGTGTACATTGAAACACAACATTGAAGAAAATTTGAAATGAATCTTTCTCTTTTATGTTTTGTTGTTATTTTAATTGATACTATTATGCATTTAAACTTTCTTTTGAAAAGAAAAAGGAGAGTAGTAATTTATTAACATCTCGTTTGGATGGGTTGAAAAAAATAAACTTTTAAAAATTACTTCAAAAGTACTTTTTATAATGTTAAAAGTTATTTTGAAAATAAATACAAGTACCAAAATCATAGTAAGGTAATCACTCAAGGATTAAGATTACCATTTTCCAAAATAAAAAGAACAAAATTTTGTGTTACTAATCCAAATAGAGAGGAGTAAACACTTACATCAATAGGATGATCAACTCTTAGGGTGTGTTTGGTATTGATGTTGCCAAGTTGCACCTCCGTTTTAGAGGATAAAGTGGTCGCTGCCAAGAAATAGAATCTAACAAAGGTTAGGGTTGAACCTACAGGGAGTACATAGACTCAAGAGAATTCACCAATTTGCAATCCGAATGATTAACCAACTTACTTCTCCAAAGGGGAGATTTTGCAATAATCAATGAGAAATATAACTAAACTAACTATCACAAGAGAGAAGTCAATATGGAGAGAAATTAGGGTATTGTGTTTCCTATGAATCCCCAACTCAGCATCACCGGATAACTTAATTCTTTTTTAGTGTATAGCTGCAGGACGACAGGTTATGTTCACAAAGACCTTTTTTCAAAGGTGAGAGGTGAATTACACTATGTGACTTGGCCCATCTCTATAGTGTGCATTACTAACTTTTACCTATTAGTCAGAGTACAACTTTCCCTTGACCTAGTTTGGTCAATTTGATGAGAACACATCAATTAAATCCTGTTACTTAATCACTTTAATCAAATTCTGTTAATTAATCTCTTTTCCTATCCATTACTACCTTGGTCCAGTCATGAAATGCCCCAAAAATGTTCTTCGAAAATGACAATAATCGTAATTTCCATATACCTCTAAATCTATGTGTGATATTGAAAATCCAACTTTAAATTCTCGATAAGCAGGAAAAATTGAGTGGGAAATGGGTATAACCCGAATTTTAGAGGACTAGTAGCGAAACAAAATTTTCACTAATTTTTCTTATCCAGTGTGTATCCACAACCAGGCCGCAACGCGGACTGGTCATGGATCAGTGTTATTCATTCCTTCGCGATGGGCCCACATCGTGGACCAGACGCGGATCAGTATAAGTTTTTCCTTAATTCTTCTGTGTTGGCCAAGGGCATTGTGGTCATAGCCCCATGCCCACTTATGTGTGAAAACACCTATACTTAGCAATTTTTCAACTCTATATCACTCAAGACCCTTTAAAAAAACATATCCCTCAAAGACTTAACCAAGTATCTCATTCAAATTTCAAGGATTTCAAGACTAACTTTGGAACTCAAGGATTTCCTTTAAGCTCCAAGTTCTCTTCAATTTCATCTCAAGAAGACCCAAGTTTGAGGTATGTGGGTTTTATCCATTGGGTCCTTTAACCCATGGAGTCCAATATTTCTTTTTGTGAAAGTTGCATGTTTTCAAGTTGTATTATCTATGAGTATCTTTTATTATGGGTTATGAGTATAAGTTATGTTGGGGTTTTATGAAATATTGACTAATTATGCGTATCTATCTATTTCAATTACACCATGAATTAATTTTTTCTATTGAGACTATGCATATTTTGAGTTATGAAACCATGATCTATTATGAGATTTGATGATGGATTTCAAGTTATCCTATATGAGGGTTTTACTATATGTTGGTGGATTGATTTGCACTAAATTTTCTCATATTATTACACTCTTGAATTACATGATTTTGAACAAGCATTATACACCCACCAAGTGTTTGATAAAATGTCAAGTCAAGAATTCTCAAGTTATTGATGATCTACTACATGATTTACATGTCAAGTGAATATAATGATTAAGGATTTCAAGTATGTATTGAATTTATGAAAAGTATCTATGATATTAGAGGTATCAAGTTAAGCCCTATTTCAAGATTTCTACCTCTTGTGAGCCATTTATGTTAAAGCAAGGATTCATGTATGATTATGATCTACTATCATATTTCAAGTTAAGCTCACCATTAGAGGTCAAACATGTTTAAGAGATACTTATGTTATGATTCTTACAATTTATTAAAGTTATGAATATTTCAAGTATTCCGTGGGATAACACTTAGCACCAGTGGATTGGATGTTGGCGTGGACTATCTTCAAGGGTCTATACTCTTTTCCTCAAACTGTGTGCCAACATAGGATTATTATTATTACCCTTTTTATACTAGTACATCCATTTAGTACACTTTATCATGAAATCCACCCCGAAATGGGACGGGCTCCCATAAGGTGAAGTATGGTTTACCTTGGTAAGTTGACCACCTCTTTATCGATAAGGGGTAATCATCAAGATTCCAATTTGTAGCTCGCTTATCTATTGCTTATTACTATGCATTTTGACTATATTGACTTATGTATTGTCGCATTGCATCCTACATACTTAGTACATTCAAACGTACGAATGCATACTCAATGTCTGCATAATATTATCATGTAGGAAGTGGAACACCATTGATCATCCTCCATGTGGCTAGTACGTTCCATTGAAGCAAGCTTTGGTGAGTCCTCAAGCCCGGGGACACTATCTTTACTCTTCTTGCTATATTGAGACTTCTTTTGTTAAACACTTGTTACTATGAGGGTGAGCCAAGAAAGTGTCTTGGCCCCCACTCCATTCTATGTTAGAGGTGTTATTGGAATAATGTGATGTATTTATGCTATAAGCTTGACTATTTATGCTTTTATGATTATCAAAGACTTCCCTTCATCCCGGTTCCCTTGTTTTATACCTCTTGATATTGTTTGCTTTGCTTCAACGACCAAGGATGTGTGATTGATATGTTAAAAGGCTTGTTTTATTCCTTTCGGGTTTTCATTCGTCTTGTCACATCTAGGAACTAGGCTTGCATTGTGACAAACTTGGTATCAAAGTACTAGGTTGTTAATGATCCTCGGAATCCAACACACAACATCGATTAGAGTCTTATTCATGGTTGTGAAGTGCGCCACAACTATGAATGGGAGGCTATGAGCGTTTTAGGAAATGTTGCAGTTCTTCATGGTCTATATCGTGCTTTAGATGTAAGTGTAAGGCTTTTCCCCCTAACAAATACTCTTTGCTCTTCCAGATCATGTTGATTCCAAGAGGAAAACCAAGGAGATCCCATACACTCGAAGAGCAACCGGTCCCTCCCGCTCCTCAAGCTCCTGAAGGTGGAGGGGTAGGCCAAGATGAGTTCCGAGATGCTATTGCAATGTTACCTCATGTTATGACCAACCAAATCAACCAAGGGGTCCAAGCCCCTCATGTGTCCACTCTGGCTTCTAGGGTAAGGAATTTCACTAGAATGAACCCACCGGAGTTCCATGGATCCAAGGTGATAAGGATCCCCAAGAGTTCATATACGAGGTCTACAAGGTGTTATCCATCATGGGGGTCAATTCGGAGGGCAACAGAGAGTTGGCGGCCTACCAACTCAAAGGGGTGACTTAAATTTGGTTACACAATGGAAGTTGGAGAAGGGGAATGATGATGCTATCCCTTGGGAAGAGTTCAAAGCCACATTTCTCAATTGGTTCTTTCCTATTGATCTAAGGAAGGCTAAGATGATGTCATTTATGAACCTTAAGTAAGGTTCCATGAGTGTGAGGGGGTATGCCCTCAAGTTCAACCAACTCTCCAAGTTTGCTTTGCAATTGGTTGCCGAGCCTAGATCAAGGATGAACAAGTTTGTGTCAGAAGTGTCTAACTTGGCTAATGATGAGTATCATACCGCCAAGCTAGTAAGTGATATAGATTTGTCCCGCCTTATGACATATGCCAAACAACTAGAAGTGGAAAATCTTAGAATAAGAAGAAGTGGTGAGTCCAAGAGGGCACATTTTGAAGGTGGTTTTCAAGATTTCAAGGGTGGTCGATTTCCTCAAGGCCACAAGTTCCAAGTCCAAGGGTCTTCCAATGTTCCTAATAAGAGATTTTCTAATGATAATCCAAGATTCCAAGGTAGTATTAGAGGAATGGTAAAACTTAGATGCCCAAGATGTGAAAAGAATCATTGTGGTCCATGTTTGAGGAATTCTAATGCTTGCTTTGGTTGTGGCGAGATAGGTCACAAAGTTATTGATTGTCATCATGCTCAAAACAAAGGTAGAGATGGTCATCCACAAGGCCAAGGTGCAAATGCGGGTCAAAGGGGAAGAAGAGGCCAACAAGGGGGTGCACCAAGGCAAAATAGATTCTATGCTCTTCAAGGGAGACAAGGTGTGAGTGAGGTGCTGATGTCATCACTGGTATATTAAGGATGTTTGATTTTGATGTATATGCATTGATTAACCCAGTTGGCACTCTTTCTTTTATTACTCCTTTTGTTGCCACAAAGCTTCATGTTAGTATGAAATTGTTGTGTGAACCTTATGAAGTGTCTACTCCCGTTAGTGAGTCCATTGCTGCTAAAAGAGCCTACAGAAATTGTCTCGTGTTCATTTTTCATAAAATCTTGCCTTGTAATTTTGTTGAATTAGATATAGTGGATTTTGATGTCATTCTCGGGATGGATTAGTTGCATGCATATTATGCTTCTATTGATTGTACAACCTACAGGGTTAAATTCCAATTCTCTCATGAGCCCTTCCTTAAGTGGGATAGTCATGATGTGGCGGTCAAGGGTAGATTTATTTCTTGTCTTAAGGTGGAGTTAGGACCCTCAAGAGTTCAATGATAAGGTTTACAAGATCTTGGCTATCATGGGTGTGAGTCGGAGGATAAGGTAGAGTTAGCGGCCTACAACTCACAAGGGTAGCACAAATATGGTACAATCAATGGAGAGAGGAGAAGGGGGTCAACAATGTGGTACTTTGGGAGGAGTTCAAGGTGACTTTCCTTAATCAGTTCTTCTCTTTTGAGATTAGAGAATCCAAATTGGTGGAATTTATGAATTTGAAACAAAGCTTGATTAGTGTGAGGGAGTATGCCCTCAAGTTCAACGAACTATCAAAAAATGCTCCACACTTGGTGGCCGACTCAAGGTCTAGGATGAACAAATTTATGATGGGTGTTTCTGACTTGGTGAGTGAGAAATGCTGGTCCGCTATGTTGATTAGTGACATTGACTTGACCCATTTGATGACCTATGCTGAGCAAATGGAGGTGGAAAATTTGAGGAAGAGGAGGAGTCATGAGGCCAAGAGGGCCCATTTTGAGGGAAAGTTCCAAAGACGAAGGGGTGGCCGATTCCACCAAGGCCAAGGGTCTTCTCATGCTTCAAATAGGGGATCGTCCAATGACTTTCCAAGGACCAAAGGTATTGGTGTTGTTGTTCCTAATGATGTATGCCCAAGATGTGGTAAGGGTCATAGGGGCCCATACTTGGGATACACTAATGCATGCTATGGTTGTGGGGAAGTGGGTCACAAAAAAGTTGATTGCCCTCATGATCACAACAAGGGTAAGAATGTTTGCCCTCAAGGCTGGGGTGCGAATGTGGTTCCTTTGGGTAGAGGTGGCCGACGAGATGGTGCCCCAAGGCACAATTGGATACTTTGCATGGAAGGCAAGAGGTCGATGAAGTGCCCGACGTTGTTAATGGTATGTTGAAAATCTTTGATTTAGATGTGCATCCATGGATTGATCCGGGTGCCACTCTTTCTTTTGTTACCCCCCTTTGTTTCAAAAAAGTTCCATGTTGAGCCCGAATTGTTTTGTGAGTCATATGAGGTGTCTACTCCTATTGGTGCATCTATTATTGCTAGAAAGGTCTATAGAAATTGTCCCATTTGCATCTTGCATTAAATATTGACTTGTGATCTTGTTGAGTTGGCCATGGTTGATTTTGATGTCATTCTTGGGATGGATTGGTTGCAGGCATACTATGCTTCTATTGATTGTAGAACCTATAGGGTCAAATTCCAATTCCCAAATGAACCCGTCCTTGAGTGGGAGAGTCAAGATGTGGTCAAGGGTAGGCTCATCTATTGCATTAAAGCCCGTAAGTTGATCTCTAAGGGTTGTCTTTATCATCTTGTGAGGTTAGGGATGTGGAGTCTGAAGTCCTTCCCATAGAGTCGGTTCCGATTGTAAATGAGTTTCTTGATGTATTTCCAAATGTCCTTCCCGGTGTTCCTCCCGAAAGGGAAATAGATTTTGGTATAGACCTCCTCCCCGATACTCAACCCATTTCTATTCCCCCTTATCTTATGGCCCCGGTGGAGTTAAAGGAGTTGAAGGAACAAATGAAGGACTTGTTGGAAAAGGGTTTTATTAGGCCTAGCCAATCACCTTGGGGTGCAACAATGTTGTTTGTGAAGAAGAAGGATAGGTCTCCTAGAATGTGTATTGACTTCCAACAACTTAATACGGTCACCATCAAGAATAGTTATCCTTTTCCAAGTATTGAAGATTTATTTGACCAATTGGAAGGGTCTAGCAACTTCTCTAAGATTTATCTTCGGTCCGGGTATCATCAAGTGAAGATGAGGGAGTGTAATATTCCTAAGACGACCTTCCGGACTAGGTATGGGCATTATGAGTTTGTGGTGATGCTATTTGGGCTGACCAATGCACCGTCCATCTTCTTGGATCTAATGAATAAGGTCTTTAAACCCTACCTTGATTCGTTTGTTGTGGTATTTATTGATGATATTTTGATCTATTCTCATAGTGAGGAACATATGGGTCATTTGAGGGTAGTGTTGCAAATATCGAGGGAAGAGAAATTGTATGCTAAATATGAGAAGTGTGAATTTTTGTTGAAGAAGCTTGCCTTTCTAGGTCGGGGGATGATATTAAGGTGGATCCTACAAAGACAGATGTGATTAGAAATTGGCCTAGACCATTGATCCCATCAGATATTAGGAGCTTCTTTGGCCTAGCAGGTTACTACCTGAAATTTGTGAATGAGTTCTCTTCTATTGCTTCTCCCATGACAAAATTGACCCAAAAGAAAGCTAAGTTTGTGCGGACTGATGAGTGTGAAAAGAGCTTCAAAACCTTGAAGGATAAGCTTGTGTCCGCTCTAAATTGTTACTTCCGGAAGGGATAGAGGGGTTTGTGGTGTAGTGTGATGCTTCTAGAGTTGTTTGGGTTGTATTCTAATGCAAATTGATAAGGCAATAGCCTATGCTTTTAGGCAACTCAAAGTGCATGTAAAGTACTATCTTACCCATGATCTTGAGCTAGCCGCCGTGCTATTTGCATTAAATATATGGCATCACTATTTGTATGGGGTGCATGTTGATGTGTTCACCGGTCATAAGAGCCTCCAATGTCTTCACCCAAAAAGATCTCAACTTGAGGCAAAGAAGGTGGCCAGAACTTCTTAAGGACTGTGATATGAGTGTGCATTATCATCCCGGTAAGGCTAATGTTGTGGCAGATGCTTTGAGTAGGGTGTCTATGGGTAGCCTAACTCATGTTGATGGTGGTGATGAAGAGATGGATAGGGAGGTCCATCGGTTGGCTAGGTTAGGGGTTAGGTTGGAAGAAGTTGATAATGGGGGTGTGGTTGTTGTTGATAGTTCTAAATCTTCATTGGTTGAGGAGGTGAAAGCTAAGCAAGATCTTGACCCTGCCTTTTGGAATTGAAGGCATTGGTAAAAGATGGTAAGGTGAAGGGTTTCTTTGAAGGGAGAGATAGTACCCTTGGATACCAAGGTAGGTTGTGTGTGCCTTGTATTGATGGCTTGAGAGAGAGGATTCTTGATGAGGCTCATGGTTCTTCCTATTCTATTCACCCCGGTTCTACTAAAATGTATAGAGATTTGAGAGAGGTGTATTGGTGGGGAGGTACGAAGA